>OX578148.1:35773509-36973509 GCA_951213105.1 Amaurobius ferox
CACCGTTGAACTCTGCTCACATCACGACCCAATAGTTCAGCGATCCTTCGAAGACTCAATCGACTCTCACGTAAAACAATGCTTTGTTGCCGTTCCATTGACGACAACTGAACGTATGCGGTACGTCGACGTACTCGTGGCACACTGTGATGAATTTTACAACCTGAAACCAATGACGCTACAATTTAGCTGTGATATCGCTCCTCATTGACCTGGCGCTTTTATGCTGTCTGGCTAGGTGTTACGTCATTATGCGTAACGAAACTATGATGATTTGCAAATCTCGCCTTGCTGTTCCCATTACCTGACTTACATAAAGTTACACCTACAACTTTATGACGTTGCGATTTCAGTTGTGAGCGGTGTATATAAATGACTACTGGCGAATTGTTAAGCGTCAAAATATAAAATTATTACTCAAAGTAACTTCTCGCGTGAATAGAACAAACCAGATCTAAGGGAAACAAATTTGTCGCATACTATTATATAAGAAAATTAGACATATTTCATAATAGTTTATACTTTTTTTACTTTCCCTGCAATACATGGTAATGTATAGGGAAAGTATTGGAATCATGCCGAAAATCGCGACTCGAGTTTTCGACGGATCTACACGTTTCGAGACCTCTAGAATACGAAAAACTATTTTTAACGTGACGTCTGTGTGTATGTCTGTCTGTCTGTCTGTCTGTGCAATGTATGTATCCACTTTAACTCAAAATCTAATGGCCCGAATTTCATAAAATTTGGTAAGTAAGTCACTTGAGTGTGAGCCTGGTGCTGATTAGTTTTTAGTACGATTCGTGATAAAAAAAAAACCTTTTTTTGCGAAATAGCCCGCAAAAAATGCCTGTATCCACTCTAGCTGAAAAACTATTAGACCGAATTTCACAAAATTCAGTAGATAAGTCGCTTGTGGGTAACCCTGGTGCTGATTTGATTTTAGTACGATTCGGAAAGAAATAACCTGTCTTTTTTTGCAAAATGGCCCACAAAAATCGTCAAAATCTAAAATAAAAAACTGCGTGTGCTCAAATATATCCATTAAATGCTTGTTTTATACATAATGTTTAACGAAGAAAAGAATAAGATCAACCCCATTACACTAGGGCTAGCCGTTCTCGAGCTATTTCAGTTTTTTCGTATTTTCTCTACGCCATCTTTGAAAATAAGTCCAGTTGCCAAATGAGAACGAAAATTGAATTAAAAAAGTGAATTAAATTTAATTAAAATAAAGAGAACGTGGATATAAGTCTGCAGGGAAACTCATGTGCTGCCTGCCCAAATCAGATTTTTTTTATTAAATGTGATTTTTTTTTCATACATTTATTTGAAAAATGTGCAATATATCGATAACAGTTTATGCTAGCGGTCTGAAGTATGTGTCATTCGTTTTCCATCGAAAATTACATCAGAAATGATCATTTGTGTAACATTGTTGAAGGTTCTGAATGTTAATGAATTTTTCAAAATGTCATTCGGAAATTTGTGGGCTTTCTGGACATTCGATTGCTTTTTAAATTAATAGGGTACCAATATTCTCCGATTGTAATATTGGTACTAAATTTCGTTCGAAATTCATTCCATTCGTTCGTGAGGTATCGCATCCACACACACACGGACACCCATTCAAAAACATTTGATTCGAGTTCAAGGATGCTTGAAACGTTCTCTTCCGTCGAAAACTTGAATTCGAATTTTTCGACCCCGTCACAATGCTTTTCCTATACATATAGGAAGAGTAATATTATCACGATAAAGATAAATTAAAATAAAATTTATACATGATTATATAGGGAAAAATTTCATCAATAACTGTAGATTTCTGTACGAAGCATACAAGGAGACTTTGAGATTTTAACTTTCCTTATATACATAATGTATAAGGAAAGTATTGTGACGGGGTCGAAAATTCGAATTCGAGTTTTCGACGGGAGAGCACGTTTCAAGCATTCCTGATCACGAATCGAACATTTTTGAGGTGATGTCTGTGTGTGTGTGTGTGAAAGTATGTGTGTGTGTGTCAGTGAATCTGTGGAGACGATATCTCACTAACAAATGGAGCGATTCGAATGAAATTTGGTACAAAAATTACAATCCGTGAATACTGGAAGCCTATTGTTTTTAAATACCAATCGAATGTTCAGAACCCTCCTAAATTTTCAAGTGAATTTTTGAAAAAATCATTAAAAAATCAAAAATTTTAATAAAGTTACGCAAATAGACATTTCTTATGTAATTTTCCCTTAGAAAACGATTGACATAAATTTCAGAATGCTAGTGTGAACCGTTCTGGAGATTTTGCACATTTTTCAAATAAATTTATCAAAAAATCCCATAAATTAAAAAAAAACTATTAACTGTTGAGAAACATGTTCACTTTTCATATATAATATCATGCGATAAATTGGATGACATCCTTCTCGTGGATCTAGCTCGTTCCATTCACGAGAAAAGTTACTTTGAGTAATACTTTTGTATCTGAACGGCAATCTGCTATAAGAATAACTTGTTTCTCCGTCCATAACGCTTGGTGAAATTTTGGCGACGAATTTGGCGGAATATCGCCAACTTGGCGAGTTTTTTAAATGCCGCCAAATTAACGAAAATGTCGCCAAATGGATAAAAATTAGGATAAATCAATGAAAATGAAGACTCATTGACGAAAATTCAATATCTTGGAAAAAATATAAGTATCTACCTGTATTATAAGAATAACCTATTTCTTTTTACTGTAAAAATAGTAAATTCATTGCATTATATAAAGAAAGTCATGTGCTGCCCACATCGGATTTTTTATAGATAAATTGCTTCTATATGCATTTATGTTACCATTTTTTTGTAAATATCCCACATTATTCCACTAATGGTCTGGCCATTCAAACTTTTCAGATATTTCAATGTTCTAAAGCGACGAAAGTCACAGAAACGAAAATACACCGCATACATACTATAGTTTCTTTCTCATATGATCGTACAGCAAAAGAATTGTTCCACAAAACTTTTCGAATTCGAGATTTTAGTAAATAAGCACGGTTTAGCAACATATCCTGGACATATTTCGAACACTTATGGGAAAATGCCGGTGTGTATGTGTGTGTGTGTGTGTGTGTGTGTGTGTAGCATAGTATGTATGTGTGTGTGAGCGCTGTGGGCACACGATAACATACACCGATATCACATTTTATGTGTAAATACATTATTCGAAAAACTTGAACTAATGTCATTATTATAAGTAAAGCTCGAATTGTTTAAATTTTAAAATTTTCATAGCATTATTTTCTAAGGGAAAACAATGATCATTGACTCTATAGTATTTAAGAAAAATGATAATTTGAATCGCACACTGGGTGTTAATGGTATCAAAACAATTTATATTAACACAGATGTGCTACATGCCTTCCTAGACATCACCAAGCCGTTGCCAATTGAAGAAAGAAACTGTTAAAAAATGGTTTTGAAACATTTTAAAAATAATAAGTTGGGCACGAAATCAGGAAAGATACCTCTTATTTTTCAACCTGTTAATGATTGAGATACAAGTAAAACTAAAGACTATGTAAAAAAAAATGTACGAGGAAATTGAGTGCAGACTCATACTCTAGATATATGTGGACACAATGTATTTATGTATTTATACATAAAATGCCAAAAAGGTGCAAACATTCGTCCTTGAGTTGTCTTGGCCATATTCTCTTACACACACACACGCACGCACACACACACACACAGAGAGAGAGAGAGAGAGAGAGAGGGAGGGACCTTTAATAAAATCTTTGAAATAATTTCTTTTTTACTTTCCCTGCAATACATGGTAATGTATAGGGAAAGTATTGGAATCATGCCGAAAATCCCAACTCGAGTTTTCGACGGATCTACACGTTTCGAGACCTCTAGAATACGAAAAAAACATTTTTAGCGTGACGTCTGTGTGTGTGTTGTCTGTGTGTCTGTCTGTCTGTCTGTCTGTCTGTGCAGATTTTGTATCCGCTCTAACTAAAAAACTAATCGACCAAATTTCACAAAATTTGGTAGGTAAGTCACTTGTGGACGAGTCTGGTGCTGATTAGTTTTGGGTACGATTTGGAATAAAAAAACCCGCCTTTTTTTGCGAAATGGCCCGCAAAAGCTTGTATCCCCTCTAACTGAAAAACTACTGGACCGAATTTCACAAATTTCAGTAGATGAGTCACTTGTGGTTTACCCTGGTGCTGATTAGATTTTGGTACGATTCGAAAAAAAATAACCTGCCTTTTTTTGCAAAATGGCCCGCAAAAACCGTCAAAATCTAAACTAAAGAACTAGGTATACTCAAATATATCCAATGAATGCTCGTTTAATACGTATTTTTTAACGACGAAAAGAATAAGACCAACCCCATTACACAAGGACTAGCCGTTCTCGAGATAATTTAGTTTTTCGTATTTTCTCTACGCCAGCTTTGAAAATAAGTCCGGTTACCGAATGAGAATAAAAATTGAATTAAAAGTGAAATAAATTTAATTAAAATAAAGAGAACGTGAATATAAGTCTGCAGGGAAAGTCATGTGCTGCCCACATCAGATTTTTTCTCTTCCTTTGTTGGTGAGGGTGTGTGTGTCTTAAAGTGAGTTTCCCCCTCCAAACTCTTGAATTCTATAATTTTCTAGAAAGCTCTCTATACAAATAGTATGATAATCTAAATTAAAGTGCTCTTCTTGTCCCAACTGCACGTCACTACAACGAGAAAAAAAAAAGAGAAAACCAATTGTTACGTAACGAATCACTTGGTTACGTTACAGTGGGCTATTCGGACTACAGTACAAGTACTATATGTCGGGACAATGGTGAAATCTAGTACCATTTTAGCGAGATGAGGCCGGTCTAGGTGATTACTAAAAGTGCCGCACTTTAATGGCCCAACGCACGCAATGCGCCTGTTGATTCAGTTAGAATATTGATGTAAGCGTATTTCATACATTATAATGCTGAAATTTTGCACCAGGAATATATGCATTCGTCCGTGTTTTGGTCAAGGCTGTCCGAATTTTATATGGCATTGACTACGCTTTTCTGTCAATATTCTTCTTTGGAGGCCACTTTCTCTGTTTAAATTCATCCGACTGTCCAAAGCCAACCATAGGGTGTGGCACTATGATGGGGGGGGGGGGGGGGGGGCGGTCATCCGATTTTTCTCTTTTTCTTTTTTGAGGGAGAGAACATGAAAGATTTATAAGGAGGTACATTCAAATATGCTTAGGGAACGAGATATATGTTTATAGGGGGGGGGGAGTCTACAATTTGTATGGGTGGTCTTCACCAGTCATCAAAATAGCATGACCAATCCAAGCATCTGGAGCGTTGAAGACCCAGGCCGTTTGACTCATCCAAAGGACTTGAGCAACTATATGAACGGCCGGGAAGAAGCGTCTGGAGCGTGTGAAACTCCACTCGATTTTCTCATATATTCATACTCCAGAATGCTTAGTTTCACTTGTATGACAATTATTATCAAAATGGAAAAATATGTATAGCATTCCACGACCTAGACCACACGGTTCGTCGATAGGGCATAGGGCAACTAATTGATATATAGTATTCAGTATTCTTACTCAAGTTCTTTCTTTATCAAATATTTCTCAAAAATATTTAGAAATTCATTTTATTTTACATTAGCCACAGCTTAATGACGTTAATTAATTGGATATACACTGGCTTCTGAAAGTTAAGCACGGACGGTAAAATCAACAAAAATGGAAAAGTAAAACTTTCATTAACTCAAAATTGTACATGAAGATAACAAACGTGTTTATGCATTAAAGAAAATAAGAAGTATGTACAAAGATGAAAAAAATATTTACTTTTCGTAAGTTATATGATGACGTCACATTTGGGTCATTGACAAAATGACATTTAAAGGCAAATAAACCAAACAAAACTTACATTAATATGGTATGTGACCGCCCCGAACCTTCACACAAACTTTACGACGATTTTCCATGCTTTCAATGAGGTGATCAACCATCGCAGATGCGAACAACGCCCATTCCTCCAATAGGGCAGTTTTCAACTCTCTGTGACTGACTGGAGAAGGTAAAAGCGCAGAGACCGCACTCCCGAGAGCATCCCAAAGGTTTTCAATGGGATTAAGGTCGGGGGAATACGCAGGCCACTCCATACGAGAAATGCCCTTACTTTCCAGGTATTCGTCAACGATGTTAGCTCGATGGGGACGGGCATTATCGTCCATTAGGAGGAAATCAGGACCAACTGCTGCAGTGTAGAGTCTCGCAATGGGGTCTAGGACTTCATCCCGATACCGCGCAGCCGTCATAGAACCGCCTTTAAAAATGTGCAGCGTTGTGCGATATCCCATTGAAATTCCAGCCCACACTATGACGATGCTACCTTTGAATGCATGATGTTCGATAACGTTCTTGGCCTGATTGCGTGTGTCTCGTTCTCTTCAGATCCTTACACGCTTATCATCTGATTCCAGGGTAAATTTGTACTCGTCCATGAACAGGACGTTGTACCAATCTGAGACAGTCCAATTGACATGTTGACGACACCACTTTAATCTTGCCCCTCTGGCTTGGACAGTTAGTGAAACACAAAAACGTGGTACTCGGGCGTACAGTCCCTTCACGTGGAGCTTTCGGTGCACAGTACTGGCAGATATTGTCTTGCCAAGTGCCACTGCAAACATGGATGTAACAGTTGTGGAGGTCGCTCGTCGATTCCCTTTATCTACTATAGCAATATACCGATCATCAGAGGGGGTGGTAACCCTTGGACGACCTGGCACAGGTCTCCGGACAACTGTTTGACTTATTTGGAATTGTTTCCATAATCGAGATATTATCGAATTATCAACGCCAGAAAAAATAGCGACATATTTGATTGACTGTCCTGCTTCAATGAGTCCGACAGCACGCTAGCGCTCACTATCTGTTATTCGTCTTTTTTCAGCCATAAAAACACGAATATGATCAAAAATAATCCTACAAAAATTATAAACACTTCGTATCAGTATTTAAATTCACCTCCTCAATCCCTTCAGAATGCTGGCGTCTTCAAGGACTGCTAATTAGCATATATCCAGACAATCAATCGTGATTAGCTGTAACATACGATATTTGCATACTGCCATGTACATCAGTAGCGATTTTCAGCCACTCAAATTAAAATACGCTTTCGGGAAATGAAAATTTGTATTGCGTGCTTAACTTTTGGAAGTCTCAAGGACTCAAGGACGGGGTTAGTGGAGTGCCCAGGAGAGGAAGGATTCCTCCCTTTAAACTCCAGACGAAAAGGAAAAGAGATAGAAAAGGAAGTAGTAAAAGGTAATTTAATCAACTAAGAGGTAGTTAAGAACTAAGAGATGCTTGGGGGGGGGGGGCAGGACCGAAGTCATGCCCTTCCCCAAGTCTTCAGAAAACGGAGGTGTTGGGGCCCAAGCGGGTTCCCAACAGAGAAGGTAAAAGAGGGAGATAGACTAGGTGCGCCCCGAGGGGCGCAGGGCCTTGAGCTTGAGCAGTGCCTAGTAGCAGAAGAGGGGAAGGGCTTGCCAACGATTCACGAATTCCCAAAAGCAAGGGAGGAGTACAGCTGCTAGAGTCTGCAACTAAAATGGAGAGCCTATAAGACTATGTTGGACGGAACCGCTTTTTAGGGCGGATGAAGATATCTCGCACCGATCGAGCAGGCAACGACCGGGGGCGCTTGCGCGCGCCCGGGTTGCCCAGCCGATAGCGCGGGATACTCTCCAACGTAGGGTTATTTACGCTTCTCAGACCTCTGTGAACTTTGAGAGAAAGTTTTTTGACATGTTCCAAAAAAGGCCTAATTCTGAGGTCTCTGTGCAGGACTTCTAGTTGGACGTAGTTCGGCAGATTAACAAACATACGCAGTGCGTTATTCTGGATGACTTGAAGCTTCTTAAGGTGAGTCTCCGCTGCAGTACCCCAAATAGGGACACCGTACGTCATGATGGGACTTGTATAGCAATAACTTGTTATGTATTGACAGGCGGCTATTTCTAGCCAAAAGGGGACGAAGCTGGGCGAGTGAAGACTTCACTTTCTTACAAGTTTCAGAAATGTGAAGTTTCCACGTAAATTTGGAATCAAGGTACACACCAAGGTACTTGTAACTATCTTGCCAGGGAATGGGCTGATTATTTAAGATGAGATTAGTGGAAGGGGTTTGCCGGAAGGGGGGAAGGTGACAGCAGCACACTTACCAACATTGACTTTGATGCGCCATTTGGTCAGCCATTGCGTCAGTTCGTTCAAGTAACTTTGCAGAGTGTCGTGCACGACTTGTGTCTGTTTGTGATGTGCGAACAGGGCAGTGTCATCGGCATAGAGGCCAAGGGAAACACCGAGGGAACGTGGAAGATCATTAATGTAAAGGTTGAACAGTTTGGGCCCAACAAGTGAACCTTGCGGGATCCCGCTGAGAACATCCCTGGGAAAGGAGAGTACGTCGGAAACACGGACGGCAAAACTTCGACCAGTCAGATAGGAATGAAAGATGTGAATAAGATTTGGAGGGAAGGAGCGTTTGATAAGTTTGAACAGGAGTCCATTTATCCATACCTTATCAAACGCCTTCTGCAGATCAAGGAAGACGATGGATGAGCTCTCGCGCCTGCTACGCGCCTCATGAACGAGCTCCACGACGTTGTGTAATCTTTTTCCGATTTCTTACCCATATTGCTTTCTCTGCAATGCATGGTAATTTATAGGGAAAGTATTGGAATCATGTCGAAAATCGCAACTCGAGTTTTCGACGGATCTACACATTTTGAGACCTCTAGAACACGAGGAAGCTATTTTTAGTGTGACGTCTGTGTCTGTGTGTCAGTCTGTGCAATGTATGTATCCACTTTAACTCAAAAACTAATGGACCAAATTTCATAAAATTTTATAGTTAAGTCCCTTATGTGTGACCTTGGTGCTGATTTGATTTTGATACGATTAGGAATAAAAGAACCCTTCTTTTTCTGCGAAATGGCCCGCAAAAATCTCATGTATCCACTCTAACTAAAAAACTAATGGACCCGATTTCCTAAAATTTGGTAGATAAGTCACTTGTAAGATATTCTGGCGCTGTTTAGATTTTGGTATGATTCGAAAAAGAAAAACCTGATTTTTTTTTACGACATGGCTTGCAAAAGTTGCCAAAATCTAAAATAAAAGACTACGTATGTTCAAATGTATCAATTAAATGCTTGTTTTATACGTAATTTTTGACAAGGAAAAGAATAGGACCAACCCCATTACTCTTGGACTAATCGTTCTCGAGATATTTTAGTTTTTTCGAATTTTTGTTATGCCGCTTTTGAAAAAATGTCCAGTTATCAAATAAAAACAAAAATTGAATTAAAAGTGCAAATTCAATGATATTTTGTGCAATTAAACTCATTTTAATAAATTATTAAAGAAAGAAAGAGAAAATGAATCTGCCGGGAAAAATCATGTGCTGACCACATCAGAATTTTTTTAAATATTCGTAAAAATTCTTTAAAGTTCAAATTGACAAAAATTTATTGGTACCGATTTGGCTTACCTGTTTGACTATCTAGTATTAACTATTTTGATCCATAGCTTAGTTTTCTCCCAATATACTACCATCCTTGTTCCTGGAATGATCATTGTTTTCCAAACGGAATAATTTTGCGAAAATTATAAAATGCAAATCATTCTATCTATAATTATATAAATTACTAAAAACTATCATGTACATCTCTCTCTCTCTCACGCACACACACGCACACACACACACACACACACACACATAGAGTGATTGAGAGTAGACCTCTTTCCGAAAGTATTCGAAATGATTGAGTTCATTTGGTCTTAAAGCGTGCTTATCCGTCAAAATCTTGAATCCAAAAATAATTTTGGGAAGGAAAACGATAATTCCTCCATACATTGGTATGAGATAATAAAAATAGAAATAATAAAACTAAATATGCATATACAGTAACATAAAAAACAACTACTAAGCAAGCAAAGGGTGATCATAAAGGAAGTCTGGCATGTAGTCGCGAAAACACAACTATTACCTGACCCAGACTGTACGACTCTCCAATAATGACTTAAAGCCGTTTTTATGCGGCCGGGAGAAGAATGGTCCCTAACACAAACTGGAACAACGAGGCACCCAAGCCCATCGGACAGAGAAAGTCGCCGACTCCACCACAGAGCGCGCGAACCACCCAAGACCGGACCCCAACGGAACAGCAGGGCAGCACTCCGCCGAATGAGTCCAACCGCCACCAGTTCCAGTGAGAAACGCCGACGGGAACGATTGAAGCCCCCACCCAGCAAACCAGAGACCCGACCGCAAAGGAGCCCATCCAGGCAACGAGCATCACCGTCAGATCGACGACCCCCCCCCCCCAGATCTTTAATTAAACTAAAATAAAAATACAAAAAGTGGAATGAAGGACAATTCATCCGCAACATTTGCGGGTAGTATCAGAACTGCATAATGAATACATTAACAAGTACTTGATCAAATACCTGAAAAATGCATAAATAAAGACCTACATAATATACATAAACAAAAACTAACTTATGGACCTCATAAGCCTCAACCTTCAAATCATAAAACAGTTGCTATTACCCATAAAAACACCAAAAGGTCCTAGTAAAACAAATATATTACAAAATCAAACAAAAATAAGATTTATATAATCTCAAATCAGACAGCTCAGTAAAAAGCCGAAAACAACGAAGGTCCCCCAAACCACTAAAGGAAAACAAATGTAGGCATATAGGACGACCATCATCACAAAAATCCAACGATCAAAACATCAATATTACCCACCGAACAAGGCCCGAAACACAACTATTTCCGCAGCCCAGACCCGAGGGCTCGCCAGAAAGGCTGAGCATCGAAGATTCTCGGGCCGAGAAAAGTTTTGTTCCCCAGCAAGAAACAGGATCAACGAGCCGCCCGACCGAGCCGGACAGATAAAGCCGCCGACGCTACCATGCCACACGCGAACCACCCAGGACATCAAAAGGCACAGCAGATCTACGCCCCGTCGGGCGAGGCCAACCGCCCCCAGTTCCGGAAAGGAACACCGACAGAAACGGAGGAAACCCCCACCTAGCACACCAGGGACCCGCCGGCAGGGGAACCAACCGCACAACACCTGCCACCCCAGAACGACGGTGCCTCAACACCCACAGAAATTTATTTTAAACAATAGGTTTTACATGGCTCTGCCATGGGAGACTTTTATACAATTTATCCGCCTATTTGGCGGGAAACATACCAATAAACAAAGAAATGTAACAAATACAACAAATACAACCACAAAATTAATTGACCAAAATCACCAATAAAAAATCTAAAAAGCTTTATTTACCAATAATTATTAATTTTCAAAATAACAGTAAATACCAACCATAATCAAAACTATTAAACAATAAAAATAAATCACCGCTATTACAACAATTTATAAAGCCAGGACCACGGGGGTAGCCCCCAAAACACAAATCATTTTCAAATTAAAATCCCTTGAAATTGGTCAGAGACCCCTCCACTCTCCAACCAATCCAATGATATTTCTCGTCAAACATGCCATTAAACTAAAACATTAAGTCCAAACCAATATATATCAGAATAAATGCTACAAATTTAATTGGTCAATTTTGCCAATAATAAAACTAATTATACCAATTCCAGTAACTCAAATCAGTAACAATTTTCAATAAATACCAAGAATTTTAACATAATACACAAAAGTAGTACAATGATAATTCAAGCACATAAAATTAGTCTTCCTCTAAAACCAAAGCAAATCCAATCAAAATCATCACCATATAATTAAATAAACCCATAAATACTAAGTTACTTTAAACCTGTTCATTTAATAAACCCAAACCATTAAGTAAACATGTACTCCACTTTTAAAAATACACAAATAACAATATCAATCAAGAAATTTGTTACCAATACCACAAATTAATTACCATAATAAAGCAACAACTCTCCACTATGACCAGAACTATGCATTACCCAAAACTTGACAAAACTATTTACAGATCGATCACCCTGAACACAACCATTTGTTATTTTCCAGACACAGGGAAGAACAATTGAAAGCCCCCTACAACATAAAAACCCCAAATAAAGTCAGATTGCATACTAAAAATCTCAAGCACTCATAATAAACCTATTCTGGTATATAATTCAAAATTCATGTCCATATTACAGACAAAATACCAAAACTTAACACCCAAACCCCTAAATTATCCCCAAAACTGACTTATAATAAAAATTAATAAACCCTTAAAAATTTATATTAACGTAATTAACAAACTCCTTCAACATGCAAGGGCCATAACCGTCCCAGATAACCAGTTTCAGCAGCCATAACTACCCAAAACTATTTATCAGAATCAATAAAATTTCTAGAGTTTTCTAAACTCCTAAGGTACCTTGGGCATTCTCCAAACCTACAGGAATGTGCAATACAACTATTACATTCTATTAACCTTTTGCTTACGGGTGGGACAGCGTCCATTCCAAACGAAGAACCTCTCAAAAAGACAGGTATTTTACATATCCTATCCCAAGTAGTTCGATCCCCCTTTGCAGACATTGGCGTCCATGGACATCCCAAATGAAGAACCTTTCAAAAGGACAAGTATTTGACATACCCTATCCCAAACAGTTCGATCCCCCTTTGTAGGCATTAGCGTCCATGCACGCATTGGCGTCCATGAACTGGAAAATAACAAATGCCCCACCCGTAAGCAAAAGGTTAAAATGCAAACTTCTGGTGAAAACTACACCGGAACTAAGCCAGTTTCCGAAGCCAAAACACGTTTTGACAATACGCTAGCTAAAAAAAAAAAAAAAACTGTTGTGTGCTCGGACACAAATACAGGGCAACGTCGGGTACATTTTTCAGTTAAAATATAAAAATGTCGAGTGTATGTATCTGCACATATTATCAAGCATCGTTTTCCAGCGTAGCACTCACTATTCACTATATTTCCATTATAACAACGCTATTATACCGCATATTGCGTGTATTGCAATCTGCTGCCAGATTTACCGAACGGCATATAAGGTGCGTTTGCAGAACCGCTAATAGCAGTCTGCACGCGAAAAACCTGTTACTCTGACCGGTCCCGTTATAGAAACGGGATGCATGACAGAAGCACCGGGTATAGTTAAAACAATCGGTTTCCATTTATTTACTGATTGGTTAAAGTAATAGGGTAGGAATATTAAATTTTATTGACAAGTAAATATTAATGTTGGGGCGCGATAAATCAGCAACGAAGGATAATAGGTTATAATGATTCTATTAGATTTAAAGCAATAAAGCTATACGATTAGAATATCCTTTTTTTCTTCAGAATTTTTTATTAGAGTGTTTTTTAATTGAAATATATATTTACATTCACAAGTTCAAATTTCTAACATATGAAAAGGAAAATAAAATTTGAAATGGCGTTTGTAGGCGAAATAAGTCTTAAACTAGCAGCATACCCGTTCTTCGTACGGAGGATATAATATAAAACAAGAAAGATCAATCATGCATAAGCATTGATTATGAAACACTTTCCAACTGAAATGTAATTTCATTTAAAAATTTCTAAAATGTGATTCATTCAGTGGTAATATCTTTTACATTATCACAGTACTACAGTAATTTATTATACTTAAATATTTAAAACTGTATCGAAATATAAATCATCTGATTCTTTATGCAAAATCAATGAATATTTCATTCATATAACTTGTATTCCAGACTCCAGAGCTAAATAATTTTGTGTGAAAAAAAATTCAGCAATTCTTATGTAATTCATCTTACAATCGCTTGAGATATTTGCATTCTGCATATGTTAAAATTAGGCTTCCTTGAAGAAATAATAAAAGTTTAGGGATCATTTAAAATCACAACTATTGTAATTGCATAGGCACGGAATTTAGATACACAGATAATACACAGATAATATATATGTGTATGTGTATGTACTCAAAGTATTGGAATCGTGCCGAAGATCGGAACTCGAATTTTCAAAGTATCTACACGTTTTGGGACTTCTAGAACACGAAAAAACTACTTTTAGGAAGACGTCTGTGTGTGTAAGGGTGTATCTGTGTATGTTTCTGTGTGTCTGTGTGGATATTACACCCACTCTAATTGAAAAACTAATGGACCGAATTTCATACAATTTGGTAGGTATGTTTTTTGTGGGAAATCCTGATGTTCATTAGATTATAGTACGATTCGTAATAAAAGAATCTGCCTTCTTTGCGAAATGGCCGCAGAAATTGCCTTTATCCACTCTAGCTAAAAACTAATGAACCAAATTTAACAAAATTTGGAGTATAATATTTCAATAACCTACAAGTGATTTATATACCAAATTTAACAAAATTTTGTATATAAATCATTTGTAGGTTATTCTACTACGATTCGGGAGAAAGGAACGGGCTATTTTTGCGAAATGGCCAGCAAAAATCGTTATATATAAAAATAAAAGACTACTTGTGCTCAATTATATCAATTAAATTCCTATTTTATATGTGATTTTTGACAACAAAAAGAATAAGACTAACCCCATTACTCTAGGACTAGCCGTTCTTGAGATATTCTAGTTTTTTCGCGTTTTCGCTACGCCACCTTTGACAATAAGTCCAGTTATCAAATGAGAACCAAATTTAAGTTTAACGTGTAAATTCAATGTCATTTAAAATACTTATGTTGTGCAGATAAACTCAAATTATCATTGAATAAATAAAGAGAACGAATATGAGTCTGCAGGGAAAGACATGTGCTGTCCACATCAGAATTTTTAACAATATTACAACAATGATTTATAAAAGTGAACGGGGATTAATTGCGGGTCATTTCGAAAAAAATGTATGATCTATATTTAAAGATCCACCAAATTGCTGTAGAATAAAATGTTCTACAAATTTAAGCTGTGTACCAAATTTTAACTCTCTAGGACGTAGGAAAGTGCATTTAAAATGCCATCAATTAAATTTATCATGAAGAGTTATATAAAATTTAAAAAAAATGAAAAATTGTTATCTACCAAATTATTTTAAAATATGAAGCCACTCCCATATGCAAAACGTTTTAACAAATGGAGAAATATTTATTATATAATATCTCTCTCTTTTCTTTCTGGAAGATATCCCAAAGTCAGAATTTAATTTTAATTTGTTTTTCCCCCTATATTAAATAATTTTTTTAATTAAAAAACTACTTAACATATTTTACTGAATTTTTTTTTATATATTCTATGGGATAATGTGAATATTTCCTAAAAATTTCGAAGCAATTCGTGAATTTTAAATTTACTTAAAAAATGTTTGAAAAATTAGGTCCCATAGGGTTCAATGTATTTCATTTTTTCAACCCGGGTTCAATAAAAAACTAATTGGGTGATATTATTTATTTATATTCCCATAGGTCCTACAGACCGTCTGAACAACATACTAAAATTTCATTTTGATAAACTCATTTTTACGGCAGTTATCGTGCTAACGGACAGACAGACAGACAGACAGACAGACAGACAGACAGACAGAATGAACAAAGTCATAAACACTTTTCAACTTTGTTGTAAAGTGTTAAAAAATTAAAATTCACAAACATGCGCAAATTCCTATAGTATACTAAATGACATTTTTAATCAAAATATTCCGTTAAAATACTTAATATAATGCTATAAAAAGAAGTTTAAGAATCTCTGTTCTCGCTATACAAAATTATCTTTACGGGCAGATCTGAAGAATAAAACATCCTGTCCCCTTATGTAAGCAAATTTACAAAAAAATATGGAATTGAATCAATATATGCAAAATAAAAGCGTTAAATTGTATGGTACCCTTACTAATTATATACGCGAATATTAGAAGATATAACCTGTATTAGTAGATTACATGTATAAATTGAAAATATCAATAAACCCGTAATCTTTAAACCTGAAGGCAGTAAATTATTCCAATATATGTCAAAAAGAAAGTGCTAAAATTATATGGGAAGATATAGCCGTATTACTTATAATGTCGTAGATTAGAAGATATATCCGGGTATTGGTAGAAGATTACCCATATTACAATATGAGTCTCAAATATCTTTGCCAAAATAAAACACATGACGTAATAAATTGAAAATATTAATAATTCCCGTAATCTTCTTACCAGAAAGCCGTACTTGATTCCAATATATGCCAATATATGTCAAAGTATATGACAATGTACCTGTACTACTTATACTTTCGTGGATTAGAAGATATACCCGTGCATTCCTAGAAGATTACTCGTCCAACGTACAATATGTGAGTTTCAACAATTTTTGCCGCAAATAAACAATGATGTAATAACTTGAAAATGTCGATAGTCTCTGAATTAATAATCCTCGAAAATATCAATAATAATAATGTTTAAACCTGAAGACCGTAATTGATATTATCCAATCAAAAATGCAATGGCAATGAAATTTATTTTATATACATATCTTCATTATTTAAATCGGAAAAGATGTAATAAAAATCGTCTGCCGCATAAACACATGGGATTTAAATCCGTTGCTAAGCGACATGATATCATTTGCTTGAAATAAATTGGTAAAAATATATATCGTCTGAATAATGTTATCTCTATGGAAGGTTTGGCAACATTTTCGTCAATTTATCGACATTTTAAAAAGTCGCCAAATTTATCGCCAAGTGGGACTGTAGATCTGACAGTCCCACTTGGCAACAAATTGACGAAATATCATCACAATGCTATCCCCTAACAAAACACAATTCATTTCATTTATTTAATGCAATTTTTTCAATTTTAAGATATTTTTATGGATTTACAAACATTTTTATCAATTTGATGACATTTTAAAATTTCGCTAAAAGTGTTACTAAGTAGGACGGTTGGTCTGACAGATAAATGCTAACGAAACATCATTTCAGTACTCTCTTCTAACAAAATAAAAATTTCATTTATTTGCGTCGTTTTTATCAATTTGGCGACATTTTCGTCAATTTGGCAACGTTTAAGAAAAGTTGCCAAATTAGCGATATCCCGCAAAACTCGTAGCTCTAAATTTACAGATCTGAATGAAACACACTGATCCCGCTTGTATATACTAAATGAAAACACTAAAATTGTAGTAGAAGTTATACTCGTTCTACTCTTTTTCTGTTTCAACAATAGGCTAAATTAATTTATTGGCTAAACACCACATATGAGTTTATTAGTTAAACACAATATATAAGCTTGAAAACTCGTTGCCAAACTAAATGAAAGTGATGTACGCAGTCCGCAATTAATATAATTAAAAGAAAAATCAAACCGTTCATTTATAAGATATACTTTTGTATCCATTTATTTATTATTCAAATCCAAAAAATAATAATAAACATTAATAAACACATTTAATTTAACTGCGTTGGCGAGCAACATGATATATCCTCATAGAATGCTAAAAATTAATTAACCATTTTGATTTCTGAATACTTTTCATCGTTGAGTAAAAGTTTGTGAAAACTAAACCATGGTGACAGATTTTCCAATTAAATTCATGTTTTCAAACAATTCATGATTTCAGAAAGTGACTATTTAGCGCAAAAATTTGCCACCAAACTCACAGATAAAGTTTTAATTCACTTTCATGTTTGAAACAAACGATTTTCAAATATTTCGTTTGGAGGAACCAGGGAGTTAGAGAGTAGAACTCCTAGGAAAAAGTTTCGTTTTTCATTAATATCTCGACAACCCCTAGTCGTAGGAACTCGACACTTGGACTAAATTTAAGAGAGCCTATTTGGAGCCTACCCACAAAATTTCGTTAAATTCGGTTCAGCCGTTCTCCCGTGATTATGAGACAAACGAAAGTTTCGTTTTTTACTAATATCTTGAGAACCACTGGTAACATGAACTAAATTTTAAGTGGGGCTATTTGACTGATTTTCAATTTTATTTATATAGACTAGCAGCATACCCGTTCTTCGTACGGAGTATATAATATAAAGAAACTTATAATTCACAATCATGTGCAAATTCTGTTAAAATATTAAATTTATTGCTCCTAAAGAGAAGTTTAAGAATATCTGTTCTCACTATGCAAAATTATCTTCACGGGCAGAGAGATCTGAAGAATAAATCATCCTGGAGCCTTTTGAAAGCAAATATACAAAAAATATGAAATTGAATCAATATATACAAAATGGAGGCGCTAAAATTGTATGGGATCCGTACTACTTATATACTCGAATATTAGAAGATATAACCTGTATAAATTGAAAATATCTATAAACCCGTAATTGATTCCAATATATGTGAGAATGAAAGTACTAAAATTATATGGGAATATATATATATATATATATATATATATATATATATATATATATATATATATATATGTATATATATATATATATATATATATATATATATATATATATATATATATATATATATATATATTAGAAAAATATCTAAAAATAAGATATACAAAAAACATAATCATAACACTTTATAACATTAAGGCGCCATGCCGCTCTTTCATGTTTAGCAGGTATAGCCCCCGGCCTTTTTTCTGTCGTTCCTGTAAACACTCTCCTTTCTTTTCCCCTTTTCCTTTGCACCTCCCCCCCTTTTTTTCAATTTGATGATATATATATATATATATATATATATATATATATATATATATCCCAGTACTACTTATATTGTCGTAGATTAGAAAATATGCCTATATGTTAGTAGAAGATTACCGTATTACAATATGAGTCTCAAAAATCTTTGTCAAAATAAAACAGATGACGTAATAAATTGAAAATATCAATAATCCCGTAATCTTTATACCAGATTGTCGTAATTGATTAAAATCTATGCCAATATATATCACAATATATGCCAATATACCTGTACTACTTCTATTCTCGTAGATTAGAAGATATACCCGTGCATTTGTAGAAGATTACCCGTACTACGTACAATACATGAGTTTCAATAATTTTTGCCAAAACAAAACAATGGCGTAATAACTTGAAAATATCAATAATCCGCGAATCAACAGTTCCCGAAAATATCAATAATAATAAACCTGGAAACCGTAATTGATGTTATTCAGTCAAAAATGCAATGTCAATGAAATTTATTTTATATACATATCTTTATTACTCAAATCGAAAAATATTTAATAAAAACCGTATGACGCATAAACACATTGGATTTACATCCGTTGTTAAACGACATGATATCATTTGCTTCAAATGAATTGATGGAAATCATATCGTCTGAATAATTCTATCGCCATGGAAGGCTTGGCGACATTTTCGTCATTTTAGCGACAATTTAAAAAATCGCCAGATTTATCGCCAAGTGGGACTGTAGGACTTACAGTCCAATTTGGCAACAAATTGACGAAACATCATCACAATACTATCCCCTAACAAAACACAATTAATTTCATTTTTTCATGATATTTTTATGGATTTACAAACAGTTTTAGCAATTTGGTGACATTTTAAAAATTCGCTAAATGTGTTACTAAGTAAGTAGAACGGATGGACTGACTACACCTAAACATCGTTTCAGTACTCCTTTCTAAAAAAACAAATTTAATTTCATTGATTTGCGTCGTTTTTATCAATTTGGTGACATTTCCGTCAATTTGGCAACGTTTAAGAAAAGTTGCCAAATTAGCGATATTTCGCGAAACTCGTAACTCTGAATTTGCAGATTTGAAGAATAAAACATGCTGATCCCGTTTGTATATACTAAATGAAAACACTAAAATTGTATTAGAAGATATACCCGTCTTTTCTGTCTCTTTTCTGTTTCAACAATCAGTAAATGAATTTATTGGGTAAACACAATATATGAGTTTATTAACTAAACACAATATATAAGCTTGAAAACTCTTTGCCAAAATAAATGAAAGTGATGTACGCAGTCCGCAATTAATATAATTAAAAGAAAAATTAAACCGTTCATTTACAAATATATTTTTACATCCATTTATTTATTATTCAAATAGAAAAAATAATAATAAATATTAACAAACACATTTAATTTAATTGCGTTGCTGAGCAACATGATATAAGATAGAATCTTCCTCATAAAATGTGAAATTAAATAACCATTTTGATTTCTTTATACTTTTCATTGTTGAGTAAAAACTTCTGAAAAATAAACCATGGAGATAGCTTTTCCATTTATACTCATGTTTCAAACAATTCATGCTTTCAGATAGTGACTAATTAGCGCAAAAATCCTGCACCAAACTCAGAGATAAAGTTTTAATTCCCTTTGAGGTTTCAAACAAACGATCGTTCAAATAAAATGAAAGTGATGTACGCCAAAGGTTGTCGTTCAAACAAACGACAACCTTTCCGTTTGGATAAACCACGGAGTTAGAGAGTAGAACGCCTAGGAAAAAGTTCCGTTTTTCATTAATATCTCGACAACCCCTGGTCTTAGGAACCTGAAACTTAGATAAAATTTATGAGGGGCTATTTCCAGGTTATCCACAAAATTTCATCAAATTCGGTTTAGCCGTTCTCCAGTGATGATGGGACAAACAGACAGACAGACAGATTTTCAGATTTATTTATATAGATTAACTAGCAGCATACCCGTTCTTCGTATGGAGTATATAATATAAAGAAACTTTTAATTCGCAATCATATGCAAATTCTGTTAAAATATTAAATTTATTGGTCCTAAAGAGAAGTTTAAGAATATCTGTTCTCAGTATGCAAAATTATCTTCACTGGCAGATCTGAAGAATAAAACATCCTGACCCCTTTTGTAAGCAAATTTACAAAAATAAAAAGGAATTGAATCAATATATGCAACCCCGTACTACTTATATTGTCGCAGATTAGAAAATATGCCAGTGTGTTAATAGAAGATTACCCGTTTTACAATATGAGTCTCAAAAATATTTGCCAAAATAAAAGAGATGACGTAATAAATTGAAAATATCAATAATCCCTGTAATCCTTATACCAGAAAGTCGTAATTGATTCCAATATATGCCAATATATATCAAAACATGTGCCAATATACCTGTACTACTTGAGTTCTCGTAGATTAGAAGATATACCCGTGTATTTGTAGATGATTACTCGTACAACGTACAATATATAAGTTTAAACAATTTTTGTCATAATAAAACAATTGCATAATAACTTGAAAATATCAATAATTCCTGAATCAGTAATCTCCGAAAATATCAATAATAATAACGTTAAACCTGAAGAACGTAATTGATATTATCCAGTCAAAAATGCTATAAGAAAAATCAAATCGTTTTTTTTTTCTAAAATATATTTTTATATCCATTTATTTATTATTCAAATCGAAAAAATAATAATTAAAATTAACAGACAGATTTAATTTAATTGTATTTCTGAGCAACATGATATAAGATAGAATCTTCCTCATAAACTGCGAAATTAAATAACCATTTTGATTTCTTTATACTTTTCATTGTTCAGTAAAAGCTTGTGAAATATAAACCATAGAGATAGATTTCCCATTAAAATCAAGTTTCAAACAATGCATGTTTTCAGAAAGTGACTAATTAGCGCAAAAAATATCCCATCAAACTTAGAGATAAAGTTTTAATTCACTTTCAAACGATTTTCAAGGTTTTCGGTTGGATAAACCACGGAGTTAGAGAGTAAAACTCCTAGGAAAGAGTTTTGTTTTTCATTAATATCTCGACAACCCCTGGTCTTAAATACTCGAAACTTGGGCTAAATTTATGGGGGCTATTTCAAGGCTATCCACAAAATTTCATCAAATTCGGTTCAGCCGTTCTCCCGTGATGATGAGACAAACGAAAATTTGGATTTTTACTAATATCTCGAGTACCACTGATCGTAGAAACTCCAAACATGGAGTAAATTCTAAGTGGGACTATTTCCAGGCTACCCACAAAATTTCATCAAATTCGGTTCAGTCGTTCTCCCGTGATGACGGGACAAACAGACAGACAGACAGATTTTCAATTTTATTTATATAGATTTACCGATTTTGTTCTTTCTCTGTACTCATCCTAATTGTCTATTTTTCAGACAATTAGGATGAGTACAGAGAAAGTGTACTCCCCTTTTCAATACGCTGAATAATGGGAATTAAAACAGTGACTGTCATGATTATATTTCTGTCTGTCATGACTGTTTATATAGTGAAAAAAGCTCGGTTTGCATAGATTTTTTTTCACTGTTGTTTTTTTAATACAGTTGCAAAGTGTTTATCACTTTGTTCATTCTGTTTGTCTGTCTGTCTGTCATTCCTTTCGCCCGATAACTGCTGTAAAAATGATTTTATCAAAATGAAATTTTAGTATGTTGTTGAGACTGTCTGTGGGACATATGGGAATGAAAATAAATAATGTCACCCAATTAATTTCGGATTTAGCCCGGATTGAAAGAATGAAATACATCGAAACCTGTGGGGCCTAATTTTTCAAACATTTTTTAAGCGGAGTTAAAATTCACAAGGTGTTTCTAAAATTACAGGAAATATTCAAATTACCGCGTAAAATGTGGAAAAACTTTCAACAAAATATATTAGGTAGTTTTGTAAATAAAAATTGAAATGATAGTTACACCCATATTATATGAAGAGATCACGTGACTCAAATCAAAATAAAATATGACATCCATTTTTTTCCGTGTAAAAATTATAATGCTTAAAGACTCTTTAAATTTATATTTAGTGTTGCATCTGTCATAAAACCGCTTTATTTTTGCATATTAACTTTGCATCTAAATTCTGTATCAACGCAATTCCAATATTTTTAATTTTAAATGATCACTAAACTTTGATTTTTCTTACAACGAAGCCTAATTTCTATAGCATGCAGAATGCAAGCATATCAAGCAATTGTAAGACGAGTTGTATAAGGACTGCTGATTTTTTTTTATGCAAAATTATTTAGCTCTGGAGTCTGGAATATAAGTGATATGAATAAAATATTCATTGATTTTACATAGAGAAGCAGACGATTTGCCTTTTTTGATGAAGTTTTATGTTTCCAAGTATAACTTATATTAGTACTGTGATAATTTTAAAAATATGACTGCTGAATGTATCAAAATTTAGAGATGCTAAAATAAAATTGCATTTCAGTTGGAAAGTGTTTCATAATTAATGCTTTATGCATGATTGATCTTTCTTGTTTTCCTTTTAATTCTATTAGGAGTAGGTTTTAAACTACAAATTTCGGAGATTGTAACGCTTTGCAAAGTTATTCATATTTTCTGGTTAGCACTACTTCAGTTCTTTAAAACATCTACAATCATAATTCAATACTGATTATTTTTGTCTCAATCAGTATCAGAGTGGGGAGAAAATGAGCAAGGAAGAAGTAGGAGGATTTAGCCGTGGCTATCTTGAGGTTTCATCCAACTATTACTAGCGATTCTCTAAGCTATAATCTCATCTCAGTAAAGCTTCAGCCATTGGGATACGGCCAACAGAACCATTCACCGGGTAGGGCTCAACGAACACAAAATACAGACTCCAGTCACCAACGGCTTTGGTAGACAAATTGCAAAATCTGGACCATATTGCCACCTGGAGGATTCCATACGGGGTGCTAGGAAATCACGTCCAGTTTCCATCAACACACTATGCGTCGGATTCATGTTCTCTTTAGTGAAAGTGGGCTTGTGTTGCAAAGCTATAAAACTGACTATTTAAAAAAAACTATATTCTTTACAAGTTGTTCTTTTTAAAAATTACCTAATCCCCTAAAATATATGCAATTAGGCAACTGATCTGCGAAATTGATACATTGAATGCGCTTGGCTGACGTTTGTTCGTACATATTACTTTTATTGAAACGAAGCGAGTTCCAAGCACTTCTTTAACACACAACTCAAATCTGATTTTGTGCAAAACTTTTGTTGACACAGAAAAACTTCGAATAAAATTTTGATAGTTTAAAGAAAGCATGTTTTAGGTCATGACACAGAAAAACTCAACCGGTTCGAATAAAATTTTGATAGTAAAGAAAGCATGTTTTAGGTCATGACACAGAAAAATTCAACCGGTTCGAATAAAATTTTGATAGTAAAGAAAGCATGTTTTAGGTCATGACACAGAAAAACTCAACCGGTTCGAATAAAATTTTGATAGTAAAGAAAGCATATTTTAGGTCATGACACAGAAAAACTCAACCGGTTCGAATAAAATTTTGATAGTAAAGAAAGCATGTTTTAGGTCATGACTAAGCCCGAATTATAAATTTCGATTTATGCGAAGAGGAATCTGAGATCAAAGTTCGGATAATGCTGAATTTATAGAGAAAAATTAATTTAAAAAAAAATCTCGCGCCCAACAGAACATTTTATTTATTTGGTATAACTTGTGCCATTGTAAAAGTTACTAGGCTGTCTTGTATATTAATTATTTAATATTTTATATTTCAGATTTGATATTTTGATATTTTTATTATTTTTATGAAATAAATGTCTGGGTTATTGAACATGTAGATAGATGCCCTACCTCGATTCACTTTCGGGTCGTGAGATACAGAGCCATTAGTTGTACATTTTGCATTCATAACTGTGATAAAATGTTTCACAATTTAGACATAGTTTCAAAATTTCTAGAACTTTAGTTTGATTTCTAAAAAAAAAGGTACTAATAAAAATTTTCTTACAGAAACTCTTTTCCTACGAAGAGAAAACACATGTATGAGTCAACCATTTGACCATCGGCAGTGCATAGAGAGGCGCACACTGGGTTGCTAGTCCCCCCCCCCCCCCTCACACACACAGATGAAACATTTTGATTTAGAACTTAGTAACGGTCAAAGATATCTTAGCACAGTTTCACAGCAGACTCAAATTTCGATCCACAAAACCGAAACACTCGAACACATACATTTAAAAAATAATGTCACTTTTCGACAGTTCTGGAAGAAATAAGGGGTCTTAGATACACACACTCTCATTACCGACATCGAGATGTTTCCCTGAGGGGCCATCCGAGAACCCCTGTGACAAATAAAGCGTCCCTCTCCATTGAAACTCATGAGAGTTCGTCCAACAAATCTAAATATTTAATCCCTATCGTTTTTACAAGCTACCAAAACGGCAAGCTACTGAACCGCAAAAACTTCATCAGAACTAAAATATGCAGTGGCAAGATAACACGCGTCGGCGAATACCGACCACGTCCTTTATCATTTGGCCATTCCATACCTGACCATCCCACAAAAAGGAATGTGGGAGCATCATGATCCTAGATCGAGTATAGATATCGACATGGCATGGCTAGCACGAGATAAGTATTTTTTAACATGGAATCTAAACAACTTGTACCGAGATACAAGAAATCCACAAATACGCTTTTATGTGTTTATAATCCACAGACGTGTACTGAACTGGCCCTCTGCGAGTAAACTTCCGATATATATATATATATATATATATATATATATATATATATATATATATATATATATATATATATATATATATATATATATATATATATATATATATATATATATATATATATATATATATATATATATATATATATATATATATATATATATATATATATATATATATATATATATATATATATATATATATATATATATACGATATTCAAAAGAAAAAGGGAATTAAGCCAACAGGAAAATATTAAATGGCCAAGGGGTATTGTGACCCCTTGATCCCGGTTATAGCATGCTATTACACCATGGTAACACTCCCGACACCAATACCTTGCTGTAGCTTAATTTCCGAAAGCATGTAAATTATAAGACACAATCCGTGGAAGAGAACCAAAGGAGGAAGAGTTAACATACGACCTTTAAAAGAATGAAGAAACACACTGTAGATAGTCAAGAATGTGTGCCTGTTTTATACATCAGAAATCCCAAGCAACACGAGGGTCCGTGACTCATTAGCTCCATAGACAGGTTAAAATTACAGTTACACATTGAGTTTGCCATCATCAACCTCAAATTCGAATATTTCCAAAATCCTCAAAAAATGCGTTATTTACCTTATTGTAGATAGCATTGTAGGAATAGTACAGGAATGTCTTAGGAATAGTACAGGATAATGCTTTTTGATTGCTTCACTTATAATTTTTCTGTCATTGATAGTACGATCAGATTTGAATGTATGGATCCGATTGTTTCTATATAAATGATTTTTAATAGTATTGCGTAATATGTTTTTGCTCAAATTAGAATTCCAATCTATGATGTGATTAATGTTGATGTTGAAAGTACATCTTTTGAACCCATTCATTGATAGATTTTATTTACATTCAGAAATGTAATTTTAGAAGTGAAACTTATGTCATTTTAATTAACAGAACAACAACCAGCCTACGGTTAAAATTTTGAAAATACACTGTTAGTTAATAGCACAGTGATTTTCTATAATCACAACAGCCATCTGGCCCACATACGTATAAGAATTGTTTAACAACCGCTTGTCACGCAAACTTGTTTTGCTTGGCGCAAGTGCAAGATTCAAGTTCTGAAAAGTAACAAAAAGAAAACCTGAAAGGACCTCGACAGAATCCTGTAAAAGAGAAGTATTATTGGCTCAAAATGGAGTGAGATTTTAATGTATTAAACTAAAGAGTTATCCAGGGAATTAAAAGTGTTACTCTGCAATCACAAGTTTTGCAATACAATACGTTAGATAATTCGTTCAATTATTGAAGAAGTGGTGTTATAGTGATGGATTTCCTTCTCTGATTCCTTTTCCAATTTCTGTTGAATTAATACTATAAACACCTTGATTTATTTGTCTATCCTGAGTAACGCTTCTACAAAATGTTGCCAAACGTATTTCAATCACAGATGAACATTTCAATTTTTAACACTTACAACAAAGTTGAAAAGTGTTTATGACTTTGTTCATTCTGTCTGTCTGTCTGTCTGTCCGTTAGCACGATAACTGCCGTAAAAATGACTTAATCAAAATGAAATTTTAGTATGTTGTTCAGACGGTCTGTAGGACCTATGGGAATATAAATGAATAATATCACCCAATTAGTTTTGGATTGAACCCGGGTTGAAGAAATGAAATACATTGAGCCCTATGGGACCTAATTTTTTAAACATTTTTTAAGCGGATTTAAAATTCACAAATTGCTTCGAAAATTTTAGGTAATAGTCAAATTGTTCCATAAAATATATAAAAAAAAATTCAGCGAAATATATTCAGTAGTTTTTTAAATAAAAATTAAAATAATAATTACACATCTTATATGAAACGATCACGTGACCATGATATGAAACGATCACATGACCCACTTCAAAATGATATATGGCATCCATCTTGTTTCAAAATCGTGATTTTTTAAAGTTTTTTTTAATTCATATTGAGTGTTGTATACGTCCTAAAACTACTTTATTTTTGCTTAAATTCTGTGCATCTACATACTAAAACAACACAATGACAATATATTTGAGTTTAAATTCTCATTCAAATTTGATTATTTTTACAACTAAGCCTATTTTTCACCTATGTAAAATGTAAACAGCAAAATATGTAGAATGAGTTGTATTAGAATTACTGTATTTCTTTAACACAAAATAATTCAGTCCATGGAGTCTGCATGGCTGATATGAATGAAATATTAATTGATTTTATAAACAGAAGGACAATTTTTTTTCGATGAAGTTTTAAGCATAGAGTTTATGAATTGTAGCTCCATGGTCTTAATTTTTAAATAAAATAAATTATTATAGTATTGTGATGAATGAAATGAATGAAATCCTGCTTTTATAGAGAGATCCAGGCGTGTTATTTTTTCTGTGACGTCATTTGAATTTATTTCAGTTGTTTTTGATGAAGTTTTCAAATATAATAAATTATCGTAGTATTATGATAGTTTTAAAAATATTACCGTGGAATGTATTGCATTTTAGAGATATTTAAACCAGGCAATTTATATTTCAATGCCGTCATTTGAATGAAGTTCATTTTTTTCAATGAAGGTTTAAGTTTTCAAATATAATAAATCAATGTAGTATTGTGATAAGTTTTAAAATATTACCGAGGAATGTATTGCATTTTCGACTTTTTTAAATAAAATTGCATTGAAGTTGGAAAGTATTTCATAATCAATGCTTTAAGCATGATTGATCTTTCTTGTTATGATATATAACCATGGAGCTTTACGTAGTGTATGGCATCATATACTGAAAGTGAGGCCATGATGTGGACGACCTGTTTCTTACGTAATACAGTGACTATACTTCTTTTGCAACGAAATTATAATGTAACCATGAAGCTTTTTGTAGCGTATGACATCAGATACTGAAAGTGAGCCATGATGTGGGCAGCCCGTTCCCTACATAATGCAATAACTATATTTCTTTCATAGCGAAATTATGATATAACCACGAAATTTTACGTAGCGTATGACTTCAGAAACTGAAACCCTGCTGTTATTACTTTCCTTATATACATAATGTATAAGGAAATTATTGTGACGGGGTCGAAAATTCGAATTTGAGTTTTCGACGTGAGAGCACGTTTCAAGTATCCCTGATCAGGAATCGAACATTTTTGAGGTGATGTCTGTGTGTGTGTGTGTGTGTGTGTGTGTGTGTGTGTGTCAGTGAGCCTGTGGTCAGACGATATCTCACGATCGAATAGAGCGATTCGAATGAAATTTGGTACAAAAATCACAATCCGTGAATGCTGGAAGCCTATTGTTTTTAAATACAATCGAATGTTCAGAACCCCCCTAAATTGTAAAGTGAAATGTAGAAAAAAATCATCAAAAAATCAAATCTTTAATAAAGTTACGCAAATAAGTATTTCTTATGTAATTTTTCCTTAGAAAACGATTGACACAAACTGTAGGACGCTAGTATTAACCGTTCTCAAGATATTGCACATTTTTCAAATAAATTTATCAAAAAATCAAGTAAAATTAAAAAAATATTAACTCTTAAGAAACACGTTCACTTTTCATATGTAATATCATGCCATAAATTTGGTGATATCATTCTCGTGGATCTAACTCGTTCCATTCACGAGAAAAGATACTTTGAGTAATACTTTTGTGTTTGAAAGCCATTAGTCATTTATCTGCTGTAAGAATAACTTATTTCTCCGTCCATAATACTTGGCGAGATTTTTGCGACGAATTTGGCGGAATGTCGCCAACTTGGCAACTTTTTAAAATGTTGCCAAATTAACGGAAATTTCGCCAAATGGATAAAAATGACGCTACATCAATGAAAATGACGACTCATTGAAGAAAATTTAATATCTTGGAAATAATATAAGTATCCACTATAAGAATAACATTTTGTTAACTGTAAAATTAATAAATGCATTGCATTATATAAGAAAAGTCATGTGCTGCCCACATCAGATTTTAGAGTTACCAAGCAATTATGAATGACACGCTCATTTCGTTAACACTTTTAACTAAGGCTTAACGGCATCCCGCTCGCTTATCAACGGAACGCGGGATTGATAAAAAATATCACCAAATTGATAGAAATGACGCTAAATAGGAGACAATGCTTCGCAAATTTTTAATTCCGTCATATGACGGTAGTGTATCAATAGTTTACAGTGTATCAATAGTCTATTAGTGTATTAATAGTTTTTCAGTGCTTTCCTCTACACAACAGTGGTGCATGGAAAAAGAAAATAAATTTCAACCACATACTGAATTAAAGAGGACGTAGGCAGTTTGGATTCAAAACGATACTACATAAATCTTATCATAATCCAAAATTTATATTATGCAAATTCGTCGAAAATATTTCATCTGCCATTTCATTGGATTGAATCTGCCCACACTCTCAATTTGGTGTAATTTCCTGTGTCATTAAATAAATAAAATGTATTTTCTAATTTTCCAATTTTTTGTGTGGGAGAGTATGTTGGAAATTCGTTTTTTCTCATAATTATTTTTTACTTTTTAATTTTTATTTCCAATTTTAGTTTTCCTCCCTCATCCGTCTTCTCATTATTACCCTCTCATACGTAGTTTTGAAAAAGTATTGTTTTCATGAAAATTTTCGATTTCGAGATTTGGATGCCAATATATGCTTTAAAACCTCCTGAAGACGTTTTGACTATTTTTGGAGTGATGTCCGCCTGTGTGTTTGTCTGTATGTATGTGATCGATTTCTTGTGTACTACACGATAGCGGCCACATATATTAATGGATTTTTACGAAACTTTATATACGGTTTTGTTATCAAGAAATCTAGAACTAAATAGAATTTCTTTTTTTAATTAGAACGAAATCTTCGAAATTTACACTCTTTAACAAAAAAATCGACGCACCAAGAAGGAGTTGTCCGATTGTGATAAAAATTGGTGGATGTGAAGAACATACATAGAAAAAGAAACGATTAAAATTTTAGAACAATTTAATGATTGAGAGTTTGACCGTATACAAAGGGAGGAAGTCAATAAGGCGTTGGTCCACCTCTGGCCTGGATGCAAGATGTCACCCGGCGTAGCATAGACTGATAAAGTTTACGGATGGTGTCCTGCGGAAGGTCTTGCCAAATTATCTCCAACTGTCGGGCTAAATCGTCAACATTCCGGGATGGTTGCAATCACCTTCCCATAACGTCCCAAATGTGCTCTATGGGAGAGAGATCGGGAGACCTAGCTGGCCAAGTAAGTGTTGGGCAAGCTTGAAGAAAACTCATAGCAGCACGTACCGTGTGCGGTCGGGCATTATCTTGTTGAAAAGTAAGTCCGGGGTGTTGCAAAAAGCACGGTAACACAACCGGTCGTAAATTGTTGTCTACTTACCGCTGTGCTGTCAGTGTGCCAGAAATGACTATCAAAGGGGTCCGGCTATCAAAGGAGATGGCACCCCTAGACCATACCCACCTGCAGATATACACCTGCTGAATGCGCAGTTCCGATGCGCTGGAGCTCCCACTATTTATTCATTGGATACCAAATTTTTTTCATTTGCATGTTCGCTCAAAATGTCTTTGCATACGAAATTTCATTACAATCGGACAACTCCTTCTTGGTGCGTCGATTTTTTTGTTATAGAGTATATTTGAAATTAAATATTTTTACTTCCCTTAAACACATATAATGTATAAGGAAAGTAATGTGACGAAGTCAAAAATTCGAATTCGAGTTTTCGACGGGAGAGCACGTTTCAAGCATCCCTGAACGCGAATCAGACGTTTTTGAGATGATGTCTGTGTGTGTGTGTGTGTGTGTATGTGTGTCAGTGAGTCTGTGAAGACGATTACTGATGAACGAATGGGGCGATTTGAACAAAATTTAGTACAAAAATTACAATCCATGAATACTGGAAGCCTATTGTTTTTATATGCAATCGGATGTTCAGAACCCCCCTGAATTTTGGAGTGAAATTTTGAAAAAATCATAAAAAATTTCAAACCTTTAATAAACTTACGTAAATAGTCATTTCTTATGTAATTTTTCATTAGAAAACGATTGACATAAATTTTAGAATGCAAGTATGAATCGTACTCGAAATATTGCACATTTTTCAAAAAATCATATAAAATAAAAAAAATATATTACCTATTGTGAAATATGTTCACTTTTCAGAAGTAATATCATGTGATAAATTGGGTGACTTCATTCTCGTAGATCTAGCTCGTTCCATTCATGAGAAAAGATACTTTGAGTAATAATTTTGTATTTGAACGTCAATAGCCATTTATCTGCTATAAGAATAACTTATTTCTCCGTCCATAATGTTTGGCGAGATTTTGGCGACGAATTTGGCGGAGTGTTGCCAACTTGGCGACTTTTTTAAATGTTGCCAAATTAAAGAAAATACCTCCAAGTGGATAAAAATGACGCTATATCAACGAAAATGACGACTAATTGACGAAAATTCAATATCTTGGATAGAATATAAGTATCTACTGTAACAATAACCTATTTTTTTTTACTGTAAGAGCAGTAAATTCATTGCATTATGTAAGGAAAGTCATGTGTTACCCACATCAGATTTTTTTAACATAGCAGCATGGGATAATGTGACATAATCATGCATAAAAGAGTTTATTTATGACTCAATGATCACAAGACTTTCGTTGGCGTGGACGCCAATGCCTGCAAAGGGGGATCGAACTGTTTGGAATAGGGTATGTCAAATACCTGTCTATTTGAGAGGTTCTTCGTTTGGAATGGATGCCGTCCCACCCGTAAGCAAAATGTTAATAAGTTAATAAAATTCGGTGTAGGTAAAATTCAGATATGTTTTAGATGAACTATCAGGCATCGAATAACAAATCAAGTCCAACTCAAAGGCAGAAAGCTTATCTTTATCAAATTTGTTCCATTGGCTTTAAAATGTTTTGAAACATATTACATCTAGGCACTTTATAAAAAATGAGCTGCACTTTTAAGAAATTATCCTTAGACGTTTATCTCCTCAATGATTATTGCTCCACAATTGGTATAATTTCAATCCGGTTACCATTTTTATTAATGATATGCTTTGGTACAATATTAAAATACACATTACATGCACTTGCTTTTAAAATCGGTTCGTTTTAAACCAGTTATCATTGGTTAAAGTATTACAGTGTTGGGAGTACAATAAGTGGTATTTTTATCCGACAAACGTTCACCATCGAATTCGGATTATAAAGATTTTATCTACACCATATTTTCAAAAATTCTTAAATACGTTGTTTTAGATGTGTTATCGTCGGGAAAAGTACGAAACAGGCAGACAACAGCTAATCGTGTTCATCTCGAAAGTAACAAACTTCATACCAGGAGGCACCATGTGCAGTTTTTGATGTTTACGACGAAATAAAGCAGAGACTTTTAGTCACCGTTTTATGACAGTCTTAGCCGGGAAAGTCATGACCCCAATAAATACACTTCACATAAATTGCAGGTGTGGTTGGGGCAAAATATCCTAGGGCCAAGACTTAAACCAAGCTTCATTGGAAACCGAAAGAGCCAATAATGCAAAGATACGACATCGCACTGAGGAGCATCCAACGAGAGCAAGGAGGGCGTATCTAAACCCCATGACAAATGATGTGGCTGCAAGCAGGAAAGTCAACGAATATAATTTAATAATGTTTCGAAAGCGTTGAGAGAGTAGTGTTTTTAAGCAGTAGGGAGTGATTATTCATTTTGAGTAGTGAAAATGTTATAGAAAAAGACGAAGTCTGACTCCAAATGTCAGCAAAAGAATCGTTAAAGACGACAGTCATGCTGAGCTACAGACCCGAAATACAGAGGTATGTGCCAGTCTTCATGTTTGGGTCAATTTTTGGTCTTTGGAATAAGATTCAAAAGACCTGGTCTCACACAGTGCTTTTCTCCTCTTTAAGCGTTTGTTAAAGTTGATGTAATTTTAATTATAACAATAATAGAGATGTGAATAAATGATCCTTTATTTTAAAAGTTAAAAATGTAGATTTTAATGTGTAGTGTTTTGATTTAATGATTATGTTAAGGAACTCGTGCCAAGAGGATTATGGTGGGTTTTGCGGTCACGATAGCAATGTATAAATGTTACGATTCACGACCACTTTAATTAAGACGAATAATTTAATACACAAAATGTATTATTGAAAGAAGTAAACCGATGTAAAGTTCTTTCACCACACTCTCGCTTCAATTATATCAGTTTGGAGTGAGAGTCTCTTATGCATTCACATTTCATATTAGATACTGAAACTTTCTCATACATTCCATATATCCAAATTTCTCCTAAATTCATTATTTTAGAGGTGTTATCGTCGGGCAAAGTAGGTAAATAGGCCGAAAACAGCTAATCGTGTTCAACTCAAAAGTAACAAACTCAGTTACTTCTCTTTCGCTTCAATTATTACTTTCCCTGCATTACATAGTAATGGATAGGCAAAGTATTGGAATCGTGTGGAAAATAGCAACTCGAGTTTTCGACGGATCACGTCCTGGGACCTTTGGAATACGAAGAATCTATTTTAGCGTGACGTCTGTGTGTCTGTCTGTCTGTGCAATGTATGTATTCACTCTAACTGAAATAAAATACTAATGGACCAAATTTCACAAAATTTGGTAGATAAGTCACTTGTAGGTTACTCTGGTGATGATTAGGTTTTGGTACAATTTGGGGGAACATAACTTGCTTTTTTAACACTTTACAACAAAGTTGAAAAGAGTTTATGACTTTGTTCATTCTGTCTGTCTGTCTGTCCGTTAGCACGATAACTGCCGTAAAAATGACTTAATCAAAATGAATTTTAGTATGTTGTTCAGATCGTCTATAGGACCAATGGAAATATAAATGAATAATATCACCCAATTAGTTTTGGATTGAGCCCGGGTTGAAAAAATGAAATAAATTGAACCCTATGGGACCTAATTTTTCAAACATTTTTTAAGTAAATTTGAAATTCACAAATTGCTTCGAAAATTTTAGGTAATATTCAAATTGTTCCATAAAATATATAAAAAAAATTCAGCGAAATATATTCAGTATTTTTTTAAATAAAAATTAAAATAATAATTATGCCTCTTATAACAGCGATCACGTTACCATCATATCAAAAGATCACGTGACCCACTTCAAAATCAAATATGGCATCCATCTTGTCTCAAAATCGTGATTTTTAAAGTTCTTTTTAATTCATATTGAGTATTGTATCCGTCCTAAAACCACTTTATTTTTGCTTAAATTCTGTGCATCTACATACTGAAACAACGCAATTACAATATATTTGACCTTAAATGATCATCCAAATTTGATTATTTCTACAACGAAGCCTATTTTTCACTTATGTAAAATGTAAACAGCAAAATATGTAGAATGAGTTGTATAACAATTGCTGTATTTCTTTAACGCAAAATTATTTAGCTCATGGAGTCTGCATAGCTGATATGAATGAAATATTCATTGACTTTACAGAGATAAAGACGGTGTTTTTCGATGAAGTTTTAAGCATAGAGTTTAATTACTTGTAGCTCCATGGTCTTAATTTTTAAATAAAATAAATTATTATAGTATTGTGATGAATGAAATGCTGCTTTTATAGAGAGAGCCAGACGTGTTATTTTTTCTATGCCGTCATTTGAATGAATTTCAGTTGTTTTCGATGAAGTTTTCAAATATAATAAATTATCGTAGTAATATGTTAATTTTAAAAATATTACCAAGGAATGTATCGCATTTTAGAGATGTTTAAACCAGGCAATTTATATTTCAATGCAGTCATTTGAATGAAGTTCATTTTTGTCGATGAATGTTTAAGTTTTCAAATATAATAAATTCATATAGTATTGTGATAAGTTTTAAAATATTACCGAGGAATGTATTGCATTTTAGAGATGTTTAAATAAAATTGCATTGAAGTTGGAAAGTGTTTCATAATCATTGCTTTAAACATGATTTATCTTTCTGGTTCACTTATGTAAAATGTAAACAGCAAAATATGTAGAATGAGTTAGTTGTATAAGAATTGCTGTATTTCTTTAACGCAAATCTATTTAGCTCATGGAGTCTGAATTGCTGATATGAATAAAATATTCATTGATTTTACAGAGAGAAGGACGATTTTTTTCGATGAAGTTTTAAGCATAGAGTTTAATTATTTGTTCCTCCATGGTCTTAAGTTTTTAAATAAAATAAATTATTATAGTATTGTGATGAATGATATGAATGGGAAAATGTTTATGAATGGGAAAATGTTTATGAATGAAATGCTGTTTTTATATCGAGAGCCAGGCGTGTTATATTTCGATGGCGTCATTTGAATAAATTTCAGTTGTTTTTGATGAAGTTTTCAAATATAATAAATTATTGTAGTATTATGATAATGTTAAAAACATTACCGAGGAGCCAAGCGATTTATATTTAATTGACGTCATTTGAATGAAGTTCATTTTTTTTCGATGAACTTTTAAGTTTTCAAATATAATAAATTAATGCAGTATTGTGATAATTTTTAAAATATTGCCGAGGAATGTATCGCATTTTAGAGATGTTTAAATGAAATTGCATTGAAGTTGGAAAGTGTTTCATAATCAATGTTTTATGCATGATTGATCTTTCTTGTTTTTATTTTTTTTGCAAAATGGTCCGCAAAAATTATTAAAATTTAAAATAAAAGACTAAGCAAGCGCAAATGTATCCCTTAAATATGCTTGTTTTATACGTAATTTTCGACGATAAAAATAATAACATCAACACTATTACTTTAGCATTAGCCGTTCTAGAGATATTTTAGCTTTTTAGCATTTTTGCTATGCCGCCTTTGAATATATGTGCAGTTGCCAAATAAAAACGGAGTATGTCCACAATGCCTGGATATCGCGACGCATTTCGCATATCCCTGATGATCACCGATCAAGGAACCCATATTCTTTTCCCATTTTTATCTTCGCCGTCCATTTTTAAATCACGGCAGTTTTCAAAATTTTTAAGTGGACTCTAATAGGCGCGGTATTAGATTTTGCTAATGCAGCGATGAAAACTCCGCTTTCAAAAATCTCTATTGGTATTCTCACTTAATTTCCGCAGGAGGTAAAAGCTGGAATTTTCCCCAGCTCAGGGACTCTAATAAACTGAATTCCTTGATCCTTTAATAACAACATTCATGAACCGGGTTTGCACTTATTATGTTCTCGTAAGCGTGGAATTGGGCTGAATATATCGGCCTTCACAGAGGTTCGTAATTTTAAGGTACATAGCAAGTTTTCTTGCTACCATTACAGGTATCGTCTATTCCATGATGATGATCACATAAAAGTAGCAAAACCGGTCCATGATGCCCTAGGAAAATCTAGGATCTCAAAAAATTGGGTACTTATTATTGACCCTATTAATAATTAATATACCCCCCCCCCCCCACCACTACCACCAATGAAGAGGGAACCTCCTTACCTACATCATTGCATGATGTTGTTAGTTATATGCAATGGGTCCCCAAAACAGCGAACCTGGTGAAATTATCTCTATAAAAAGCTCCCTGAACTTTGCAGAACCCACTTCGACTATAAGAGTTTGCAATTTCGTTCCAGTAGCTCAACGGCAGAGCGTCGGCTGATCAGTTCGGAGATCCAGGGTTCGATTCCCGGTTGGGGCAGCAAGGCTCTTTAATGAAATGTTTGTAATTTTTCAAAAATGTTTTCAATGGGAAGGGGGCCTACTTTACGTCTTGATTTAATTTCTTCTTTCCTCTCAAATACTTGTGCACATGTTACAGAGTTAATTAAAATGCAATACAATATTAAAATATCTTTTTAATTAATTAAAAATAATATTACTAAAAATGTTTTTTTCTCTTTTGTATACATATTTTTTTTTTCTCTCTTGAACGCTTATCTGCACCTCTGTTCCTTCCCCTGTAGTGATTATATTCTTATTTACAATCTCTTTTATTTTTAAATACCGTATATACACGCCTATAAGACGCTTCCCCTCCCCCCCTGTCGCTTTGAACAGGTGAAAATTCATCAAAACGCACGAATTTTTAATTTTACGTTTGCTGAATTAAAAGAAATTAACTGGCTCAACTCAACTTTCTCATATCAGAATCCATTTTAGTAGATTTTTGTTTTTCTAATTTTACAAGAAAATATTTGAAATATCGGTATCGTGGGACGAATGATTACAATTATAGCGTATTGCCCTTCACTTTAAAGGGCCTGAAGAATTTGTTTTGTATTGATACCATAATTGACAATGTACCTCCCGGGGGCGAGTAACTTGCTCCCCCCCAATGGGGGGCCAATGACGTCACGAACAAAAAGAAATGTAACGCGGCTATTTTTCACAATGTTTGAAACGCCGGCCACTCTAACGGTTACTCTAAGTCCTCGGACGAGTCGGGTGGTCTGGGTTTTCGACAATGTTTGAAACTATAAAGTCACGTAATCATTAGGCTACAAATAAATCCTTTTATGCATGATAATTATGTCAAATTTTGTCCTATGCTGCCATGCTGAAAAATATATAAAATTTCAAATAAATTTAATTTTAACTCGAATTACAAAAAAAAAAAAAAAATTCCATCTAGTTCTAGATTTTTTGATAACAAGGCCGGATACACAGTTTCGTAAAATCCATTAATATTTGTGGCCGCTATCATGTACACAAAAAATCGACCACAGACAAACAGACAAACAAACGGATATCACTCCAAAAATAGTCAGAACGTGTTCAGGAGCTCTTGAAATATACACTGCCATCAAAATCTTGAAATCGAAAATTTTCGGGAAAACAATACCTTCTCAATACTACTACGTAATAGAAAGTAAAAAGCTATACAGTGCGGGCTTCCACTCAACTTTTCCTAAATATATATTTCGTAGAATTTATAATTTAGTTGTATTCACAATCATTATCAGAATGTAAAAAACAGATGAACGTTTCTGAGATTGAATATACCCAATTGTTTAATACATGGAGGTAAAGGTATAGGGTTAAAACTTCGTGTTAAAAAAATGCTAATATTGTTTAAGTCAATAATTCAGGTGGCGCTGGGACAAAATAAGTAGTCTTACATTGTATATATTTCTATAGTGAAAGACCTAAAATATTTATTTAAACTGTTAATTTTATAAAAATAAATTATTAGCGCATTGCTTATTAGAACTGAAACAATAAAGGATATTCCTACGTATTCACAATTATTTTACCTTTCAATTTATTTTTATTTTCATATATTCTGTACTCTATCCTACAACCATTTAAAAATATACTCATAATTAGGGAACCCTTAAGTATACTCATAATTAGGGAACCTTTAATTTGAAAATAATAAAAAATGCATATACTAAATACTACGCCTTTCTGTTGTGTCAACTAATAATAGCGACTACTTTACTAACACTAGCGACACCTAGATATAATTCTCAAACTTTTATGGCATTTTCAAGCGTTTCACCCATTTTATCTCCTTCTTTCTAAATCCATGGTTTAATATCTCGAAAAACTCTTTAAAAGTTCCTTTTTTCGAGTTGGCAACAACTTAGTAACGTCGATGGATGCATTGGGATGCTCTGTTAATATAAACTATTTTAATACCATTAACACCCATAACGTTGTTCAAATTATAAATTTCCCCATATGCTATGTACTACCATCAAAATCCTTTCTAGTTCAAAATTTTCACATAATGTATTTACACCCAAATTGAACTGAATTTTTAAATTTTGTTTTTTTTTATAAAATCTTATTCATGGATAAGCCTACCTTCCTACTTTGAGTTCTAATTTTTCACAAATATTTTTCGGCTTATACACGAGTATATTAGGTATTTTAGATTTGTAGAAAATTTTATAAACATAAAACGAAACAAAAATTTCACTATTGAATTAATTGATAGTGCCTTTCTGGTTCATTTTCATTAAACCCAAATTTTATTTAGCTCTCCCATAAAACTGCTGAAATCCCGTCTATGAGAATGAATATGCAAAAACTCTCGCCCCAGAGCGGTAAAAGCAGACGATAATCACAACTCTATTTCAAAATTTTTTCCGTACTGCAGTAAAACCTGGCTCTGCAGTGGAGCGATGCGGGGGAAGGTATCGTCTGCTTCTCGGAGCGCGTGCTTCGCCACCCCCCGAAAGGAGCATGCGCGACTGATGCGGTGCTAACATCGATCCCTTGACGGGAAACGCATGCGACGAGTTTTTATTCTTTCTTTCACCTTTTTTTTCCCATCGTAATTTTCTTTTTACAGTTGTTTACGGAAAAGGGAAGGGAAAAGTTTTCGGAGAGAGAACTTTGTCTCACGATTTGGCAGTAAAAGTTTGTGCTGTTTATTTCAGCAGGATTGGAAAACAATACTCTTCAGAGGAGGAGTGGGTGAATAATATTCCTTTTATTCTAGGTTTGAATGAGAGAGAAGTGAATGATGCTTTCATTGAAATTGGAAAATGAAATAAAATTTATATTCCGAGGGGAAGAATTATTAAAATATCTGAAGTGTGAGTCTCCACTCGACTTTCTAGTACATCCATGTTACATATTATCTATTTTTATCACAATCTTCATCAGAATACAAAAAAAATATATTTTTTTATTAAATATCGTTTTCCAGTTACTCTTTTATTATTATTATTATTATTATTTATTTATTTTTTCTTGTAAATAATTTAAAAGACTTTTTCACAAAACAATATTCAAAATAGCTTTAATATTCCAAATTCAACAATTCCCATAGGGTTAGAAATGGGTTCAGAAGATCTTATCCATAAAAATCTCGAATTCGAAAAATTTCGCGAAAACATTACTTTATAGACTAATATGAGAAAATAAAAATGCATCTTTTATAAGTGTTCGTTCTTAAGTATAGTGTTACTATTGACCGTTAACCACTTGATTTATTTCTACATTAGAAAATCCCATATCTCTGTCTGTCTGTCCCACTTTGAGATAATTTGGCGACGTTGGCAATAAATTTGATGACATATTTGGCGCAGTATCGCCAACTTTGTGACTTTTGAAAAATGTCGCCAAATGGACGACAATCAATTATCTAGAAAAATTAAGTTTTATTTCTTCAGTCCTTGTCACTTTATTGGAATTATTAATTCAATATTCTTAATTCAAAATTTTATTAATTTCACTGTGCATTCTGTCACAAGCATTTGCAGGTACGTTTTAACAGATTTTACTTTTATATCACTACCAGGTATACATGGCGTTGCTCTTGATTTAATATATGTCATAATGTTCTTCAAACATTCCATTTAAAATATTTAATTCCCATATGAAAAAAAAAAAAAAAACTCTGTTCTCGTTATATAAAACTATTTTTACAGACGAATCTAAAGGACAAAACATACTGAGCTTATTCGCAAGATTATTTGCAAAAATTGTGGTTTGGTCGACATATGCCAAAATGAAGAAATAGAAACAATTGTAAAAGATATTTCCTTAATATTTTTTATACCGTTGGCAACAATCCATTTAACACAATCTGCAATATATTAGTTTTTATATCCTTAGCCATAATAGAACAACAGATGATTAGTATGTAGTTGAACAGATAGATAATTTAGTATGTAGTTGAAAATATCAATGGTTCCCATAATCATGTTTTACCGCGGTGCAACAACCAATAAAACATGATAAAAATAATAAAGTTATTAAACTTATTTTTCTAAATTTCTTTTATTATTCAGATTATACTTGTGGCAAACCTAATAACATAATTTGAATACATTGAGGAAGCTACGATTATGGAAGTTACTAGATTATACTTGTGGCAAACCTAGCTTGAATACATTGAGGAAGCTACTGTTGTGGAAATTACCAGACTAAACTATTTATCGCAAGATTCGGCAAGGAAGTTTTAAAAACATAATGAAGGAAAATACGAATACGAGATATGATGGGCATCATAGAATAAATAGATGCCTTATTGATCAGAAATCATTTTTACTTTCCTTATATACATAATTTATAAGGAAAGTATTGTGACGGGGTCGAGAATTCGAGTTTTCGATGGGAGAGAACGTTTCAAGCATCCCTGATCACAAATTGAACATTTTTGAAGTGATGTCTGTGTGTGTGTGTGCCAGTGAGTCTGTGGAGACGATATCTCACGAACGAATGGAGCGATTCGAATAAAAATTTGGTACAAAAATCACAATCCATGAAAGCCTATTGTTTTAAAACACAATCGAATGTTCAGAACTCCCTTAAATGTTCGTGTGAAATTCTGAAAAAATCATCAAAAAATCAAAACCTTTATTAAAGTTCCGCAAATAGACATTTCTTATGTAATTTTTTCTTAGAAAACGATTGCCATAAACTTTAGAACGCTAGCATGAACCGTTCTCGAGATATTGCGCATTTTTCAAATAAATTTATAAAAAAAATCCCATAAATTAAAAAAAAATATTAACTGTTGAGAAACATGTTCACTTTTCATATGTAATTTCATGCAATAAATTTGGTGACATCATTCTCGTGGATCTAGCTCATTCCATTCACGAGAAAACATACTTTGAGTAATATTTTTGTATTTGAACGGCATCAGTTATAAGAATAACTTATTTATCCGTCCATAACGCTTGGCGAGATTTTGACAACGAGTTTGGCGGTCCGGCCGTCCAAATAGTTGCTCTTAGTCCTCTGGACGAGTCGGACGGTCTGGGTCTTCAACGAGTTTGGCGGCATGTCGCCAACTTGGTGACTTTTTGAAATGTTGCCAAATTAATAAAAATCTCGCCAAATGGATAAAAATGACGCTAAATCAATGAAAATGACGACCAATTGAAGAAAATTCAATATCTTGGAAAGAATATAAGTGTCTACTACTATAAGAATGACATTTTTTAAACTGTAAAAATAGTAAATTCGTTGCATTATATAAGGAAAGTCATGTGCTGCCCAGATCAAATTTTTTTAATAGTCATGATCCTAATTTTACTACCTGCACTCAAGAAGTACTTAAGAGAAGTACTTATGAGAAAAGAATTTTCGAGAAATGTACCAATATAAGCAAATAATTTTATAGAATGCTATTTTTTTGACATAGATTGGCAAAAAATAATTATAAAGTAGTATTGCGTCTGCAGTATTTTTAATCTTAAAAAGAATTATGGAATAATTCCCCTAAAAACCAGTTTTTAAATCTGGGATTTCGTTGCCATAAATTTACATTCGCCAAATAATGCCAAATGAAGTCAGCTTTTGAATGTCCATTGATTTTGAAATTAATAAATATTTTACTGAAATATGGTTAGAATTTAAAATACAATTTTATAAATTGATTGATTTAAACTAAAACCATCGGATATATGCAAAATATTTAGATTTTAACTATTTATAAAGTTAAACAAATTAGACTATAATTTTTCCTGTACTTCTCTGTTGTCAATTTAGGTTTGCGGCAATTATCGAAAGAAAGTATCATCTGCTTTATAATTTGACTTCCATTAGGGTATTTTCACAAGATAAAAGTTATTTATTTCCATTAGTATAAATTGTTGAACGAAATTAAACTTATTAAAAAGGTTAACTTTTAATAGTGTTAGATCCCCTGCCTTTACCAGTCTTAAAGACTAGTTTATAACTGAGTAGAGCATTGAGGTGAATTGTCTCATTATTCATTTCACCATAAACGAAAACGAACGTAATATTCTTCATATTTCCAAATACTTTGAATACAGTTATTTGTTTTAAATATTCGAAGAGTTAATACAACCGTAACTATTTAAACTTTTGTTCGCGATTCCAACACAGTTTTCTGATTTGATTAAATTTGTTTTCAACACATTTTTCAACTCCAAATCTTTGAAATAAGATAACACAACACTCCTTTATGTTCTTCATTTACTCACTTAATTTGCATCTCATTTCCCCTCTTTTCTCTCTCTCTCTCTCTCTCTCTTCGGATATTCGTTTTTTTTTTTTTTGTTTTTTTTTTGCCAGCTGTTTGTGAGTAAATGAACATTTTTTTTTTTAACTTACGTAAAAGTTCGGATTGAAGTCTGATATTGCTGGTTTTACATTTGGTTTGAAATGAAAAACATCTGCCGTGTTTCTCCACTCGACTTTCTCACACATTCGTATTCCTCCTCTGGACGAGTCGGACGGTCTGGGTCTTCTACACATTCGTATTCCGTGGTGTTTAGTTCTACTTGTATCATACACATTATCAGACTAATAATAATAATAATAATAATAATGATGATAATAATAATAATAATAATAATAATAATAATAATAATAATAATGATGATGATAATAATAACAATAATAATAATAATAATAATAATAATAGTAACAGTAATGGTAATAATAATAATAATAATAATAATAATAATAATAATAATAATAATAAAGATGTATCGTTTTGGATATCTTACCCAAGTTATTATTTTATATGTTTCCCAAAAATTCTTCAAAAGTTTTTCCTTTTTAAGTTGGTAACGGCTTAGAGACGCCGATAGATGTATTTGGCTTACATGCATTATTAAAAATTATTTGATATCATTAACGTCGTTAGGTGTTTAAATTAACTGTTTACTCCTTATCAGGGGTGTTTCAAGAAGATTGCTCGACTCAATATGTCTCGAAAGATTGGCCAATTTGAGAAATGATTTAATGAATACTTAAATTGACTATCATCGCATGCAGATTTTGATCATGTGACACCATAAAAAAAATCGTAAAATGTAACTTTTTATACGGACCTCCTAGAAGAAAAATGTCAGTCAAAAATTATTTTCCATAGCTCGATGAGTGAAGCAAAAAAAAAAAAGTTACATTCTGATACGATCAAAATGACCCGAAAAATGACGGATGTTTGGGGACTGTGGAAAACTTTCGCTAAATATGAAAGTATGTAAGTTTTAAAATGGAAAGTTTTGTACGACCCCTGAAATATATGCTTTTGCCTTTTCTTTTGATCTGGATAAAATGGTTTAAGTCCAATAACTTTGCCAATTTTACATATAAAAGAACCGCCCCCCCCCCCCACCCCCAAATATCTTTCAATGAATAAGGGATGATTGGAACTTTCTTTGTGGGTAGGGCGCGACTAAGCTTTATCGGAGCCCCTACTCATAGTAGAGGACTGAGAATTAGTGACACACACCACCCAAATGAAATAAAATTCTAACATAGAGGAATTATCAGAATTTTCCATTTTTATTAATAATGTATTTTAAATAGTAAAAATGACACTTTTAATAATTTTCTTGTCAAATATATATAAATTTGCACTCTTCGTAAATTCTAAAATTATCACCAGTTAATTACTGTTCAAAGTGCACGCAACTGCTTCATTTTTGATAAGTACCTCGATATGTTTGCTCTTTTTACTTTTCCTGCAATACATATAGTAATGTATAGGGAAAGTATTGGAATCGTGTCGAAAATCTCAGCTCAAATTTTCGACGGATCTACATGTTTTGGGACCTCTAGAATACGAAAACTATTTTTAACATTACGTCTGTGCGTGTGTGTGTGTGTCTATGTGTGTGTGTGTTTGTGTGTGTGTGTGTCTGTGCAATGTATGTATCCACTTTAAATCAATAACTAAATGGATCAAATTTCATAAAATTTTATAGTAAGTCACTTGTGTATGCCCTGGTGCTGATTAGATTTTGGTACGATTCGGGATAAAAGAACCCCCCCCCCCTTTTTTTTTTTTTGCGAAATGGCACGCAAAACTCTCATGTATCCACTCTAGCTAAAAAACTAATTAACTACATTTCACAAAATTTGGTAGATAAGTCACTTGTGAGATACCCTGGTGCTGATTAGATTTGGGTACAATTCGGAAAAAAAACTGCTTTTCTTTTTTACGAAATGGCGGCTAAATTGAGAAAATCTAAAATAAAAGACTACGCATGCTCAAATGTATCAATCAAATGTTTGTTTTATACGTAATTTTTCACGAGGAAAAGAATAAGACCAACCCCATATCTCGAACCGTTTTCGAGATATTTTAGTTTTTTCGCGTTTCTGCTACGCCGGTTTTGAGAATAAGTCCAGTTACCAAATGGAAACGAAGACTGAATTAAGTGTCAATTCAGTGTAATTTAAAATAAGCATGCATGTTATTTAGTGCAATTAAACTCGGTTTAATGAATTATTAACGAAATAAAGAGAAAATGAATTTGAGTTTGCAGTGAAAGTCATGTGCTGCTCGCATCAGATTTTTGTTATACAAGTCAGTTTTTGGGATCTCCTTTGTAATGGGGAACCTGGTCCCGTGTCCCGGTAGGCCACTGCTTTAATATGACCATGTTTGTGAAGATCCCGTATAAAACGTTAAACTCTGCACTTTTATAACTAAAACGTGCCATGTGACCCAAACTGCCGTATTCTGAATGTTTATCTTATTTAAAGCATTTCTTAATTTAGAATCATGGATTGAAAAATCATCTTTGAAGCGCTATTTAGTCATGCAATCTTTCTGAAAACCCTGTATTAAAAGTAAAGCATATTTTTTGCGTACAATCAATAATAAACTGGCTTACAACGCAAAATGCAGCGCAAATCTATATTTGCACTGTAGTTTACGTTCTAAACTAGTTTATTTTCCTGTGTTATACCATGAAGTTCCGAGAAATGGCATTGTTTACATAGCAAATAAGTATAAAATCCTAATAATTCGAGCTCTAATCGTGAAAAACGTAAACAATTCTATCTAGTGCTATAGTTTTTTGCGCAAAGCATCTACGCGCAAAATTTTAAAGCGGTAGGAGTATTCGTGTGTGAGTTATCGCAGCCACACCTTACACTCACGCAGACACTCACGCACATATACACGGACATATTTTTAAAAGTGTTCGAAATGGATGCAAGAGGTTTTGAAACGGGGGCTTGTCCATCAAAATCTCGAATTCGAAATTTTCAGAAAATCAATATTTTTTCTATACAATAGTATGGGAAAGTAAAAAAATCTGATGTGGGCAACACATGACTTTCCTTATATAATGCAATAAATTTACTACTTTTACAGTAAAAAAAAAAGGTTTTTCTTATAGTAAATACTTATATTCTTTCCAAGATATTGAATTTTCGACAATGAGTCGTCATTTTCATTGATTTAGCGTCATTTTAATCCATTTGGCGAGATTTTCGTTAATTTGACAACATTTCAAAAAGTCGCCAAGTTGGCGACATTCTGCCAAATTCGTCGCCAAAATCTCGCCAAGCTTTACTGACGGAGAAATAAGTTATTCTTATAACAGATAAATGGCTATTGGCGTTCAAATACAAAAGTATTACTCGAAGTATCTTTTCCCATGAATGGAACGAGCTAGATCCACGAGAATGATGTCACCCAATTTATCGCATGGTATTACATATGAAAAGTGAACATGTTTCTCAATAGGAAATATATATTTTTATTTTATATGACTTTTTGATAATTTTTTTTGAAAAATGTAAAATATCTCGAGAACGGTTCATGTTAGCGTTCTAAATTTTATGTCAATCGTTTTCTAATGAAAAATTACATAAGAAATGTCTATTTGCGTAACTTTATTAGCGATTTTCATTTTTTGATGATTTTTTCAAAATTTAACTCCAAAATTTAGGGGGGTTCTGAGCATTCGATTACGTTTAAAAATAATAGGCTTCCAGTGTTTACGGATTGTGATTTTTGTACCAAATTTCGTTCGAATCGGTCCATTCGTTCGTCAGTTATCGTCTCCACAGACCCACTGACACACACACACACACACACAGACATCACTTCAAAAATGTTTGATTCGTGATCAGGGATGCTTGAAACGTGCTCTCCCGTCGAAAACTCGAATTCGAATTTTCGACCCCGTCACAATACTTTCCTTATACATTATGTATATAAGGAAAGTAAAAAAAAAATTACATGGGCAGCATATGACCATATTATTATTATTACTTTTTTTTTTTTTTTTACATCTATGTACGGTAGAGACACCTGTAAGTGATTAGAGGATGGATATCACTTAAGTAGAGGGATCGCCCATTTCCCTGTTATTTATGTTTTTTTTTAGGAAATAAAGATATGAAAAATTCACAAAGAGGAGGAAATCATACATAGGTTGGTTGGAACTAGTGATAAATGTTTATGTGCGTGTGTGTGTGTGGAGCACAATTCATATGAAAGGCCCTGCATACAATTATGACTTCCTCGATATATTTAGAAAACGTTATTTGTTTTCGTGCTCATTCATATATATATATTGCCGATATATTGCCGGCAATATATATATTGCCGAACCAGTACTACAAAATAAAAATTTTGAATTTAAGAGACTTGTGCGCTTAAAAAATTATTTGCTTGTACGTATACTTGTAAAATTATATCACGGATGCTTGACTAATATAGATAAAATGATAATGACTTATATTATATTATTTCATGATATGATTATATTTATGTTCAGCTTTATACAGTAAAATATCTTTGATAACTGCAAAAGAAAATTTGGAAAAGCCAGGTGTAAAGTTTTACAAGCAAAGAAACTTCTTATAAAGATTTCCCAGAGATTTGAGCACAAGCATTCATCTCTAGTTACTTTCCTTATATACATAATGTATAAGGAAAGTATTGTGACGGGGTCGAAAATTCGAATTCGAGTTTTCGACGGGAGAGCACGTTTCAAGCATCCTTGATCACGAATCAAACATTTTTGAAGTGCTGTGTGTGTGTGTGTGTGTGTGTGCGTGAAAGTATGTGTGTGTGTGTGTGAAAGTATGTGTGTGTGTGTGTGAAAGTATGTGTGTGTGTGTGAAAGTATGTGTGTGTGTGTGAAAGTATGTGTGTGTGTGTGTGTGTCAGTGAGTCTGTGGAAACGATAACTGACGAAGGAATGGACCGATTCAAACCAAATTTGGTACAAAAATCACAATCCGTAAACACTGGAAGCCTATTGTTTTTATACGCAATCGAATGTTCAGAACCTCCCTAAATTTTCGAATGAAATTTTGAAAAAATCGTCCAAAAATCAAAACCACTAATAAAGTTACGCAAATAGACACATTTCTTATGTAATTTTTCATTAGAAAACGATTGACATAAATTTTAGAACGCTAACATGAACCATTCTCGAGATATTGTACATTTCCCAAAAAAAATTTTCAAAAAGTCATATAAAATAAAAATAAAATTATTTCCTATTGAGAAACATGTTCAATTTTCATATGTAATACCATGCGATAAATTGGGTGACATGATTTTCGTTGATCTAGCTCGTTCCATTCATGAAAAAAGATACTTTGTGTAATACTTTTGTATTTGAACGCCAATAGTCATTTATCTGCTGTAAGAATAATTTCTTTCTTAGTGCATAACGCTTGGCGAGATTTTGGCGACGAATTTGGCGGAATGTCTCCAACTTGGCGACTTTTTGAAATGTTGCCAAATTAACGAAAATCTCACCAAATGGATAAAAATGACGCTAAATCAATGAAAATGACGACTAATTGTCGAAAATTCAATATCTTGGAAAGAATATTAGTATCTACAATAAGAAAAACGTATTTTTTTACTGTAAAAGTAGTAAATTCATTACATTATATTAGGAAAGTCATGTGTTGCCCACGTCAGATTTTGTATATTAGAACAGTAGAAAGCCGAAATGGTCCAATTCAATTAGTATCTCTTGTGTGCATACGAACAGTAGAACGCTAAAGTGATTGCATTCAATTAGTATCTCTTGTGTGTATAAGAACGGTAGAAGGCCAAAGTTATCAAATGTAATTCTTATCTTTTGTATGCATAAGTATACTTATAAGACCTACCTTAATTTAAGCTTCAGAAACCTAGACTCCACAGGAGATGCTGAAAAAACTCTTTGCATTTTTGATCGAAAATTTTTGCGCAGTATTTTTAGTGGAATTCAAGAAAATGATATTTGGAGAAGAATTATTATTGAACTATACAAATTGTACAAAGATTCTGACATAATTAACAGCGAGTCCAAGCAAAACGATTTATTACTTTCCTTATATGCATAATGTATAAGAAAAGTATTGTGACTGGGTCGAAAATTCGATATCGAGTTTTCGACGTTAGAGAACGTTTCAAGCAATCCTGATCACGAATCGAACATTTTTGAGGTGATGTCTGTCTGTGTATGTGTGTGTGGAGACGATATCTCACGAACGAATGGAGCGATTCGAATGAAATTTGGTACAAAAATCACAATCCATGAATATTGGAAGCCTATTGTTTTAAAACACAATCGAATGTTCAGAACCCCCTAAATTTTCGAGTGAAATTTTGAAAAAATCATCAAAAAATCAGCACATTTAATAAGGTTACTCAAATAGACATTTCTTATGTATTTTTCCTTATAAAACGATTGACATAAACTTTAGAACGTTAGCATGAACCGTTCTCGAGATACTGTACATTTTTCAAATAAATTTATCAAAAAAAATCCCATAAATTAAAAAAGATATTAACTGTTGAGAAACATGTTTACTTTTCATATGTAATATCATGCGATAAATTGAGTGACATCATTCTCATGGATCTAATTCGTTCCCTTCACGAGAAAATATACTTTGAGTAATACTTTTGTATTTGAACGCCAATAGTCATTTATCTGCTGTAAGAATAACTTATTTCTCTGTCCATAACGTTTGGCGAGATTTTGGCGACGAATTTAGCGGAATGTCGTCAACTTAGCGACATTTTAAAATGTTGTCAAGTTAACGAAAATCTCGCCAAATGGATAAAAATGACGCTAAATCAATGAAAATGACGACTAATTGAAGAAAATTCAATGTCTTGGCAAGAATATAAGTATGTACTATAACAATAACATTTTTTTAACTGTAAAAGTAGTAAATTCATTGTAATATATAAGGAAAGTCATGTGTTGCCCACATCAGATTTTTTATATTTTGGAATTGTTGGGTGTCAAAATACAAACCTATTACGAAAAGTAACATCTTTCGTGAATAGAACGATCGAGATCCTCGGGAATGATGTTAATTGATTTGTCGCAAAAAATTACATATGGAAAGATTGTTGGATAATAATTACTATTTTTCAAAAATTTCATGTAATTTTTTTTTCTTAAACATATGCAATATTTCAAGACCGTTTTAAGCTAACGTTCTAAAGTATGCTCCATTCTTTTTACAATGAGAAATTACGTTTATGATTATTTATTTAACAAGTTTGAAAATCCTGATTTTTCAAGTATTTTTTTAAATTTAATTCGAAAATCGGGGGGGGGGGGGGTCTTTTGAACATTTCATTACGTTTAAAATTAATAGGGTTTAGTAGTCACCGATTGTAATAATTGCACTAAATTATTTTCTTAACGCTTAATCGTCTGCAGTCTCACGGACACAACACACTAACATACACATACACATAGAGACTTGAAACATCACCTCAAAAACATTCGATAGGGATGCTTGAAACCGACTCTTCCGTATAAAACTCAAATTCGAATTTCTGATCAGTGAATATACTTTTCTTATATATTACATTACACATGTAGGGAAAGTAAGAGTGAAAGTTAAAAAAAAAAAAAAAAAAAATGAAATGTGTTTAGAAAAAAGGCTATGGTTGTCAGCTGTTGGCAGGAGTTCAAGAATATTTGAGTTTCGATACCAAAGGTTCCGATATCATACTTGATTGCAGCTGAGCGCCTATTTTGGATTTGCGTTTAGAAAAAAAGAGGGCATTCTTTTGCAAAGTATTTCGGAATAGTTTACGAAAATCGTCTGCGGCAGAAATTTTAAAGTGTATAATAATATATAAAGTGTTGAAATCATGGAGTTAGAAAAGAGATAAAATTCCTATAGATGAAACGCTTCAGAATCCCATAATGTTTTGAGAATTATATCTAGTTGTCGATAGTGTTAGTAAGGTAGTACTATTAGCTGGCGCAACAGAAAAGCGTAGTTTTAGTATATGTATTGTTGATTATTTTTAAATTAAGAGTCCCCTAATTATGAGTACAATTAACCAGTATTTTTTCATAGTTGTACGATAAAGTACAGAATATAGGGAAATAAAAATAAATTGAAAGGTAAAATTATTTTGAATACGTAGGAATATTCTTTATTGTTTCACTTCTAATTTGCGTTGCGCTAAAAATTTATTTTTCAAAATTGACAGTTTAAATGAATACTTAATCCTTTCGCCACAGAAAAACATACAATGCAGGACTACATAACTTATCCCAGCGCCACCTGAATGATTGTCTAAAATAATATTGGTGTTTTCTTAATGTGAGGTTTTAACTTCTTTTAATTTTATGACATAAAGTATTGAAATTTTAAGCAGCGTAAATGTTTTTTGTGCAGTAGTAAGCAGCTAGGAAAATTTTTCGCTTAACATATTTTTATGGAGTATAAAACTATTTCGAACAAAATTTGTGCATTACTCATGTAAGCGTTATGTATAAATGAAATTAATACCATGTTCAAAAATTTATACCACTCGAATTTCTCATATATTCCTACTTCATATTTTTTGATTTCATGTTAAAATTAAATTCGACTTCAAAATTCTCTCCTACCAATAAAATAAAATTTTCTTTCCTTATGAATCCTATAGAAAATTTCAATAATTGGGGCATTTATGAAAATTCCTTGCCTATGGTATATTGGCCAAACTAAACGTGATTTAAATTAACACGTGAAAGAAGATTAACATTGTGTCAGAAATCAAGAAATTTATAAATATGCTATTACTAATCACATCTGAATCGCTAGCAAGTGGTTTGACTTTTCTTCTACCTCCATTATTAAAAAGTGCTTTCAGTTTTTGATTTGAGTCTTTTCACATCAATAAAAATCCCAGTAATCTGGATATTGATTTGTCAGTGACACCCTATTTCTTTGAGGTATTGCACAACCACGTCTATTTTCTTTTTTTGTTACTATTTTTCTGCACCGAGCTTCATATACACTCGCGGACAATGAAAGTTGCACACCAAGAAGAAAACATGGTACAACCGCGAAATGATGTAAATAGCTAGAGGGCAAGCTGGTATGCAAATAATCCTAGTCTGGTGTGATTGCGCATGGCTGTACACCCGTGAGTGGCGCTGCAAGCATGAGCCAGCGGCTTTATAAACCGGCGTTTAGTCGACGCCCCATCAATGAGAGAAGCTTCGGCCGGCGCAAGCACGAGTACAGAGTGAAAAGAATGGTAGGTAGATGCCAAAAACGTCGATATACGCAACTGACGGACTTCGAGAGAGACCTGATCATCGGGTTGAAAACCGCAGGGTGGTCAGCGCGCCGGATAGCCCGTTACGTGGATCGTTCGGATTATACCGTCCGACGGTGTTGGGAGCACTGGCAGACAGCTAAGTGGAGACCTGTTCTGCCGCACGGCCTTCAGGTTTTGAATCTCCACCGCTGAGAGTCGCCCGCAGACGACCCGGCTGAGGTCTAGAAGAGGAGATGTGGTCAAAGAACGGACCGAAGACCCAGGGCAAGACTAATGCCAAAGTTAGGTAAGACTGCTTAAGGACCCTTGACCACACACACCGCACCCAGAGAGCAGCCAAATGATGTGAACAGAGCTCTGGGCACCCCGGGCGACCAGAGCAAAGCCCCCTACTCCAGATGGAAAAAGTGGGGCACTGAAGAGGTGCGTGAACGAAATTATTGCATATGCAGTGACCGCCCTAAAGAGCCAAGAGGAGCCATGCTTATGGCAGCAGAATGTTTTGAGTGTGATTTGCAGAGGATTCCAACTTTCTACCCCTCGGTAGTTATGCAGAGGCAGTGTGCAACTTAAAGAGGCGCCGTCGTAGCCTGGACTTATACCCGTACTGCCGGGTTAGCCTAACCTAAGAAAAGAAAGAAAAGAGCAGAAGGAAAGAGAGGGAGGTGACAGCCGAAGCCGGGAGTGGCACGAGTGCCACGGGAGCGACCTACAGAGGAGATGTGAGTTGAAGGAGAAAACTAACAGTAGCCTACGACGAGGGAAATAAAAGAGAGTACACTAATGGAGATAAGCTAACTAAACCTAGCCTAACAAGCAAGTAAACTAAACTAACTAAACCTAGAACAAAGAGGGCTCCAGGAGGCCCAAGAGCAAGACGTGACAAAGAGCTACAGTTAACAGACATACTATGCCGGGGACGGGAGTAACAAAGGGATGAGCCCCATACGGGGAGAACTCACCAGGAAGTAGTCCCAAGACAGAGAGGGGAGGAAGCCAAGGAAGAAGGAGTAAAACCAGGGAAGAAATAGAGCGTTCCAGAGAGGAAGAGAGAACGGAGAACAGAAGGAAATACAGCAACGCCGAGCGGCGAGGAGAAAAGAAGTACTACATCCTAAACTACTAGCTAACGCGCGAGAACACTTACCCGGGGGATGGATCGCCAGTCACAGGAACTGAAAAAGAAAAGTTAGGAACGGGAGACCCCAGGTGGAGCCAAAACACCTTACCTACCAAATACTACCTGAGGCGGGCTATCCCGCGCCGAGGGGGGGGGGGGGCAGCCGTCTTCTTCCTGGAAAAGGGGGAAGAGGCACCTGTAAACCTGAAAAAGAACTTGTCCTGGGGAGAGCTGAAAGGAAAAATACTATTAAATCTGAAAGGGAAAATACTATTAAATCTGAAAGGAAAAAGCATCATGTTACATCTGAAAAGGAAGAGCTATTAAATACTCACAGGTAGGAGCATGTCCTAAGCGTGAGGGCACCACTAGGGTGAGACACCAAAAATACACAACAGAGGTCGGGATAGTACCCCGACAGCACGGAGGAGAGTTTACTCATAAATCCAACAAGAACATCCACAGCTAAGGTGGGAAAGGAACTTCCACTACTGAGGTGGGATAATAGAGCGCCCAGCTGGTCACAGGAACAATACCCCTGCTGGCCAGTGGCAAGGAGAACTCGATAAGGGACAAACGGGTGAGAGAGCCTCTGATACAGAGGCAAAACGCCAGAGAAAACGTGCGGCAGGCACGTACAGAGCCCACAGCGACCCGATCCGCGATACAGGCACACGTAGCGACTCCTGTGTACCCACGAACCATATCTAGAAGCCTGAAGGAAGCGAATCTGCGATACCAGCGTCCTTTACGTGTGCTGCTGTTAACACGGGAACATCGGCGGCTCCGGTTGCAGTGGTGCCGGGCCAGAGCAACGTGGAATGCCACAGATTGGCAATGTGTGGTGTTTAGCGATGAGTGCCGCTCCGTTTTGGGGACCGATGATCAGCGTGTCCGGGTGTGGAGGTCCCCTGCACAACGCCATAATCCCAACCTCGTTATCGAGCGCCACAACAGCCCCGTGGATATTGCTTGCGGCTGCATTTTTTTCTTTCGTTTTTGTTTTTGGCTTATTTGCTTAAACAATTTATTGCTATAAAAATAGTTTCTATATTCAGTGACCGCTGACTGCGAGCATCACAGCTAGTATCAGTACTTAAAAGTCGTTCACTCATTTGATAATAGTGAGATTATTTAATTTAGGATATTTTCCATTTTATATGTTAAAATATATGTATATATATATATATAAAAAAAACCCCAGCAGTATTTCGAGAACGGTAGATGTTAGCGTTATTCAATTTCAAATATAAAGTTGCATATTCCTGACTTGTTCCGTTGTGTATCACTGACAGAAATAAATAAATAAATAAATATAAAATAACTTTAAAAAAAATCTGATGTGGGCAACACATGACTTTCCTTATATAATGTAATGAATTTACTACTTTTACAGTAAAAAAATAAGTTTTTCTTATAGTAGATACTAATATTCTTTCCAAGATATTGAATTTTCGACAATTAGTCGTCATTTTCATTGATTTAGCATCATTTTTATCCATCTGGCGAGATTTTCATTAATTTGGCAACATTTCAAAAAAGTCGCCAAGTTGGCGACATTCCGCCAAATTCGTCGCCAAAATCTCGCCAAGCGTTATGCACTAAGAAAAAAGTTATTCTTACAGCAGATAAATGACTATTGGCGTTCAAATACAAAAGTATTATTCAAAGTATATTTTTTCAAGAATGGAACGAGCTAGATCCACGAGAATGATGTCACTCAATTTATCGCATGGTATTACATATGAAAAGTGAACATGTTTCTCAATAGGAATTTTTTTTTTTATGGGACTTTTTCATAATTTTTTTAAAAAATGTACAATATCTCGAGAACGGTTCATGTTAGCGTTCTAAAATTTATGCCAATCGCTTTCTAATGAAAAATTACATAAGAAATGTCTATTTGCGTAACTTTATTAGCGGTTTTGATTTTTTGACGATTTTTTCAAAATTTCATTCGAAAATTTAGGGGGGTTCTGAACATTCGATTACGTATAAAAACAATAGGCTTCCAGTGTTTACGGATTGTGATTTTTGTACCAAATTTGGTTCGAATCGGTCCATTCGTTCGTCAGTTATCGTCTCCACAGACTCACTGACACACACACACACACACACACACACACACACACACACACACACACACACATACACACACACAGACATCACTTCAAAAATGTTTGATTCGTGATCAGGGATGCTTGAAACGTGCTCTCCCGTCGACAATACTTTCCTTATACATTATGTATATAAGGAAAGCAAAAATAGCACAATTAGTGTGTATCCATCAAAATTTCGAATTCTGAAGTTTTTTCTTAAATAATACATTTTCAATACTGTATAAAACAGTAAATAATTATTTATTTCCTTAGTAGCTCATCTGTACATCCTACTTTTCTAAGTTAAAAAAACTTCAAATGCAATTATCTGAATACCTAAATAATCCGAAATCCAAGAATGTAACCGTTTCAACCTAACTCCGAAACTTCTATACCTCTTTCCAACAGGATTGTATCATCATTTATTTTAAGGGTATACTGTGTCACTGCTATAAAATGCATCCGCAGTTCTTGGAACAGTTGCGTTACTGTCTACCCCGCTCTCACATTTTCAGTGCATTGTTCGCTTTGCATCGGAAGTGGAAATAGGAAGAAATAGGAATTTCCCCAATTGCTTTTAATAATCTGAGATTCATATGACACGATTCCAAATTGTTCATATGAAATCAAACTGGAAGTGTTATTGAACTGGAAACATATATAAGAAACTGGAAGAGTTATAACTCGAAAAGAAAAATTATATTAATTGATTTGCGAGTAATATATCGAATGAAATGCTCTTTTAATTTCACTGTTGTTCAGGCCCGGCCCGAGGGGGGTGCGGGCCCCAGGCTAACCAGAAGAGCGGGGCCTCTTTTCTATCATATATCTCTTTTCTATATATATATATATATATATATCCAAGACTACTTTCCAATTATAGTGACTAACAAAAAAAATTATAATTATTTATTAATTATATAAATAAATAAAAATGAAAAATAAGCTAAAAAATTAGAAAAATCGGAAAATAAGATACATTAATATCAATGTTTCGAATTTTATTTTCGCTAAAATATTATAACTTTAGCCAGTTTAAAACTACGATTTGAGCGCCCTTATAATGGAGGCTTTTGGTCAAGCAGAGGGAGGAAATACTCAACCTTAAAGAGCTCCTTGGGAGATTTCCTTAAAAGGTCTTGATCATGCTCTGCTTTTTCATCAAAGTACTTCTTCCTCTGACTTATCCGACGATGCTTAAATTCGGCCAGAATCTTTATTTCTTGTGTTATTATATATTATATAGTTGACTTGAATCCTGACTCCCTACACTTCCTAAGTCGCGAGACCAATCCTTTGACAAGTATTACTGCCACATCCAGTTGCATGTCTGTGGCTTGAAGAGTCTTACTTCATTGACCTGGAATAAAACATCATACCACATGCAAATCCCTACGATGAAATCAAAACATTCAATTTGACTTGCAAGTGATTCTGCCTCACTTTTTTGACAGGGCCATTCGTGACCTCTACAAGTTCATAAAGAGCATCTAGTAGTTTAGAACAATGATCCTTGCATTCCCAATGGGTTTGAGACAAGGGTGCAACCTTTGACATGTTTGATTAGGATTGCCTATCCCTTTGTTGATTCCGCAAAAATAGTGTAAAGCCGTTGTGTGATTCCAAAAAACAGCTGCGCTCGAGGGATGCATTTGGCCATATCACCGAAAACAAGATTAAGGTTGTTGCAGCTACACGGGGTAAAAGCTCGTCGATTGATATCAAGTATCCTTTTCTGAACACCTTGTTCCTTCCTCCTCATATTGGTCCCATTGTCATATCCTTGGCCTCTACAGTTTCCGAGAGAGAGTTCTAAATAATCTAATGATGATATAAGAACGTTAAATAACCCTTGGCCAGTTGAAGCTGTTACTGGAATGAACTGTAGAAACCTTTCTTCTATTTGCACCTCAGGATCCATTGATACAAAACGAATCACCGGAGACATTTGCTCCTGGTGACTGGTGTCAGGGGTGCAATCCAGTATGATAGAGCAGTATTTGGCATCCATAATCATCTTGAGGATGATTTTCTGGACCTCACTTCCGATCTGTTCAATCAACTCATTCTGAACCCGGTGGCCAAGGTAATGCAAGTGCGTTTTATTGTCTTTAATTCATCGAAGATGTTCTTTTATTGTAGGATCAAATTCACTGATCATTTGTATTAACCCTAGAAATTGACCGTTGTCCGATTGGAAAACCTTTTCATGCTGTCTTCGGAAAGTTAAATTTTGTTCAGCCAAGTACTGAATAAATGCAATGATTCTCGTTAGCACAGTTTGCCAATGGGTTTTCTCCAGTTCCAACTCTTCCTGTAACTCCTTGTCAATAGTGATTTTTCTGTGAAGTCTCGATTCAAGCTCCACCCATTTAATCATGTTTCGTATGTGATTGGAGGAGGACTGATGACTGCAAAGAAAAGTGAATGTTTTACAATCAGTGAAAATGACGACTCATTGACGAAAATTCAATATCTTGAAAATAATATATCTATATATAATATATATATATCTATAAGAATAACCTATTTTTTTAATGTAAAAGTAGTAAATTCATTGCATTATATAAGGAAAGTCATGTGCTGTCCACATCAGATTTTTTAAAATGTAATATTGAAATATGTTAATATGTAGTGAAAATCGCGTGTTGGACATAACACAAACAACAACAACAAACAATAACAACTTTTCTGACAAAGTCAGCAACAAAGGACAAATTTTTTTTTACTAATAATAAGGATGTAAGACTGATGGCGGTTGACCGGCCCTACGCCATTGGCATGGCATAATTTCAACAATATGTTTAGATGGTCTTTAAAAAGTGGTTTGGTGTCAAAATTTTCATAAAAGAAGACGGTTTGTTCAATTCAGTAAAAAAAAAAGTAAAAACTGGATAGAATCAAATGTCATACTCTTATTTGTATGTACTTTGGAATGAGATATGAACGATTTATAGCATGAAATAACATGAAAATTGAATTTATCTCTATCACTGTCAGTATAAGAATACATGAAAAATACTTTTTATTTAATTATTATATTTCCTTCACAAGTTGTTTCTTTCTAAAAGTTTTTGCAAAACTTCTTAAATTATTTGAACAATTAACATGTCTGTGACACGGTCGAATTGTAGTCATTTGGCTGATCTGGGTGAATTTTGAAGGTATTTCGCCAAATTGATGAAAACGATGCTAAATTAGTGAAAATAATGCCAAATTGATAAAATTTAAAATTTAAACATAAGTCGGATATTGATTTTAAATTTTATGAATGAACTAGAAAATTCAAACAAATTAATAGACGGTTGGTATATTAATTATGTTTCAGAAAAGTCTGTTTGGCTGACCCAGTTGGCAAAGAATTCGGCTACCTTGGGGACAAACTGGGCGATTTTCGAAAAATGTCGCAAAAGTGATAAAACATCGCCAAATCGGAGAACATTATGACAAATTGTCGAAAATTCAATAACTCAAAAAATCTAATATGATATTAATTAAATTTAATTTTTTTTATAATCCCTGTCGCTTTGAGGAAATTATTAATTTAATATTCTGTATTCAAAATATAGTGAGTTTTCAGTGTTCGTGGTATAGCTACGTTTTGTTAGGGGGTTTAGGGAAGCGTAAATTAATGGCGTTATGTTAGGGGATGATATAGTTTGTATGTTTCGATAAGGAGTCGTATAAGAAATAAAAATATTGAATGGAAGGGATTGTTGTTGAGACGCAGACCGTCCGACCTACCAGAAAGGTGTTGTTGTTGAAACCCAGACCGTCCGACCTACCAGAAAGGTGTAAGGTAACTGTTTGGACGGTCGGGAAGTGCCACCCAATTTAGACCGGAACCCAGTGGGGGAGGCATCCACAGGGACCGTACCCTCCTTCCCCTACCACCAACCTCTCGGAAGGACTTTCGGACCCACATGTTTAACGTGATCGTACTCCGCATGAACACGGCGGCAGTTTTGGCAGTGGCTGGAATCGAACCCGGGCCTACCGAGTGCAACTCCAGCGCGCTAACCAATGGGCTACCGCGCCCTACCAGAAAGGTGTAAGGTAATTGTTTGGACGGGCGGGAAGTGCCACCCAATTTAGACCGGAACCCAGTGGGGAAGGCATTCACAGCGACCGTACCCTCCTCCCCCTACCACCAACCTCTCGGAAGGACTTACGGACCCACATGTTTAACGTGATCGTACTCCGCATGAACACGGAGGCAGTTGTGGCAGCGTGCAAATCCAGCGCGCAAACCACCGGGCTATCGCGCCCGAAATGTGCCAACAGCACGCGGTGTTCCCAGGTGGTCACCCACCCAAGAACTGAATGGAAGGGGTGTATGGCTCATATGTGTCTGTGGATATTAGGAGCGCAAATGGGGGAGGATCTTTTGCAAAGCTATGGATGGTGGATGAAAGGTAATATTTTCAACTTCACCCAGTCTTATGAGGAGCCTACCCTTCTGGTATTATTAAAGTAAAACTAAGATCTCTATCGGTAAGTTACGCTTAGCAATAAATTTGGTGACCTTGGCGCCAAATTTGGCACACTTTCAATAACTTCACGACTTTATGGCGATGTCGCTAATTTAGCCATAATTCAATGTATCTGAAAATTAAAGGTAATGTCTTTGATAATCCCTGTCACTCTATGGAACTTGATAATCTGATATTCTTGACACATATGAAAAAAAGTTTCCCTGTTCGCGTGGGACAGGTCTTTTTACGGTGTCATACAGAATTTCCGTTTCGTTAGGGGGCTAAGGGGGTCGGAAAATAATTGCGTTTTGTTAGGGTCACGGTTGTTGCACTGACAAAGTTATTTTAACGATTGGGGGTATATGTATGGTAAAATGGGGGAAAGTGTAATTTTTAAAATGGGCTGGCAGTGCAGCAGCAATTTAGCGCTTGATACGAATTAATTTTGACTGTGCATCTTTTCTATATATCATGCCGTTTGGACGGAGGCGCCATGGCGTCTATAAGTTCGAGGGCACAGTTCGCATAACCCATGCTGCGGCGTGGATAACTTTTTAGACAGAATGAAAACGTGTTCTTCTGTTGGATACCATATGGTAACCCTACGCATAAGTTACCTGACTACCAAATTTAATATAAATCGTCAGATAGTATTTCAGCTACATTGTACACAACAACGCATACATAGAAAAACGCACGCACTCGAACACAGAAACCCAAGGCCGTAGCCCAGGTAGGGGCTAGAATAAATTGATCATCAGCATAATCATAAATTCAGCTAAAAAAAATCTTTAAAACAAAGTAATTTATATAAAAAAAATCTCATAAAGAAACATTTTATGCAACATTTGGATGGCATGTTGGATGAAATTTCATATCACTACTAAAAATTTAATATTTTTATCAGGGGGAGGGGGACTGAGTATACCTTCTAGAGGGGGCTAAGTCCCCCCCCAGAAGGTATACTCAGCTCCCCCCCCCCTGATAAAAATATTAAATTTTTAGTAGTGATATGAAATTTCATCCAACATGTTATCCAAATGTTGCATAAAATGTTTCTTTATGAGATTTTTTTTATATAAATTACTTTGTTTCAAAGATTTTTTTTTTTATTCAGCTGAATTTATGATTATGTTGATGATCAATTTATTTACATATTTAATTTAAAAATTATAAAAATTAAGATAATTAGTATTTTTGGATACTTTTGTGTTATTGCAGGGTTAACTGTTATGCATTATGGAGTCCAAGTCAACTGATAATAGTTAAGAGTTAATATTAAATGTTAACTTGTATTGACTTTCAGAAATTTTATTTGACTGATTAGCAGCTTTGCTACTAGTTAATGCTTTTATTAAAATCAATTACAATTATTATATATTAATATTGATGTATAGTACTTATAGGGATTTTCCTAATCAACTCTTAGCTTACAAATATAAATATGCAATTATTTGTTAATTTATATGGATTGAAATATATAATTGTAACTATTGTGGTTCATAAATGCTAATGATTAACTGTGTTTTTGGTGAACCCCTCTTTCAAGACACCCCCCCCTCCCTTGAATTTCACTCCAGTCCCTCTTGAATTTCGTCTCTGACTACAGCACGCACAAAGAGACGGTGCGCTAAAAACAGTTGATTTGTGTTTCAGGAATCTTCAAACGTGAAAAGAAAACAAACGGAAAACTCGCATTCGAATTCTGGATTCCAGTGCAATACTTTCTCCCTACATATAATATAGATTGCAGGGAAAATAATTAAATAAGACGTACGCACGTTTTGCGCGCATTTGCGGGAACTCTGTACGAAAAGCGGTTTGATTGACGCGCCTGCTGCAGCAAGATGGCGCCTGACCGTAACCAGGGCAACCAACAGCTGCAGTGCAGGTTGTGACGCGTGCGCACTGCGGGCCTTTTGAGTACTCCCAAGTTTATTCCCTCTTGCAGCTCAAAAACTTTTCCGAGAGAAAATCGAAATTTACGGAGAATTCTACTGACTTAATTATCGTCCAGGAACTAGAGGAGTTTATCTGATGGGAAACTTCTTTTTTTTTTTTTTAAATGCGTGCGCTCTTAAATAACGTTCGTAAATTTAAGAACTTCGGAAACAACAAAGGGAATATCATTATGAATTACAAAATGTTCCATTCTGTAACGAACTTTGTTCCTAATGAATGTGTAGTTGTTCAGAATGTTATTACTAATGAGTAATAAAATATTATTTTCCCTGCACTTGCGACAAAACTAATTTGACACTACAGAAGTATAGAGAAAACTGTAAGCATCCGCTAAGTTATACAGTCCACCTGAAAAACATTATAATAATTAATAACTAATATTATTTTTATAAAAACCGAAGGTTTGAGTTCAAATCAATCGATTTCTAAAATAAATATTTAAAATTCTACTCACATTTTTCTATATTTCTGTGCAAAATATTCCAAATAAATATTCATAAGAAATTGTGTTGCTATGGAAATGAACTTGTTAATGCTCGCATAATAGGCGTATGAAGACAAAACTGAGTGATTAGCCGGTTGTAGCGTCCGCAATGTATCCAAATGAGCCTTGCCTTGAGTATATATATATACACAGTAGGCTCTTTAATTACGGTGTCTATTAACTTGGATATATGTTTTGATATTTATTTAAAATTTGCAATTACATGTCGACAGTTTTCCATCTATGAAAATGTCTTAATTGTGGGGCTCCACTTGACTTATATTCAGATTCCATATAATTGTTTAGATCTACTTCTATCATAAACTGCATCAGAATAGAATACAAAGAGTATATTCCCTGCGATACACAGTAATGTATAGGGAAAGTATTGGAATCATACCGAAAATCAGAACTCAAGTTTTCGACGAATCTACACGTTTCGAGATATCTAGAGTACGAAAAAACCATTTTTAGCGTGACGTCTGTGTGTGTGTCTGCGTGTTTGTGTAGATTTTGTATCCACTCTAACTAAAAAACTAATTGACCGAAATTCATAAAATTTGTTGTATAATTCATAAAATCACTTGTGGGCGAATCTGGTGCTGATTAGTTTTGGGTACGATTCGTGATAAAAGAACCCGCCTTTTTTGCGAAATGGCCTGAAAAAGCTTGTATCCACTGTAGCTGAAAAAGTAATGGGCCGAATTTTAATTCGGCAGATAAGTTTCTTTTGGATTACCCTGGTGCTGATTAGATTTTGGTACGATTCGGAAGAAAATAACCGTGCTTTTTTTTTTGCAAAATGGCCCGTAAAAATCGCCAAAATCTAAAATAAAAAACTACGCATACATCCATTAAATGCTTGTTTTATACGTAAATTTTAACAAAGAAAAGAATAAGACCAATCCCGTTACACTAGGACTAGCCGTTCTCGAGATATTTTAGTATTTTCTCTACCCCACCTTTCAAAATAAGCCCAGTTAGCAAATGAGAATGAAATTTGAATTAAAAGTGAATTAAATTTAATTAAAATAAAGAAAACGTGGATATGTCTGCAGGGAAAGTCATGTGCTGCCAACATCAGATTTTTTTTACTTTCTCATACGTAGTGTTAAGAAAGTATTGCTTTCACGAAAATCTTTGATTTCGGAATTTTGATGCCAATATGCATTTTAAGACCTTCTGAATACGTTTTGACTATTTTTGGAGTGATGTCCGTCCGTGTGTCTATCTGTCTGTTTAATGTCTGTGGTCGATAGCCACAAATATTAATGAACTTTTACGAAAATTTTTATATCAAAAGAACTTTGCTTTCAAGAAATCTAGAACTAGAGAGAATTTTTCTTATATTCGAGTGAAAACTTTGAATTTTATTCGAAATTTCATATTTTTTAACATGGCAGCATAGGACAAAATTTGACATATTCATGCATAAAAGTGTTTATTTATGGCTCAATGATCACAAGACTTAATAGTAGTTTCAATCCTTGTTGTGGAAAATAGCAAATTGTTGTGCAAATTGTTGTGCAAATTTTTGTTCGTGACGTCATTACCCCCACCCTTTGGGGGAAACCAACCCCTGGGGTGGGGGGTACATTGTCAAGTATGGCATCAATCGAAAGGTTTTTTTTTTCAAGCCCTTTAAAGTGAAGGGTAACACGCTGCTGTTGTATTCATTTGAACCCACTATACAGATTTTTAACATTTTTCCTTGAAAAATTTGAAAAGAAAAAAAATTTGGTATGAGAACGTCGAGTTGAGTCACACTTCAGTAAATTTTATTAACTTTACTTTCCAAGTTATTGTTTTTAAATATTTCGTAAAAATTCTTAAAATACTTTTTTAAAGTTGGTAACAGTTCTTTCACGGCGATGAATAGGAATCATTTGGCTGATTAGTTTTATATTCTAATTTTATACTCTTTACAATTATAGCATTATTCAAACTACCATTTTACAATATTGACTATACTATTTTTTCCCCCGGGAAGTACCCCGTTTCTCTGTAAGAAAAAAAAAGAAGCTATGAACATTTTAAATTTCGAATTATTCTTGTTATAATCATGGTAAATTGTGAAGAGAGTATATGAGAGAGAGTTTGTGGGTACGGTATATCTTAAACGAATGGAGTGTTGTTCCTTGTGTTGCGTCCTTTTATTATAGACTAGCCGCCTTTGGCGACCAGCCTGTTCGCTACCCTTGAAAATTCTGACCGTGGCAAATTCTAACCGTGGCACACTCGCTGGCGCGACCTACCAGAAGGAACGACCTACCAGGAAGTGCCACCCAATTTAGACAGGAACTCAGTGGGGGAGGCATCCACAGGGACCGTACCCTCCTTCCCCTACCACCAACCTCTCGGAAGGACTTACGGTCCCGCATGTTTAACGTGATCGTACTCCGCCTGAACACGGCGGCAGTTTTGGCAGTGGCGGGAATCGAACCCGGACCTACCTAGTGCAAATCCCGCGCGCTAACCACTGGGCTACCGCGCCCTCCGCGACAATCTCCATAACCTTCTTTTTATTCACCCAATTTAGACCGGAACCCAGTAGGGGAGGCATCCACAGGGTCCGTACCCTCCTTCCTCTACCAACAACCTCTCGGAAGGACTTACGGATCCACATGTTTAACGTGATCGTACTCCGCGTGAAAATGGCAGCAGTTTTGGCAGTGGCGGCAATCGAACCCTAGCCTACCGAGTGCAATTCCCGCGCGCCAACCACTGGGCTACCGCGCCCTCCGCGACAATCTCCATAACCTTCTTTTTATTCACCCAATTTAGACCGGAACCCAGTGGGAAAGTCATCCACAGGGTGCGTACCCTCCTTCCTCTACCACCAACCTCTCGGAAGGACTTACGGACCCACATGTTTAACGTGATCGTACTCCGCGTGAACACGGCAGCAGTTTTGTCAGTGGAGGGAATCGAACCCGGGCCTACCGAGTGAAATTCCCGCACGCTAACCACTGGGCTACCGCGCCCTCCGCGACAATCTCCATAACTTTCTTTTTATTCACCCAATTTGGACCAGGACCCAGTGGGGGAGGCATCCACAGAGACCGTACCCTCCTTTCCCTGCCACCAACCTCTCGGAAGGAATTATCGACCCATATGTTTAAGGTGATCGTACTCCGCATCAGTGGCGGGAATCGAACCCAGGCCTACCGAGTGCAATTCTCGCGCGCTAACTTCCCGCGCGCTAATTTAAATTTATAACGACCATATGCTAGGCTCTTAATTCCACCATCCTCGTTCCATCGTTCCATCATTTAAAATAGCCATAAAATTAAAATATCCATTTAAAATATCTATAAATTAAAATATCCATAAATTAAAATATCCATTTAAAATAAAAAAATCAACCATATCGTTCCACCAATCCATAAATATAATAATTTCAAATACATCACCACAATTCAAACCACCATAATTCAATCATTTAAATTATTTAAAATATCCATTTAAAGATATCCATTTAAAATATCATATAAATATAATAATTTCGCCCGATGTATACAACACTTATGCTCGTAATTCAGTTAAAACCGAAAGCGCGGTCTCCATGGAGACGGGGAAGAAACTAATGCGGATGGGGGGAAAATGCCGTTGAGGAACTGAGCCGGTAGCCGACAAATTTAAAATCATGGCGTCTTTAAAATTGCCATCCTGAAGGCAATTTTCATTATTTCTGGACCAGATTGGACTTGTAAGAATGCCAGATGTTTGACCTTTCTGAAAATGTAAATTATTAGTCGAAATTATGAGTACTTTTCACGATGCGAGAATTTAAAAACCAAAAATCGTTTTCTTGAGCAAAAAGTGACTTTTGTTTTAAAATCTTTAAAAAATATTAGAAATCGAAATTCAGATTTGAAATTGATATATTTTTACTCGAAATTCTCTGCTCTTTCCGATGGTGTAATTTGTTTTTTTCTACGATGTCTGGATCGTGGAGAAAAAAGGGCAAAAAGAGCAAAAAACGGTCGAAATCGCATAAAACATTAAATAAATAAAAAAATAATTAAAATTTTAAAAATCGGTTTTGACGTGTCCCCTTCCCTCCCCCCCGGGTCTCCGATTGCCAAATTTCGTAGCTCTCCGACGCGCGGTCGCGAAACGTATAGTGTATAAGACAGACACACAGACAGACAGACAGACACACAGACATTGCCTTTTATTATATAGATTCTTTATCTAACAATAATATTTTCTACTTCTTACAGGGCAACTGAATATTTCCGTTTTACCAAACAACTCGGAGCATATTGTGTATAGTGTACCTTATAAAGTCAAATTACAAGTCAAGTTACTTATTTTCCGTCGCTTGTCCGATAGAAAAGCGGTAGGTAAGTTTCTTAAGATTTTGACCCTAATAATCTAATTTCTTTCGAGCAAAAATTATTTCATTAACAAAAGTAAACATTTTTATTCTTGCCTCAAGTAGCAGCAAATATAACTATGAAAATTTTCGTATTTAATCTCTGTTATTTGCTCAATTTTAATGACTTTCCTATAAGCGTGAACTTAGAAGAAACAAAGACGCTTATTTAACTTTCAAAAAATTTGTCAGAGAATTGCTGACTATTATCAGATTAAGACACAGAAATAGAAATCATTTAGATAAATTCTTTACAAAGATCATTCTTGTTAAATTTTCTTAATAGCTTTATCCCTCTATTACTTTCCGTACATGCATAGTACATATAATGCATAGAAAAGTATTAAGCATGTGTGCATATGTGTGTGTGTGTGCTTCCGTGAATCTTCGAATTCATGAACGAATCATTATCTCATGAATCATTATCTCATTATCAATGGAGTATTTCGAATAAAATTTGTTAAGACAATAACTATCAGGGAACTCTATTGATTTGAAAGACGATTAAAATTTTTTAATAATACACCAAGTCGTTTATTCACAAGCATAAAGTGAACAGGGACAATATACAATCAAATAGCAAATGCTCCACTAATTTCACAGAATAAGCGATATTATTCTCAAAATACTGGCGAAAATAATTTCACGAAACAGCAGTTAATATTCTCAAAACATTAATAACAAGAAAGATCAATCATGCTTAAAGCATTGATTATGAAACACTTTCCAACTTCAATGCAATTTTATTTAAAAAAGTGGAAAATGCAATACATTCCTCGGTAATATTTTAAAACTTATCACAATACTACATTGATTTATTATATTTGAAAACTTAAACCTTCATTGAAAAAAATGAACTTCATTCAAATGACGGCATTGAAATATAAATTGCCTGGTTTAAATATCTCTAAAATGCAATACATTCCACGGTAATATTTTTAAAACTATCATAATACTACGACAATTTATTATATTTGAAAACTTCATCGAAAACAACTGAAATAAATTCAAATGACGTCATAGAAAAAATAACACGCCTGGATCTCTCTATAAAAGCAGGATTTCATTCATAACTTTCTCCATTTCATTCATTACAATACTATAATAATTTATTTTATTTAAAAATTAAGACCATGGAGCTACAATTCATAAACTCTATGCTTAAAACTTCATCGAAAAAAATCGTCCTTCTGTTTATAAAATCAATTAATATTTCATTCATATCAGCCATGAACTCCATGGACTGAATTATTTTGTGTTAAAGAAATACAGTAATTCTAATACAACTCATTCTACATATTTTGCTGTTTACATTTTACATAGGTGAAAAATAGGCTTAGTTGTGGAAATAATCAAATTTGAATGAGAATTTAAACTTAAATATAATGTCATTGTGTTGTTTTAGTATGTAGATGCACAGAATTTAAGCAAAAGTAAAGTAGTTTTAGGACGGATAAAACACTCAATATAAATTAAAAAGAACTTTAAAAAATCACGATTTTGAAACAAGATGGATGCCATATATCATTTTGAAGTGGGTCATGTGATCGTTTCATATCATGGTCACGTGATCGTTTCATATAAGATGTGTAATTATTATTTTAATTTTTATTTAAAAAACTACTGAATATATTTCGCTGAATTTTTTTTTATATATTTTATGGAACAATTTGACTATTACCTAAAATTTTCGAAGCAATTTGTGAATTTTAAATCCGCTTAAAAAATTAGGTCCCATAGGGCTCAATGTATTTCATTTTTTCAACCCGGATTCAATCCAAAACTAATTGGGTGATATTATTCATTTATATTCCCATAGGTCCTACAGACCGTCTGAACAACATACTAAAATTTAATTTTCTTTAAGTCATTTTTACGGCAGTTATCGTGCTAACGGACAGACAGACAGACAGACAGACAGACAGACAGAATGAACAAAGTCATAAACACTTTTCAACGTTGTTGTAAAGTGTTAAAAACTACGTATGCTCAAATATCTCCATTAAATGCTTGTTTAATACGTAATTTTTAACGAATAAAAAATATGACCAACCCCATTAGCCAGTAGGGCTAGCCGTTCTCGAGATGTTTTAGTTTATTCGTATTTTCTCTACGCCACCTTTGAAAATAAGTCCAGTTATCAAATGAGAACGAAAATTGAATTAAAAGTGAATTAAATTTAATTAAAATAAAGAGAACGTGAAAATAAGTCTGCAATGAAAGTCATGTGCTGCCCACATCACATTTTTTACTTTCCCTGCAATACATGGTAATGTATAGGGAAAGTATTGGAATCATACCGAAAATCACAACTCGAGTTTTCGACGGATCTACACGTTTCGAGACCTCTAGAATACGAAAAAACCATTTTTAGCGTGACGTCTGTGCGTGTGTCTGTCTGTCTGTCTGTGTGTCTGTCTGTCTGTCTGTCTGTCTGTCTGTGTGTCTGTCTGTCTGTGCCGATTTTGTATCCACTGTAACTAAAAAACTAATGGACCGAATTTCACAAAATTTGGTAGGTAAATCACTTGTGGCCGGGGCTGGTGCTGATTACTTTTGGGTACGATTCGGAATAAAAGAACCCGCCTTTTTTTGCGAAATGGCCCGCAAAAGCTTGTATCCACTCTAGCTGAAAAACTAATGGACCGAATTTCACAAAACTCGGTAGATGAGTCACGTATAGGTCACCCTGGTGCTGATTAGATTTTGGTACGATTCAGAAAAAAATAACCTGCCTTTTTTTGTAGAATGGCCCGCAAAAATTGTTAAAATCTAAACTAAAAAGCTACGTATGCTCAAATATATCCATTAAATGCTTGTTTAATGCGTAATTTTTAACGAAGAAAAGAATAAGACCAACCCCATTACACTAGGACTAGCCGTTCTCGAGATATATTAGTTTTTTCGTATTTTTCCACCCCACCTTTGAAAATAAGTCCAGTTATCAAATGAGAACGAAAATTGAATAAGAGTGAAATAAATTTAATTAAAATAAAGAGAACGTGGATATAAGTCTGCAGGGAAAGTCATGTGCTGCCCACATCAGATTTTTTACTTTCCCTGCAATACATGGTAATGTATAGGGAAAGTATTGGAATCATGCCGAAAATCACAACTCGAGTTTTCGACGGATCTACACGTTTCGAGACCCCTAGAATACGAAAAAAACATTTTTAGCGTGACGTCTGTGCGTGTGTCTGTGTGTCTGTCTGTCTGTCTGTCTGTCTGTCTGTCTGTCTGTGTGTCTGTCTGTCTGTCTGTGTGTCTGTCTGTCTGTCTGTGCAGATTTTGTATCCACTGTAACTAAAAAACTAATCGACCGAATTTCACAAAATTTGGTAGGTAAGTCACTTGTGGGCGGGGCTAGTGCTGATTAGTTTTGGGTACGATTCGGAATAAAAGAACCCGCCTTTTTTTGCGAAATGGCCCGCAAAAGCTTGTATCCACTCTAGCTGAAAAACTAATGAACCGAATTTCACAAAATTCGGTAGATGAGTCACGTATAGGTCAGTCACTCTGGTGCTGATTAGATTTTGGTACGATTCGGAAAAAAATAACCTGCCTTTTTTTGCAAAACGGCCCGCAAAAATCTTCAAAATCTAAACTAAAGAACTTGGTATACTTAGATATATCCATTAAATGCCCGTTTAATACGTAATGTTTAACGACGAAAAGAATAAGACCAACCCCATTACACTAGGACTAGCCGTTCTCGAGATATTTTAGTTTTTCGTACTTTCCCTACGCCACCTTTGAAAATAAGCCCGGTTACCGAATGAGAACGAAATTTGAATTAAAAGTGAATTACATTTAATTGAAATAAATAGAACGTGGATATAAGTTTGCAGGGAAAGTCATGTGCTGCCCACATCAGATTTTTACTTTCCCTGCAATACATGGTAATGTATAGGGAAAGTATTGGAATGATGCCGAAAATTGCAACTCGAGTTTTCGACGGATCTACGCGTTTCGAGACCTCTAGAATACGAAAAAAACTATTTTTAGCGTAACGTCTGTGTGTGTGTCTATGTGTGTGTCTGTCTGTCTGTCTGTGCAGATTTTGTATCCACTCTAACTCAAAAACTAATGGACTGAATTTCATAAAATTTGGTAGGTAAGTCACTTGCGGGCGAATCTGGAGCTGATTAGTTTTGGGTGCGATTCGTTATAAAAGAACTCGCCGTTTTTGCTAAATGGCCCGCAAAAGCCTGCATCCACTCTAGCTGAAATGGACCGAATTTCACAAAATTCAGTAGATAAGTCATTTGTGGGTCACCCTGGTGCTGATTAGATTTTGGTAAGATTCGGAAAAAAAATAACCTGCCTTTTTTGCAAAATGGCCCTCAAAAATCGTCAAAATCTAAAATAAAAAATTACGTATACTCAAATATATCCATTCAATGCTTGTTTATGCGTAATTTTTAACGAAGAAAAGAATAAGACCAACCCTATTACACTAGGACTAGCCGTTCTCGAGAATTTTAGTTTTTTCATATTTTCTCTGTGCCACCTGTGAAATAAGTCCAGTTACCAAATGAGAATGAAAATTGAATTAAAAGTGAATTAAATTTAATTAAAATAAAAAGATCGTGGATATAAGTCTGCAGCGAAAGTCATGTGCTGCCCACATCAGATTTTTTTGGTTGTATTCCATCCCGTCCCCTTTCTCCCACTAAGTGGCACTACCAGTACTGAATTTAAGCAGTCACTTACACGTGATAAGATCATTTGACCTGAAGCTCTTCATTTGCTCGCGCTGAAGAAGAGACCTCTTAACGTGTTTTCGAAATAATTGTTTGCTTTTTACATTTTATTTGAGCAGAATTTTACGCTATGACCCATTTATTGAGTGCTTGAGCGCAGACTCTCGTTCTGTATGTAGTAAAATAATGGTTTCTTTCATAGTTATTATAGCGTAAGTGCTAATTTCTTAGTATTTTTGCCTTAGAAGAAAAAAAAAGATACGACGTAAATATTTATACGTATTTTGATCTTTTAAATAATATTTAATTTTAAAATGTAGATATAAATTCAAATATTTAAAAAAAAAATCCTCCGAAAGTGTATGAATACTTTGCAAAGTCCGCTTCAAAAAAGTTATGAGCTTGCAATTCTGTCTCAGTCGCTTAACCGTAGAGTATCAGCTGGCCAGTTCGAAGTTCTAGCATTCGATTCGCGGTTGGGGCAGCAAGGTTCTTTGCAATTTTAAATAATATGTAACAAAAGTGAGGAAATCACCTGGTGCAAATTAAGGCGCCCGTTCCAGTTTCAGGCAAAATTATTTCAATATAGAGCTCTGTGAAAACTTTAAAATGCGACTTAAATCTGATGTGGGCAGCACATGACTTTCCCTGCAGACTTATATCCACGTTCTCTTTATTTTAATTAAATTTATTTCACTCTTATTCAATTTTCGTTCTCATTTGATAACTGGACTTATTTTCAAAGGTGGGGTGGAAAAATACGAAAAAACTAATATATCTCGAGAACGGCTAGTCCTAGTGTAATGGGGTTGGTCTTATTCTTTTCTTCGTTAAAAATTACGCATTAAACAAGCATTTAATGGATATATTTGAGCATACGTAGCTTTTTAGTTTAGATTTTAGCAATTTTTGCGGGCCATTCTACAAAAAAAGGCAGGTTATTTTTTTCTGAATCGTACCAAAATCTAATCAGCACCAGGGTGACCTATACGTGACTCATCTACCGAGTTTTGTGAAATTCGGTCCATTAGTTTTTCAGCTAGAGTGGATACAAGCTTTTGCGGGCCATTTCGCAAAAAAAGGCGGGTTCTTTTATTCCGAATCGTACCCAAAAGTAATCAGCACCAGCCCCGGCCACAAGTGATTTACCTACCAAATTTTGTGAAATTCGGTCCATTAGTTTTTTAGTTACAGTGGATACAAAATCTGCACAGACAGACAGACACACAGACAGACAGACAGACAGACAGACAGACACACAGACAGACAGACAGACACACGCACAGACGTCACGCTAAAAATGGTTTTTTCGTATTCTAGAGGTCTCGAAACGTGTAGATCCGTCGAAAACTCGAGTTGTGATTTTCGGTATGATTCCAATACTTTCCCTATACATTACCATGTATTGCAGGGAAAGTAATACTTTCCCTGCAATAAATGGTAATGTATAGGGAAAGTATTGGAATCATGCCGAAAATCACAACTCGAGTTTCCGTCGAAAACTCGAGTTGTGATTTTCGGCATGATTAAAATTCGGCAAAAATAAAAATAATTACGCCAAATGGATTCCGCCGAAAACATTTTACCAATGACCTGTCGGGGCGTAAACAAAATGAGAATTTGGACTTAAAATGGCAGAATTAGTGCCAATATAAAATCGACACCAAAAGGTCATTTCAACTTCTGTATTTTTCCTTGGTGCTGCAGTAATAATGATTTGGAATGAAACCATATATTTAATTTATCCCCCTATTTCATATTTATTGCAAATAAACACTATTTCAATGCCCCCAGTTAAAAATGGGAGTGATCAAATGTGGGCGTGGCCATATACACTATTGATACATGTTCACAATTAAATACAGTGGAACTTCTCACTACCGACCTCCGTTTAACTGTCTCTCTGCTTAAACCGCCTTCAATTTTATCTCTAAAAATTAAAAACACAGGTCTTATTATTTATTTTTTATCGTGTGATTTGCAGATATTTGTTTGGTAAACTGTAGTGATATTATAGCAGTAAATGTGAAAGAGTGGTTCGATTTTGACAATGATTTGGACCTCCTCGAAAGGTGTCTATGCAGATTCACTAATAAGAGAGTTAAGAGTTTCACATACACTCATGTCCCTTACACATCCTCTCCCTTACACATCCCCTTCCCTTACTCTCTTCTAAAAAAGCACTGCAAAATTCTTCTTAAAAATCTTTGGCAGTCATATTTAAAGGATTATATCTCCCCCCGAATCCATGACCCTGCGAGAATTTCAAAATTTCTTCCCTGTGTTGACCCTGATCTTTTAATTTCCAATCAATATTTAACTTATTTTTTCACGGGTCACGGCCCCTGTTTGGATTATTTACATTTCTTTAAGCATAAATCTTCATCTAATTGCACTTGTAATGTTTATGGTGATGCCGACCACTTTGTCTTTAACTGTCCTCTTACCCTCCCCTTCCACCTTTCCCGTCCCACTGATGCCAACTCTGCGGCCTGGTTTTCCAGGGTTCTTAAAAACAAATCTTCTATTTCAAAAATTAAAAACTGTATTCTCGCTACTAGGGAGATTTCTAACAAAATTACTTGATCAGCCTGGGGGTCCCCCCTGGTCTGTGAATCCTTCACTGCTCCCACACTTTCTAAATCTGTTTTATAAAACCTGCTCCCTGTGCCTTGGGCACTATAAGATTTTATATTCACCACCTCCTGGAACTCATATTGTTTAGTTTTTATATTTGTACATTAACTGTATATCAATCCTAATCTTTTCGGTATGTATCAAAAACATCCATTGTGTATATATACTTTGATCACGCTCCATTATGTATATATGCCTAATATGTATCATCCATTATATACATCCATTATATACATATTATATCCATACCTAATATGTATCGTCTTTTATGTATCATCCATAAAGAATATATACCTAATCTTTTCGGTATGTATCAAAAACACCCATTATGTATATATACTTTGCATACACCCTAACCCGGATTTTTATAATTATATTTTCTCACCCTGACTTTATTCCCTTACATCCTCGGTTTCTCACCTTATACTTTGGTTTTTCATCCCCCAACTGTCATGTGTTTTTGTATATATAATTTTATATGTAATTTTTGTGTATTTTTTGTATTTCTGTGTATTTTATGTATTTCATGTACTTCTTTTCGTTTTATTTTAGTTGGTTATTCTACTTTTGTGCTTGGGTTTTTTTCCCTTCGGGTTTTCCCCTCTTTTCTTTTTTTCCTTCTTATGTCTCTCTTGTATTGTATTGTATTGTATTGTTTTTATGTTTTGTTTTGTCGTTGCCCTTATTTTATTTGTCTTGTTGTAACTGTGTTGTGATTCATTTTTAACCTGTTTTGTAATGCTTTGGATCTAAAATAAAGTTCCCGGCCACACACTTAGCTACAGTAAACCTTCGGGTCTGTCGTGTGGTCTGGGTTTTCAACACTTCAACATACACTCATGTCCAAAAGTTAAGCATAGTTGCTGTTTATGTGAAAATTTCAGGAAATCTATACCGGAATGGAAGAAAACGCGGTATGCGGGTGTAATAGGGTTATAGAGGAAGAAAGCAATGCAAAACAAGGATAATAACGACTTTTATTATCCAAAGAAAAGGGTTGAAAGAAAAATGGTGATAATACGAATGTCAACCTCAGTGAAACATAATAATTAAAACAATGTGATGCTGCAGTTTAATACGGAGTGTGGCAACCTCGGGTAGCCACGCATGCTGCACAACGATTTCCCATACTTTCGATGAAGGTTTGGATGAGTTATGTGCTCAGAGTTCCAAGCCTCACGGAGAGCGGTTTTTAATCCTGCAACGGAGCTTGGTGGGTAGCGGAGAGCTGCAAGATGTCTCTCGAGCATATTCCACACATACTCTATTAAATTCCGATCAGAAGAGTTGACAAGCCACTGCATGTGCTGGATATCTTCAGTTTGAAGGAAGTCCTCGACCAAGGCCGCACAGTGAGGAGACGCGCATATTATCCCCCACCCATTACGCGCTCCCCCCCCCCCATTACGCAGAGGAGGAGGAGTCTTACTGCTTTGTTCGGAAATAGGCTATTAAATGACCGGCTTTTCGTTAGTCAAAAATAAAAAAATTAGATTTTTTTTTTTAAATTTAAACTAATGAAGGATTCTAAGTGTAGCTAACGGCTCTACCGTGCTGAAAACACCGGTTCTCGTTAGATCACCGAAGTTAAGCAGCATCGGGCGCGGTTAGTACTTGGGTGGGTGACCACCTGGGAACACCGCGTATTGTTGGCTCATTTTAGTCGACGTGGTGGCCGAACGGTCAAGGGGAACGTTTCCAGCGATTGATCGGCCGCCACGTTGTAGGTTTGAGTCCCACGTAAGACATGGATGTTTGTGTTGTTGGGCGCAATGTGTTCCCACCCCCACTGGTGCGCTGGGGCAACGTCTTTAAAGGCTAAGAAGTTCACTGTTCTGGCCGATGTATAGGCGAAGATGAAAGAATCAATGCCTGGCCATTGGGGGGGGGGGGGATTCTAATTTAACTAATTATTTATCAGATAAATCAATCCTAAAAAAAAAATCTGTCCATTACACACCTTTGTAGCTTTGTTTAAAGATTTGTTTTGCAAATTATAATTAGAAATTTTAAAATTGACAAAGGATTTTAATTTAGTTTATTGTCTGTCAGATAAATCAAACCTCAAACACATCCGTCAATTACACGCCTCTGTAGCTTTATCGAAATTTTTGTCTCAAGAAGAACTACATCAGAATCGTTAGTAGTTATAAATTGGGGGTTCTGCGGCGGATCGGGGAGGTGGCTCAGGAGGAGAGGCCCTCTTTGGGAGGAGGGTCCCTCTTTGGGAGGATCCTCTTTGGAGCCACCTCCCCTCTTTGGAGTGTCTTCCCTCTTTGGAGTGGACCCTCCTTGGAGGGTCTTGAGACCCCCAGGAGGGAGGATGCTCCTCTCAGAGGGTCTTGAGACCCCCAGGAGGGAGGATGCCTCTCACTGCCCCCCTCCCCTCTTTTGGAAGTTTGGTGAGGCGGTGCAGCACCGGATGCCTCTCTTGGGAGGATGCCTCTTTCCTAGTATTGCGAAAGAGGGCAATTGCGAAGTCTTTCACAGGGGCCTGATGACTCATACGGAGTGAGTTTCACTCCGAGTCTTGAGAGGGAATGTCACAATCGCTGACTGACCCTTGACCTGAGGAAGTGGTTTCAAGGGATGTCGCAATCGATGACCGACCCTTGACCTGAGGAAGAAGTTTCAAGGGATGTCGCAATCGAACAATCTGGAAATGACGTGTGGCAATCAGCGATTGATAACCTTAGAAGTGACCTTTGACAAGAACACACGTCCTCCCTCTCTGCTGGTCAGCGACAGACTGAAAGATCTTATCAGCGTGAAGTAGTTAAAGCGCCCTCTGGCGAATTTTGATGAAGTGCTGCCATCTATCGGCATTTTTTTTCCCAAAAGAATTTAATGTTTCACTGGTCAGGAGCTGGATTCGATCTTGGGTCCAGCTGATTAGAAGCCGCGCGTCTTACCGCTGTGCCAAAGCACCCGTGCTTTATAGGCAGTTAACTTCGAAGTGTACCTTATCAGTGGAAGTTAGATTATTTTTCAAAGTTCATTCGAATCGCTCGGTGAATAGCGATGCAAGGGTGCGTTTTAAAACAGAATGCTACGGAGTGAATATAAATCTGTGTATTATAACATTATGATTTTTTAAAACAAATGTATACACAAACTTTAAAAACACGAATGTAATAATTAGCTAAAATTGTGTTCAGTGGACACGAAACTTGTATTCAGTGAATAGGATTCGACCATTCTGAGTTTTGTGTATCTAAAAACAAATGTATACACAAACTTTAAAAACACGAATGTAATAATTAGCTAAAATTGTGTTCAGTGGACATGAAACTTGTATTCAGTGAATAGGATTCGACCATTCTGAGTGTTGTGTATCTAAAAACAAATGTATACACAAACTTTAAAAACACGAATGTAATAATTAGCTAAAATTGTATTCAGTGGATTTTTTTTTAAAAATAAATCAATACGATTTTTATAATAATAATAACGAAATGATTTCGAATGTTTAAAAACAAATTGATTACGGATGAACACACAAATTGTGTTCAATGAATACGATTCGACCATTTTAAGTGTTGTGTATCTAAAAACAAATGTATACACAAACTTTAAAAACATGAATGTAATACATAGCTGAAATTATGTTTTGTGAACAGGATTCGACCATTCTAAGTGTGTGTGTGATTTTTGAAAAATAAATCTAAAAGTATATAAAAATAATAATGAAAATTAGAATTCACAGAACGACCTCTTCACTACCCGCTGGGCAAACTCCAAATGAGTGAGACACTCTCATTACGCTATTAAAAATTAGATCTTATCATCACCAGTATAAGGTGTTGCCACCTATTTTTTCTAATAATATATTTTTAATAGTTGGATACTTCAACGGTCTGATTTACTACACGTAATCTAAAACACATCACTTTAATGATATTGTGCATCGAATATGATTTGACCCTTTTCACATCGTAATTTTACTACCATTATAGAACTTAGAAGTGAGTGTACATTATTTTTCCCTGACACAAACACTTTTAAAATCTATTGCAAGTTTGACTTAAAACCTTTTTTAAAAATAAATCTAACTATCAATACGATTTTTATAATAATAACGAAATGATTTCAAATGTTTAAAAATATAATAGATTATGGATTTCCAATGAACATACAAAAATTGTGTTCAGTGGACACACAAAAATTGTGTTCAGTGGACACACAAAAATTGTGTTACATGAATAGCATTCAACCCTTTGTGTGTTGTGTATCTAAAAATTAATGTATTACTACATTGTACTTAGGCATTTTCAAAAATGGTGCGACAAGCTACTCACAATCTGAAAAGAAAGTTTCCACTAGAAAATACATCTTATTTCGAACTGTTATACTAATACACTAATATACTAATATACTAATATTTAATCACTAATATTTAATTAACTGCATTAAATAATACACATAATTAGTTAAAATTGCAATGGCGACCCAAAGATTGAGAATATATGTAAATAAAACACATCAGAGAAGTAGATATGAATTATGTTCGAAAATAAAACTATTCAAATTCTAGCCATTTCTAGAACCTCATCGAATGTTCCAGCTTATCGGAAATCATGTGCTTCTGACTTTTTCGGAGGACGCTGTTTGTTTAGCACAAAGCAAAGGTCCCCTCGGAAAAGGGTATAAAATGCGGTCCTTATCGAGCTATGGTCAACTGCTCTTTTTTCAGCCAGTGCTTTGCTTTTGAATTAAATACGATAACGAGAATATTTATGATGTCTTCATCCCGTGCATTTGAAGTAAGTAAAATTTTGATTTTCATTATTTTATGATTTATTATATATGACATTTTATGATTTATTATATATGATGATTAGCACTTGAATTTTATATTAATTTTTTTTTTTATGGATTTTCAGTTCGACTTCGGCATCCCAGTTGAGGAGATGGATTTAATTTGTGCAAACAATCCCACGACCAAAGACGATATAAATCAGGTGAGTTATTTTAATAATTTTTTTAATTGAAAAATGTATTTGTTTTAATTTTACGCATTTGTGAAAATACTGTTCAATACAGTTTGAAATTAAACACAACAATTGAATTAAATCTTGAAAAATATAAACATTTACGCTCCATCTGAGCGAAGCCACCGCTGACTTTATTAAAACATTTAATAGGACCCACACATATTTTTTAATGTTTCACATATTGAACCATTCAGTTTAATTGTACTTTGAAAAATATGAAGCTATTTCCATCGGAGTGGAATCATTTTTTTTTTTTTTTAGTGATAGATTTGTGTGGACTTCCAAAAATTATATCTTTCAACTATAATTTTTTTATATCAACATTTTAGTATGTGGTTTTAATAACACTTTTAAATTTAAATAAATAATGAGTTTATCACATAACTTAAAATAAAACTAAGAATGAAGCAACGTTTAAAGAAAAAACATTTTTAATGAAAGCTAAATAGTACATAGATTTTTACAAAAGTAATATTCTACTAACTTGTATTTCACATATGGAACAACGCAATCATCGCTGTATAATAGTCCTTTACGGTGAGACTTTTAAAAAATTCAGGTGAAACATTGTTTTCATTTGTTTCACAAAACTCTCGCGCAATTTCTTGAATGTTTATCATTAAAAGTTCGTGATCGACTAGTTCATAATCCACAAATTGCATATGAGTGGATAGCGTACAGCACTTGTGTTTCAAATCGGTACACCCGTGACTTTTGCATGTTTCGCGTTGATATAATTTATACAACTCTACACATAAATTTTTATGTACACATTGCATTAAAGTACGTTTTAATTCATAGGGTGGCAAAGTCGGTAGTGCTTCGACAGGTTTTTGATACTTCACAATACAATTGGGTAGGATATTTGTCAGTAACTGATCCAAAACACATTTAGTAACATCTTGACTAATGTACTGAAGAGTATGAAAATTATCCTGATTTAATAAGATTAATTTCTTTTTGAACTGTCCAGTGCAAGGTGGTAATTGTTGTAAATATAGATTGCTTTCACACACACAAACTAAGAGTTCGTTATTAATTGTGAAAGATGAATTTTCACTGTCCATATTTGAAATGCGTTTTAAAAATACACTCCACGTATTAGGCGTGAGTGTTACTCCATGAGGGATAGGCACGATAACATCAGAAGCATTCATCCTGTAGACACAAAAGTGTACTTTCACATTTCCTCGAAAATGTTGCACGGTAACGTAAATGTTACAGCCCAAATGGTAACGGAACTTTTCAGATGAGGATAATTCTATCGAAACCGATCCATTTTGAGAAGTAGCATAGTTCAGAGCCGACGACACCAAATCACTTTGCGAATCTGTAGCAGGTATAGATGGAGTATGCATATGGCTCCAATCGATTTCAGGTATAGGCGAAAGCGCTGCAGGCGGGACATACATTGGAAACTCGCCACTCGCTCGATTCATTGTCCTTGTGTTGTCCAATTTATCATGTCCATCCACATAGTGGTTTGCTAACACAAAATTGTAGCTGTATCCCATATGTTCTTCCACACGTGATTTTATCTCCGATAAGAGAGGTGTCCATCCCTCAGAACTGTTTCCAGCGTCTCCAAATGCATATACTTTTTGAGCTGGTTGGTATGGATGACCATGCACCACCCCTTGTGATTGTTGAAAGGGCAGACTTTTCAACTCTTGAAAAATTAAATTGGCTACATTTACCGAATAAAATTCGCGAACATATTCTACATTCAACTTCTCGCGTTTAAAAAAGATAGACATTTTTAAAAATAAGCAACGACAACCTTCTAGGAGAACAAACGTTGAACGAATGAACTCTTATCTAAATAATATTCCTTATCGTAACATTTCTTATCGCATCACGTGATGTATCACATGATATTTCTTATCGTATCACATGACACATCATATCTGTAAATCACATGATATTCCTTATCGCATCGTGTCACATGATATTCCTTATCGCATCATGTCACATGATATTCCTTATCGTATCACGTGACACGATATTCCTTATCGTATCATGTGATGTATCACGTGACATCTTGTTAGCGAATCACAAGGTTCCACGTATGGAATCACGTGACATCTTGTTAGCGAATCACAAGGTTCCACGTATGGAATCACGTGACAAACCAGATAAGGTTTCCGCCCACTATACATGCTACGTGGAGCTCACTTTGACTCGAGACTTGCGCTAGGAAAGACGTGCTTTTAATTTGCTCCTCTCTATTAAAATATCGACAAACGAATTTACCACAATGATGGTTGTTTCAAAAGTGAGTTCAAAATGTTTTCGAATTAAAAATAAAGATACATTTTTAAAAATTCATATCACAATAAATTCTGTTATCATTCATAACACAAGAACTTTTAAAATGTACAACACAAAAATTAGCTTCATACACATTTCACTCTTTTACATGTTCTGTGTTTTTAATATTTAGGATATGACTGTGGAAGCTGCTGCAACACCAGTTGTGGAAGTTGGTGTATTGCATGCAGCATTGCCTGTGGCAGCACCGACCGTGAAAGCTGTGGCAGCACCGACCGTGGTGGGAAAGGCCGGACCTAGTGGTATTCATGTAAGTTATTTTATTTCATCTTTTGGTGGAGATAGGGAAAATCGGCTGTTTCTGGGAGTATAGGATTGTATTGTATTCTATTACAGAAACTGTTATTTCTCTTAGAGGAAGTGCAATCAAAGAAAAAACAGCTGACTCGCAATTTTATAGTGTACTTTTAGGAATTTTATAGAAAAAACTAATATGGACATTTTATCTATTTTATAGATATGTCCCACCTGCCACAAGAACTTCACTCTAAAGACTAGCTTGACACGACATATGAAGACCCACACAGGGCTAAAACCCTTTGTCTGTGAAGTCTGCCAGACGGCTTTCAACCGAAAAAGTGCGATGGTACGTCATGCTAAAATGCATGAAGCAAGCTTAGAATGTGGTGTGTGTGGTGAAGAGTTTTTGTCCCGAATGGACCTCCTTCGCCACACGAGGCGACACCACAATACTGTACAACACAAGTGCGAACTGTGTGATGAAGCATTCACACGACGCGACGTGCTGTTACAGCATATTCGCCGTGCTCACCCTCACCCTTCCTCCAAGGGCGTGAAACGCAAGACGGCCGATGCTGACAAAATAGCAAAGAAACGAAGCACCCAGGCGATGAGAGCTCTTCGTCGCACACAGCGAGCTTTGGGCGTTTTCACGACCCACACTTTGGAGCCCACCGAGGAGAATCGACAGGATCTAACACTGGCGTTAGAAGAGATGCGTGTACCACTGATTGCCTTGTTGAGTGAAGAACTCTCGGTCAATCAGATTAAATGGTACCTGGTCCTCTACGCAAAGATGGTCCGACTGAATTCTGAGGGGAAGGAAGAGAGCACGACGGCCTACTTTCATAGTAGGTGTGGAATTGACCTGATTTCTCACACGATTGAGCAACATGTGAGTGAGGGGTACCTGAAGATTCAGAGTGCTTTCGAGGACTACCAACAGTTGGGGTCGGGGTGGTCTTTGGATCACGTCATGAAGATGGATGTTTGCGTGGGCAAGTACAGGCCTCTTCGCCCCGCAAGCTATCTACCCCTGCCCCCCAAACTTGAGGCCAAAAAAGCACTCTTAAATATTGAAAACAGCGACCAGAAGTGTTTTGTGTGGTGCCTTCTTGCTCACAGACTCAATTTGCAGCGGGCTGAAAAACCCGAACGTGTAGCTCATTATTTGCCTAGGGAGCATGAGATAAACCTGGGGAATGTGGAGTGCCCGGTACCCGTGAGTAAGGTTAGTACCCTAGAGAAGCTGAACAACTGCCGGATTAATGTTTTCGGCTATGAGGATGAAGAAGTGTTTCCTCTGCACGTATCTGCAAGAGACGATGCAGACTGCATTAACCTTCTCCTCATAAGTCAGGATACACAACAACATTACTGCCTGATCCGCAGTATGTCGAGACTTCTGGGGGATTTGACTCTACATCGTGCTGCTTCTCACGTATGTTATCGGTGCCTCCACCGCTTCTCCCGAGAAGATTTACTCGTGGCACACACTCCCTACTGCAAAGAGCACGCACCGCAACGTGTTGAGATGCCAAGCCTCGAGAAAAGTTGTTTAAAATTCTACAATTTGGAGTATCAACACCCGGTCCCGTTCGTGATATATGCCGACTTTGAGTCGCTTTTGGTAGAAGTGCCCAGCGCACAGCCTAGCGATAGTCGGTCCTTTGTAGAAAAGGTAACCCATCATGAGGCTTGCGGCTACGCATACGTCGTCGTGGGACCCCAAGGCGAATCACACAAGCCCGTGTATTGCTATCGGGGCCCTGACGCCGTAGCCCATTTTCTGCAGAGGATGCTCTTGGAAAGAGACGAACTGGCCGTTCGTTTTAATAGCATAGCACCTATGCGTCTTACCAGGAGTGAAGCACTGGCCTTCAACAGTGCATCCCACTGCTATCTGTGTAAGAGGGCCTTTGCAAAGGACGGTGACCGGTACATTATGAAGGTTCGCGATCATTGTCACATTGTTGGAAACTATAGGGGTGCAGCACACTCGAATTGTAATCTTAGATACAAGTTACGCAAGAGTGTCCCTGTAGTGTTTCACAATTTGAAAAACTATGATTCGCACCTCTTAATGTCGGGGCTTGGAAAGCTCAAAGACCACAGCTTAGAGGTCATTCCACAAAATATGCAGAGATATATCTCCATCTCCCTGTATGAGGGAAAGGAGAGTGTGAGGCTGCAATTCATCGATAGCCTTCAATTCATGAATGCTTCCTTGGAGAAGTTAGTGGCCAATTTGCCAGCTGATAAATTCAAGATCTTGAAGGCAAACATCCCCATCCATTTTGAGCTGCTGCTTCGCAAGGGAGTGTACCCTTACGAGTACATGAATTCGTTGGCGAAATTCGATGAGCAGGTATTACCTCCACTCTCGGCTTTTTATAGCACTCTGACGGATGAGATCCCCACCGCTGACGATTATGCTCATGCTCAGAATGTATGGAGAACATTCAACTTGAAAACATTAGGGGAGTACCACGACCTCTACGTTAAAAGTGATGTTCTTCTGTTGGCCGACGTATTTCAGCAGTTTCGACACCTGTGCAGGGAGTACTATGGGTTGGATTGTGTCCACCTGATGACAGCACCCGGCTTGGCATGGCAGGCTGCTCTCAAGATGTGCAAGCAGCCCCTCGATCTAATGACAGAGATTGACCAGCATCTCTTCATTGAGCGTGGTATCAGGGGTGGCGTGTCTGTCATTACGAAGCGTTTGGCACATGCAAATAATCCTTACATGGCGAAGTATGACCCTGCACAGCCCACCCAGTATATTATGTATTTGGATGCTAACAATTTGTACGGGTGGGCTATGTCTCAGCCCCTTCCATATGGAAAGTTTGAGTGGGTGTCACCTACGATTGCGACAGAGGATTGGATCCTGTCTTGCACTTACCATGCATCGGTTGGCTACATTTTGGAGGTCGACTTGGAGTACCCGCCAGAACTTCACGATCTCCATAATGATTATCCTGTTGCGCCAGAAAGAATGTTGATTCGAGAGGAAGATGTCTCGCCGTATACGGTAAAGATCATGGAGGAGCTTGGAGTTCCCCAGTTCCAAGAGCAAGAAAAACTTGTCCCAAATCTCTGCAACAAGAAAAATTATGTGGTACATTATAGATGCTTGAAAATGTACCTGGAACTGGGGCTGCACGTAACATCTGTGCACAAAGTCCTTCGCTTCCATCAGCAGCCCTGGTTGAGATCGTACATCGATTTCAACACCGAGCAGAGGAAGAGGTCTCAATCGGGGTTTGAGAAGGACTTCTTCAAGCTCATGAACAACGCCGTATACGGAAAATCAATGGAAAATCTGCGTAACAGAGTTAATGTAGATTTGGTCACCGACACGCGGCGGGGTGAAAAGCTCTCCTACATTCAAACGCTTCAAAATTTTTGATGAAGACTTGGTTGGGGTTGAGCGGGTGAAGAACTGCATTGTCTTTAATAGACCGATTTACGTTGGATTCACCATTCTGGAGCTGAGCAAACTCCATATGTACACATTTCATTATGGCTACATGAAAAAGTACTATGGAGCAAAGGCTGTGTTACTATTCACTGACACTGATTCTTTAACCTATGAGGTGCAGTGTCGTGATTTTTATCAGGACATGCAGAAAAACAGCCATCTCTTTGACACCTCTGATTTCCCCGTGAACCATCCGGCATTCAGTGGTGTTAATAAAAAGAAGATTGGTTGTTTCAAGGATGAACTGAACGCGCAGCCGGGACTTGAGTTTGTGGGGCTCAGGTCTAAAATGTACTCACTACTGGCAGTTAGTGGTACAAAAAAGACAGCAAAGGGGGTCTCCCGATCAGTTATCAGTAAGCAACTGAGACATGAAATGTACAAAAGTTGTCTTACTGATAAAAAAGTTGCACGTCACGTTCAGTATCGCATCGGGAGTGAGTGTCACAAATTATACACTCTAAAACAGTGTAAGGTGTCACTCTCTCCATACGATGATAAACGCTACATAATGGACGATGGCGTGCATACTTATGCTTACGGCCACCACAAAATTAAAAGAGAAGAACAAAGAAAGAAAGATGAAGACCAAAGCAAGATATAGAGATATGAAGAAAAAAAAAAAAAAGAAAAAAGTAAAAATTGAGAAAAAAAAAAATGAAAAAAAAAAAATATATATATATGGAAATAAAAAAAAAAAAAAAAAAAAATCCAACTGCATTGGAAAAAAAAAAAAAAAAAATGGAAAGAAGAAAAGAAAAAAAAAATCTGTGTACAGTGGAAAGATTTTTTCCACTGATATAACATTTTTATGTTAAAACATTTTTATGTTTGGGAAATAGGCCTGCCAGTTTGAAAGTGTACTACTTTACATTTAAAATTAATTTTTCATTGTTTAAAAACAGCTAAGTTTAAATTCTTTATGAAACTTTATCTTGTAAAGTAGAAAATATAAATTTCTGAATTTAAAAATTCAGATTTAATTTTTAAAACTTTATCTTGTAACATTACAAGTATCTGAATTTAAAAATTCAGATTTATTTTTTTTAAAAACTTTGTCTTGTAAAATTACATGCATCTGAGTTTAAAAATTCAGATTTATTTTAAAATTCTTTATAAAACTTTATCTTGTAAAATTACAAGCATCTGAATTTAAAAATTCAGATTTATTTTAAAATTCTTTATAAAACTTTGTCTTGTAAAATTGCAAGTATCTAAATTTAACTTTACTTATTTTAAAATGTTTTTAAAAAAACAATAAAGATTAAAATTATTTATAAAATTTTATCTTGTAAAATTACAAGTATCTGAATTTAAAAATTCAGATTTATTTTAAAATTCTTTATAAAACTTTATCTTGTAAAATTACAAGTATTTGAATTTAACTTTACTTATTTTAAAATGTTTTTAAAAACAATAAAGATTAAAATTCTTTATGAAACTTGTAAAATAAAATTACAATTTAAATTAATAAAAAAAAAAACATTTCAGACTGGTGGGGAACGCTGCCCTTAAAGAGCGAAACGACAGAGTACACCACCTCATGGGGCTGTCGGAAGTGTACAAACTTTCTCTGCTTCTACTAACATTTTCCCACTTTTTCTAACACTCTTCTCTTATATAATATGTAACAGTTCTTAATAACATATATTTTCTAATGGAAACTTTCTTTTCAGATTGCGTGGAGTTGTCGCACCATTTTTGAAAATGCCTAAGTACAATGTAGTAATACATTAATTTTTAGATACACAACACACAAAGGGTTGAATGCTATTCATGTAACACAATTTTTGTGTGTCCACTGAACACAATTTTTGTATGTTCATTGGAAATCCATAATCTATTATATTTTTAAACATTTGAAATCATTTCGTTATTATTATAAAAATCGTATTGATAGTTAGATTTATTTTTAAAAAAGGTTTTAAGTCAAACTTGCAATAGATTTTAAAAGTGTTTGTGTCAGGGAAAAATAATGTACACTCACTTCTAAGTTCTATAATGGTAGTAAAATTACGATGTGAAAAGGGTCAAATCATATTCGATGCACAATATCATTAAAGTGATGTGTTTTAGATTACGTGTAGTAAATCAGACCGTTGAAGTATCCAACTATTAAAAATATATTATTAGAAAAAATAGGTGGCAACACCTTATACTGGTGATGATAAGATCTAATTTTTAATAGCGTAATGAGAGTGTCTCACTCATTTGGAGTTTGCCCAGCGGGTAGTGAAGAGGTCGTTCTGTGAATTCTAATTTTCATTATTATTTTTATATACTTTTAGATTTATTTTTCAAAAATCACACACACACTTAGAATGGTCGAATCCTGTTCACAAAACATAATTTCAGCTATGTATTACATTCATGTTTTTAAAGTTTGTGTATACATTTGTTTTTAGATACACAACACTTAAAATGGTCGAATCGTATTCATTGAACACAATTTGTGTGTTCATCCGTAATCAATTTGTTTTTAAACATTCGAAATCATTTCGTTATTATTATTATAAAAATCGTATTGATTTATTTTTAAAAAAAAATCCACTGAATACAATTTTAGCTAATTATTACATTCGTGTTTTTAAAGTTTGTGTATACATTTGTTTTTAGATACACAACACTCAGAATGGTCGAATCCTATTCACTGAATACAAGTTTCATGTCCACTGAACACAATTTTAGCTAATTATTACATTCGTGTTTTTAAAGTTTGTGTATACATTTGTTTTTAGATACACAAAACTCAGAATGGTCGAATCCTATTCACTGAATACAAGTTTCGTGTCCACTGAACACAATTTTAGCTAATTATTACATTCGTGTTTTTAAAGTTTGTGTATACATTTGTTTTAAAAAATCATAATGTTATAATACACAGATTTATATTCACTCCGTAGCATTCTGTTTTAAAACGCACCCTTGCATCGCTATTCACCGAGCGATTCGAATGAACTTTGAAAAATAATCTAACTTCCACTGATAAGGTACACTTCGAAGTTAACTGCCTATAAAGCACGGGTGCTTTGGCACAGCGGTAAGACGCGCGGCTTCTAATCAGCTGGACCCAAGATCGAATCCAGCTCCTGACCAGTGAAACATTAAATTCTTTTGGGAAAAAAAATGCCGATAGATGGCAGCACTTCATCAAAATTCGCCAGAGGGCGCTTTAACTACTTCACGCTGATAAGATCTTTCAGTCTGTCGCTGACCAGCAGAGAGGGAGGACGTGTGTTCTTGTCAAAGGTCACTTCTAAGGTTATCAATCGCTGATTGCCACACGTCATTTCCAGATTGTTCGATTGCGACATCCCTTGAAACTTCTTCCTCAGGTCAAGGGTCGGTCATCGATTGCGACATCCCTTGAAACCACTTCCTCAGGTCAAGGGTCAGTCAGCGATTGTGACATTCCCTCTCAAGACTCGGAGTGAAACTCACTCCGTATGAGTCATCAGGCCCCTGTGAAAGACTTCGCAATTGCCCTCTTTCGCAATACTAGGAAAGAGGCATCCTCCCAAGAGAGGCATCCGGTGCTGCACCGCCTCACCAAACTTCCAAAAGAGGGGAGGGGGGCAGTGAGAGGCATCCTCCCTCCTGGGGGTCTCAAGACCCTCCAAGGAGGGTCCACTCCAAAGAGGGAAGACACTCCAAAGAGGGGAGGTGGCTCCAAAGAGGATCCTCCCAAAGAGGGACCCTCCTCCCAAAGAGGGCCTCTCCTCCTGAGCCACACTGAGCCACCTCCCCGATCCGCCGCAGAACCCCCAATTTATAACTACTAACGATTCTGATGTAGTTCTTCTTGAGACAAAAATTTCGATAAAGCTACAGAGGCGTGTAATTGACGGATGTGTTTGAGGTTTGATTTATCTGACAGACAATAAACTAAATTAAAATCCTTTGTCAATTTTAAAATTTCTAATTATAATTTGCAAAACAAATCTTTAAACAAAGCTACAAAGGTGTGTAATGGACAGATTTTTTTTTTAGGATTGATTTATCTGATAAATAATTAGTTAAATTAGAATCCCCCCCCCCCAATGGCCAGGCATTGATTCTTTCATCTTCGCCTATACATCGGCCAGAACAGTGAACTTCTTAGCCTTTAAAGACGTTGCCCCAGCGCACCAGTGGGGGTGGGAACACATTGCGCCCAACAACACAAACATCCATGTCTTACGTGGGACTCAAACCTACAACGTGGCGGCCGATCAATCGCTGGAAACGTTCCCCTTGACCGTTCGGCCACCACGTCGACTAAAATGAGCCAACAATACGCGGTGTTCCCAGGTGGTCACCCACCCAAGTACTAACCGCGCCCGATGCTGCTTAACTTCGGTGATCTAACGAGAACCGGTGTTTTCAGCACGGTAGAGCCGTTAGCTACACTTAGAATCCTTCATTAGTTTAAATTTAAAAAAAAAAATCTAATTTTTTTATTTTTGACTAACGAAAAGCCGGTCATTTAATAGCCTATTTCCGAACAAAGCAGTAAGACTCCTCCTCCTCTGCGTAATGGGGGGGGGGGGGGAGCGCGTAATGGGTGGGGGATAATATGCGCGTCTCCTCACTGTGCGGCCTTGGTCGAGGACTTCCTTCAAACTGAAGATATCCAGCACATGCAGTGGCTTGTCAACTCTTCTGATCGGAATTTAATAGAGTATGTGTGGAATATGCTCGAGAGACATCTTGCAGCTCTCCGCTACCCACCAAGCTCCGTTGCAGGATTAAAAACCGCTCTCCGTGAGGCTTGGAACTCTGAGCACATAACTCATCCAAACCTTCATCGAAAGTATGGGAAATCGTTGTGCAGCATGCGTGGCTACCCGAGGTTGCCACACTCCGTATTAAACTGCAGCATCACATTGTTTTAATTATTATGTTTCACTGAGGTTGACATTCGTATTATCACCATTTTTCTTTCAACCCTTTTCTTTGGATAATAAAAGTCGTTATTATCCTTGTTTTGCATTGCTTTCTTCCTCTATAACCCTATTACACCCGCATACCGCGTTTTCTTCCATTCCGGTATAGATTTCCTGAAATTTTCACATAAACAGCAACTATGCTTAACTTTTGGACATGAGTGTATGTTGAAGTGTTGAAAACCCAGACCACACGACAGACCCGAAGGTTTACTGTAGCTAAGTGTGTGGCCGGGAACTTTATTTTAGATCCAAAGCATTACAAAACAGGTTAAAAATGAATCACAACACAGTTACAACAAGACAAATAAAATAAGGGCAACGACAAAACAAAACATAAAAACAATACAATACAATACAATACAAGAGAGACATAAGAAGGAAAAAAAGAAAAGAGGGGAAAACCCGAAGGGAAAAAAACCCAAGCACAAAAGTAGAATAACCAACTAAAATAAAACGAAAAGAAGTACATGAAATACATAAAATACACAGAAATACAAAAAATACACAAAAATTACATATAAAATTATATATACAAAAACACATGACAGTTGGGGGATGAAAAACCAAAGTATAAGGTGAGAAACCGAGGATGTAAGGGAATAAAGTCAGGGTGAGAAAATATAATTATAAAAATCCGGGTTAGGGTGTATGCAAAGTATATATACATAATGGGTGTTTTTGATACATACCGAAAAGATTAGGTATATATTCTTTATGGATGATACATAAAAGACGATACATATTAGGTATGGATATAATATGTATATAATGGATGTATATAATGGATGATACATATTAGGCATATATACATAATGGAGCGTGATCAAAGTATATATACACAATGGATGTTTTTGATACATACCGAAAAGATTAGGATTGATATACAGTTAATGTACAAATATAAAAACTAAACAATATGAGTTCCAGGAGGTGGTGAATATAAAATCTTATAGTGCCCAAGGCACAGGGAGCAGGTTTTATAAAACAGATTTAGAAAGTGTGGGAGCAGTGAAGGATTCACAGACCAGGGGGGACCCCCAGGCTGATCAAGTAATTTTGTTAGAAATCTCCCTAGTAGCGAGAATACAGTTTTTAATTTTTGAAATAGAAGATTTGTTTTTAAGAACCCTGGAAAACCAGGCCGCAGAGTTGGCATCAGTGGGACGGGAAAGGTGGAAGGGGAGGGTAAGAGGACAGTTAAAGACAAAGTGGTCGGCATCACCATAAACATTACAAGTGCAATTAGATGAAGATTTATGCTTAAAGAAATGTAAATAATCCAAACAGGGGCCGTGACCCGTGAAAAAATAAGTTAAATATTGATTGGAAATTAAAAGATCAGGGTCAACACAGGGAAGAAATTTTGAAATTCTCGCAGGGTCATGGATTCGGGGGGAGATATAATCCTTTAAATATGACTGCCAAAGATTTTTAAGAAGAATTTTGCAGTGCTTTTTTAGAAGAGAGTAAGGGAAGGGGATGTGTAAGGGAGAGGATGTGTAAGGGACATGAGTGTATGTGAAACTCTTAACTCTCTTATTAGTGAATCTGCATAGACACCTTTCGAGGAGGTCCAAATCATTGTCAAAATCGAACCACTCTTTCACATTTACTGCTATAATATCACTACAGTTTACCAAACAAATATCTGCAAATCACACGATAAAAAATAAATAATAAGACCTGTGTTTTTAATTTTTAGAGATAAAATTGAAGGCGGTTTAAGCAGAGAGACAGTTAAACGGAGGTCGGTAGTGAGAAGTTCCACTGTATTTAATTGTGAACATGTATCAATAGTGTATATGGCCACGCCCACATTTGATCACTCCCATTTTTAACTGGGGGCATTGAAATAGTGTTTATTTGCAATAAATATGAAATAGGGGGATAAATTAAATATATGGTTTCATTCCAAATCATTATTACTGCAGCACCAAGGAAAAATACAGAAGTTGAAATGACCTTTTGGTGTCGATTTTATATTGGCACTAATTCTGCCATTTTAAGTCCAAATTCTCATTTTGTTTACGACCCGACAGGTCATTGGTAAAATGTTTTCGGCGGAATCCATTTGGCGTTTGTTTATTTAGACTCATAACGAATAGCATTATTTTACCACTCCAATGAATAAATATAGCGAAAAATCAAAAGTTAAATATATTTTGAGCATCATTAATATCTATCAATAATATTTTAGAAGTATATTTTATATAAAAAATGATTTCAATAATACTATACCTTCAGTTCAGCTAGTAGGCTCTTTATTTTCTGGAAAGCCGTATCGCATAAGGCTACGGATAATTGATATAAAGAGAACAAATAACTTGGTGGACTATCCTCTTCAGGCAATTTTGGCTGGCTATGAGGAAACGTGATGTTCATCTTGACATGAAAACCCATTAAGTTAATCATATTTTTATTTTATTTATACTAATACGTTGCCCAAGTTTTCTTTATCCATATGTAGGGTTACTTAAAACTTCGCCAATGTTCGCCAAACGAGTTGCATCCCGACTGTGAAATAATTTCGTAACCCACGAACCTAGAATTTTTAGATAATACTTTTTAAGTAATAACATAAATTTAAAGCATTTAAGCTTGACTTGTTGGCATATTTCTTTTTTATTATAATTGATATTTTTTAAATATTTGTAAAATTTATTCAAATTTTAACTGTTTGTATAAATTTTCTTTTCTATGTTTAACATATTGTCCCAAGGCAAATTTGGGACATTGCAAATTATGGAGGAGTGTAACCTACAAAGATGGTCCCTGTACTTCTCCTTTAATTCATATACAGTTCCCTAAGAGAACACCTGCAAAAGGATGAGCAAGCCATGTTTCTGGGAAATATGGACAACGATCGCCCAGTTACTGGGGGGGCGCACAGCAGGGCGCTCTTGGGGAGAGCTGACCCTTGTCTGGTTCGGCTGCACGTGCACGCAAGGTCGTGAGAACCCTCGGGCCACCTGCCAGATATTAATTCTGGGGTGATCGCCATCCTCCTGTCAGCACAGCACCCAATAGCTGGACATTTGTGGAAATATCCAATGATGATACCAGGGGCTTTGATTGGGGGGACCAGTAACAAACCTGGGGCTTAATTGTGTAGGAGGAGACATTTTTCCGATGATCGAGAGAGTTTGAGAATTTTCAGAAGGAACGAAAAAGATTGGGTTTGAGACTTCAGAGAGAAAGGACGGAGAATTGGTTTGTGTGCTCGAGAGAGAAGAGTCTCTCAAAAATTACGTCTGCAGCGATGTCCGGCGATTCCTCCACCGAAGTGCCCCGTATCCAGTGGTGCATCCAACGATATTCGAAGGTATGAAATGCATGTATCGCATACTTAGTCTGTTGACACAGTTTTAATTAATGTTTCACTCTCTCGACATCTTGTTAAACCCACACTTGAGTAAATAGTAGGGACGAATTTAATTGCAAACATAAATGGAGATTTTAATTACATACATTCTTTAAATATTCATTTTTTGAAAATGTCAATGGAGAGTCATCGTAATTTGTTAAGAATGTTAATTGAACCAATCAAATATGTTTTTATTATTATTTTTTAATTTCATTTTTATCAATAAATACATTGTTATTGTTTTATATCATGTCCGTTGTCCTCATTTGCCACTAATTTAATTCTATGTATTTTTATTCGACACGGCCAATGTCGGAGATGAGAAACTATACTAATTTATGCGTTCTAACAGGACGTGTGGTTAAAACCCACATAACAAAAATGGTTCCGATGACCAGGATGCGAAATAAAAATAATTGTTAAAATAACTGAAAAATTTTTTTTGTGAATAAGTTAAAATTAATGTGCGCGATAGGAAAATTTAAAATAAAATTAACTTAAAATAAAATAAAATGAACTTAAAATAAAATAAAATTAACTTAAAATAAAACTTAAAATAAAATTAGCTTGAAATAAAATAAAATTATCTTGAAATAAATTTAAAATAAAAAACTTAAACTTTAAAAGTAAACTTAACGTAAGAAAATGAGGGCATTTAAGAAAATAGATGTTGTCACAAGTGTTATGCCATATGTATATGAAATGTGTATTTAATAAATGTTGTGTATATTTAAGAAAAAGAATTATAGGATTTAAATATATTGAGTTAGGGGAGAAAAATTGGAGAAAATTAATAATGGATGGTAATATTCTTTTGGGAGCTAAATTTTTGGGAAATAAGAATTGCGTAGGAGTATGATTTTATGTTTAAGATTTTTGAGTAGCAATAATTGTATTTTATGTTGCATGAAAAGTGTTGTATTTATGTAAACGCGCATTGTTCGTAGGGATAGAAATTTTGGATTAGAAAATTAAGGGAAAACTTAACAATTTTTAAAAATGACAGAAAGGGGTGATATGACGGTAACGCCTACAAGTAGGATTCCGGGTATTATTTCCTTGTTAGGAGAACTGAGCGGAAGCGACGAAAATGAGACCTCCATATTTTTCGAACAGATGGAATCTTTAAGTGAACTAACAAATTGGAACGATTTAGAGAAGCTAGCAATTGTTAAATCCCGTCTGCGCGGAAACGCAAGAAAATTTTACATCAGCTCAAAGGATCTGCGTAGCGAAACATCTTTCGACATTTTCAAGCAAAAATTCCTAGATTTTTTCACATCCGAACCTAATGTCACTACAAATCATATTCTTTTTTCAACTGCTAAACAAACTAAGTGAGAAAATATTAAAGAATTAGCACATAGAATTACAACATTAACTTTAAACTACGTGGGTGAAACACAACTTAATGAACACACACACGCAATTATGGACAAACTCAGCCTAAGTAAATTTTTGGAGGCAGTTGAGCCCGAATATCGAAAAGAAATTATGAAAAATGACCCAAAAAGCTTTAAGGATGCTGTAAAAATTGCCCAAAATTTAGAAGCGGCCAACCTTACAACAACAGTTGAATTAAATAACATATCTCAATACAGTGATATTCAAATGTTCAAAAAGGAACAACAAGAGTTTCATTCTAACTTACTTGATAAAATAACACAAGAAATAAATCACCTTAAAATTAGAGAAAACAAAAATGATTATCAGATAACGAACACATATTCATGCGATTTTTGTTGTAAATTTGGACATTGTATGCAGGATTGCTGGCATTATATTAGAGAGAGAAATAATCAAGCGCACATATCATTACAGACCAGGCATAATTCTTCGCGCAGACCAACACAACATTATGCACGGAGAATATCCCCCACCCATCACCAACAAGATTATGCGGAGAGGTTTCCCAATACGACATACAATGTACCCCCAGATAGATTTTACCCCTCACGTACTCAAGACTATAGGGAGGAAAAGCGAACTTATGGAAACGAATATGTTAATGAAGGAAGAATGGGTAGCCAGAAATATACACATAGGAATGGCGAACGGAATTTTGAGGTTCCGCGTTACAAAAATGATTTTCAGAGACAAAACCAAGGTAAATTTAAATATATGGATAACTCGGACAGATACGCCAATGGCAGGAGCGATTTTACACGGAATTCAAATTTTAACAGAAATGATTCTAGACGCAATGCAAATTTTAACAGAAATTTAAACTAGAAGGGGAGATTGAGAATGATCGTCAACAAAGGCGTAGAATTAGGGTTCAGTCTCCTTTAAATAAAAATTATAAAATCCCTGTTACAAATACAGATTACACAGAGAATAATTCAGAAAAGGATCGATACATAGATACAAATTTCACAGAAAAAAATTTAGAAGAGGTTCAGTACATAGATAGGAACAATTCCAGAGAAGATAAAAATTTAAGGAATGTTACACAAATAAATATTGAGAACGAGAGACAGAATGTTGAAAAATATGAAATTCAAATTGATAAAGAAAATATTGGTAATAACAGAACCCAAAATAGTAGAGAAAGAGAGGGCATTAAGGACAGGAAGGACAAAGTTGAACTTATCGCGTCAGTTGGAGATGAATTAAATACGGAATTACCCACGGTAGAAATTAAATTTCAAAACACTGAGACAAAAATTCTCTTAGACTCCGGCGCATCTATTTCAGTTTTGGCGAATGATATTTTCGAGAAAATTAAAGAAAATACTGCTGTAAAATATGTTTCAAGAGCGGTAACAATCACGATTCTTTCAGGACACAACATCGATTATACCAAGACTGTAGAAATTGGTTTCAAGATTAATAACCAAAAATTTAAGCATATATTTTTTATAACTAAGTCACTTTTCCCTCACACATATAAAGGAATTCTGGGATACGATTTTATTCAAAAACATGCAGGGGTCCTAGACACACAGAGTAACGTATTAAAAATTGGTAATACAGAAATCCCTCTAAATACCCACAGTCAAAAATCACAGGAGGATCAAATTTACAATACTGTACTAAAACCTAACGTGACTAAGACAAACAGAAAAGTTAAGTTAATGCCAAACCAGACTAAATCCATTTTTGTGGTGCCAGAAATTGAAATTCAGGAAGGCACAGAAGTATTATTTGAGCCGGCGGAGAAATCATACGTAAATATGGAATATGGGGTTTACAAAATGACACAAACAGGCATTTGGATCAATGTAAAAAATACCACTCAATCAGATATAACGTTAAATAAAAACATGATTTTAGGGTCGCTATCTGAACAATTTGAAATTCAACAGGAGCAAAATACAGAAAATGATGAAAAATTACAAGACCATACGGAGATAATAAATTTAATACAAGCGACACCGGAAATTTTAGAACAGAGGAGGCGAGACATTAAACCTGATGATTTCAATCTACAACATATGAACGAAAACATGAAACTGGACTTCCAGGAATTTTTAGTACAGTACGCGGACATTTTTTCGAAGAGAAATTCAACAATAGGAGCTACGGACATAATCCAACCTAATATCGAGTTAACACATAACCACGCGATTAAATCCAGACCCTACGACATCCCATATTCTCTACAAAATACGGCAAAAGCCCAGTTAAAAGATTTAGAACAGGCAGGAATTATCGCAAAAACGCAATCCAAATACGCCTGTCCAATGTTACTCGTAAAAAAGAAAAACGGAGAGCATAGATTATGCTTAGACCTCAGACTAATAAATAATATCTCAACTATATTCCCTTACAATATTCCAAAAATTAACGACATCATAACAAAATTATCAGGATTCAGATATTTTTCGAAATTAGATTTTAATAGTGCATTTAATCAGGTGGTACTAAATCCAAGCGCACAAGACATTTTTTCTTTCACTACACCTTGGGGAAATTTTAAATATAATAGGATGGTGTTTGGCCACATAAGTTCGGCACCTATTTTTCAAAATATAATGGATATTGTTTTGGGAGATTTATATGAAGAAAATGTTCTGGCCTATATCGATGACATTATTATACCGGCCGATTCATACGAAGATATGAAAAGAAAATTACAAAAAGTATTTAAAAGACTCAAAGAGAACAATTTAACGCTGTCACCGAATAAATGTGACTTCTTTCTACACAAAATTAATTACCTGGGATACGAAATTACAGATAAAGGGATAAGTCCAACGGACAGCAACATTACAAAAATTACATCTTTCCCGGTCCCAAAAACCTTGAGAAAATTAAAAAGATTCCTCGGAGTATGCAACTTTTACAGAAATTCAATTAAGGATTACGCACAGATAACGGCAGTATTGTCAGATTTAACACAAAAAGACAAGAAATTTCATTGGAACACAGAACACGAGAACGGATTCCAAAAATTGCAGGACTGTTTTTTTAAAAAACCCATTTTAATACAGCCGAACTTTAACCATGACTTCTTCCTGAACACTGATGCAAGTTTGGTGTCTCTGAGCGCAGTTTTGCTTCAGAAAAGAGATGGAATTTTAAAACCCTTAGCCTATTATAGTAGAAAATTAAATCCACAAGAGCAGAAATACCCGGCAGTGAAAACGGAACTCCTCGCCATCCATCAGGGGATTCAATTTTTTAGAAATTTTCTTTTCGGCCGAGAATTCTTCATTTTGTCCGATCATCGATCCTTAGGGGACCATTTAAAAATGCAAAATCCCCCTACAATTATGCAAAGGTGGGCTCTTGAAATAGCTGAATATAAATTTAAATTTATCCATCTCCCAGGGAAAGAGAACGTTCTGGCCGATTATTTAAGTCGGGAAGATTTTTCAAACAACCGCGATGCGAGAAGAGATGCGGAACAAGCTCGTCACACTAGCCCGACGCAGAAGAGGGGCAGCGAAGACCGGTTTTCATATGTAAACAGAGGGGAACACAGCGGATTTGAAAAGAGCGAAATTGTAAATAAACAAACCACCGGACAGTGTATCAACAATGTCGAACACAGGACACAGGATGAAAGTAATGGATATGTTAACGCAGAAAGTATATATATAAATAATGTAAATAAAATGATAGATATCCCCAGTATTCGGGACATTTTGAGAGAACAAGATAGAGATGCAAAAATAAAAGAACTAAGAGAAAATTTGAGGAGTTATAAAAATAAAAACAACAAGAATTATGAGGCATTTTATATTGACGAAGAAACAGGCTTACTAATGCATATAGGTAGATGGAAAGATCGTCCTTGGCGAGAGGATTACAAGAAGACAATTGTTATTCCGCGGGGGTTACAAAGAAATGTTTTAGCCATGGCTCACATTACACATTCAGGGGTTGACAAAACCTTCAAACTGTTAGAAGATCGATATTTTTGGAACGGGATGTACAGTGACACACATAATTATGTACTTTCTTGTGAGACATGCCGTGCAAGGAAGGGAAAATTATAATTAGCAGTAATGGGCAGAAATCCTACACCGGAAGGCCCTCTTCATAAAGTATCAATTGATTTATGCGGCCCTTTCAAAACAAGTGTAAATAATAACAAATATCTGCTAACCATGATCTGTCAATTCACAAAGTACCTCACAGTATTCCCTATTCCTGACATACGGGCGGAAACTATAGCGGAGAGGCTGTTAGAATGTTTTGTAGACAAAGGTTTTCCCTGGACGATCCAAAGTGACAACGGTACCCAATTTACATCAAAAATTTTCCAAGCAATGACAAGGAGGTTACAGATAATATCAAGACTCACGTCAGTTCGGTGCCCGTTCGTCAATGGACAAGTAGAGAAATCACACCATGCCATTAAAAATACCATATACACACTCACAGAAAACTCGCCTTATTGGGATACAGCAGTCCAAATTCACACGATGACATACAACGCAACGGTACATTCATCAACAGGGGAAACACCAAATTTTCTTTTCTACGGGCGGGACATACCAACACTATTCGAGTCACAGATTTTAAATGAACAGGACACAGCATACCCCAATTACATTTCAAATAAAATCACTACCATGCAAAATACTTTTAGGGCAGTAACCAAAAATTTAAATCAGGCAAAAGACCGACAGGAAGAACAGCAGTTTTCCAGAGCCAACATGCAAGAGTTAAAAATAGGGAGTCGAGTGTTTTTAGAGGGGCAAAATGCGTTTGGTACAGCAAAGTTCTCAGGTCCATACCGAATAATAAATAGAATAAACAGGTTCATATACATTATCCAATTGTGTGAAAAACCTTTCGCTAAGACACAAAGAGTCCACATAAATCGTCTGAGAGTTATCATCGATAGGAGGGAACACTTAAAACACCCACAGGAATCAACGAAAATCATTAAGTACAAATCGCCACTTTTACCCACCCCAAATATAGAACCAATTCAATCTCCGCAACCGGAAAGCAACAATTCCTTTCCGTATTTCTTATTTGACGAGTTTGAGCCACAAGTTATAAGTAAACAAAACGCACGCCAATCGCAGAATGTCAACAGCCAACACAATAATGCTGAACGAACGCCCCCTCCTCCTCTCACAAACAACTGAACACCCGTTCCCCTGGCAAAGAACCTAGCCGTGCCAGAGATAGAAAATGCGACTAACACTGAACATGCCATCCCTCCTCATCACATTCCAGAGAGCACCAACAACGAGAATGCCATTATTTCGGACCGTATTCTGGACCAGCGTCAAGTGCAACTTGACGATTCCCCCCCCCCCCTCCCCAGCTTGGGCAAGAGGAAAACATCGAAAATAAAAAGGGGACTGATTCCGTACAAACGCAAACAGTACAAGCACAATTGCAAGAACTGGTTTCTGATACAAGGGAAAAACACAGGGATTTCTCCTTAGTCAATTCTGCGCAGGAAGGTTCCAGAATCGGGGAGAGTATACAGGATCACAGACTACTATACAGACCTGTCACTCTCGATAGTTTCGTTTTCGCGGCGGCCATTAGAGATAGACCAAACATTGGGTTGGCGCGCTCTTGGCGATGATCTGGTTTGGGTCCAAGCCGATTTTCAATGTTATAACCCTATTTCGCTCGGCGAAAACTTAGAACAACAGACTAGCGTGGTTTGAGTAACGTGAAAAAGGATTATTTGTTAAGTGTTTAGATCATTTTATAGAAATGGATTGATAAAAGAAAACTGGTTGCGTTACAGGGTATGTAATTTATGTTTATTAAAATTGAAATAATTTTAGTTATCACCATCCTACATACGTGTTCATTATAAGTATACACGTGTTCATAAGTATACACGTGTTCATATAAGTATACATGTGTTCATCATACGAAATTAGTGCTGTGTTGTTATTACTACCGGATTAGACTAAATTTTAAGAGGTAGTGGTATAATTAGTTAAAAAATATTTTCCGTATTTTTATAAAATGTGAAATAATTGATATTTGGATAGCTTTTTCTTAGTTGAATGTGATATAGTATGTGTATATATTTATGTAAAATTTTTATTAAGTGCCTTATGGTGAAAAATTCCCCCCCCCTCGGGTAATTAATGATTGAGTTCCACAACTTCGATAGTGCATTTATGTAAATTTGATATTTACTATATGAATATTTTTATATTAAAAAAAAAAGTCTATTATCAGTATCCCAGAATAAATTAAGAACGATCAACACGCTAGTATACTTTTTAGACTGAAAGTATTATATAATATTTCAGTCTTTTGAGTATGTTAGCTTGTAATTTTTTGTGCATTATGTTTTATAGTGAGACAATGCAATGTGTGTATTTTTTAATCTATTTTATGATTATTTGAATTAAATATATAACTATGTTTATTTAAATATTCTTAAACTAATGAATATATTTATGTTGCAGATTAATGTATTTTTAAATCCTGATCCTTTCTATAGTTTCAAAAATTATAAAAGTACAGTCCTCAACATTTTGTTCCCCTCCCGTTTAAAAAAAAAATCGCCAAGCGAGCGATAACGCGCCAAATCTGGCAGACGCATCGCACTTCAGTTGGTCCATCTGACTAGCGCTAGTGTCTATGGGACATCCTATGTTAGAAATGTTGCCATAGGATCCTATGGGAGTGAGCCTTCTGAATATAGTATTCTGTGTTCAGAAGGTTCACTCCCATAGGACCCTATGGCAACATTTTTAACATGGGATGTCGCATAGACACTAGAGCTCGTGAGTTGGACCAACTGAACTACGATGCGTCTGCCAGATTTGGCGCGCTATCGCTCGCTTGGCGATTTTTTTTTAAACGGGAGGGGAACAAAATGTTGAGGACTGTACTTTTATAATTTTTGAAACTATAGAAAAGATCATGATTTAAAAATACATTAATCTGCAACATAAATATATTCATTAGTTTAAGAATATTTAAATAAACATAGTTATATATTTAATTCAAATAATCATAAAATAGATTAAAAAATACACACATTGCATTGTCTCACTATAAAACATAATGCACAAAAAATTACAAGCTAACATACTCAAAAGACTGAAATATTATATAATATTTTCAGTCTAAAAAGTATACTAGCGTGTTGATCGTTAATTACTTGATCCTTAATTTATTCTGGGATACTGATAATAGACTTTTTTTTTTTAAATATAAAAATATTCATATAGTAAATATCAAATTTACATAAATGCACTATCGAAGTTGTGGAACTCAATCATTAATTACCCGAGGGGGGGGGGAATTTCCACCATAAGGCACTTAATAAAAATTTTACATAAATATATACACATACTATATCACATTCAACTAAGAAAAAGCTATCCAAATATCAATTATTTCACATTTTATAAAAATACGGAAAATATTTTTTAACTAATTATACCACTACCTCTTAAAATTTAGTCTAATCCGGCAGTAATAACACAGCACTAATATACTTATATGAACACGTGTATACTTATATGAACACGTGTATACTTATGAACACGTGTATACTTATATGAACACGTGTATACTTATAATGAACACGTATGTTGAATGGTGATAACTAAAATTATTTCAATTTTAATAAACATAAATTACATACCTTGTAACGCAACCAGTTTTCTTTTATCAATCCATTTCTATGAAATGATCTAAACACTTAACAAATAATCCTTTTTCACGTTACTCAAACCACGCTAGTCTGTTGTTCTAAGTTTTCGCCGAGCGAAATAGGGTTATAACATTGAAAATCGTCTTGGAACCAAACCAGACTATCGCCAAGCGCTCGGAACAAACCAGACCATCGCCAAGAGCGCGCCAACCCAATGTTTGGTCTATCTCTAATGGCCGCCGCGAAAACGAAACTATCGAGAGTGACAGGTCTGTATAAAGGGCTTGTTTACTGACGTTGACGGGAAAAGTTTATTCTGTGCATAGGTACTCACGGGTTTATGTGAATAAAAAAAAAAAAAGAAAAGATAGCTGACGGAGTACAAGAAAGGAGTTAAAGTAAATACTTACTGCTTACGGAATGCTTACTGTAAAGGAATTACGAATGTAGACCGTGAAAGAAATATAAGGGAGTTTTAAAATGTAAGATAATTACGGATTTATGGCAGATAATATTACAGAGAACTACGGACACGAATTGGTTTATTAAAGGGAAAAATTTACGAGGAGTTTATAATAATAAAAAAAAAAGGATAAGAGAATTATGAATTTTATTTGTAAGTGGTTTATTAAAGTGAAAATTTGCAAAAATTTATGATAAGAATAAATGTAAGAGGAGTATGAAGTTTTTAGGAAATGGTTTATTAAATGAAAATTCTAAACGCTAAGGCGAGATTCGGAATACACAATTTTGGGTTATGTATATAAGGGATAGATAAAGGAGAGTTGATTGATAATTTGAAAAAGAATATGTGTTTATTGTGTTTGTACAAATTATGAATTTATTAGGAAATGTAATATGGCATGACAATTCGTGATAATATTGACAAAAATTTATTTGTTTGTTTTTCTTTGTATTTTCAATGTGATAGTATAAGGTATTTGTAAATATTAGTAAATGGTGGGATGTTTAATCAGTGAGAAAATTTTGTAGGCAACTTAAATGTTGAAAGGAATGTGAGAAAGAGAAATAAAAAAAATAGATAAATAATAATAACGATGGGAGAATAATGTTCACTTTGCAGGACCAGAGAACAGATTAATTATACATAACAGTGAAATAGGAGAAAGTACTGTATTTTGAAAATTGAATAATGGCGAATTAAGTAGGGAATTAGTTTTTGTAAAAAAAAAAGTCAGGGACTTAATATTTAATGGGTATTGTGAATTCCAGAGAGAGAATTTGTGTCATCAGACTGTATGTATATGTATGCATTGGTGTATCGATAAAGTGTGTGCCTCAACTAAGATTCGTCCATACATGAAAATTCAGTGATATGATGCAGACAGTGATGTGTTGTTCTCACAAGAAAACTTTCATTTTCCCACATGTTTACTCCACAGCGAGAAGTGATGCAGTAACGTCATCCACATACAGAGTTCCAGACTTACAATTTTCACACCCCCATGACAGTGTGATAGACGATGCAGTGTCGTGCTTTTCACATAAAATTTTCAAAGTCTACAGTTTTCACACCTCCATGACAGTGAGATAGACGATGCAGTGACGTGCTTTATACGTAAACTTTCATTTTACATATGTTTATTTCACAGCGAAACTACACAGTGATGTGCTCCATCTGCAGATCTCCAAGTTCTCGATTTTCTTTGCACTTTCCAGGACACTGAACTAGGAAACAGTGGCGTGATATAGAGACGCAGACCCTCTGCTACAATTCTTCGTAAAATAACTTTTTCACACTCTTTACAAACTTTTGAACTTTGCGTTTATCATTGTTACCATGAACATTCTTTCAACTTTTGGACAGCCAATTTATTGGACTTAGAATCTCTATAGAACTCAAACATGTCAGACAGAAAAATATCTTATACTTTATCTTTCCAAGAGTTTGATGACAGTGATCGGAATTATGTTACTGTTTTGTTGTATATATATATGTGTGTGTAAATACAATTACAGGTTTTTTTTAGGTGATTACTAGCCTATGGCACGGTTCTAGTACGGAGAAGGGGGTGAATGCCCCAAGGCAAATTTGGGACATTGCAAATTATGGAGGAGTGTAACCTACAAAGATGGTCCCTGTACTTCTCCTTTAATTCATATACAGTTCCCTAAGAGAACACCTGCAAAAGGATGAGCAAGCCATGTTTCTGGGAAATATGGACAACGATCGCCCAGTTACTGGGGGGGGGGCGCACAGCAGGGCGCTCTTGGGGAGAGCTGACCCTTGTCCGGTTCGGCTGCACGTGCACGCAAGGTCGTGAGAACCCTCGGTCCACCTGCCAGATATTAATTCTGGGGTGATCGCCATCCTCCTGTCAGCACAGCACCCAATAGCTGGACATTTGTGGAAATATCCAATGATGATACCAGGGGCTTTGATTGGGGGGACCAGTAACAAACCTGGGGCTTAATTGTGTAGGAGGAAACATTTTTCCGATGATCGAGAGAGTTTGAGAATTTTCAGAAGGAACGAAAAAGATTGGGTTTGAGACTTCAGAGAGAAAGGACGGAGAATTGGTTTGTGTGCTCGAGAGAGAAGAGTCTCTCAAAAATTACGTCTGCAGCGATGTCCGGCGATTCCTCCACCGAAGTGCCCCGTATCCAGTGGTGCATCCAACGATATTCGAAGGTATGAAATGCATGTATCGCATACTTAGTCTGTTGACACAGTTTTAATTAATGTTTCACTCTCTCGACATCTTGTTAAACCCACACTTGAGTAAATAGTAGGGACGAATTTAATTGCAAACATAAATGGAGATTTTAATTACATACATTCTTTAAATATTCATTTTTTGAAAATGTCAATGGAGAGCCATCGTAATTTGTTAAGAATGTTAATTGAACCAATCAAATATGTTTTTATTATTATTTTTTAATTTCATTTTTATCAATAAATACATTGTTATTGTTTTATATCATGTCCGTTGTCCTCATTTGCCACTAATTTAATTCTATGTATTTTTATTCGACACGGCCAATGTCGGAGATGAGAAACTATACTAATTTATGCGTTCTAACAGGACGTGTGGTTAAAACCCACATAACACATATGTTTCCATATGTATTAGCTGCGAACTGCGATGCATACAATTAGCGGTCAATATCTTAGCTATGATTTTTCCAGCAGTGACATTTTTGGTAGTCGCTTTTTTCAGCAGCCACATGTAAAAATAGATACGCCCGAGCACACAAAATCTGCGTATGATAAATAATCAACAAATTCATAAAAAAAAAATGGAAATCATACTATCATTAAGGTTGTTTTCGCCATAAGCAAACTAGGCACATTATGTAGGCCTGCATGCAATTATTAAGGGGCATATTTACCTTATCCCATTAATGTTTCTTATAATTTTTATTTTCTCATGTGTAGTAGTGAGGAAGTATTGTTTTCACGAAAATATTCGGTTTCGAGTTTTTAATGCCAATATATGTTTTAAGACGTCCTGAACACGTTTTGACTGGAGTGATGTATGTCTGTGGTCGATTTTTTGTGTAGCAGCCATGAATATTAATGGATTTTCTCGAAACTTTATATCCGACTTTGAACTAGATAGAATGTTTGTTTTTTTAATTCCAACGAATTCTTTTATTCGAAATGTAATATATTTTGTTTAACATGGCAGCATAAAACAAAATTTGACATAATCTAGCATAAAACAGTTAATTTATGGTTCAATGATTACGAGACTTCATAGTTTCAATCATTATTATGAAAAATAGCCGCAATACTTGACAATGTACCACTCCCCCGGGGGGGGGGATTGTCAAGTATGGAATCAATCGAAAGATTCTTCAAGCCCTTTAAAGTAAAGGGTAATACTAAGGTGACCAATTTTTTTACAATGAAAAGGAGGACGAAAAAATTTAAGAAAAAAGTACAACGTAAATAAATGAAACATTTTATTAATTCAAACAAAAGTACACTAATTATGCTTACATCTCTTTTAATTATTTACTTAAACGAGTATTTTTCCATTGAATGAATATTTTTTGTCAATATATCATTTTCTAACAGTAACAATATATTGAAAATTTCGGAGCAAGAAATATCCTTCATATTGAATTTTACGGTAAGTGTTGCAGCTAGAGTATCAACATTCAATCTTGATTACACGAAGTATAATATAGAGATAAAAAAAACAAAGTGAAATGCGCAATGGTGCGAGACACGTGAAGTTCTCCTATGCACTGCGCATGTGTTTCCTAATCGCGTCTTTCCGAACTGTACCGTCACATGACGCGTAACAGTTCGGCGCGGCGTCTCTGAATACAGAGATTAACAGATTAGTTTTAAAATATCGAAAAGGAGGACAGGTAGGAGGACACTTTTCAAGGAAGGACAGAACCTACAAAAGAAGGACTGTCCTCCCTAAAGGAAGACGATTGGTCACCTTAGTAATACGCTATAGTTGTCATCATTTCTGCTTCTTCAACCCAGACCGTCCGACCTATCTGAAGGTGCCAAATATCTATCTGTTTGTTTGGATGGCCGAGAAGTGCCACCCAATTTAGACTGGAACCCAGTGGGGGAGGCATCCACAAGGACCGTACTCACTCCCCTACCACCATCCTCTCGAAAGAACTTACGAACCCTCATGTTTAACGTGATCTTACTTCCCGTGAACACGGCGACAGTTTGGGAAGAGACGGGAATCGAACTTGGGTCGTCCGAGTGCAATCCACTCTCGCTAACCACTGGGATGTCGCGCCCCAGTTGTAATCATTTGGACCCACGATACTAATTTTTCAAACTTTTTCTTGTAAAATTTGAGGGAAAAAAAAGTGAATTCTGGTATGAAAAAGTTGAGCTGAGCTACACTTCGTTCCTTACTGAGCTACGTTCAGGTAATTTGAAATGGATTTTATCCTTTCTTAACAGAACTTTTAGCCCTGTGAAATGCGTTTCATGTCTACCTGTGTAGAAAACAATAAAGTATATAGAACGAATTTCGATTATATTTGGACCCCATAAACCAAGGGTCACTAGGTATGGGTCATAAATACCATGCTATAATTTAGCCCCTAATCGTATTATTATGTTTATCCGTGATTGAAATGCGTTTGGCAACATTTTATAGCAGCGTTACCCAGATATAGTTAGATAAACAGACAGATGAATCAAGGTGTTTATATTATTAATAAAAGCTTATTTCTATGTATCTTTGCACTGTGTAAAGCATTTTACATTAACATTTAAAATAATGCATAAATTCTCTTCCATATTTTATATTTAGTTCAAATTCAGCTCGAAATACATATTTTTACTTTAATAAATTACAGCGATTTTCCCTTCATCTAACTTAATCATCCCGCTTTCTTAGGTTTGGGAAATGGAAAATGGGTGAAAAATCGTCTGCCCATATAACGGCGGACGCAAACTGTTCGCGTACTGGTTGGTGGTTTTCAGCGGCCAGAGTGGATTTTAGAGAAAAATGTTCGCCCAATCGATTAAGGAAGCCAAATATGAGGAAAGGAAATGACAAGGAGGAGGAAAGCGGCCAGCAGATCGATTAAGATCCCATAGATAGTTGGTGAAAGCAAACTAATTTACTCAGAATACTAGGTGGCAAAAAAAAATCGATATTTTTTTCATGTGCTTGAGTTTATTCGTTCCAAATGAGGTGTTTTTGTCGGGAGTTTAAATTGTTTTTTGAGATTGAAAGCGGGAAAAGATTCAATTAAATTCGTGCATTGTTTGCAAGTAACTTTCTGAACATTTATTATTGTGTTAAATTCTAGTGAAAACAGATACTAATCTAGTGATAACAGATATTCTAGTGATAACAGATACTACAGATCGCGGCGCTATTTCAATATCTATAGACCGGTTTCGATAATGTTTTTTTTTCGATTGTTAGCATGAAATAGCCGATGCTGCAATAACAGCGAGAAAACTAGCTATATACCCCAATTTTGCGACCTCTATGGAGACTAACAATTCAGTTTTACTATACCGCCAGCATCAAACTTCTTAAAGATCGGTCTCAGGCAACACTTCCTAAATATAGTACCAGGCCTCAAAAGATGGGTCATAAAATTTAGGCAAACCAATCATCATACTAATTTTACGGAATGCAACTATCTCCGTAAGTGTTGGAGATAATGTTTATGTTGTTATATTGACATATTATCACCTTAAAAATATCTCAATCAAATTTCGAACGTGTAAAATACACATAAATACATTTTTTACTGCACAAATTCTTAAAAAAATATATATTTTACAATTTTATTTATTTACAATTTTACAATTTAACTTGACATACATTCATTTAACTAAGCACTGAAATTATATATATATATATATACACTGCTGGACAATTGCTAAGGACGGATCACAAATTGCAATGTAGCACAACATTAAGCGGGGGTGGAGGCCCAGTAGAATAAAATATTCTTCCCACACTGTTCGGGCATTAGAATAAAGATCATTTATTGTTCTGGAAAATACAGAAGGTTATGAAACATCTGAAAGGAAAAAAGTGTTCATTTGATGCTGTGTACGGAGAAATGGAAAAATGCATATGAATGACAGCAGGCACCTTTGAGAAAGATGTCAGTACGGGATATGTCCACCTTGGAGTGCGATGCAACATTCCACACGTCGTGTCATGCTTTGCACAACATTACACAGCAGTTGTTGAGGCAAGCTATCCCACTCCTCTGTCAGTGCACGGATGAGGGTGTTCTTGTTTGTTGGAGGATATTTTCGACTAGCAAGGCGCCTCCCCAAAGCATCCCAAACATTTTCAATGCGGTTTAGATCTGGCGAGCGTACTGGCCATACGAGGTATTGAATACTCTCACTGATTAGACAATCCTGAACAGCGAGTGTTCGATGACATGGTGCGTTGTCGTCCATGAAAACAAATTTATCACCGACAGCACTACGGAAAAGGCGAACATGAGGCAGCAGAACTTCATCAATGTATCGTTGGCCGGTCATAGTCTCAGTTGCAACCACATGTAGGGGCGTGCGGCCATTGACCATGATGCCGGCCCACACCATGATACTGCATGTCGGATATCGGTCCCTTTCCTGGATATTTTCTGGACGATAAGCAGTACCACTCTCACGCCAGATCAGTTGGCGTCTACAATCCGATGACAGACTGTACCTACTCTCATCTGAGAATAGTACGCAAGCCCAGTCCTGTTCGGTCCAATTGCGATGCTCACAGCACCATTGTGAACGGGCGGTACGGCGCAGTCTGGACAATGGGACACACACAACAGGTCTGCGGGCGTATAGTCCTCCTTCTCCCAAACTTCTGGCTACAGTTTTTCGGGAGATCCGCTGTCCTGTGGTAGCAAGAAACTGATTTGCCACCTGATGAGCTGTGGTGCGCCGCACTCTGGTGCCATGGCGGAAAAAACTCCGAAACCCGAAAATAATATTTTTCGATACCAACTACTATTTTTTGATAGGCAATGAACCGAAGTATCTTGCCATGTAAATAAATGTATTTTATTCAGTATAACTAGAAGGAAAAACTGATCTTAAACAAGACTTCCACATTCTAATTGAAATCTTGTTTATTCTAACTAAAATTTCAATATTTTTCCCAAAATTTTTGTGAATATTTATAATTATATGTCTCACGTATTTTCAATATATGTAACCTCAGCTTATTTCTGACATAAATACATTTCGTAAAAACATAGCCAAAATCATACTATAAAGCGTAAAATATAGATATATAATTTTTTTTGTTTTCCTTCATTTCTTTAAGCCTATAAAAAAAGCTACACGTTCCTACACGCTCTGGATGAGTTATTTCGAAAGCAGATAATATAATGCAACTGTTCTGTGAAAATCAGCTGCAACTTTTTGCAACCTTCGCTGTTTCGGCATGCATATAAAATCTTACTTTCAACTTATCTACATGCGCAAAAAGTATGCAAAACTATTAAGAAATGCATAAGTTGTGAGGGTTTTTTCCGCAAATTCCTCATTTGGCACCACTGTGGCGCCGGTCCCTTTTTGCCGAAAGGACAATGTACCTGTCTCCTGCAGGCTTCGTACTTCTAACACGACCTCGCTTGCTACAAATTCCAGGTGTTTTAAATGCTTGCCACAGCCGTGAAACAACGCTGTGGGCGATGTCGAACCCCCTGGCAACATCTGTTATTTTTCGCCCTTCTTCGATCTTTCCAATAATACTGCTACGCATAAAATTATCTAAGTGATATCGGGAAGATATACCGAAAATTTCAAGTTCGCCAATTAAATCTTTCCCGTAAAACCTTCACTTGAAACAACAACTGTCCACACGCGTCAAATCCTTTAAATCACTTATCAGCGCTATCATGTGACGAACAAGCGTGAAAATGAAAAATTTGCATACGCATACCTCTTATTACTGTATCCCGCACTTCTTTTAATTTTCCACATTCTGCTTCCTTTCATTTTGTGGTTGCTATCGATGATAGTGTCATGCGTCCTTAGCAATTGTGCAACAGTGTATGTATATATATATATATATATATATATATATATATAGTTCCTAAGGGATTTGGCTAAATTAAACACCTAAATAATGATTAAGAATACATAAAAAGGTCACATAATGAATAGCACATTTTAAACAACCAAATTCCATACATTACATTTCGCACCATCTGGATGATTGTACCATGATCGTAGAATGGGCCACAAAGAATACAAATAAAAACTTAACTGAGGAACATTAAAAAGAAATATACTAGTATATTAGGGAATATTTCAAAAAAGATAGTTCTGAACTAAACATATGAAATATGCATCACATTTATATGCAGTTGTAATGTTGCCGTGGATATAAAATTTTCAAACAAACATGGAAATATTCTAAATTTTTAAAATTAAAAACTCACCTGGATTCCCGGACTAAACAATCTAACGAATACCCATTAAAAAGAACAGATTAATAAGATTTTATCCACAATTCACCATTTACTCCACACATTAACTTTTGATTTTCAGTTCCATGACTTGCATTTTCAAATGGAATTTCACTTTCAATTACAGTTCATGGAGGTAAATATCAACTCAATGGAGGCTTTTTACTCAATCATGGAGGCTTTCTTTATTGGAATGTTGAAAGAGACGAATAAAATCCATCATCGGAAGATATTTTAGAAAAGTTTTAGAAAAATGCGAAGAATTACATACCAGCTTCTATGCTTTAAATTCCATAACATGCCTACTAATTGTAACCAAAGCCGCCTTTGGACCGGGTACTGTTTCATATTTAGGAGGCGTTGGCTCAGGCTGCTTCTATAGTGCGACAAATCCAACTACATTTTGTAAGCTACAGATAGCTACAGGCAAGGTCCGAGGAACATACATCTTATATATGCCAGGAGCCTTTTCACTCAGTTTTATTTATTCATACGCATATTTGACCAAATTCTGAGCTTACGACTGCTAGATAAAACTATCAATCGCGAAATTTGGCAAAGAGGTTTTAAAAAACACTATGAATGAAAATGCAAAAACGAGATTTAATGGAGTAAAACACAGGTTTTTGTGATCAGATATATTTTTCTGATTTTTCTTTCCTAGTTTTATAACCTGCACGAAAGAAAAGTACTTATGAGAAAATACCAGAAATACACCAAAATAAATAAATGATTTTGATGGTTTTCGCCGTAGATTAGCAAAATATAGTTATAAAATAATATATATATATATATATATATATATATATATATATATTATTTTTTTTTAAATCGTCTGCAATAGTTTTTATCTTAAAAAAAAAATAAATAAAGTACGAGATTAATTCTTTAAAACGATTCTGGGATTTAGTTGCCATAAAATTAGATTAGCCAAATAATTCCAAACGTATTTAAGTTTCGAACGGCCATTGATTTTTAAAATGGCAAAGACGGGTTTTATTAAAATGTGGTTAGGATTTGAAATGCAACTTCAGAAATTGATTAATTTAAATTAAAACCATCGGAAGTATTCAAAATATTTCAGATTTAATTAGTATTTATAATGTTAAATAAATTGGACTATATTCCTTAACGGAGGCTTGCGGTTTTCCTATACCTCTGTTTCTTATACTTTGTCGAGTTAGCTTTTCCGCAAGTAAACAATTCCTCTCTTGAGTCTATCCAAACAATAAATATGTCTTTTAAATAAGAATGCAAGAAAAACTGAAAATCTAATATATGTATATATATATATATATATATATATATATATATATATATATATATATATATATATATATATATATATATATATATATATATATATATATATATATATATATATATATATATACATATAAAAATCAATCGGTTTCGTAGAGAAGTCAAGACCGCCTCGTCAACATTAGAGAGCCAGTAGTCATTATAACACAGCAAAATTATTCGACGGTCTCTAGAATAACATTGTATTTCGCACAAGGCTAACTTGTCTACTTTGTGGGAGTTATGAATGTCTTTATACTCAATTTTATCTTCATGCGCTTATTTTGCGTACATTAACAAGATGATTACCATAGTACGGATACGCTTTTTAACACTTTCCAATATAGTTAAAAAGTGTATATGACTTTGGTCATTCTGTCTGTCTGTATATCCGTTCGCACGATAACTGCCATAAAAATGGCTTCATCAAAATGAAATATTAATATGTTGTTTCGGACAGTCTGTGAGATATATGTGAATGAAAATAAATAATATTAGTTTTGAATTTAACCCGGGTTGAGAAAATGAAATACATTGAACCCTATGGGACTTAATTTTTCAAACATTTTTAAACGAAGTTAAAATTTACAAATTGCTTCGGAAATTTTAGGAAATATTTAAATTATCACATAAAATGCATAAAAAATGTTCAGCAAAATATGTTGGGTAGTTTTTAAAGAGAAATTGAAATAATAATTACATCCATGATATATGAAGAGATCACGTGACTCAGTGCAAAATAAAATATCGCATCCATTTTTAACAATTTTCAATATGGTTGAAAAGGGTTTATGACTTTGTTCATTCTGTCTGTCTCTCCGTTCGCACGATAACTACTGTAAAAATGACATTAACAAAATGAAATTTTAGTATGATGTCTGTGGAACATATGGGAATGTAAATGAATAACATCACCCAATTAGTTTTGGATTGAATCCGGGTTGAAAAAGTGAAATACTACATTCAACCCTATGGGACCTAATTTTTCAAATATTTTTTAAGCGAAGTTAAAATTCACAAATTGCTTCGAAAATTTTAGGAAATATTCAAATTATCCCATGAAATATGTAAAAAAAAATAAAATTCAGCAAAATATGTTCGGTAGTTTTTTAAATTAAAATTAAAATAATAATTACACCCATATTATATGAAGAGATCACGTGTCTCATTTCGAAAAAATAAAGTATGGCATACATTTTTTTTTACTGGTGTAAAAATCGTGATTTTTAAAGTTTTTCTAAATTTATATTTAGTGTTGCATTCGTCCTAAAACCGCTTTATTTTTACGTGTTTTCTGTTCATCTATATTCTGTGTTAACGCAATTACAATATTCTTGAGCTTAAATGATTATTAAACTTTGATTATTTCTACAACGAAGCCTAATTGTAATGGATGCAGAATGTAAACAAGTGATTGTAAGATGAGTTGTATAAGAATTGCTGAACTTTTTTCATGCAAAATTATTTAGCTCATGGAGTCTAGAATAAAAGTGATATGAATAAAATATTCATTGCTTTTACATAGCGAGCCAGACGATTTATATTTCGATGACGTCATTTGAATAAAGTTTATTTTTTTCGATGAAGTTTTAAGTTTTCAAATAAATAAATTATTGTAATACTGTGATAATTTAAAATATATCAGCGCTGAATGTATCGCATTTTAGAGATGTTTAAATAAAATTGCATTTCAGTTGGAAAGTGTTTCATAATCAACGCTTTATGCATGATTGATTTTTCTTGTTTTTTCCACTGTTTAAAGATTGTGATGTTTAAAAATAGTTTATATTTATATTTATTGTTGCATCCGTCCTAAAACCGCTTTATTTTTGCATATTATCTGTGCCAACGCAATTACAATATTTTTTATTTTAAACGAGCACTAAACTTTTGATTATTTCTGCAACGAAGCCTAATTTTAACGTATGCTAAATGTAAACAAATGAAGTGGATTGTACGGTGAGTTGTATAAGAATTGCCGAATTTTATTTCAAGCAAAATTAATTAGCTCTGTAGTTTAGAATATAAGTGATATGAATGAAATATTCATTCATTTTACATAGAGAAGCAGACGATTTATATTTCGATGACTTAATTTAAATAAAATTAATTTTTCTTTCGATGAAGTTTCACGTTTTTAAGTGTAATAAAGTACTGTAGTACTGTGATAATTTAAAAAATATCCGCCCTGAATGTATCACATTTTAGAGATGTTTCAATAAAATTGCATTTCAGTTGAAAAGTGTTTCATAATCAACACTTTATGCATGATTGATCTTTCTTGTTTATTATCAATTAAGAATACTTTTTTTTAATTAAAATATGGTAAAATATTCTATGAATATTCAATCTTTCTATGAATATTCAATTCTTTGAAAATCGGTTGATTTGATCTTAAATCATTGGTGAATTAAGTTTTTATATAACACAAGAAATATATCCGACGCTGTCCGGATTAATACTGAAATAAAATTTACTTTGAACAAAATCTACATTTTGCTATAAAACTTAACAAACTTAACCTTATTGAACTTAACAAACGAGTTAAAAATATGTAAATCTTTTGAGCCATTTTCAAATTATAAGCGATCATTACAGACGGACTAAACAGGCATTTTAATCCCCGTTGTTCCGCCGGGAGGAGTAGGTGGATTAAATTTATATTAAAATATTCTCTAGATAGTTTCATTACTTGAAAAATGTTCACCAAATTAGATTGAGTATTTCAAGAAATATTTAGCTTGGAAACAAACTGTGGGATTTATACATTTATCGATTAAAGGATTAAAATTGGTAACCATTGACCTGCGCCTTATGAAGCTTAAGATACCAGTGAATATGTATGTATGTTCGTTGAACTGTTCTCGAGTTATAAGTAATGAGACAGGAAAAAACGATGTTTTAATTCAAGCTATTTCGTACTGTTCTTTAAGATGACTTGCATAAGAATACCCCCCCCCCCCCCCCCCGACTTAGCTTCGTTACCTGAAAAAAATTCATCAAAATCTATCACGCAAGTCAGGAGATATTTCAGTTAGAAACGAGTATTTGAAATTTGGCGTTTTAGATATTAGGTATTATTAGGTATTATTATTCAGTTTAAAATAAAATAAATAAAAATCGCTCTCCTTCTGATTTAATTTCTTTATTTAAACATCTTTAATATAATAAAAAAAAAATCTGATCCAGGCAGCACATGATTTTCACTACATCAACAATACTAAATCTCCCAAAGGGACAAGTATTATCAACAAAATTGATCTTCATACTCCAAGATATTGAAATTTCATCAATATGGCGTGGCGTCACTTTCGTTAAACAAACGTCACTTTTGTCCACTTAGCAATATTTTCGCTAACGCGGCGACATTTTCAAAAATCACCAAGTTGGCCATATTTCACTAAGTTCGTTCTTCCGTTCACCAAATTGTCACTAAATTTGTTGCCAAGAGTTATATATAGGCAAGCAAGGGGGGAGGGTATGACATTTCTTTCATGGTTTGAGTTCTAATCAATAGCTGTCTCCTCTCATGAATGGAACGAGCCAGATCCACGAGAATGATGCTAGTAAATTTGTTCCATAATATTGTATATCGAATATCAAACTGTTTATCGAATATCAAACTTATCAAATCTTATCGAATATCAAACTTATCGAAACTGTTTATCGAATATCAAACTTATCGTTAACAATCGATGAATAATGGAACCCTATTGGAAAGAAGGAAAATCATTGTATTGTTTAACGGTTTACACTTTCCCTACAGTATATGGCATTGTACAGTTTTGCAATCGTGTCAAAAATCGAATCGAGTTGTCGATGGATCTACACGTTTAAAGCACTTAAGAAAACAAAAAACCTATTTTTAGCGTGACGTCTGTCTCTCTCTCTCTCTGTGTGTGTCTGTTTGTGTGTGTGTGCCTGTTTGTGTGTGTGTCTGTGTCTCTGTGCAGAGAATGTATCCACTCTAGCTCAAAATGTATTCGATGATATTTTACAAGATTTAGTAAATAAGTTACTTTATGGGCTACCTTGGTGTTGGTTAGATTTTGTTACGATTCAGAAAAATAGAACGTGTTTCTCTTTATATATATATATATAAATATATTATATATATATATATATATATAAATAAATATATATATATATATTTATATATATATATATATATGTATATATATATATATATATATATTTATATATATATATATATATATATATATTTATATACATATATATATATATATATATATATATATATTTATATATATATATATATATATATATATATATATATATATATATATATATATATATATATATATATACATATATATATATATATATATATATATATATAAATATATATATATATATATATATATATATATATATATATATATATATATATATATACATGACAAAATATGTTGTAACGTATTAATTAAATGTTCGTTTTATACGTAATGTTTAACGAAAAATCAAATAAGATTAACCGTATTATTCTTGGATGGACCATTCCCGAGATATTAAGATTTTTAGAATTTTTGGGAGATGACTATGTTTTTCACTGTAGTTAGGAAACTATATGATGAAATTTCTTAAAATTTGGCAGGTAAGTCACTTGCAGATTTAGTGCTGGTTGTATTTTGGTACGATATGGAATATATATATATATATATATATATATATATATATATATATATATATCAGCGACTAATAATGCATATCCCCCCAAGTTTGTTATTAAAATTATCAACTCAGTGTATCAAATTTCACTCGATAACATCCTAGAAAACATTCCCAATTATAGTGACTAACATACAGTAAGAATATATATATATATATATATATAATTATTTATTAATTATATAAATAAATAAAAATGAAAAATAATAAACTAAGTCAAAAACATTAGAAAAATCAAAAAATCGGAAAATAAGATGCATTAACATATGTTTTGAATTTTATTTTCGCAAAAAAATGCAACTTTTGTCAGTATTGAAACTACGATTTGAGCGCCCTTATAATGGTGTATAGTGGCATTCTCGTTTATCCAGTTTTCCTATGAATTACTTGTTTAGTACGAATTTTCATCTTTGATTCATATTCATATTCAGGATTGCATATTTGGGAAGTTATATTCTGAATTGCTTGTCCAGTCTCCAGGTTAGACTCACTGGACGGGTCTGGGAGTATTACCGTGAACGTTCGTACTGCCTCCCTGGTAGAATTTCGACTTGTTCATTCCGGTGCTTCTAGATTAAGCTGTTGAGGTTGATCGTGTATACACATGGTGGAAGAAGAAGGGTTCATGCCGCATGGTAATAAAAATTTTCTTAATGTATCCTATTTTCATTTTTTGTTGCCTGTAGTCTGAGTTTAAGCATTTATAGTAATGTACTATTGCTTAATCTGAAACAGGCATTTGTTTGGGTTAATTAGAATTAAATACTCAGACCTGAAGATGAATTTAATTCTGATTAATCATCGAATTTGGGATGGTGCTGTTCTTTTCTCTTATAGGCATTATGGCCGTGAATTTGCTTCTATGGTGATGTTAATATTACTTCAATTGTATTTTTATTTTTATTTTTTTATTTTTTACATAATTCTTATTATTACATATTTCAAATATATATATATATATATGAAACTTTTTTGTTGCTGTTGTTGTTGCAAAATGGCTCTCAAAACCGTTAATATCTGAAATAAAAGACTCAAAATTACACGTAAAAGTATTCATGACTTGCTCGTTTTGCTTGCAATTTTTAAAGACTATACAAATGAGACTAACATCATACTGCACGACGAACCTTTAAGATATTTAAGCATTTTTGTAATTTTGAGATGGCGACGCTTAAAATGTGTTCAACTGCATATAAAAGGAGACCTATTAAAATTGCAAACTGGCTATTATATCGCATCAAGTGTATATTCGCTTCAATTTGAGCAATTAAACTCAATTTCATCTATTATGAACTTGAGTCGTAAGGAAAGCCATGTACCGCACACATCAACTTTTTACTTTCCCTGCAATATATGGTACTGTATGGGGAAAATATTGGAATCATGTTGAAAATTTCAACTCGAGTTTTCGACCGATCTACACGGTTTGGGACCTCTAGAATACGAAAAAACTAGTTTTAGCGTGACGTCTGTATGTGTGTCTGTGCAATTTTTGTATCCAATTTAATTCTAATGGACCAAATTTCATAAATTTTTATCACATGTGGGTGACCCTGGTTCTGATTCGATTTTGGTATGATTCGGAATAAAATAACCTGCCTTCTTTTGCGAAATGGCCAACAAAAATTATCTGTATCCACTCCAGCTGAAAGCTAATAGACCAAATTAATTCGTTAGATAAGCCACTTGTGGGTTACCCTGGTGCTGATTAGATTTTAGTATATTCGGAAGAAAAAAACTTGCTATTGTTTCTTTTTTGCGAAATGACCGGCAAAAATTGTCTAACTCTAAAATAAATGACTACGTGTGCTCAAATACATCAATTAAATGCTTGTTTTGTACGTAATTTTTGACGATGAAAAGACTAAGACCAACCCCATTACTCTATTTCCAGCCGTTCTCGAGATATTTTAGTTTGTTCGCATTTTCGCTACTCCATCTTTGAAAATCAGTTCAGCTACCAACTGAAAACGAGGAATTGAATTAAAAATGCAAATTCAGTGTAATTTAAGATACTTATGGGTGTTATTTTCTGCAATTAAACTCAATTAATGATTATTGAAGAAATAAAGTGAACGTGAATATGAGTCTGCAGGGAAAGTCTTGTGTTACACACATCAGTTTTTTTTTTTAAAAGTAGCAGCAATAATTCTATTAATTTCTAGAATTATCGAGGCATACGAAAACTCTATTTTGTGTTGTTTTTCTCGATACCAAGATTTATTTACCGATATCGAATGCCATGTGTTGAACGCATTGGTGTTTACAGCATAGTGCTTTAAATATTCACTGAAATTAGAAATATAGTATATAATGCCTCCACACACCTCCAAAATAACCCGTAAATAAATTTACAAGCATCGTAAATTTTATAGGTCCACTCTGCACTAAAGGAAAGAAGGCACTTGAAATTTATTCGCCATTTCAAACCCCTCAAATGCTCCATTACAGCCTGTCGCATACCGGGAAATGGCCATATCGCCTGGAACTGGATACTTTATTTAACTTTATGACACGGTTACAGGGAGGTCGGGATCTGCGTAAGATAGATAAAAATATTCCGATCTGTGAACACGTGATTTCCCTTGCAGATTAACTGAAGATATCGTGAGGAAATAGCAGAAATTAAATAATTTTACATTCCCTTAGTATAATGTGCAAGGAAAGTATTGTGACGGGGCCGTAACTTCGAATTCGAATTTTCGGCGGAAGAGCACGTTTCGAGCATTCCTGAATTCGTCATGTGTGTGTGTGATGTATGTTAGTGTGTGTGTGTGCTGTATGTTAGTGTGTGTGTGTATGTGTGATGTATGTTAGTGTGTGTGATGTGATGCATGTTAGTGTGTGTTATGTGATGTATGTTAGTGTGTGTGTGATGTGATGTATGTTAGTGTGTGTGATGTGATGTATGTTAGTGTGTGTGTGTGTATGTGTGATGTATGTTTGTGCGTGTATCCGTGAATCTGTGGATGCGATGTCTCACGAATGAATGGAGCGTTTCAACCATAATTTTGTGTGATTATTAAAATCAGTGAATACTGGAATCCAATTGATTTAAAACGCTATCGAATGTTTGGAAGACCCTCCTCCCCCCACTTTTCTAAGAAATTTTTGAAAAAAAATCTGATGTGGGCAGCACATGACTTTCCTTATATAATGCAATGGATTTACTAGTTTTACAATAAAAATATAATGTGTAAGATCCACGGCGCTGTGTTTTTATCGTTGAATTGTACATTAGGCGATTTTCAGGATGACAGCATGCAAAACTATTTCAAAATACTCAATTGACTTATACTTCGTGCAACTCTAAAGAATCATCAATATTGATAGCATCCTCAATAAGCGATATAGTTCCATGTATTAAAATACTTTAATAATTACTTCATCTAGTCGTCATTTTCATTGATTTAGCGTCATTTTTATCAATTTAGAGACATTTTCGTTAATTTGGCGACATTTAAAAAAGTCGCCGAGTTGGCGACATTCTGCTAAAATCTCGCCAAGCGTTATAGATGGAGAAATAAGTTATTCTTGTAGCAGATAATTGACTATTGGCGTCCAAATACAAAAGTTTTACCTAAAGTATATTTTTTCATGAATGGAACTAGCTAGATTCACGAGAAAGACGTCACCCAATTTATCGCATGATATTACTTATGAAAAGTGAACATATTTCATTAATAGGTAATATATTTTTTTAATTTTATATGATTATTTGAAAAATGTGCAATATCTCGAGACTGGTTCATACTAGCGGTCTAAAATTTCTTTTAATCGTTTTCTAATAAAAAATTACATAAGAAATGCCTATTTCCGTAACTTTATTAAAGGTTTTGATTTTTTGAGGATTTTTTCAAAATTTCACTCGGAAATTTAGGGGGGCTTTAAACATGCGATTGCGTATAAAAACAATAGGCTTCCAGTATTCATGGATTGTAATTTTTGTACCAAATTTCGTTCGAATCGGTCCATTCGTTCGTCAGTTATCGTCTCCACAGACTCACTGACACACACTTTCACACACACACACACATACTTTCACACACACACAGACATCATCTCAAAAACGTCTGATTCGAGTTCATAAATATGTCCAAGACATCATGTTGGATTACTTTAAAAGTTCATCTCAATAAAAAACACTGTGTTTTTATTTTTATTAACACTTTACAACATAGTTGAAAAGTGTTTATGACTTTGTTCATTCTGTCTGTCTGTCTGTCCATTAGCACGATAACTGACGTAAAAATGACTTAATCAAAATGAAATTTCAATATGTTGTTCAGACGGTCTGTGGGACCTATGGGAATGTAAATGAATAATATCACCCAATTAGTTTTGGATTGAACTGGTTTGAAAAAGTGAAATACTACATTGAACCATATGGGACCTAATTTTTCGCAATTTTTTAAGCGAAGTTAAAATTCACAAATTGCTTCGAAAATTTTAGGAAATATTCACATTATCCCATAAAATATGTAAAAAACAAAATTCAGCAAAATATGTTCGGTGGTTTTTTAAGTAAAAATTAAAATAATAATTAAACCCATATTATATAGAGATCACGTGACCCACTTCAAAATAAAGTATGGCGTCCATCTTGTGTCAAAATCGTGATTTTTAATGTTCTTTTTAATCCATATTTAGTGTTGTATCCGTTTTAAAACCGCTTTAATTTTGCTTAAATTTTGTGCATCTAAATATTGAAACAACGCTATTACAATATATTTGATTTTAAATGATCATCCAACTTTGATTATTTCTACAATGAAGCCTAATTTTCACGTATGGAAAATGTAAACAGCAAAATATGTAGAATGAGTTGTATAAGAATTGCTGTATTTCTTTAACGCAAAATTATTTAGCTCATGGAGTCTGCAATATAGTTGATATGAATGAAATATTTATCGATTTTACAGAGAGAAGGACGATTTTTTCGATGAAGATTCAAGCATAGAGTTTAATAACTTGTGATGTCAATATATTAATAACTTTTAGATTTAAAAACTTGTGATTTCATTTGAATAAAATTCATTTGTTTTCGATGAAGTTTGCAAATATAATAAATTATTGTAGTATTATGATAAGTTTAAAATATTACCGAGGAATGTATCGCATTTTAGAGATGTTTAAACCAGGCGATTTATATTTCAATGGCGTCATTTGAATGAAGTTCATTTTTTTCGATGAAGTTTTAAGTTTTCAAATATAATAAATTAATGTAGTATTGTGATAATTTTAAAAATATTACCGAGGAATGTATCGCATTTTAGAGATGTTTATATAAAATTACATTGAAGTTGGAAAGTGTTTCATAATCAATGCCTTATGCATAATTGATCTTTCTTGTTTTTTTTTTTATTTCATGGTAAGCAGTAATATTTTGTTGGTACATCAATTCATCAGTGTTTTAAGGTATGGTAATAAGCCACAGCACAGGACATGGAGTGCACAATATTTTTATTTACATATATTCCTGAGACCGCTGTAGGAAATGTACGTACATACATATTTAAAATAATTAAATTAGCTATTATGGTATAATATAGCATTTACCAGGTGTAACTAAATACACTTCTCAGAATTTTTAAGATCTGATGTATGGGTAAGCAATGGACCATCTGCATTTCCAGCTTCACTTTAAACCTCGCTTTTCCTGAAATAACCTGTATAAAACGGAAACTTTTTCAAGACGGAAAATTCTTCCGGTCCCCTGAAATTCCGTTTAAAACATGTTCAACTGTACTTGGCAATGTTTAAGCACAAGGTACGTATCCGTAGAATGGTAATTTCGGAATTTAGTAACCAGTTGGCGATATGTTTATCACCAATTGGTTACTGGAAAACAGTTATTTTCTTTCACATAGTCAAATATTTCGTACTGGGTATCAGCAAGGAATGACGATATTGTGTGTTTGTTGTCACTGCTCCAAGGTTAGGGTGGAGTTTGCACTATCTAGCTCCTAACTTGCGATTGGTGGGTTTCCTCATTCGCCATTGGACTGATAGATCTGAGTATTCTAGAGGTCATGCTGGCTCCTCCTCTGTATTCCAGGACATTGTCTGGGTGATGTAGCTTCTTTAGAGGCATCTCAACCTCTAAGGACGCTAATAAGTTTCAGACCCTATAACAGTCCGATAAGTTTTAAGAAGCATTGTTTACTCCAGATATACTGGTGCCTACATTTTATACGCTGCCGATCCTCTGATTTTATTTTTCTTATTTCAATGGTATTTCGTGCATCTTTTGTCCATTTGCTTAAAAATGTCTATATTCATATAACACAAGTGCAATTCAGTTAAAATCTGAAATTCCAAAAATCTTAGGAACAACAATACTCGCTCCATACCGAATGTGAGAAAGAAGAAGAATAGTAAACATTTCTACTTTGTGTTCTCTAACACAAAATATTACCCTTTCACCCGTAAAACTAATTAAATCATCTAAATAATCTTTATTTCATTTTAACTAAACTTCTTCGAGAGTTCCTTAAATGCTGTACAAGTTCCTCTCCCAACACCGGTAGTTCCTGCTTGCGCTCACTTGGTACACCTACCAAGAGATCGTATCGTACTTCCACCTTAACTTTATCTGCAGTGCAACAGGAAATTTCAAAAGAAATCTCAGAAATATGCAACTAGTACTAGGCGTTCATTTATGATTTTCTCTGTGTACATTATAATGTATGGAGAAATAATTGGGACGGGGTCGAAAATTCGAATTCAAGTTTCCAACGGAAGACGACGTTTTCAGCATCTCTGAACTCGAATTGAACGTTTTTGAGGTGATGTCTCCCTGTGTGTGTATATGTTAAAATGCATCTATGATAGTGTGTGCGTGTGTGCGTTAGAATGTATCGTGTGTGTGTGTATGTCAATGTATACGTGTATTAGTGTGTGGAAGACCCAGGCCACCCGACTCACCCTAGGGTATGAGCAGCAAGATGAGTGGCCGGTGTGTGTTGTTGAGACCCAGACCGTCCGACCTACCAGAAAGGTGTAAGATAACTGTTTTGAACGGCCGGGAAGTGCCACCCGATTTAGACCGGAACCCAGTGGGGGAGGCATCTACAGGGACCGTACCCTCCTTCCGCTACCACCAATCTCTCGGAAGGACTTACGGACACACATGTTTAATGTGATCGTACTCCGCGTGAACACGGCGGAAATTTTGGCAGTGGCGGGAATCGAACCCGCGCGCTAACCATTGGGTTACCGCGCCCTTGGCCGGTGTGTGTGTATATGTGTGTATATATGTGTTCATATATAGTGTGTGTATGTGTTAGTGTGTGTGTATGTGTATGTGTGTGTTAGTGTGTGTATATGTGTTAGTGTATGTGTGTGTATATGTGTTAGTGTGTTGTTGTTGTTGAGACCCAGACCGTCCGACCTACCAGAAAGGTGTAAGGTAACTGTTTGGACGGCCGGGAAGTGCCACCCAATTTCGACCGGAACCCAGTGGGGGAGGCATCCACAGGGACCGTGACCTCCTTCTCCTACCACCAACCTCTCGGAAGGACTTACGGACCCACATGTTTAACGTGATCGTACTCCGCGTGAACACGGCGGCAGTTTTGGCAGTGGTTGGAATCGAACCCGGGCCTACCGAGTGCAACTCCAGCGCGCTAACCAATGGGCTACCGCGCCCCCATGTGTTAGTGTGTGTATATGTATATTAGTGCATGTGTATGTGTGTTAGTGTGTGTGTCTGTGAGTAGGGAGACTCAATATCTCATGAACGAATGGAGCGTTTCGAAAATAATTTGGTACTATTATGACAATAGGTGAATACTGGAGACTTATTTTAAACGCAATTGAATGTTGAGTATTCGACAATAATACAAACTAAATAGATATCGCTAAAAATATATACCCTTTTTATTACAAAAATTTGCTCAAACCGCTGTCTGAATCAATCTGCAAAATTGAATACGTCTTAAGTAAACGGCGTACGAGGTTTATTTATTTATTTATTTATTTATTTATTTATTACTTGGGCAGCCCAGCTCCCTCAAAGGGCATAGAGCAGTTACAAGGCACGACCGAGAAAACCGTAGAAATACAACACATAGACATACTACATAGACAATATACAAAGACATACAATATGTTAAATGATAATGAATACAAAAATGATACACATAAATGAAATGATACGAAATTGTAGAATTTTTTATTTTGTGAAACAGTCGGGGGGGGGGGGGGGGAGGTCCATGGTTGATTAAAGTTATTTACCAGTTCCGAAGGGATAAAAAATAAAGAAAATCGTTGCCAAACAAAAAATCGGAAAAAGGGAAAAAACAAAACAAAATATCTGATGTGGGCAACACATGACTTTCCTTATAAAATGCAATGAATTTACTACTTTTACAGTTAAAAAAAAGTGTTATTCTTATAGTGGATACTAATATTTTTTCCAAGATATTGAATTTTCTTCAATGAGTCGTCATTTTCATTGATTTAGCGTCATTTTTATCGATTTGGCTAGATTTTTGTTAATTTGGCAACAACTAAAAATATCGTCAAGTTGGCGACATTCCGCCAAATTCGTCGCCAAAATCTCGCCTAGTGTTATGGAAGGAGAATAAGTTATTCTTATAGCAGATAAATGACTATTGGCGTTCAAATACAAAAGTATTACTAAAAGTATGTTTTCTCATGAATGGAACGAGCTAGATCCACGAGAATGATGTCACCAAATTTATCCCATGGTATTACATATGAAAAGTGAATATGTTTCTCAATAGGAAATATTTTTTTTTAATTTTATATAACTTTTTGGTAATTTTTTTGAAAAATGTGCAATATTTCAAAAACGGTTCATGTTAGCGTTCTAAAATTTATGTCAATCGTTTTCTAATGAAAAATTACATAAGAAATGTTTATTTGCGTAACTTTATTAGCGTTGATTTTTTGACGATTTTTTCAAAATTTCACTCGAAAATTTAGGGGGGTTCTGAACATTCGATTGCGTATAAAAACAATAGGCTTCCAGTTTTTACGGATTGTGATTTTTGTACCAAATTTCGTTCAAATCGGTCCATTCGTTCGTCAGTTATCGTCTCCACAGACTCACTGACACACACACACACACATACTTTCACACACACACACAGACATCACTTCAAAAATGTCTGATTCGTGATCAGGGATACTTGAAACGTGCTCTCCCGTCGAAAACTCGAATTCGAATTTTCGACCCCGTCACAATACTTTCCTTATACATTATGTATATAAGGAAAGTAAAAAGAACATTAGGAGGATTCAAAATATTTTATGAGTGAGTAAAATTACTAACTTAAATGGCTATGAGGACATAACCTGTTTCAGAAATCTGCATGAGTTAATTAATTAACTAAATTAAAATAACTTTCGATCAAACAAATTAAAAGGTACCAACGAATTAAAGACTCGAGAATTAAGAGGAATATAATAAAAAATATGGGAAGATGCAGTAATAAACCGATTTCTCAAGCTATATGAGCTAACTTCGACTAAATTCAAACGACAATCGTTTACTGCATTAAAAATACCAATGAATGAAATAACAGCCGTGTACTATATTAAAGTTCTAGTGAATAAAATGGCAATCATTTATTATATTAAACATGCCAGTGAATAAAATAACGGTCATTTACTACGTTCAAAATACCAGTGACAGCCATGTACTGCATTAAAATTTTCAGTGAATAAAATGATAGTCGTTTACTACATTAAACTTACTAGTGAATAAAATGGCAACCGTTTACTACGTTAAAAGTGCCAGTGAATAAAATGGCAGCGGCTTACTACATTAAATATGCCAGTCAAGAAAATGATAGTCGTTTACTACATTAAAAAAAAATCAGTGAATTAAATGACAATCATTTGCTACATTAAAAATACAATTGAATAAAATGACAATCACCTATTACAATAAAAGCGCCAGTGAATAAAATAGCAGTCGTTTGCATTAAATATGTCAGTGAATAAAATGACATTCAGTTACTACATTAAAAATATCAGTGAATAAAATGACAAACATTTACTACATTAAAAATACCATTGCATAAAATGACAATCGTTTATTATATTAAAATTTCAGTGAATAAAATAGTCGTCGTTACGTTAAATATGCCAGTGAATAAAGTAACAACCGTTTACCACATTAAGAGTGCCACTGAATAAAATAGCAGCTATTTACTACATTAAAAATACCATTGCATAAAATGACAATCGTTTATTATATTAAAATTTCAGTGAATAAAATAGTAATCGTTACGTTAAATATGCCAGTGAATAAAGTAACAACCGTTTACCACATTAAGAGTGCCACTGAATAAAATAGCAGTCATTTACTACATTAAAAATACCATTGCATAAAATGACAATCGTTTATTATATTAAAATTTCAGTGAATAAAATAATAGTCGTTACGTTAAATATGCCAGTGAATAAAGTAACAACCGTTTACCACATTAAGAGTGCCACTGAATAAAATAGCAATCATTTACTACATTAAAAATACCATTGCATAAAATGACAATCGTTTACTATATTAAAATTTCAGTGAATAAAATAGTAATCGTTACGTTAAATATGCCAGTGAATAAAGTAACAACCGTTTACCATATTAAGAGTGCCACTGAATAAAATAGCAGTCATTTACTACATTAAAAATACCATTGCATAAAATGACAATCGTTTATTATATTAAAATTTCAGTGAATAAAACAGTAGTCGTTACGTTAACGTAGTAGTAGTCGTTACGTTAAACCTGCCAGTGAATGAAATGACCGTCTACGTTAAACATGTCAATAAATAAAACGACAGTCGTTTACGTTCAACGTACCAATACCAGTGAATAAAATGCCAATTATTTACTACATTAAAAATCTGTGGATAGTACACGACTTTCCCTACATAATTCAAAGAATTTTCTTCTTTCACTGAAGAAATAATTGTTTTTAACGTTGCATTGAACATTTAGTACTTTTCCGAATGACAGCATGTAAAACTATTTCGAAATGTACCCAATTAACTTATATTTCGCGCAACTTTGAAATTATCGGTATTGATAACATCTGCAATAAGCTATATAGTCCATATATTAAAATATTTTAATAATGGACTCAAAATGACGCCTAATTCATTAATTTGGCGTCATTTTTATCGATTTAGCGTGCTTTTTGCAATTTTGATTATATTTTTATCAATTTGGCACCATTATAAAAGAAGTCGCTAAGTTGGTGATATTTTGCCAAAGTAGTAGCCAAGTTGCCAAATTTATCTCCAAGCGTTACAGACAGACGGAGAGAATGCTTTTCTTTTATATAAACAATAGACCGTTGTCAAATTATTAAGCGTCGAAATGCAGAACTATTACACAAAGTCTCTTCTCTCGTGAATGGAACGAACTAGATCTATGAGAATATTATTTATAAATTTGTCGCGTAATATTGTATAGGAAAAGTGGACATACTTTATGATAGTTAAAACATTTTTTAATTTTATGTAATATTTTTATAAATTTATTTGCAAAATGTTCAATATCTCGATAACTGTTTATGTTATGTTAGCGATCTAAAATTTATGTCATTCATTTTCTAATGAAAAATTACATAAAAACAATCATTTACGTAACCTAATTGAATGTTTTGATTTTTTAATGGTTTTTAAAAAATGCATTAATAAATTTTTAGGAAGAGGAGGGGGGGGGGGCTTCTGAACATTCTACTGCGTTTAAAACCAATGGGGTTGCAGTATTTACTTGTCCTAATATTTGTACCAAATGTATTTTGAAACGCTTCATTCATTCGTGAGATATCGCATCCACAGACTCACGGACACACAATCATACACATAAACATACATACACACACACACACACACACACAAATTTGCATACATATACACACATAAACACAAATATACATACATACACACACATACACATAGACGTATACACACACAAAAATTGCCAAAGAAACGTTCGATTCGAGTTCAGGGATGCTTGAAATGTGCTCTTCCGTCGAAAACCCGAATTCGAATTTTCGACCGTCACAATATTTTCCCTGATGCCAACGGCCCTACCGTGCTGAAAACATCTGTTCTCGTTAGATCACCGAAGTCAAGCAGTATCGGACGCGGTTAGTACTTGGGTGGGTGACCACCTGGGAACACCGCGTGCTGTTGGCACATTTCGGGCGCGGTAGCCCTGTGGTTTGTGCGCTGGATTTGCACGCTGCAACAACTGCCGCCGTGTTCATGCGGAGTACGATCACGTTAAACATGTGGGTCCGAAAGTCCTTCCGAGAGGTTGGTGGTAGGGGAAGGAGGGTACGGTCCCTGTGGATGTCACCCCCACTGGGTTCCGGTCTAAATTGGGTGGCACTTCCCGGCCGTCCAAACGGTTACCTTACACCTTTCTGGTACGTCGGACGGTCTGGGTCTCAACAACAACAACATTTTCCCTATACATTATACTATTATATAGGGAAAGTAAAAATATCAGTGAATAAAATGACAGTCATTAAAAATACCATCGAGAAAAATGGCAATCGTTTCCACCGTAATCATTTTTCCGTACTATAAAAAAGAATAAAATGACGAAGAATGTATCGTAATCATTTTAGGAAACGAAAATAGTTTGCAGTTTATCAAACTCACGTTTGAGCAAGAACCAAAAATTTATCCGCTTACAACTAACTCTGCGCTCAAACAACTAACAATTGCATCCGTGCCGTGCAACAGGTTGTTTCGATGACAGTTTATACGCCGTAAAAAATTACGATGCTGTTTTACGAAAAACAAAACGTGATGCACATCACGATGCATGATAGCATCGTAACGTTGAAATAGAGTTTAAGTGTCTGGTTGCTGCATCCATTACCTGCTGCCATCAGATTAAGTTTCCTTGGACTAAATAAATTCGGTTGCTTTAAAATTTTAGATTGTGCAACTACATAGGGATCTTAGGATGTCCTTAAGCATCAAAATAAATTCTAAATGAAAGATTCAAAGTGTACGCTTTAAGTCTCGCTATAGCAAAATGACTATACGCCCATCGAATAAAAGCGATTGCAGCGCCCTCAGCGGAGAACTGAAGAAGTTAGGAGCAGGAATTCTGCAACAATGCGAGATAGAAGGAAAATTTCAATTGCAAAGTTGTAAAGCGTTGTCTAATTAATAAATATCGGCAGAAAATGTGTTAATGAAAGGCAGGAAATACTCATCATACTTTACCGGTTGCTAGATGCTGTAAAACGGTGACACCTGCAATGCTAGTCTAAGTACACGATATAATTATTTCTCGAATTCAAGCGTGCATTGTTGCTAACGGAGGTAGAGCCTGATTAACGCACGGGCATCCGGTTCCACGGCCCTTTGCCCCAAATTTTAAGGGTCCCCTTAAATTTTGTATGTGACAAAAAAATTAAAAAAGCAATAATTTTTTAAATAGTTTATAACTTGCAATATTAGATGTTATTTTAAATGATAAAATATGCCAATAATTTTAAATATTATACATATATTACTTCAAAGTAAAATGGAAGTTTTTTGTATGTAAAAAATGAGCTTCGGGGCTATGATTCTGAGCCCCAAATTTGCTATGTGTCGATGTCTTGCATGCGTTTGATATGCCGTGACGGAAATGGGGCCCCAAATTAACACCAGGCCCTGAGCCCCTCTTTAGCTATAGGCTATGGGCGGATGGCATTTTGACTTGGTTATACATTATATTCCTGAGCATGTAAGTGTTGTTTATTTTAGTATTCCTGAATAGGACATTTATTAGCCAAGAACCTTACTGTGTCAAATAAATACTTCTGTGGCAGTTTTAAAGCCGATCCCTACTCATTAGACAATGTTTTACATCTTTGTAAATTTTCTTTTTTCGTCTATCTCGCTATGTTACCGAGTCCGTTATCCTAACTCTTTAAATTATTCGCTAGGGGCGCTACAATCCGCTTTATTCGATTCGGCATGGTCACTTTATACATAGATATAACGTGTACACTTTTGGGCTTTTATAAACATTCATGGACCTAACAAAATTATTGGGGTTATAACGCGAGACTTTCTAACCACCCGGTACGTTGTGTAGCTAAGACGTTTTGCCATTGCAATGTCGTAGATTCCAAAGAAGTGGTATAGTAAATGAATTTGGTCTTCAGATCAGAAAAAATGTTGTCGGCAGCATTTGACTTTCTTTACAGGTTAACAAATTTCGATAATGTCTGGAAAAGCAACAAATAAGAATTAACTACATTAACCAAATCACTGAAAATAAGTGTTGATATCGACTAAAACAAGTAAGTTGCTTGATAATTGATTCCATAAGTCTATTGTTAATTTAGAGAGTTATTGCGTTCCGTGGGAAAAAAATTACTAATATCTTGAGAAGGACTCATAACTCGTTATTAATGGTGTCTATTTTTGGTTAATGATACTTGTAATGCACTCCTGCATTTGTTAAAAGTGAACATAGTAAATATTTTTTAGGAATTTTTCAGTTTAGAACGTGTGAGATTTAGAAAATGGCGCATGTTTGCTTTATTTAAATCCTGTAATTCGCTTTATAAAAGCACATAAATGTATTTTTGATAATACTCTATTTGGTATTATTTTATCGATGCATACAGTGTAAAACATCTACAGAAGCTGTTTATACATTCTTAAAATGATTTTATAAAGCAAAATTAATGAACAATTTTTAAAACGATTTTATGTGAAAAAAAAATGACAAAACTATTTTTTATGACAAAATTAATTAAAAAAAAATCTGTCAACAGTTCATTGTATAAAAGCTAAATTATCGTTTGCTGTAGTTAAATTGTGTCTATTTTAAAAATGGCGCATGTATATAAACTTTGAATTGAAGACTACGTTTTTGCTCTTATTCCGTATTTAAAATATCCGATTTCTGATACCCTCATTCCGTAATTAAAAAAAAGCTGTGAGGAACCATGGAATTCGAATTTCTAAATGCAAAATAAGCAGTATTATTAATAATAAAGGGAAAAAACTTCAAGTATTGTTTTTAACCAAAAACAGAACAACGAATAAATACCCAAAGAAGACGGTACATCTACGACTATTTCAAAAGTAGTCTGTTGTCTCAAAAGAAGATCCACCGGCTCAAAGGACTATTGCAGCGTCTTTAAATACCTCTGTAGCGACTGTAAACAAGATAATAAATAAATATTTAAATATTAAAAAAGTTAAAAAGCATAGTGTTCACCGTTTTTTGCCTAGGCATATATCTCAGCGCAGAACAAACACACTGTAGAATTCAATAAGTACAATATACTTTGTGCGAAGGGTAAGGAGAACTTGGTCAACGTATGCTGCATTATTGTTGTTATTTATGCTTATATATGCTACATTATTGGTGCTATTTGTGCTTATATATGCTGCATTATTGTTGTTATTTGTGCTTATATTGTTGCAGTATTGTTGTTATTTGTGCTTACATTGTTGCAGTATTGTTGTTATTTGAGCTTATATACGCTGCATTATTGTTGTTGTTTGTGCTTGTATATGCTGCATTATTGTTGTTATTTGTACTTATATATTGCTGCATTATTGTTGTTATTTGTGCTTATATATGCTACATTATTGATGCTATTTATGCTTATATATGCTGCATTATTGTTGTTATTTGTGCTTATATTGCTGCAGTATTGTTGTTATTTGAGTTTATATACGCTGCACATTATTGTTGTTATTTGTGCTTATATATGCTGCATTATTGTTATTTTTGCTTATAGATGCTGCATTATTGTTGATATTTGTGCTTATGTATGTTGCTCAAGTTCTCCTTACGCTGTAAAATTCTCTATGAAAATCATTTAGCCGTTGACAAATGAAACATATTGTGACAATTGATAAAGTATGGATCTATGCAAATTATTGTAATAAAAAATCTGATGTGGGCAACACATGACTTTCCTTATATGATGTAATGAATTTACTACTTTTACAGTAAAAAAAAAATCTGATGTGAGCAACACATGACTTTCCTTATATAATGTAATGAATTTACTACTTTTACAGTAAAAAATAGGTTTTTCTTATAGTAGATACTAATATTCTTTCCAAGATATTTAATTTTCGACAATTAGTCGTCGACAATTAGTTTCGACAATTTTTGTACCAAATTTCGTTCAAATCTGTCTATTCGTTCGTTAGTTATCGTCTCCACAGACACACACACACACACACACACACACACACACACACACACACACACACACACACACACACACACACATACACACACACACACATCACTTCAAAAATGTTTGATTCGTGATCAGGGATGCTTGAAACGTGCTCTCCCGTCGAAAACTCGAATTCGAATTTTCGACCCCGTCACAATACTTTCCTTAATACATTATGTATATAAGTAATAGGATTTTCTTATAGTAGATACTAATATGCTTTCCAAGATATTGAAGTTTCGATAATTAGTCGTCATTTTCATTGATTTAGCATCATTTTTATCCATTTGGCGAGATTTTCATTAATTTAGCAACATTTCAAAAAAGTCGCCAAGTTGGCGACATTCCGCCAAATTCGTCGCCAAAATCTCGCCAAGCGTTATGCACTAAGAAAAAAGTTATTCTTACAACAGATAAATGACTATTGGCGTTCAAATACAAAAGTATTATTCAAAGTATATTTTTTCATGAATGGAACGAGCTAGATCCACGAGAATGATGTCACTCAATTTATCGCATGGTATTACATATGAAAAGTGAACATGCTTCTCAATAGGAATTTTTTTTTATGTGACTTTTTCATAATTTTTTTGAAAAATGTACAATATCTCGAGAACGGTTCATGTTAGCGTTCTAAAATTTATGCCAGTCGTTTTCTAATGAAAATTACATAACAAATGTCTATTTGCGTAACTTTATTAGCGGTTTTGATTTTTTGACGATTTTTTCAAAATTTTATTCGAAAATTTAGGGGGATTCTGAACATTCGATTACATATAAAAACAATAGGCTTCCAGTGTTTACGGATTGTGATTTTTGTACCAAATTTGGTTCGAATCGGTCCATTCGTTCGTCAGTTATCGTCTCCACAGACTCACTGACACACACACACACACACATACTTTCACACACACACACACACACACACACACACACACACACACACACACATACACACACACAGACATCACTTCAAAAATGTTTGATTCGTGATCAGGGATGCTTGAAACGTGCTCTCCCGTCGAAAACTCGAATTCGAATTTTCGACCCCGTCACAATACTTTCCTTATACATTATGTACATAAGGAAAGTAATAGGATTTTCTTATAGTAGATACTAATATTCTTTCCAAGATATTGAAGTTTCGATAATTAGTCGTCATTTTCATTGATTTAGCATCATTTTTATCCATTTGGCGAGATTTTCATTAATTTGGCAACATTTCAAAAAAGTCGCCAAGTTGGCGACATTCCGCCAAATTCGTCGCCAAAATCTCGCCAAGCGTTATGCACTAAGAAAAAAGTTATTCTTACAACAGATAAATGACTATTGGCGTTCAAATACAAAAGTATTATTCAAAGTATATTTTTTCATGAATGGAACGAGCTAGATCCACGAGAATGATGTCACTCTATTTATCGCATGGTATTACATATGAAAAGTGAACATGTTTCTCAATAGGAATTTTTTTTTATGCGACTTTTTCATAATTTTTTTGAAAAATGTACAATATCTCGAGAACGGTTCATATTATCGTTCCAAAATTTATGCCAATCGTTTTCTAATGAAAAATTACATAAGAAATGTCTATTTGCGTAACTTTATTAGCGGTTTTGATTTTTTGACGATTTTTTGAAAATTTCATTCGAAAATTTAGGAGGGTTCTGAACATTCGATTACGTATAAAAACAATAGGCTTCCAGTGTTTACGGATTGTGATTTTTGTACCAAATTTGGTTCGAATCGGTCCATTCGTTCGTCAGTTATCGTCTCCACAGACTCACTGACACACACACACACACACATACTTTCACACACACACACACACACACACACACACACACACACACACACACACACACATACACACACACAGACATCACTTCAAAAATGTTTGATTCGTGATCAGGGATGCTTGAAACGTGCTCTCCCGTCGAAAACTCGAATTCGAATTTTCGACCCCGTCACAATACTTTCCTTATACATTATGTATATAAGGAAAGTAATAGGATTTTCTTATAGTAGATACTAATATTCTTTCCAAGATATTGAAGTTTCGATAATTAGTCGTCATTTTCATTGATTTAGCATCATTTTTATCCATTTGGCGAGATTTTCAATAATTTGGCAACATTTCAAAAAAGTCGCCAAGTTGGCGACATTCCGCCAAATTCGTCGCCAAAATCTCGCCAAGCGTTATGCTCTAAGAAAAAAGTTATTCTTACAACAGATAAATGACTATTGGCGTTCAAATACAAAATTATTATTCAAAGTATATTTTTTCATGAATGGAACGAGCTAGATCCACGAGAATGATGTCACTCTATTTATCGCATGGTATTACATATGAAAAGTGAACATGTTTCTCAATAGGAATTTTTTTTTATGCGACTTTTTCATAATTTTTTTGAAAAATGTACAATATCTCGAGAACGGTTCATATTATCGTTCCAAAATTTATGCCAATCGTTTTCTAATGAAAAATTACATAAGAAATGTCTATTTGCGTAACTTTATTAGCGGTTTTGATTTTTTGACGATTTTTTTAAAATTTCATTCGAAAATTTAGGAGGGTTCTGAACATTCGATTACGTATAAAAACAATAGGCTTCCAGTGTTTACGGATTGTGATTTTTGTACCAAATTTGGTTCGAATCGGTCCATTCGTTCGTCAGTTATCGTCTCCACAGACTCACTGACACACACACACACACACACACACATACTTTCACACACACACACACATACACACACACAGACATCACTTCAAGAATGTTTGATTCGTGATCAGGGATGCTTGAAACGTGCTCTCCCGTCGAAAACTCGAATTCGAATTTTCGACCCCGTCACAATACTTTCCTTATACATTATGTATATAAGGAAAGTAAAAATTGTTGATTTACTATCGCAAATCGCAAAATAGGAGAAAAAGACTTGGTTCCAAATATCAAAAGAAAGTTTCAGTAAAACATTCATGATTACTGATGGCTTTCGTACAACGGTAAATTAAAATTAACAAAAGTTGAAAAAATGTCAAGATCAATTCAACATGTTACCAAGATAATATTTTAACTCCTTTATTTCAAGAAGAAATACCATTTCCTTATCCACAGAGTCTTAATAGAGTATAACTTCATCAAGATAGAGCTATCAGTAACACACACCGAAATCTATTGCTAAATTCCTTGAAAAGATGACAAAAGATACAGTATTAAAGTTGTTAACGGCCCTACCGTGCTGAAAACACCGGTTCTCGTTAGATCACCGAAGTCAAGCAGCATCGGGCGCGGTTAGTACCTGGGTGGGTGACCACCTGGGAATACCGCGTGCTGTTGGCACATTTCGGGCGCGGTAGCCCGGTGGTTTGCGCGCTGGATTTGAACGTTGTCACAACTGCCACCGTGTTCATGCGGAATACGATCACGTTAAACATGTGGGTCCGTAAGTCCTTCCGAGAGGTTGGTGGTAGGGGAAGGAGGGTACGGTCCCTGTGGATGCCTCCCCCACTGGGTTCCGGTCTAAATTGGGTGGCACTTCCCGGCCGTCCAAACGGTTACTTTACACCTTTCTGGTAGGTCGGACGGTCTGCGTCTCAACAACAACAGTATTAAAGCTATCACTTTTGCTCATATTCCTTGAAAGCCCTCTGATGAGCCAGTCACCAATGTATTATTTTGCTTTTGGTTTGTTTAAAAGAGAACTTTCTATAAACGCAAACATAGAACTCAATGGATGGACTATGTAAAACTGTGAAAGAGAAGTGGAATAAAATACCATTCACAACGTTAAGAAAAATTCTTATCTTGGAAATCAAATGATAGTCCATAGAAAGGGCCATCAGATAGAATCTGTAAGAAATAAATATTGTTACTTCAAACCTTGATTATATAAAAATGTGGTGGTTTTGATTAGCTTTTCCAAAACCTTCAGACGCCCTTCGTTGACTTAGTCCGAGTGGTTGGTGGTAGGGGAAGGAGGGTACGGTCCCTGTGGATGAGGGTACGGTCCCGATGAAGATTAAAGTATTGGGCATAGAATAAAATTTAACGGAGCCGAATTATTGATTTATTTCTGGGGGTGGAGAAATTGGAGGTCGAAAAACCTTTTTAGAACCTCTAGAAGTCCCCCCCCCCCCCTCCGATGACTAAGAAGGCTGAATCTTGCATACGTGTAGTATATATATATATATATATTCTAACAACCTCTGCTTGATCAGACTCATTTTTGTTGTTTGTTGTTTACACACGCAGTTGTTTACACACGCAGCTCTGAAGTTTTCTTGTAGACAACATAATCATAGGACTGGTTTTGCGTTTTGTAGGTTTCATCAGCATCGGCTAACCGATACTTGCAATGGTATCAAGAAAACATACTATCAGAATTTTACCAACCTCTATGTAGACTGAAGAATTCAGTACTACCACTCAACAGGCTTTATATTAAAATATTTCATTAACAACAATACAGTCGATTGAAAATATCAACTGATTTCGATGGCAAAATATAGCTTTCGTCCTTCTCCGAGATAAAAAGAAAAAGAAAGAGCAATCAGTAATGGCAAAGCGTCTGTCAGATTTTTGGACTGCAATTAGAGCCAATTTTTATATTATAGAAAATCTAGATCTGAAGCTAGCTGCGTAGTTGGGCTAAATTTGTTTGACTCCAAAACATTTTGCGAAATTGTAGCACATAGCATGTAGTTGTCTTACTGTTGTTGCAGATGTCATTTATTCCATGCTTGTGAACGCATAAAATCGAGCCATATTCACAACTAGGCCAACCTATTTGTAGGACAGTAAGGCTATATAGAGGGTCACACGGTTGTCTGTTTTTGCTTTCCCTGCAATACATGGTAATGTATAGGGAAAGTATATTGTAATCATGTCGAAAATCGCAACTCGAGTTTTCGTCGGACCTACACATTTTGGGACCTCTAGATTACGAAAACATTATTTTCAGCATGAAGTCTGTGTGTGTGTGTGTATGTGTGTGTGTGTGTGTGTGTGTGTGTGTGAAAGCCCCAGGCCGTCCGGCTCGTCCAGAGGACTTAGAGCAGCGAGATGGACGACCGGGTGTGTGTGTGTGTGTGTGCAATGTGTGCAATGTGTGCAATGTGTGTGCAATGTGTGTGTGTGTGTGTGCAATGTATGCATCCACTCTAACTAAAATACTAATTGACCGAATTTCATAAAATTTGGTAGGTAAGTCCCTTATAGTTGACTCTGGTGCTTATTAGATTTTGGTGCAATTCGGGATAAAACAACCTGTCTTTTTTTGCGAAATGGCCCGCAAATATTCCTGTATCCTGAAACTGAAAAACCTCTAGCTGAAAAACAAATAGACCAAATTTCACAAAATTTGGTAAATAAGTCACTTGTGAGTTATCTTGGTGCTGATTAGATTTTGGTATGATTTGAAAAAGAAGAACCTGTATTTTTTTGCGAAATGGCCCACAAAAATTGCCAAAATCTGAAATAAAATGCTACATATGCTCAAATATATCACTTAATTGCTGGTTTTATACGCAATTTTTGACGATGAAAAGAAGATCAACTGTATTACTCTAGGACTAGCCGTTCTCGAGATATTTCAGTTTTTTCGCATTTTCGCTACGCCACCTTTGAGAATAAGTCCAGTTACCAAACCAAACCGAAAATTGAATTAAAAGTGGAAATTCAGTGTTATTTAAAATAGTTATGGGTGTTATTGTGTGCAATTAAACTCAAATTCAGGAATTATTGAAGAAATAAAGCGAACTTGAATATGAGTCAGCAGGGAAAGTCATGTGTTGCCCACCTCAGATTTTTTATTCTTTTAATACCAAATACTTCGGCCTTATGTTGAAATTATTAAAAAATGTAATGCAAAATAATAAAATTAATAAATAGCCATTTCATCTACGCTTTACGTTTCTCAATGGGTAGTAATCACAAATGTGACAGCTTACATATAATAAAAGTTCAGAATATCAAAAACCGTCTCAAATTTAAACTTAAAAAAAAAATCTGATGTGAGCAGCACATAACTTTCCCTGCAGACTTATATTAACGTTATCTTTATTTTAATTAAATTTATTTCACTTTTAATTCAATTTTCATTCTCATTCGGTAACCGGGCTTATTTTCAAAGGTGGCGTAGAGAAAGTACGAAAAACTAAAATATCTCGAGAACGGCTAGTCCTAGTATAATGGGGTTGGTGTTATTCTTTTCGTCGTTAAAAATTACGTATTAAATGAGCATTTAATGGATATATTTGAGTATACCTAGTTCTTTAGTTTAGATTTTCACGATTTTTGCGGGTCATTTTGCAAAAAAAAGGCAGGTTATTTTTTTCCGAATCGTACTAAAATCTAATCAGCACCAGGGTAACCCACAAGCGACTCATCTACCGAATTTTGTGAAATTCGGTCCTTTAGTTTTTCAGTTAGAGTGGATACAAGCATTTACGGGCCAATTCGCAAAAAAAGGCGGGTTCTTTTATCCTAAATCGTACCCAAACCTAATCAGCACCAGACTCGCTCACAAGTGACTTACCTACCAAATTTTGTGAAATTCGGTCCATTAGTTTTTTAGTTAGAGTGGATACAAAATCTGCAGAGACAGACAGACAGACAGACACACAGACACACACACAGACGTCACGGTAAAAATGTTTTTTTCGTATTCTAGAGGTCTTGAAACGTGTAGATCCGACGAAAACTCGAGTTGCGATTTTCGACATGATTCCAATACTTTCCCCATACATTACCATGTATTGTAGGGAAAGTAAAATGGAATGCGCACATTTTTAAGAGGCAAAGTTGAGTGCGTTTTTTGAAAATTCCTTTGTATTATCACTTCTTATGCAAATTTTATATTTTTCGCTGATCTGGAAGCGGAGACGGATCGATTGAGACCAAAACCGAGGTTCCGGCTCAAGTGGAAGTGCTCTGTCATTTGGAAAAGTGATTTTGAATTTTATAATTACTGCTTTGAATCGTCACATCCGATTCGAATTTTCGAATTATTAAATTTTTTTTTGTTGACCTGGAAGCTGAGACGGATCCAATACGGCCAATATTCTAGCTAGAGTGGAAGTGCTCGATGAGAGAGCAGAATTGATTTGAGTTTTTTTATCATTCCTTTGCACCGTCACCTCGAATTCGATTCTATCTATAGTTGTTGTTGTTGAGACCCAGACCGTCCGACCTATCAGAAAGGTGTAAGGTAACTGTTTGGACGGCCGGGAAGTGCCACCCAATTTAGACCGAAACCCAGTGGGGGATATTCTATCTATCGTGGAAGTGCTCGATAATTTTGATCACTCACTCACTCATTCAGTTCAGTGCATTTTATATAGATATGCTTTTTTGTTAACTTTTATGCAGTCGCCATTTTCATTTTTGTTCTCGCATATTGAGAAAGTATTGTCTTCACGAAAATTTTCGATTACGAGATTTTGATGTGCAATATATGTTTTAAGTCCTCCTGAACATGGTTTGGCTATTTTTGGAATGACGTCCATCTGTCTGTATGTCTTTGGTCGATTTCTTGTGAACACGATAGCAGCCACAAATATAAATGGATTTTCACGAAACTTTTTATGAGGCTTTGTTATAAAAAAAATCTAGAGGTTAGATTTTTTTTTAAAAATTCGAGCGAAAGCTTCGAAATTTTAGATTTTTTAACATGACAGCATAGGACAAAATTTGACATAATCTTGCATAAATGTGTTTACTTATGGGTTAATAATCACCAGACTACGTGGGTTCAATCATTGTTGTAAAAAATAACCGGGATACAATTTTTTTATGTTCGTGATGTTATTAGTACCCCCCCCTCCCACCTTGGGGGGGGGGGGGTATATTGGTATATTGTCAAGTATGGTATCAATTGAAAGAAAATTTCCAGCTCTTTAAAATGTAAGGTAACATGTTATAGTTGTAATCATTTGGACCCACGATATTGATTTTTCAAAATTTTTCTTGTAAAATTTGAAAAAAAAAAATCTTTTGTGGGCAGCACATAGCTTTCCCTGCAGACTTATATTTACGTTCTCTTTATTTTAATTAAATTTAATTCACTTTTAATTCAATTTATTTTCGTTCTCATTTGGTAACTGGACTTATTTTCAAAGGTGGCGTATAGAAAATACGAAAAAACTAAAATATCTCGAGAATGGCTAGTCCTAGTGCAATGGGATTGGTCTTATTCTTTTCTTTGTTAAAAATTTCGTATGAAACACGTATTTAATGGATATATTTGAGCATACGTAGTTTTTTATTTTAGATTTTGACGATTTTTGCGAGCCATTTCGCAAAAAAAAAGGCAGGTTATTTTTTTCCGAACCGTACCAAAATCTAATCAGCATCAGGGTGACCCAAAAGCGACTTATCTACCGAATTTTGTTAAATTCGATCTAGAGTGGATGCAGGCAATTTTTGCGGGCCATTTCGCAAAACAAAAGGCTGATTCTTTTATCCCGAATCGTACTAAAAACTAATCAGCACCAGGGTCATACTCAAGTGACTTACCTACCAAATTTTATGAAATTCAGTCCATTAGTTCTTGAGTTATAGCGGATACATACATTGCTCAGACAGACAGACACACAGACAGACAGACACACGCACAGACAGACAGACACACAGACGTCACGCTAAAAATAGTTTTTTCTTATTCTAGAGGTCTCGAAACGTGTAGATCCGTCGAAAACTCGAGTGGCGATTTTCGACATGATTCCAATACTTTCCTTATATATTACCATGTATTGCAGGGAAAGTAAAATGAATTCTGGTATGCGAAAATCGAGTTGAAACATATTCCAGTTAATTTATTATGTGTACAAAACGATTCTTTAATCTTTCGTTTTTAACGTACAAGTACACTCAATGTTGAACCGTTGAAAACTCATATTCCAATTTTCGAACCTTTTCTAATACTTTCCCTATACATTACCATGGGTATAGGGAGAGCAAAACTGGTGAAGAATTTTGAGTGAGGAGAGACCTCCAAACAAAGCCGGCCTAGGATCTCAAAAGCTTAAGGTCCGACACTGTTTGAAACCAATTCATGTATGCAGTTAACCCTAAAGGAGCTCGATTCTAACTTTAAACGGTTTTTAAGCGGGCCCCTTTAGGCGGTTTTCGCGAGTATAAAACTATTGCGTTATGTAATGTAAGACCAGGTTATACTATAATGTGTGGTCATTTTAACTCAGCATGAGATGATTTAATTGAATTTTTATTTTTTCATACTGTAGAATATAATATAGAGAAAGATTGTTTTTCACAAAAATTATCGAGTTCAATATTTTAATGTCAATGTATGTTTCAGAACCTCCTAAACACGTTGACTATTTTCAGAGGAATGCTCTTTTGGCTGTGGTCGATTTTTTGTGCACATGATAGCTATCGCAAATATTAATCTTTGTCGTCGATGGATGCCAATGCATGCAAAGGGGAATCGAACTGTTTGGGATAGGGTATGTCAAATACCTGTGTCGGGTAGAAATAGATAGCATAAGATATTCTAAAACATTCTATAATTTTTAAATGCAATAAAAACTTGCAAGTTCCTGAAATTTGCAAGTTCTAAAGTTCCTAAAATCTGAGGGTCATCTAAAATATATCTGAAAATGTGCCAGTTGACCAGTTATTCCTACATGTATAAATATGTAACTACATAAAATAAGAACACTTTAAAGACAAAAGCAAGAGACACGGAGAATTTAGTTTTCAAAAATCTAACGTTTATTAAAATTTAAATTTCACTTTTAAAGAATTTTTAAAACATTTTACAACTTTTTAAAACATCTCATTAACTAAGCAAATTAAATTAAACATCATAAATAAATTAAATAAATAAATTGAAATTATAAGGAGGCCGGTCGTAAAGTGGTAGTAAAAACGTTAGAATATTAAATCTAAAGTAAAATGCATTTACTGATTAAATTAAGTTATGCTAAAATTATGGAATTATTTTTTTACCGCAATAACCCAAGTTCGAATCCTGGTCACGGCACCAAAAGATACGGGAACAAATTTGCGGGTAGAAATAGATAGCATAAGATATTCTAAAGCATTCTATCGTTTTTAAATGCAATAAAAACTTGTAAGTTCCTGAAATTTGCAAGTTCTAAAGTTCCTAAAATCTGAAGGTCATCTAAAATATATCTGAAAATGTGCCAGTTGACCAGTTATTCCTAAATATACAAATATGTAACTACATAAAATAAGAACACTTTAAAGAAAAAAGAGAGAGACATGGAGAATTTAGTTTTAAAAAATCTAACGTTTATTAAAATTTAAACTTCACTTTTAAAGAATTTTCAAAACATTTTACAACTTTTTAAAACATCTCATTAACTAAGCAAATTAAATTAAACATCATAAATAAATTAAATAAATAAATTGAAATTATAAGCGGGCCGGTCGTAAAGTGGTAGTAAAAACGTTAGAATACTAAATTTAAAGTAAACTGCATTTAATGTTTAAATTAAGTTATGCTAAAATTATGGAATTATTTGCCAAACTAGAATTTAGAATAAAAAGAATATCAGTTAGCCAAAAAGGAAATTTCAACTAAAAGTTAAAGAAAACCCCAGTTTCAGGTGATCTAAAAAATATATGTCAAGGTTTCCTATTCATACCAATTAGAATAAACGCTTATTTAACTACTGAGGAATATAATTAAAAATGATTTCACCAAGTGCTCCAGAGGAGCTGCAAAGATCAGCGGGAGGTCACCAGAAGAGTCACCAACACCAGCAGTGTCACCAGAAGAGTCACCAAAGATCCTAAAGAACACCTACCTCTTGAAACGCAGAACACGGCAAAGGAGGATTATGTCTATCAGAAGTGAGGGAATTATTTTAACCGGATCCTTTTGCCAAAGGGGATATTCCCAAACAGGATGTTTAGTAACGATGGAATTAAGAAATTTCTTCCAAACAGTTGTAGCTGACTTTTGGCATCAGAACGGAATACAGACCATATGTCCGTCTTAAATTACTTCGGAAATGCGAATTCCATCCATCATAAATAGAGCTACACTGCTTGACAAGATAAACAAATTCTCAATTAGCCGGTAAAGCCTCCTCGGCCGACATCGTAAACAGCTCGGAATTTCTTGGATCAAAATTTAGATGACAGGAAACTAGTTAGCAACAACTCTTCATTCTGTGTGTTTAGACTAAACATTGCCTCCACGGCAGGAAATACAGATTGAAGACGCTACAACTTCATAACAGATCAGACGTTTAATTAGCCGAAATAAATATTTTATTTTTTATGCAGCGTTAAAAGTACGCACTTAGGTCATAGCAGGAAACATGAATCGTTAGCAAAACATCGTAAATTAAATTAAATAAAGTGAAAAGACCACGAAATAGAAACATTCCACAGAACGCGTGCCAAACGGCACAGGACAGCTTAATAGCTTACATCTCAAGTTCTAATCAATAAGAGAGAGCTAAAAAGAGCGCTAATCTATTAATATACTGCGAAACATCGCTGTCACACACTGTAAACAAAATTATCGATGAGCGATAAAATAATTAATGACAGACGATTTTAATATTACGGTCAACCAATCAAAAACTCAAAATTTTAAAGAAGAGAACAGGAATTTTAAAGCAGACGGAAATTAAAAAGAAATGAAGTGGAACGATTTGGAATATACGAATTCGGTAATAATTTTAAAAATAGACGATTCTGAAATATTTAAAATGCTGAAAATAGAATAAATATGAAAAATCGCGATAAATCAAAGAATTCTTAACCGAGAACAACAAATTTAGAATCAAATCAAAGGGAATAAAAAGGGCAATAAATGGAATTACAAATTGGCCAATTTAAATAAATTTAAATTGCTATAACCCAAAAAGAGCGAACTTTCACTATTTCGAACACAATAACTAAAGAATAGAACCTATTTGGAACAGAAAAATATCAAAACCCTAAGCAATTGGAAAATGGATAACTAAAAGAGAATGACTATGTAAATAAAGAAATGAAGTGAAACGATTTGGAATATACGAATTCGGTAATAATTTTAAAAATAGACGATTCTGAAATATTTAAAATGCTGAAAATAGAATAAATATGAAAAATCGCGATAAATCAAAGAATTCTTAACCGAGAACAACAAATTTAGAATCAAATCAAAGGGAATAAAAAGGGCAATAAATGGAATTACAAATTGGCCAATTTAAATAAATTTAAATTGCTATAACCCAAAAAGAGCGAACTTTCACTATTTCGAACACAATAACTAAAGAATAGAACCTATTTGGAACAGAAGAATATCAAAACCCTAAGCAATTGGAAAATGGATAACTAAAAGAGAATGACTATGTAAATAAGACACCTGAACACGTTTAAATTAAAAACAAACTTCCTAAAATTATTAAATAGCTAAAAATTACCCAACGCCTGTTTCTTTGAGAGGTTATTCGTATGGGATTGACGCTGTCCCACTCGTAAGCAAAAGGTTAATGAATTTTCATGAAACTTTATACTCGGCTTTATTAACAAAATATCTAAAACCAAATAGAATTATTTGAAATTCGCGCGAAAACATTGAAATTTTATATTTTCTTAACATGGCAGCATAGGACAAAATTTGTCATGATTGTGCACGGAAAGGGTTCTTTACGGCTAACATGAAACTTAACAGTTTCAAGCATTGTAGCGAGACATATAGTCAATACAATTTTTGTGTTCATGACGTCATTAGCCCTCCGAAGGCGTAGATTGTTAAACTTGGTATCAATCGAAATATTTTTAAAGCCCTTAAAATGAAGGATAACATGCTGTAATTGAGATCATTTGGATCAATAATACAGATTTATCGATTTTTTTCTTTAAAATTTGTAAAAAAAACCTACAAGCTATTAAAAAATGGATTCTGGTATGAGAAAGTCGAGTTGAGCCACACACCAGTGATTTTAAATCGTTATAACAACTTATGAAATCAATTTAGAGTGCAAATCCTTTCAGATTTCACTAAAACCGACTAAGATTTCAATGAAACTGTAATTTTCCAGTATAATAAGAAATTGACGAAAGAAAGATATTAGCATTAGAGAACACATTTACTTAATAAGAAAGCCGTAAGGTTCGTGATCTGTGTCCATTTTCCATTACACTTTTCTTTTTAATTTTAGTTCCATTTGTCATATATCATCTATTGTAACACATTACACCCTATTCGTGATTGAATGTCGTCCCCTATTGAATTCTCGTCATGAATAGAGAATAAAAAGAGAACATTATGTTCTGTTCTCAAAATGAAAGTCAGTGACAAAGAAAAAAGGGTTTACATCTGTTTTTGTACTCACGGAAACTAAAGAATATTTCCTTACGCATTCGGTAAAATTAAAAGGGAATATTTACACTGAAAAAAATTTCATTGTGATTTTTTTAGTTAAAAGGAAAAAGTCGGTTGTTTTCGTATAGGAAATAGAAAACTTTCCAATCCAAGAAATCCTTAAGAGTTGCAAACATGGACAGTTTAACACGAAAATAAACTTCATAAATACAGCATAAGCTCAAATATATATTGAAGAGCCGGTTTCGAAGACACAAAACATCCTCCTTCATCAGGATTGAAAAGAAACACGATCTCGCTTAATTAAATTCGGATATTGAGGTAGAATAGTGCATGTGGCTAAAGGTAGGATAAAAAATTGTTGCCATCACTGCAGCGAAAAATGAATTAGGAAAAAAACAATGAGGCTGGAAAATGAAAGGCAGGACACTACGAATGAACGGTAAATACCACGGAGAAAGACAGGATAGCAGAAAATTGACTTAGTGCTATTAACTTAGTAGCCGAATCTACGTGAGGTTGCGCTCCGTGTCTTTCCCAAAGAAGGAGGGTGCTTTGTGTTTTTGAAAGTATTTGACCACTATATTATTATTTTTATGCTGTATTTACAAAATGTATATTATCGAGTTATTATTACAGCAGTTTGTTCAGCGTTTGTTATTTTTGTTTTTGATAGACATTCTAACCATAAAGGACTTCAATATTGGTTAAGGAATCTCGATTTTGATAAGGAATACAAGAACAACGAAAATAAGCACAAATAACACAATAATACACTATATAGCTGTTTCGCAGATACACTTGATCCCCTTCGTTAGTGCAAAAGAACCAACACACCCGCAGTCCAAAGGAGGAATTTTGTCCATTTCTCTTTTGGACTTCGGGTGTGTTGGTTCTCTTGCACTAACGAAGGAGATCTAGTGTATCCTCGAAACAGCTGTATGTTGCGTTATTGTACTATTTATGCTTATTTACGTTACTCTAGTTTTGTTATTCTTCACACAAAGTGTATTTTACTTATTGCCTCATTTTTGCTCTCCCAACTGATTAAACGGTTCACATTTTTGCCTGTAGATCCATAAGAATCGGATTTGAATACCAAGGGCCGGTAAACAACTCTGTGTATGCTTACAAGACCATGAATGTTCGGAATTTACTTTAAACTTTAGGTCCCTGTCAAATTAGCCCACATGTGCATGAAAAGAGCAGTAGAGAGGGGAAATAATCCAAATTACCACATCCGAGAGTTTTAAAAATTAACAGAAGAAAGTTTTTTTTATTATTCTTTAGTAACAAAGAAACATTTTGCTTCCTACCGTTCATCAGGATTTCTGCTTCCTACAGGGGTAATATATATATATATATATATATATATATATATATATATCGTAAATTCTCTTCATTAACTCTACTGGTGTACAACGAACGGGGCTTGAGATATTTTAATGTATATTTACAGCAGACGGCATTTTTGTTATATTTTATCATTGAATTTATTTATAGTTTTTGATGTACTCCATTGTGGTACCTATGATACCATAATGGAAGTTATACCGAGTTATACCGAATCGTTTGTTGGACATTCTTCAAAACAAACGATCGAAAAATAATGCTGTAATGAAATGATTTGTGGTTTTAAATGCCTGGAAACGTTGAAAATAAGACAGCATTCAGGAATCGGAGATGAGATAGTGTTTGTTCTACGCACTGCAATTTCAATGTTAATAGAAGTATAAAATATGCGCCATTTTTAGGCCTGAATTTGAAATTATTATTATGCTTGTGGATGTCATACTTAGGGAAATGGCTGGTTTAACATAGCGCTGGTATTCCAGAATGGTTCAAGACGGCGAACCCTTGAAATAGAGTCATCTGGCCATTTGGAGATCAGCGATTCAATTCCGGGACAAGTGTTTGCTACGAACTCATTCCATAATATTATTTTGTTCTCATAAAACAATTCACATTTTGCGAGGTCTAAATAACCTTTTGTTATTATTTCCCTCAGTTTTTATTATTATAATTTATGTTTTCATTAAATTAGCAATTCTGACGGATCGTTCGGTTAGATAGACCAATCACCGAGCCAAGTAACATTTCTGCGATCCTGGGGTGGAAACAGGATAAAGTTTCGGATCGCGAGTAAGTTAGTGAATTTTGAAAAGTGAGATTAGATAGTTAAAAGGCAGACTAGTTGTCTAGAAGGCTAGATACTTAGAGGAGTAGAAGGGTGAAAGGATGTGAGACTAGTTAAGCAGATTAAGCTGAGGGCATGATTTATAAAGATAAAGCGACCGGTCCTAATAGATACCACTATGACCAGAAGGGTCTAGTATCCCGGATTGGGGCTCGACAGCCCAGTGGTTAGATCGCGGGGATTGAACTCGGACGACCCTAGTTAGATTCTCGCCTCTACTCAAGTTGTTGCTGTGTTCACACGGAGTACGATCAAGTTAAACATATGGGTCCGTAAGTCCTTCTGAGCGGTTGGTGGTAGGGGAAGGAGGGTATGGCCCCTGGGTATGCCACCCTCACTGGGTTCCGGGCCAAATTGGGTGGCACTTCCCGGCGGTCTAAACAGATATCTTACACCTTCGGGTAGGTCGGACGGTCTGGGTCGAAGAAGAAGTATCCCGAGTTAGCTGAAACAAAGTTTCGAGGTAACAGAAAAGAGTTGGGTAAGCATAGAAGCTTTATAACGTGTCCACTGTTTATTTAAATATCATCAGGCACGTAAAACTGCACTGCATTATTATATTCGTGTTTATTTATGGACAAGTGCAATACTGGTTGTTGGTATATGTCTTTAGTTTAGTTAAGTAGCCAACTGCTACTAACCAGCCCAGTGATTAGCGAGCGGGAATTCCACTTGGTCGACTCGAGTTCGATTCCCGGCTCTGCCCAAACTGTCCCCGTGTTCACGCGAAGAACGGGCACTTTAAAGATGTGGGTCAGTAAGACCTTCCAAGAGATTGGCGGTTCGGGAAGGGTACCGTTCCTGTGGATGTCGCCCTCACTGGGTTCCAGCCTAAATTGGGTGGAACTGTCTCACATTGCACCTTCAGTAAGTCTGACGGTCTGGGTGGAAGAAAAAGAAGAAGAAGAACGCTGCTATAATTTGAGTGAAATACACAATGCATGTATTTTGAGTTACTTGATAACGTCTTGTGTATAGAGTTATACTATGTTTTGAGTTATGTCGCTTTGCTTGACAAATCTAATTAAATACGGATAGGTACTCCAGACACCTACGTTGATAGTCCTTACAATTAATTAGTCCAGTCAATAAAGGCATAAAAGGATCATAACCCACAACAAATTCAGAACAAGCTGAATTTTTGTACACAAGTAGTGCATGTTGAGAAAGGTGTTTTCCCCAAAGTCCCCGCTTGCTTTCACCCCTGCGTCCCCCCCCCCCTAAACTTTAAAATTGCAGTGTCCCAGAAATAAATTTATATTTCATGAACGAGACATCGGACAATAAAGTAGTTGGTACTAAACTTCTTTTAGGGCAGAATGCCCGCAGGTCTGACTAGTCAAAAATTGACAAAAATGTCGCCAAATTAATAAAAATGTTACCAAATTTATAAAAAATGTCGCCAAATTGATAGAAATGACGCGAAAATAATAAAAATGACGACAAATTGATGAAAATTCAGTATCTTCGTAATGATATAAGAATGTACTATAAGAATATAAGAATCTGATATAAGAATAACCTATTTCTCCGGCCGTTACGCTTGGTAAAATTCTGGCGCGTGTGTCATATGTATCACCATATTAGGCGTTTCTCCCTCCCTCAGAAAGCTATATGTGTTAAATTTCACTTGAAACTGGTATGCATACAAGAAATATATGTTATTTGTTGTAAAGAAATTAGCGTGTATTTTGCTATTTCAAACGTTAAAAATCACAGGATAGACATTTTCGACTATATATCTCCTGAATACAGACTCGCTTGTATTTCGGGTTAAGCAATTTCTTATTCAGTAATATAACACGTGCCAACGTCCACTACGTATTCTCCTAGTGCCGAGAATGTGTTAAATATCTCCCCTCCATCCGCACGAAAGTGTTGGGCGGGGGAACTCATAGCTAAATCATTTTTACGAGAGTTAAGCGTGGAGGGTTCTGGCATGTACTTTTATTTTTAAAAATGACGGAATTTAGAGAAATAAGACAGACACTATGCGTATAAACTGATACACTAACCCTTTTTTATAATACTTATTTTTAAAATAGGTATATTCTCTGGGGGTTTTCTAGATTTTCAGACTAAAATGGATGTGGGATTCATAACATTATTAACTTAAATGTTTCGCGGATCGCTGATAAACGGTCTATGGGTTCCCTCATTGGGTATATACACCTCCTCGAATAGTCATTCATCGAATATAGTCGATCACGCGATTCTATTACTTTAAAACATCAATTCACGCGATTCTGCTACTTTGAAAACATGTTTTTCTTAGTTTTTACAAGTAAAAAGTGTGTTTTTGAAAAAAATCGCAAAATGTCACATTTTTCAAAAAACGCATTTTTGGTAACACTTTTGCAAAAACGCACATTTTAAAAAAAAAAATGCAAAAGTGCGAAAACCTATGTTAATTTCCATAGAGAAATCAGACATTTTGAAAAAAATCGCAAAATGTCACATTTTTCAAAAAACGCCTTTTTGGTAACACTTTTGCAAAAACGCACATTTTTTTTCTAAAAAATTCATAAAAGTGTGAAAACCCATGTTATTTCCCCTAGAGAATTCAAATAATCTAAAAACCCCAATTTATTTTAAAAACGTACATTTTTGCTGTTTTTTAACGTTTTTGAAACTTTTTCTGAAAAAACGATAAAAGTAACACATTCTTAAAATTCATGTTTTCCCTTCATCATACTAGATTCTCGGGTATCTCTTTGTAACCGCGATGTAGTGCAGGGGTATTGTAAGAACGATGATCTTGGTAGACCTTGGCATGCCTTTAGCATACCCATGGCACGTCTTTGACATGCTCCTGGCATACGGATATCCAATACTTAATAACTTAATTTAATTAACATCCTTTAATTAACTTGCGAGATTCATAACACTAATTTAATTAACATCCTTTTATTAACTTGTGAGATTCATAACACTCAAGCATTTTGGACATAAGCACACTTTCACGATTATTTAAAATATTTATTTTTTAAATTTTGAAATCGAAGGCCGAAATGGTTGAGGAAACACACCCCCTCCCATACACCCAATTCATGCGATTCTGCTACTTTGAAAACACGCTTTTTTATCACATTTTTGTAAAAAACACACATTTTTGTTGTTTTTTTTACGTTTTTGCAACATTTTGTGCGAAATGTTAATTTTGCCCATTACCACATTTTTAGTGACATTTTTGTAAAAACGCACATTTTTTTTGTAAAAAAATTACAAAAGTGCGAAAACCTATGTTAATTCCCATAGAGAAATCGGCATTTTGAAAAAAAATCGCAAAATGTTAATTTTGTCCATTACCACATTTTTTGTTACTTTTTTACGTTTTTGAGACATTTTGTGCAAAATGTTAATTTTTCCCATTACCACATTTTTTTAAAAAAAATGACAAAAGTGTGAAAACCCATGTTAATTCCCATAGAGAAATTAACATTTTTAAAAAAAAGTCGCAAAATGTTAATTTTGCCCATTACCACATTTTTTGTTACTTTTTTACGCTTTTGGAACATTTTAACAAAATGTTAATTTTTGCCATTACCACATTTAAAAAAAAAAAAAAAAATTACAAGCGTGTAAAATTCATGTAAGTACAGATATATTATTTCCCGAAATATTATTCCCCCTCATCATACAAGATTCTCGCAGTTCACTTCGTAACCGCCATATAGGGTAGGGGTATTGTAGGACCTTAGCATGTAATAACAATGGTCTTGATATACTTAATCACTTTATTTAATTATCCTCATTAGCACCTTTAATTCATTTAGAAAAAAGAAAAAAAAATACGAATATTTCGTACTTAATTTCTTCATTTAGAAAGAAGAAAAAAAAAATCTCAACTATCAGAAAAATCCCAAATTTTAATTCTCCTTTTAGACTCTAGGGGGCGCTGATGGCTCCATACCTCCTTCCGTGGTGTTGCCATCCTCAAAATAGTTTATCTATCACAGGTGTTGCTATGGCAACCCAAACAACAAAATATTTCTAAGTTCTATCCTCGATAGTTCCACTTTCCGCCGCTAGGGGGCGCCGATGGCTCCATACCTCCTTCCGTGGTGTTGCCACCTCGAAAAAAGTTTCCCCTATACTTAGAAAAAATCTCGTCCAAAAAAATTATTTCCCCCTAAAACCCTCGTACAAGACTACGACATCGTTGCCACCCGACAAAAAGTTTCGAAAAATTTTCACCCCTACCTTTTTTCATTCTCTCCCCCCTTTTTACACCCCCGTCCAGGATTACGGAATTCAAGATGGCGGCCATACCTCATATACCTCCTTCCGTGGTGAACGCCCATTCCTCTACTACTGAGGGGCTTACCATAAACACAATTAATCATTAGCATTTACAAACCATAATAATTACTATTATATATTTCATTTCAAATTAATTATCAACAAACAATTGCATATTTATATTTACAAGCTAAGAGCTGATTATTAATATCCATATATAGCTACTATACATCAATATTAATATATAATAATTACAATTGATTTTAATGTAGGGATTAACTAGTAATAAAGTTGTTAATAATTTGTAGAAACATTCTGAAAGTTAATACAAGTTAATACTTACTATTAATTAACTCTTACTTACTAGTTGATTTTGATTCTCCCGGGTGGTCAGAATTAAAACACCCCTACTCTGAGCTCTCTATACATCGAACTACTCAGTGTAAAGGCTCCAAAATTGTTGAACCTACTATTCAAGACATGGGGAAAGGGATTACGCGAAAAAAAAATTAGTTCCAGAAACACCGATAGGTGGCGCTGTACAACAGAAAATATGCTGAAAAGACACAAAATACACATTTGTAACACATTTTATTCGAACGTACCAGACATTCATATCACAAGGACCTTATCGATGCAGGGAATGCTGCTCAATATGGTTCCCTTCTTCAAGATGTAAAATCTGCAGTCTCTGGGCAGCTTGTTCAACTGCGGATCGTAATGGGTCGATTCAGGTGCTTCTCACATGCAGAGTGATACTGTCTTTCAAATCTGCCAAGGTTACCAGACGTCCTCGATAAACAAGACTTTTTAAGTATCCCCACACCCCAAAATCACTGGGATTAAGATCTGGAGAACGAGATAGCCAGGTTGTCGGAAACGCACGACTAATTACTCTACCATTAGTAAAATGTTGCCGAAGAAACTGCTGTACACAGATTCCAATGAGTGGAGGCGCTCCATCTTGCATAAAGGTAATTGAATGAAGACATTGGTGCTGTTGCAGTTGGGGTACAACAAAATTTTCGAGCATGTTTTTGTACTTCCTGGCCGTCACGGTGCATGTGACAGGGCCATTGGGAGTAGCCTCTTCGAAAAAGAAAGGTCCAAGAATGAATGTGGCTATGAATCCACACCAGACTGTAACTTTCGGTGAGTGAAGTGGAATCTCTTGGAAGGTACGAGGGTTTTCCGTGTCCCAAATGCGACAGTTATGAGTGTTGACTGTTCCACTTAGATGGAAATGCGCTTCATTGCTCCATAGAATCTGCCATAGCCACGATGCGTCCACTTCAACTCTAGCCAGAAATGTCAATACAAAGGTCAGTCGCTTCTCTCTGTCGATGGTCAGCAAGTGGTGATTGTGACTAATTTTGTACGGGGAAAAATGCACTATGTTTCTCAGTACGTTCCGCACTGTGCTGTAGGGAACACCCAAGTGTCGTGACACTCCACGTGCACTACTACAGCCTATAAGGTTATCCATTGATTGTTCAACAATAGCGGTGGCAACATCGTCAACGACATCTGAACGAGTCGATTTGCGTCCTCGACCCGGCTGAACTCCAAGATGTCCAGTTTTCTCGAATCGAGCGATCATTCTCCTGAGAGCTTGTGGAAGTAATGGTCCTTTGCGCAAATTCTTAAGTCGACGAAACTCTCGAAATGCAGCTGCAGCATGTCCTTTGTTTTCATAAAACAGCTTCACAAGCAAAGCGCGTTCTGGCAGTGTAACAGCCATCGCTGATTAAGAATGAAAATTTCCCAGTTTTATCCCCTTTTATGCCCAGAACATAGTAGCTGCAAACCAAGGATTTATGCAAATTTTTGTGCTTACAGTACGAAATTGCAGTTACAATGACAGTTTAAGTTTCTTCACCTTTTTATCTTCTTTTTTTTTCATATCAGCAAAAGAATTAAAAAGGAAAAATTCCATATCGCATGTGTTTGTTTTTTTGTGATTATTTTGTGTCTTTTCAGTATATTTTCTGTTGTACGGCGCCACCTATCGGTGTTTCCGGAACTAATTTTTTTTTTTTCGCGTAATCCCTTTCCCCATGTCTTGAATAGTAGGTTCAACAATTTTGGAGCCTTTACACTGAGTAATTCGATGTATAGAGAGCTCAGAGTAGGGGTGTTTTAATTCTGACCACCCGGTATAATGTATACCATTGAATCCCACAATAATATAAAAATGGCCTAAATACTATTGTCATAATTTTTAAATATTTTTAAATTAAATATATAAATGAATTGATCATTAGTATAATCGCAAATTCCTCTAAATTAATTTTTTTTTTTTAAATGAAGTAATTTATAAAGAATTTCTCAAAGACATCTTTTCTGCAAAATTTGAATGACATTTTATATGGAATTTCATTACACTACTAAAAAATTTAACATTTTTATCAAGGGGACTGAGTATACCTCTTGGGGGGGGGGGGGGGGCTTAGCCCCCTCTGGACCCCTACCTGACTACGGCTCTGGATGGCAGTGATTTTACGAAGTTTGTGAGCTGATTAAACCTGAACAATCCCGTTGCTCAGATATCAGGTGAACTACTTTGTTTAACTTCAGGTTTAATATCCAATAATACAGTTAATTGTGACACTGCTGTTGAAATATGTCTTGCAGCAATGAAAAAAATCTGATGTGGGCAGCACATGACTTTCCCTGCAGACTTATATTCACGTTCTATTTATTTAAATTAAATTTAATTCACTTTTAATTCAATTTTCGTTCTCATTTGAAAACTGGACTTATTTTCAAAGGTGGCGTAGGGAAAGTACGAAAAACTAAAATATCTCGAGAACGGCTAGACCTAGTGTAATGGGGTTGGTCTTATTCTTTTCGTCATTAAAAATTACGTATTAAACGGGCATTTAATGGATATATCTGAGTACACCTAGTTCCTTAGTTTAGATTTGGACGATTTTTGCGGGCCATTTTGCAAAAAAAGGCAGGTTATTTTTTTCCGAATGGTACCAAAATCTAATCAGCACCAGGGTAACCCACAAGTGACTTATCCACCGAATTTTGTGAAATTCGGTCCATTAGTTTTTCAGTTAGAGTGGATACAAGATTTTGCGGGTCATTTCGCAAAAAAAGCGAGTTCTTTTATCCCGAATCGTATCCAAAACTAATCAGCACCAGACTCGCTCACAAGTGACTTACCTATCAAATTTTGTGAAATTCGGTCCATTAGTTTTTTAGTTAGAGTGGATACAAAATATGCACAGACAGACAGACACACAGATAGACACACACAGAGACAGACACACACACAGACGTCACGCTAAAAAGGGTTTTTTCGTATTCTAGAGGTCTTGAAACGTGTAGATCCGTCGAAAACTCGAGTTGCGATTTTCGGCATGATTCCAATACTTTCCCTATACATTACCATGTATTGCAGGGAAAGTAAAAAAAGTGCGGAATTTCAGTGAAATAAAACTGTACAGAAAAGGCATGATCATCACACAGGCAACCGGTAAAAACGTTTGAACAAGTTCAAATGAAGTTTTTATAAATTCTCAACAGATATTTAATAAAAATATATGCACCTGTTACAGTCCTACGAAACTTAAGACTTATTTTGAGTTTGAATTAGTTTAATTCCCCTTGTCATTATTTGATGGCGCTTCTTTAAGAAAATGTACTATATCGTCTTTAATGAGGAAATTATAGAAAAAATTATTGTGAACCTTTTATATTCAGTCTTATGGTTCAGAGGTGTACATATAAATGCATTATTGACGAATACTCTTTAAATATATCTAAAAGGTATGGTTCTCAAACATCAATGTAGTTTTGACGGTTTTCCTGGCAAAATAACAGGAACAGTTAAGAAGAACAACCAAGAGAACTGCAGCTGATATGCAGGGCCGGTTCAAGGATATTTTTGTGTGTGGGCAAGACACTTTGGGGCCGCCCTATATATATATATATATATATATATATATATATATATATATATATATATATATATATATATATATATATATATATATATATATATATATATATATATATATATATATATATATATATATATATATATATATATATAAAATACAAATATATAATAAAAATTTTCTTAATGTTTCCTTAATTATACCTTCCTTCTTAATGTGACGCAACAAGCCCATGTTTCATTAGTTAATCTTTATTCAATGGCATGATTCATATCCTCGTAAGGGTCCGCTCGCCCCCCCCCCCCTCCCCTTGTCTTGGCGCCCCTAAATTTATGATTTTGTGACCTTTTGGGTACCCGTGTTGTAAAACGCGGCGCCACCCAGACTGACAGTATTGTTTGCCGTTTTGTACACAATAAATTACACATATAAACTTATCTCATCACAGTGTGAGATCTATTTCTGGTTTCACACTATCAAATTTTATTCTCATCTAAATTTAGAGTTTTAATTAGCGGTTTAGAAAATGTAATGCCTTACATTTCTTTCTACATGCATACATGCATGCATAATGCAGCAGTAATTTATAATACATAACTGAATTTTGGACTTTATTTGCAATTTCCCTGCACACAAATGATGTATTGGAAAATAATGATGGGGTCGAAAACTCGAATTTTCGACGGATTAATATACGTTTTGGACATCCTTTAACCCATATCAATTATTTTTAAATGGATGTCTGTGCGTGAGTGTAATATATATATGGGTGTGCATAGGAGTCTAGAGAGACAAAATTGCTAGAACAAATGAAGTGAAGTGAACAACATTTATGATTTTAAAGGGAAATGAACACTCGGAAGGTCGCAAATTTTCTAACTTCCTTTAAATCATAATATGAAAACGGCATTCAAAAATATTAAATAAACAATCATATTATATGTAAGTCGACGTGAATAATATCTATGTTTGGGGTTTCTGTGTAGGGGAAACGAAGCGTTATGAAAAATGTAAACCTTTTGGACACTTATAATAATAATATCAATATTTTAATATTCAAATTATTTTCTAGAAAACAAAAAGTGTCTGTCCCAGCGAGTGTTTTTATTATTCTTGTTTTCATTTTAAAATATAAAATAAAGATATAAATAGTAAACGACAAAAATACGTACTAGGGAATTTAGTATCAAAATCTATATTTATTATTAAGAAAAGCTTTTATAGTTCTCGAGTAATCGTCTTGTCAAATTGAAGAAGATTGAAATTTTTCCATTTTTCAAGTTAGTAACATCTCAAAAACTAAAAGAACTAGCTTTGAACAATAAGCATAAATTTGTAGCTCTGTGAAAGCCCTACAAGTGTATATAATTGGATTTTGGTTCGAACTCTTTTTTTTGGGGGAGGGGTGGCTTAAACTTTGAAACATAAAAATGAGTTTTTTTCCATGTTTCATACTTTCACTCGAAATATCTTCGAAATAATAAAAGATCGATAGAATTATATTAAGTGATAAAAATATGTATGAGGAAATTTAGTTTCTAAATTTATATGTATATTTAAAAAAGCTTTTATAGTTTTTGAGTAATCATCTTGCCAAGTGGAAGAAGTTTGAAAATTTGAAGTATTTTAAGTTTGTAATGCTTATATCTTAAAAACTAAAAATGATAGCTATAAACAATAAACATGAATTTATTGCTCTTTAAGAATCCTACAAGTGCATATAATTGGATTTTAGATCACTTTCTTGGTTTTTGAAGTACAGTGGTTATAATTTCGATATTTTAGTTATACTTTAAAAACCAAGTTTTCCAATGGGTGGGAAAGCTGTAATATTTGAAATGCCACGATTGTTGCAGATCAGTCTGGTTACTTACTCTTTTGTGAAATATTGGTGCACAAGCAAGAGATATTTTGCTTTGTTTAAAAAGAATTTGGAAGTTAAATGAATATGGGGATTCTAAAGATGTTTAATGATTGGTGAGGTTTGAACAAAATTGGTGGAAATATACGTATTCAATTACGTATTTATGTGCCGCCAGACACGTTTATAGATTAACTCAAATGTAAAACATCCTCAGTAAGTTTAATTTTTATACTGCAAGTCAAATTAGTAAAATAATCGAATATATTAAAGTGGAGTCTATGGTTGGAGTTTTCAGATGAAATCGGGGTGAAAATTAAAAACGCTAGCTAGTTACAAATAGTTAATTTGTATTGCTAGTAATTTGTATTGCTTTGAAAGCCTATAAACGAAACAAATGAGTCTGAAATAATCGAATAAACTTATTGAACTTTACTGGAGTTTTATCTTACAAAATATTATTCACGCAAAGCAATTTCGGCTCCATCGGACTACAGTCACCGCCGATTATATTTTTCTGAATTTAACAGGAATCAAAAGTAACTTACTCATTATGTAGTGTCATGAAAGTTACCCTCATCATTTTTTTAATAAAATTTGAATTTTTAATTGCATAAATCTTATGAATAATTTGTATATTTTAGCAGTAAAACATTATAAGCAAATCAAAGAAATGATTTTATGAATAAATTAGGAAAGAGGAGAGATGAAGGAAAAGCATTTCAATCCCTACGAAGCTAAGATATAATATAACAGGACAATTCAGAATTTTGCCGGTTATTATCAGCAATTTATTTAAATAGCTAATCTTTAATATTAAATTTAAAATGCACAAATATTTAAATTTGTTGGTTTTTGATTTCGCAGAGAAAAATCTGGGATTCTATTTCGAAGCAGTTTGTGACTGTCCATTGTAGCCCCTCTAAAATCTGATTAAAATACAGAAGGGACATAGAATATAACCACTATACTTCAAAAATCAAGTTTTCTAATGGGTGAGAAAGCTGTAATATTTGAAATGGCACGATTGTTGCACATCAGTCTGGTTACTTATTCTTTTGTGAAATATTAGTGCACAAGTATGAGATATTTTGTCTTGTTTAAAAAAAAATTAGAAAGTTAAATGAACTTGGGGATTCTAAAGATGTTTAATGATTGGTGAGGTTTGACCAGAATAGGTGGAAATATACACACGGAAATATACATAATAATGGAATACTACCCAAATTACAACAAAATTTTACGCTTTGACTAATTTAACATTTGCTTTATTGTATCACTGGAATGAATTACCCGGTGTTGACTGGGATGCAAATAAACCCCGTTACTACATTTACAAATAGCACTACTCAATTTTCTTCAAGTCCTAAACCGACGTCAAATTACCAGTACGCTATCCGCAAAGCGAAAAAAAAAAAAATAAACGCTCTCCGTGCTCCGTGATGCAAAATATAAATGAATGAAATATTAATAACCTCTAGGAGATGAACATGGCATTAGATCGTTACGGTAGCTGTTAAATCGTATGATTAGCTGTTAGATCATATCGATGGCTGAAGGTTCTGTAACTGTTAAATCAAGAATAAAGCTGCTAGGTCATATCAGTAGCTGGAGATTATCTGATTTTGGAATTTAAAAACTCGTTAAAAATCGAATGTAAATTTTTGTAAAAGGCCTCCGAGATGCATTAGTTCAGGTATAGATGAGACTGTGTGAAAAAATTCAATGAGACAGATATCGGCCGGCATTGTGGACAAACAAACAGATAGATTCTTCTTATCATTATTATAGATTCACTGGGGGGTGAAGACGATTGAAATGTAATGTTTAAAATGCCCCTGAGTTTGTGACAAGTGAATGAAAATATATAAAAAAATGTTCGAAGATACAAAACCTAATCCAAAAGCAGGAAAAATATATAGAATAGAAAAGGGGACAACAATTAGGAAAGAAAGGTGGAGGGGGTAAAAATTAAAAATATTCTAATTTTCTGCCGAAAGATAAAGTGCATAACAAAACTAAGAGAGAGGGGAAAATCATATTTGCAATCATTAGAGAACAACGCGGTAAAACGCGCAATATTTATTTTCGTAATTTTGAAAAAAATAATAAAAGAAAACATCTGAAAAGAATTTGGAGATACATGGGCCCAACAGAAACACAGGAAAATATCGAAATGCTTCCAAATTCATTTAAAAAAAGGAAGGGGGGGGGGGGGTTAGAAATTAAAAATTATGAACTTTCGAGTGGGGTAATAAAAATAGGGTGTATTAAGAATAAAAAATAAATTCCATTCGTTGGAAAAGAGGAACGTCAATGTTTCATTTTTTCTTGGTTTTGAAAAAAAAAATGGACAAAAAAATACTACATATCATACAATACAACTTTATATAAGAATAATAATAAATCGAATGTTGACTAGAACATAGGGATATTAAATGAATTGTTTGAGTAGAAATAAAAAACAATCACAATATCAAAATGTATATAACAAATTTTAAGGTTGTTTAATTAACATTTTACTTAAAAGTGCATTAAATTATAATTATAACTTAAAGTGTAATTATGAAAAAATAAAATAGTATTTACGGATTATTGAACGTATATCTAGACAGAAATTTGTATGCATGAGCAAAAGAATATATATAATTCCCATATTGAGTCTATAGAATAAATTTATTAATTTATGAAACAGCTCTAACAATGTATAAACAACTTTTGCACTTTCATGCAGATATTCATAAAGGAATTCCTTCGCAAAAATATTTTGTACCATTTTTTTTTTTCGTTTTGCAATGAAACTGTTAAAAATACAAAATTAAGATCATTTTACACCATTGCTTAGTTATTTGCCTCTGAAATTCCTCATAGAACAGCCACGGGGCATATTATTTTGGATAAAAACATGAAAAATTATTCTTTTATCAATATTATTCTGGGGCTAATACCAAAGACTAAATTCAGTACCAAATTAATTTTATTTGTTGAAACACATTAAAAATCGACAAAAAATGTAGTCAATTAAGAAATTTTGCAAAAATATTTTAAACAATTGAAAGAAAAAGTTACCCGAGTAGTTAGAACTCAAAAGTCAGCCATATTTGTCGATGGATTTGTGAATCTCGTACGGCAGCATAACACAACACTTTGAACACTAAGAAGTAGCTTTTTACTTGTAGTCATTGTGTTTGTTATCTACATGGTCTCCAGCTAGGCTCAATGTCTAAATCAGCTAAAACGGTAGACGACCAAAAGAATGACCATCTGGACTAATCTCCTCCCTCCCGTCCTTTTAGAAGTGCGATCATAGAGGCCGCATCCATGTGTTTGCAATTTGAATTTGAAACCAGGAAAAAATTCTGAGAATCGGCTCTTGGGTTTTTCCCAGTATTTGGGGAAACAAAGTCCCCCAAGGGATTGCAGGCTGCACCCAGCTGCAAATTGTTTAAAATCTGGTAATCTCCCAAGTGTTTGAGCGCACGTACTTTCAAGCAGAACTGTACATTGCTTCGAAAAAGATATAATTATGAGAGAAAAAAGATTTTATCCTTTTTATATTTTAATACTATCTGAAAAAGTAAATTCATTTATATTAAAGTGGCACAAAATTGGTTCATTTTCAAAATATTTTTTAATACGACCACAAAAGTCATTCTTACTACACCTTATTTCACTTCCAAATGGCCGCCCCTAATTCGTCCGCTGTGGGCAATTGCCCACGCCGCCCACGCCTTAAACCGGGCCTGCTGATATGTTATTTACTGAAAACATAGAATGTATTACACTTAAATGAAAGCAATGAATCTCATTCAAAAAATGCTATATTGCAGGCAAAAATCTTCTTACAGGATAATGCTCTTAAAAGTTTCATTTTCAATCTGTGTAGATTAAACCAATATGAAATTATAAATGAAGCACCCTATTTCCTCTAAAAAACTGACTGCCAAACTTTCACTAAAATCAACTTTTAATTCCGTTAGACTTCCACCCACACAAAATTCTGTTGAACAACATCTCTTAAGAGTATATTACCAAATTCAAATTTAGTTAAGAAATAAAATTGTATCTACTAGTTGGGGATGGCAATTTAAAACAAATTCCAACAACCAGTATCACCACAAGAATTGTTATTAATCATTGCTTGCAATTGTAAAGCTGCTTGTGCTTATTCATGTAGTTGTTGCTGATCAGATTTTCCTTGCACGTCCATGTCCGGATATTGTAATTGACTTTCTTGTTCCAATACGAAAGTGGATTCCAGTGAAGATAATTACTTTGCAGTGGGGAAAATGCTATAGTAGATAGTTTAATTAAAGTAATAGAAAACATTTTAAAATTTCAGCTCTGTTGCAATGTAATAATTTGACAAATCTAATTAATCTATAATTTCTATTAAATTCATTTGGTAAATATTCATAGCTATTGCAATAAAAAATCTGATGTGGGCAACACATGACTTTCCTTATATAATACAATGAATTTACTACTTTTACAGTTAAAAAAAATGTTATTCTTATGGTAGATACTTATATTCTTTCCAAGATATTGAATTTTCTTCAATGAGTCGTCATTTTCATTGATTTAGCGTCATTTTTATCTATTTGGCGAGATTTTCGTTAATTTGGCAACATTTAAAAAGTCGCCAATTTGGCAACATTCCACCAAATTTGTCGCGTTATGGAAGGAGAAATAAGATATTCTTATACCAGATAAATGACTATTGGCGTTCAAATACAAAAGTATTACTAAGTATCTTTTCTCATGAATGGAACGAGCTAGATCCACGAGAATGATGTCACCCAATTTATCGCAGGATATCACATATGAAAAGTGAACATGTTTCTCAACAGTTAGTATATTTTTTTTAATTTATGGGATTTTTTGATAAATTTATTTGAAAAATGTGCAATATATCGAGAACGGATCATGCTAGCGTTCTAAAGTTTATGTCAATCATTTTCTAAAGAAAAATTACATAAGAAATGTCTATTTGCGTAACTTTATTAAAAGTTTTGACTTTTTGATGATTTTTCAAAATTTCACTCAAAAATTTAGGGGGGGGGGCGGTTTATTGTTTTTAAACATTCCAACAACAAATTTTTATTGTTTTTAAACATTCGATTGCGTTTAAAAACAATAGGCTTCCAATATTCGCGGATTTTGATTTTTGTACCACATTTCATTCGAATCGCTCCATTCGTTCGTGAGATATCATCTCCACAGACTCACTGACACACACAGACAGACATCACCTCAAAAATGTTTGATTCGTGGTCAGAGATGCTTGAAACGTGCTCTCCCATCGAAAACTCGAATTCGAATTTTCGACCCCGTCACAATACTTTCCTTATACATTATGTATATAAGGAAAATAATAAAAAAAAATTCACTATAGAATAGTATGGTTTAAACATCTCGGCTTCTCGGAGTCTCGGTCTCTTCAGTTGGCTTCTCGTAAATATGAGTTTCTCACAAATTGCAGAAACAAAAGAAGATTAATTACATGTAATGGTTTACAAGAAAAGCATCCAGAAATTTTCGAAATTGAGTTTAGGATCCTATTAAGTATAGCTTTTTAAGCTGATTCTAACGAATAACCGCATCGGTTATACGATAATTGTAACTCATCTTACAAATTTTGCATTAGCATCAAGAATATTAAAATAACTAAAAGCAGCTTGAGTGTTTTGTGGCTGATAGCAAAAATGTGTAATTTCTCGAAATTGGTAATACGCGGAGTAGCAACACGATAATGAAAATGTTTCTCATATTTCAAAAGTCTGTCACTAAAAACTAAAAATCTGATGTGGGCAGCACATGACTTTCCCTGCAGACTTATATTCACGTTCTCTTTATTTTAATTGAATTTAATTCACTTTCAATTCAATTATCGTTCTTATTTGGTAACTGGACTTCTTTTCAAAGGTGGCGTATAGAAAATACGAAAAAACTAAAATATCTCGAGAACGGCTAGTTCTAATGTAATGGGGTTGGTCTTATTCTTTACTTCGTTAAAAATTACGTATTAAACAAGCATTTTATGGGTATATTTGAGAATACGTAGTTTTTTATTTTAGATTTTTGCGATTTTTGTGGGCCATTTTGCACAAAAAGACAGGTTATTTTTTCCCGAATCATACCAAAATCTAATCAGCACCAGAGTGTCCCACAAGCGACTTACTAAATTTTATGAAATTCGGTCAATTACTTTTTTAGTTAGAGTGGGTACAAAATCTGCACAGACAGACAGACACACAGACAGACAGACTGACACACAGACAGACAGATAGACACACAGATAGACACACAGACACACACACAGACGTCACGCTAAAAATAGTTTTATCGTATTCTAGAGGTCTCGAAACGTGTAGATCCGTCGAAAGCTCGAGTTGTGATTTTCGGTATGATTCCAATACTTTCCCTATACATTACCATGTATTGCAGGGAAAGTAAAAAATCTGATGTGGGCAGCACATGACTTTCTCTGCAAACTTATATTAACGTTCTCTTTATTTTAACTAAATTTATTTCACTTTTAATTCAATTTTCGTTCTCATGCGGTAACCGGGCTTATTTTCAAAGATGGCGTAGGGAAAGTACGAAAAACTAAAATATTTCGAGAATGGCTAGTCCTAGTGTAATGAGGTTATTCTTTTCGTCGTTAAAAATTACGTATTAAATCAGCATTTAATGGATATATTTGAGTATACCCAGTTCTTTAGTTTAGATTTGGACAATTTTTGCGGGCCATTTTGCAAAAAAAGGCAGGTCATTTTTTTCCGAATCGTACCAAAATCTAATCAGCACCAAGGTAACCCACAAGTGACTCATCTACCGAATTTTGTGAAATTCGGTCAAGTAGTTTTTCAGTTAGAGTGGATACAAGCTTTTGCGGGCCATTTCGCAAAAAAGGCGGGTTCTTTTATTCCGAATCGTACCCAAAACTAATCAGCACCAGACTCGCTCACAAGTAACTTACCTACTAAATTTTGTGAAATTCGGTCCATTAGTTTTTTAGTTAGAGTGGATACAAAATCTGCACAGACAGACAGACACACAGACAGACACACAGACACACAGACAGACATACAGACACACACACAGACGTCACGCTAAAAATAGTTTTTTCGTATTCTAGAGGTCTCGAAACGTGTAGATCCGTCGAAAGCTCGAGTTGTGATTTTCGGTATGATTCCAATACTTTCCCTATACATTACCATGTATTGCAGGGAAAGTAAAAATGTGTAGTTGTCTGTATAATTGTTATATACCACGTGATCTCAGAAGTAAAATTATCGGCAAATATACCTTTTTCTTGTACATCATCACTTACAAGGAAAAGTTTAATATGAAATTTAAAGCACACACTAAATCCTGCCTCAACAACGGCGCTCAGGACGGCTTCCTGCAATTACTTCATTATATGTTCAATTTTACGTATCAGAACTATTATATATCGATTTAAACCTTGTAAAATTTACTTTAATGTAGCATGAATTTGGTTGAAATATTTTTAGATTTTAAAAGTCTACTCATTGTTAAAACACAAAAAAATAGATAAATCCAATACAAAATAGGTATATTTGTGAAATTTACAAGGAGCAAACAAAACATATGCACAAAATATATTGAAAAACATATTTAACATTATATGTGAAGTAATTTAAAACCAACTGCACCATTGTATGAGTTTCAATTCACGAGAAATAAAATAAATCCCTAAACACTGCAATTTGATAAGTCAGAGGAGTGTGTGTATGTGTATGGGGAGGGGGGAGGGGGCAAGCTTCGGATTTTAAGGGACTTTAGGGGAAATATATATTTTAGTATTTTAGTAAGTACTAATCATGTACCAAAATTCGGTTTTCCCTGCATTTGATGTGGTTCCATATCTTCATTGACTGGGTTAATTAGAGTATTTATTGATCGCGGTTCATTAAGTTTCCATATAACCCGATAGAAGGTAAAATACTTTACAATTGGTACCCGAACAATAAACAAACACTCTGCAATTTTCCGAGAAAACTGCTATATTTCAAAGCGATATACAAGTGAACATCATCCCTGAATGAAGATATCAAATTTCAATTTTATGATTTCAATCTCTTGCAAAGCATTCAACAGCTTTGTACCCTGAACTGCTTAACAACCTCGACGCATCTCGCAAACAATTGCCAAATGCTGTGTCCTGTCATGTAAAGCGATTGTAGATGTTCGAAAATGCAGCCTTTTCCGACAGTTTCCCAATGTACCTAGAGAGAAGCCATTATTCTGTCTCCGAACTGGCAAGAATTATGATCGGCTATTGCGTATGTACGTAAGAAACAAACAGTTGCGACCCTCGTGTATTCCTTAAACGCAGGAATTGCATTCCGAATATTTTGGATTATCATTTTCCTTGGAAAACGAGATGGAAAAATTATTTTGAAAATATCTGATTTATACAAGACATGACATTCCCTGCAGACTTAAATTATTCACTTTCTCTTTGTTGTATTTTACTGTTTCGTACTGCTGTGTAAACATGTCTTTTTTTTAACACTTTACAACAAAGTTGAAAAGTGTTTATGACTTTGTTCATTCTGTCTGTCTGTCTGTCTGTCTGTCCGTTAGCACGATAACTGCCGTAAAAATGACTTTATCAAAACGAAATTTTAGTATGTTGTTCAGACGGTCTATGGGACCTATGGGAATATAAATGAATAATATCACCCAATTAGTTTTTGATTGAACTTAGGTTGAAAAAATGAAATACATTGAACCCCATGGGACCTAATTTTTCAAACACTTTATAAGCGGATTTAAAATTCAGAAATTGCTTCGAAATTTTTATAAAATATTCAAATTATCCCATAAAAAATATAAAAAAAAAATTTCAGCAAAATATATTCAGTAGTTTTTTAAATAAAAATTAAAATATTAATTACACCTTTTATATGAAGCTATCGCTTGACCATTATATGAAGAGATCACGTGATCCACTTCAAAATAAAAATATGACATCCATCTTGTGTCAAAATCGTGATTTTTAAAGTTTTTTTTAATTCATATTTAGTGTTGTATCCGTCCTAAAAACGCTTTATGTTTGCTTAAATTCTGTGCATCTACATCCTGAAATAACGCAATTACAATATATTTGAATTTAAATGATCATCCAACTTTGATTATTTCTACAACGAAGCCTATTTTTCACTTATGGAAAATGTAAACAGCAAAATATGTAGAATGAGTTGCATAAGAATTGCTGCATTTCTTTAACGCAAAATTATCTAGCTCCTGGAGTTTGCAATGTAGCTGATATGAATGAAATAGTCATCGATTTTACAGAGAGAAGGACGATTTTTTCGATGAAATTTTAAGCATAGAGTTTAATTACTTGTACCTCCATGGTCTTAAGTTTTTAAATAAAATAAATTATTATAGTATGGTGATGAGTGAAATGAATGAAAAAATGTTTATGAATGAAATGCTGCTTTTATAGTGAGAGCCAGGCGTGTTATATTTCGATGACGTCATTTGAATAAATTTCATTTGTTTTCGATGAAGTTTTCAAATATAATAAATTATTGTAGTATTATGATATTTTTAAAAATATTACCGAGGAATGTATCTATTCTATTAATTTCCGTTAGATTATTATGTAAGATGTAAGAAGTGTGTCCCGCGATTTAAAGCGCTAATTCTTTACCTAAAAACTCAGGATTTTTTTTCCTCTGCAAAGTAAGATAATGATCTACAAATTCTATTCGAAAATTTACCCCACACAAAAAAAAAAAAAAATTAACACGCATGTTCTGGTGCATGTAAAATGCTAAATTCTGACATTTTCTTTTCTCTGCTTACATTCGAAAAATCAGAAAAATAAATAGATTTTTAAATATATAAACTAAAATGGTTAGGATCCTTTTTTTAAACTTCTGCCGAGCCAAGAACTTTAGACTAAGAATTTTCTGACTACGTCTAGACAAAATGCAGTTGAACGGTGCTTCAATTAAGTGGTTCCCAATTTCGTGAATTTCACCAATACTGTTTAGATTTTTTTTAAACGTACAATTATTTTACTATCATCATTCTGGGAAAAAAATCTCATGAGTCGGATAAGGCTTATTTTATGTGGAATTATGTTGCATGTAGTTCCGATTTAAATGCATTTAGTCGCTTATTTAGGGCGTATTACGTTCGTGTGCGTGGTTTCGAGTTAGACGTTTATTTAGGGCATCACCGCGTAGCGTTCTATGTGCACACGCGGGTGCTCATATACCTCCCAGGTAGCGGGCGCTTGCGAATGCGAAGTCGAATGTGGGCTATCAAACCGAGGAGATGTCGAATTACTCTGAAAATGAAATGTTTGAAAATTTATATGTACATTAGAACGAATTACTCGTCGTTATCCGGTTCCTAAATAGGCGCCCACTACTTAAATAATACATTGAAAAATAACACCACTCAATTTCTAAATCGCATCATCAAACCATAGATATCCTCAATTCGTATCTATGCTCCAAACTGTCTACACTTCCGCATCATTTCCTCCTTTCGTTTCAAACTAAATCCCCATGCGCTCCACAACCGTGGAAAGTAAAAAAAAAAAATTAAATAAATAAACTAAGATAAAATAAAATAAACATAATGGAATCCTTTTCCTGGGAGAAGACGTGGTTTATTATGCGTTTGCTTTTTCTTATTTTTTTTCTTTCGACCCATACCGTCCGACCTACCCAATGGTGTACGTTATCTATTTGGATGGCTGGGACAGTACCGCCCAATTTAGACCTAAACTCAGCGGAGATGACTTAACTTGGAGCCGTACCCTCCTTCCCCTGTAATCAACGTCTCGAAAGGACTTTCGATACCACAGATTTAACGTGCCCGTACTCCGCGGAAACACAGGGATAGTTTGGGCAGAGCCGGGAATGGAACTCTGGTCTACGATTGCAATCCCCCTTTCCTTAACCAATGGGCTTTCTAACCCCTTATGCGTTTGCTTGAAAAATCACAAAAAAATTAAATGATGGAGTAATTCAAAATATGTTATTTTTGTTAGGATGCAAAGATATGCACACCTATTTTTGCCAAACTATAGAATTGTTCTAATTTTCAGTACAGCGAAATAAGTATCAGATATCCTAAAAAATGTATTTAAAAAAAATCTGATGTGGGCACCACATGAGTTTCCCTGAAGACTTATATCCACGTTCTCTTTATTTTAATTACATTTAATTCGCTTTTAATTCAATTTTCGTTCTCATTTGATAACTGGACTTATTTTCAAAGTTGGCGTAGAGAAAATACGAAAAAACTAAAATATCTCGAGAACGGTTAGTCCTACTATAATAGGGTCGGTCTTATTCTTCTCTTCGTTAAAAATTACGTATAAAACAAGCATTTAATGAATATATTTGAGTATACGTAGTTTTTTATTTTAGATTTTGACGATTTTTCGGGCCATTTTGCAAAAAAAAATGGCAGGTTATTTTTTTTCGAATCGTACCAAAATTTAATCAGCACCAGGGTGACCCACAAGCAATATATCTACTGAAATTTGTGAAATTCGGTCCATTAGTTTTTCAGCTAGAGTGGATACAGTCTTCTGCGGGTCATTTCGCAAAAATAGACGGGTTTTTTTTATCCCGAATCATATCTAAAACTAATAAGCACCAGATTCGCCCACAAGTGACTTACCTACCAAATTTTATGAAATTCGGTCCATTAGTTTTTTAGTTACAGTGGATACAAAATCTGCACAGACACATAGACAGACACACAGACAGAAAACTAGAGTTCCGATTTTCGACATGATTCCAATACTTTCCTTATACATTGCAATGCATTGCAGGGAAAGTAATAAATAAATGTAAGAATAGCTCATGGTTCGAGGCAAACAGTTTACACAAACACTTTAATTAAAAAATACATTTAAGAAATAAAAAAAGTACTTAGCGCCGTCTGAACTTTAATCAGCATTCCTTAAAAAAACACACGTCCTATCACGCTCAGCGTCAAAGGGTATAATCAGAGGGTTACTCCAACAACGTTAGTGATAAGAAATAAAGTTGAACGCCACTTTACGGCGGTTTCGTAGTTCTCAAACCTTAACCCACAACTCGTCCATCCTGCCACTGCATTGCTCTCAGTGTAAGGCGAGTGAGAAATGGTCGCAGCTGGGGCGTTATTGGGGTTCATCTGCTTGCTCACAAATCCAGCTTCAAAATCCATCCTGCTCACTACAATCCATCGTCGTAAGAAATCTACAAAAAGAACAAAACAAAAAACACAAGAAAAATTAAATAAAATTGTCCACCGTTGTCCATAGTTCATGGCAAAAGTCATTTTCGCCATTTCATAACTATCTTTAGCCTTCACTGTTTTAATTTTACAGAGTCCAAAGCATTTCGGTTTCAATTTAAGTTCAGTTCCAAACCGAGTTTGCTGAATAGCCCCTAAGTGGTTGATTTTGTAAACAGGTGGGTACAAAACTTAGCTTGTTAAGAGATTTACGATTTTCATCTTGCAACCTCAAAATATTACATTTATCATGTTTTCTCTATCCTGCATCATGCAATTAACACATTCTTTATCCAACAGCTCTTTTATCTTTAAATAATTATTTTTCAGTTGTACTCCAATTAGAAGTTCAAACGGGCTATATTTTGTTCTTCGGGTGGCTGTACTATTCACTATCCGTTGCCCATCTGACACATGCTTATACCATTTCTTAGGGTCTTCGATGGAAATTTTCGCCAAAACAGGTACTAAGATGTTATGTATACGCTTAATTTACCCATTTCCTTTTGGGATACCAGTTGCAATTGCCACATGTTCACTGCCTTCTAATTTGCAATATTCTTCAAAGCCATTCGAGGTAAAAGCAGTTCCTCGGTCTATTATTATTATAGCTGGATTTCCCACAATTATCTGTTGAAGCTTCGATTTTTCTAAGACGTCGCGAATACTCGTTGATTTAACGAGGTAAAACCACACGAATTTGGTAAAAACATCCATCAATGTCAAAATATTTTGTAATTTTAGTTTGTCAATGGAAGCGGGCGTATGAATTCAATATGATAAGTACTCAGAAGTACGTCTTATTTGTATATGGGATTTAACAAGCCATCACCTTTGCCTTTGTTCATCTACAATGGCATCTACAAGGCATCTATATGTTTCATCTGAGCTCCTGGGCAGCGTACAATTTTATAGTCGAACTCTTCAGACAATAAGTCCCATCTTGCAATTTTTGCATCATCCATAGCAATCCATCTTTTTATCCAAGGTATTCTGAAAAAATCACTGCCTTACACTTTTGGGGTAAGCTGGTTGAGCTGGGTGGTCTTGGTCGGGGTAATAAAAAACAAGAAAGATCAATCATGCTTAAAGCATTGATTATGAAACATTTTCCAACTTCAATGCAATTTTATTTAAACATGTCTAAAATGCAATACATTCCTCGGAAATATTTTAAAACTTATCATAATACTACATTAATTTATTATATTTGAAACCTTAAACCTTCATCGAAAAAAATTAACTTCATTCAAATGACAGCATTAAAGTATAAATTGCCTGGTTTAAACATCTCTAAAATGTGATACATTCCTCGGTAATAATTTTAGAATTATCATAATACTACGATAATTTATTATATTTGAAAACTTCATCGAAAACAACTGAAATTCATTCAAATGACGTCATAAAAAATAACACGCCTGGCTCTCTCTATAAAAGCAACATTTCATTCATAAATAATTCCCCCATTCATGTCATTCATCACAATACTATAATAATTTATTTTATTTAAAAATTAAGACCATGGAGCTACAAGTAAGTATAAACTCTACGCGTAAAACTTCATCGAAAAATATCGTCCTTCTCTTTCTAAAATCAATGAATATTTCATTCATATCAGCTATGCAGACTCCATGGACTAAATGATTTTATGTTAAAGAATTACAGCGATTCTAATACAACTCATTCTACATATTTTGCTGTTTACATTTTACACAGGTGAAAAATAGGCTTAATAGTAGAAATAATCAAATTTGGATGAGCATTTAAACTGAAATATATTGTCATTGCGTTGTTTCAGTATGTAGATGCACAGAATTTAGGCAAAAATAAAGTAGTTTTAGGACGGATACAACACTCAATATGAATTAAAAAGAACTTTAAAAATCACGATTTTGAGACAAGATGGATGCCATATATCATTTTGAAGTGGGTCATGTGATCGTTTCATATCATGGACACGTGATCGCTTCATATAAGAGGAGTTATTTTAATTTTTATTTAAAAAAACTACCGAATATATTTCGCTGAATTTTTTTTTATATATTTTATGGAACAATTTGAATATTGCCTAAAATTTTCGAAGCAATTTGTGAATTTTAAATCCGCTTAAAAAATGCTTGAAAAATTAGGTCCCATAGGGCTCAATGTATTCCATTTTTTCAACCCGGGTTCAATCCAAAACTAATTGGGTGATATTATTCATTTATATTCCCATAGGTCCTATAGACCGTCTGAACAACATACTAAAATTTCATTTTGATTAAGTCATTTTTTACGGCAGTTATCGTGCTAACGGACAGACAGACAGACAGACAGACAGACAGAATGAACAAAGTCATACACACTTTTCAACTTTGTTGTAAAGTGTTAAAAACATTCTAAAACGCGGAATAATCCATCATGATCTTGAATTTTGTTTCTAGCAAATTGTTTCTAAATTTTTTCAAAGACTCGAAGATGTCCAAGACTTAAAACTCATGGCTACAGTATTTTTGTTGTTGATATGTGGTTTTTTGCTCATATACTGAATAAGGTACAATTTGGCATCATCCGATTGCTGAAAAGGGCATGCTCTAAATCTTTGAGCTCAATCTCAATCTTCTTTTGTTCTTCAAGTCTGAGCTCAATTTCAATTTCCTTTTTTTTTTCTTCAACTCTGAGCTCAATCTTCTTTAAAATAGAAGATGAGTGCATGGTATGACTGACTCGTCTGTCACCACAAAGGTTTTCAAATTTGCATTGCATAACAAACCTTGCTGCTAGTGCAGTAACTGAATATTTGGTGCTCAAGCGGCCAGAAACCGGCCCACTTATGCTGATTGCCTCTTTGGGAGCGCGATTACACGGAATTATTCAATTATACTCACACTGTGTAAGCAGAAAAATATCCCCAATTCTGTCTCTTTAGCAATCAGATCAGCTTCATCAAGATAAAATCTCTGGACTGTTACCAAGCTCGCTAATGAAAATACATTATTCATGACACCCGTCGTCGATGTTTACAGAGAAAGCTTTATTAGAAAATGAAAAAAGATTTATCGGATTTGAAACTGTCGCATTTGTTTAATTTTCACCATCCAAAATAAATTAAATAATTCTATTTCCTTTCTATTTCGCTGCACCACAAACAATTCTTTTTAAAAACACATTTCATTTTTCTGTATTTTAAATTTATCTTTTACTTAACTAAAGAGAATTGTTTTTTCCATTCCAAAAACACTTTTCGACTAAATTTGATAGTCTATACGCTATATAAAGTGCTTTTTAAGAAAAAACACGCTTAGCTTCCCTTTATCTGTTTGTTGGCCTGTCGCTCTATCGCCAAATCCAGGTAGCTTCGCTTTCTTCAGAACCACTCAGTAATGCAAAAAACGTTCGCTCTTCCCTATAATTTTCTGTGAAACTCCGGGATAGTCGTTATGCTTTTATAGTAGTAAATTGTTATCAGATTAAGGTTAAAACATGTTAATGATGTGTAGAACAATATGTGTGCTGCTAAAACGTAGGTCAATAGGCACGAATTAAGGAAGAGCTCGCTTTTTAGACAATATCAATGTTTATTTCAACCCAAAATGATATTACTTTCCTTATATACATAATGTATAAGGAAAGTATTGTGACGGGGTCGAAAATTCGAATTCGAGTTTTCGACGGGAGAGCACGTTTCAAGCATCCCTGATCACAAATCGAACATTTTTGAGGTGATGTCTGTGTGTGTGTATGTGTGTGTGTGTCAGTGAGTCTGTGGAGACGATATCTCACGAACGAATGGAGCGATTCCAATGAAATTTGGTACAAAAATCACAATCCGTGAATACTGGAAGCCTATTGTTTTTAAACGTAATCGAATGTTCGGAATCTGCCTAAATTTTCGAGTGAAATTTTGAAAAAATCATCGAAAAATCAAAACCTTTAATAAAGTTACTCAAATAGACATTTCTTATGTAATTTTTCCTTAGAAAACGATTGACATAAACTTAAGAACACTAGCATGAACCGTTCTCGAGATATTGCATATTTCTCAAAAAAAAAATATCAAAAGATCCCATAAATTAAAAAAAAAGTATTACCTGTTGAGAAACATGTTCACTTTTCATATGTAATGCTATAAATTTGGTGGCATCATTCTCGTGGATCTAGCTCGTTCCATTTACGAGAAAAGATACTTTGAGTAATACTTTTGTATTTGTACGCCAATAGTCATTTATCTGCTATAAGAATGACTTATATACGTCCATAACGCTTGGCGAGATTTGAATCGTTGCCAAATTAGCGAAAATCTCGCCAAATGGATAAAATGACGCTAAATCAATGAAAATAACGACTAATTGTCGAAAATTCAATATCTTGGAAAGAATATAAATATCTACTATAAGAAAAATCTATTTTTTTACTGTAAAAGTAGTAAATTCATTGCATTATATAAGGAAAGTCATGTATTGCCCACATCAGATTTTTTTAACTTTTAACGTTCAAATATTTAAATCCAGGTATTGGGTTCTTTACTTACAGTTCCGGCCGATTGCCGTCTTGAGGTGAAATTAAGTCTAAAACCTTACAGCTATTGAACGCGAAACTTTTCTATACAAGTACATTTTCACATACTTCTCCTTTCTCGTGTTCACCATTCGATCCATTCCATGATGACAGAAATGAACGTAATAATAGAATTCGAACAAACATAAAAAAAGAGACGGACAGACATGGATATGATCCATAAAGTATAATTTTTTGTTCCAACCTTCTTCCTCCGTCGAATCACACACATGTACAACACCGAAGCGAGAGGAATACAGACAGGTGCTTTTTCTTTTTCTGGAATTGCGAAATACTGCCCAGAAATGATGACGAGTGAACTGCAGCACGAACAATGGTCGACATCTTTTTTCCAGGCAGACGATTTATAATCATTGATTTATCTGCCACTCTCTTCGTATAACAGTAGTACAGTCGAACTCACTTAACCCGGTAGTGACGCCAATACCTCAATAGCTAAGGTGGAAAAAATTTAACTGGTGTGGTGCTTAACTTCATTTTATCAGATCAAAATTAGTTTCTTTTTTTTTTCTTTTCAAATTTTACAAGAAATTTTTTGATAAATCGGTATGGTGGGGCCAAATGATTACAACCATAGCGTGTTGGCCTTCATTTTATAGGGCTTAAAAAATATTCCGTTTGATATCATACACAAAAATATATCGTTTGATAAAGTATATCGTTTGATAAAATTAACAAAAATTAAAATTAAATAAAATTAACAATAAAATTAACGTATGAGAAAATAAAATTAACAATTATGGTAAATAAAATTATGGTAATCGCAGTCCATAATTCTCTATACAAATTTTAAAAAATCTGATGTGGGCAACACATGACTTTCCTTATATAATGTAATAAATTTACTACTTTTACAGTAAAAAAAATAGGTTTTTCTTATAGTAGATACTAATATTCTTTCCAAGATATTGAAGCTTCGACAATGAGTCGTCATTTTCATTGATTTGGCGTCATTTTTATTCATTTGGCTAGATTTTCGTTAATTTGGCAACATTACAAAAAGTCGCCAAGTTGGCTACATTTCGCCAAATTCGTCGCCAAAATCTCGCCAAGCGTTATGGGCGAAGAAATAAGTTTTCTTACAGCAGATAAATGACTATTGGCGTTCAAATACAAAAGTATTACTCAAAGTATCTTTTTTCATAAATGGAACGAGCTAGATCCACAAGAATGATGTCACCCAGTTTATCGCATGGTATTACATATGAAAAGTGAACATGTGTCTCAATAGGAAATATTTTATTTTATTTTATATGACATTTTGATAATTTTTTGAAAAATGTACAATATCTCGAGAACGGTTCACGTTAGCGTTCTAAAATTTATATCAATCGTTTTCTAATGAAAAATTACATAATAAATGTCTATTTGCGTAACTTTATTAGTGGTTTTGATTTTTTGACGATTTTTTCAAAATTTCATTCGAAAATTTAGGGGGGTTCTGAACATTCGATTGCGCATAAAAACAATAGGCTTCCAGTGCTTACGGATTGTGATTTTTGTACCAAATTTAGTTCGAATCGGTCCATTCGTTCGTCAGTTTTCATACATACTTTCACACACACACACACACAGACATCACTTCAAAAATGTTTGATTCGTGATCAGGTATGCTTGAAACGTGCTCTCCCGTCGAAAACTCGATTTCGAATTTTCGACCCCGTCACAATACTTTCCTTATACATTATGTATATAAGGAAAGTAAAAATCGGATCCGGGTTGTACATAACTTTCCCTACAGAACTCAATGACTATACTTATTAAAATTATGGGCAGGGTCGTTCACGAGGGGGGGGGGGCAACCTCTCAGGAGCGTAGCCTGGGTTCCAGGGGGGGGGGGCAACAATACTTTTAGACAGACAGAAGACAGAACATACTAGAAGACAGAAACTAAAAATCTGATGTGGGCAGCACATGACTTTCCCTGCAGACTTATATCCACATTCTTTTTATTTTAATTAAATTTAATTCACTTTTAATTAAATTTTCGTTCTCAACTGGCAACTGGACTTATTTTCAAAGATGCCGTACAGAAAATACGAAAATATTAAAATATCTCGAGCACGGCTAGTCCTAGTGTAATGGGATTGGTCTTATTCTTTTCTTCGTTAAAAATTACGTTTAAAACAATCATTTAATGAATATATTTAAGCATACGTAGTTTTTATTTTATATTTTGGCGATTTTTGTGGGCCATATCGTAAAAAAAGGCAGGTTATTTTTTTCCGAATCGTACCAAAATCTAATCAGCACAAGGGGGACTCACAAGCGACTTATCTACCGAAATTTGTGAAATTCAGTCTATTAGTTTTTTAGCTAGAGTGGATATAGGCAAGTTTTGCTTACCATTTGCAAACAAAGGCGGGTTCTTTTATCCCGAATCGTACCGAAAACTAATCAACACCAGATTCACCCACAAGTGACTTACCTACCAAATTTTATGAAATTCGGTCAATTAGTTTTTTAGTTAGAGTGGATACAAAATCTGCACAGACAGACACACATACAGACGTCACGCTAAAAGTAATTTTTTTAGTATTCTAAATGTCTCGAAACGTGAAGATCCGTCAAAAACTAGAGTGGCTATTTTCTGTATGATTCCAATACTTTCCCTATACATTACCATATATTGCAGGGACAGTAAAAACGAAGAAGGCAGAAAATTACAGAAAAAAAAAAGAAAAAAAAACCAGGATAATCAAAATATAAAATGGGATCCATGATAAATGTTTATAGGGGGCCCCGCAATTTCGACACAATGTTTTTGGCATTGAATGAACACCATATTAATTGAAATTGGGCACTTTTGACAACTTTTGAGACCAAACAGAATTACTCATTCAAGTGAAAAATCATCATGACGAAAATGCAGGTGACATTTAATAATTAGCTCGTGAAATAAATGACTATTGACAAGTTCTTTGGTGTCAAAATGCAAAACTATTACAAAAGTATCTTTCCTCTTGAACAGAACGGAATAGATCCTCGAGAATGATGTTATTGGTTACATAATATTGCATATGGAAAGTCAGTCTGCTGGATAATATTTACTACTTTTTTTATTTTTATATAATTTCTTTGATGAATTTATTTGAAAAATTGACATTTTGCAAAAAAAGCAGGTTATTTTTTCCCGAATCGTACCAAAACTTAATCAGTAGCAGGGTAACCCACAAGCGACTTATCCACCGAATTTTGTAAAATTTAGTTCATTAGTTTTTTAGTTTGAGTGGATATATACATTGCACAGACAGACAGACAGACAGACGAACAGACACACACACAGTCGTCACATTAAAAATGCTTTTTTCGTATTCTAGAGGTCTCGAAACGTGTAGATCCGTCGAAAACTCGAGTTGTGATTCTCAGCATAATTCCTATACTTTCACTATACAATTCCATGTATTGTAGGGAAAGTAAAAATCTGATGTGGGCAGCACATGACTTTCCCTGCAGACTTATATTAACGTTCTCTTTATTTTAATTAAATTTATTTCACTTTTAATTCAATTTCCGTTCTCATTCGGTAACCGGGCTTATTTTCAAAGGTGGCGTAGGGAAAGTACGAAAAACTAAAATAGCTCGAGAACGGCTAGTCCTAGTGTAATGGGGTTGGTCTTATTCTTTTCGTCGTTAAAAATTACGTATTAAATCAGCATTTAATGGATATATTTGAGTATACCCAGTTCTTTAGTTTAGATTTGGACGATTTTTGCGGGCCAATCAATTTTTGCAAAAAAAGGCAGGTCATTTTTTTCTGAATGATGCCAAAATCTAATCAGCACCAGGGTAACCCACAAGTGACTCATCTACCGAATTTTGTGAAATTCGGTCCATTAGTTCTTCAGTTAGAGTGGATACAAGCTTTAGCGGGCCATTTCGCAAAAAAAGGCGGGTTCTTTTATTCCAAATCGTACCCAAAACTAATCAGCACCAGACTCGCTCACAAGTGACTTACCTACCAAATTTTGGGAAATTCGGTCCACTAGTTTTTTAGTTAGAGTGGATACAAAATCTGCACAGACAGACAGACACACAGACACACACACAGACGTCACGCTAAAAATGGTTTTTTCGTATTCTAGAGGTCTTGAAACGTGTAGATCCGTCGAAAACTCGAGTTGTGATTTTCGACATGATTCTAATACTTTCCCTATTATACATTACCATGTATTGCAGGGAAAGTAAAAATCTGATGTGAGCAGCACATGACTTTCCCTGCAATCTTATATTAACGTTCTCTTTATTTTAATTAAATTTATTTCACTTTTAATTCAATTTCCGTTCTCATTCGGTAACCGGGCTTATTTTCAAAGGTGGTGTAGGGAAAGTACGAAAAACTAAAATATCTCGAGAACGGCTAGTCCTAGTGTAATGGGCTTGGTTTTATTCTTTTCTTCGTTAAAAATTACGCATTAAACACGCATTTAATGGATACATTTGAGCATACGTAGCTTTTTAGTTTAGATTTTGACAATTTTTGCGGACCATTCTGCAAAAAAAGGCAGGTTATTTTTTTCTGAATCGTTCCAAAATCTAATCAGCACCAGGGTGACCTATACGTGACTCATCTACCGAATTTTGTGAAATTCGGTCCATTAGTTTTTCAGCTAGAATGGATACAAGCTTTTGCGGGCCATTTCGCAAAAAAAGGCGGGTTCTTTTATTCCGAATCGTACCCGAAACTAATCAGCACCAGCCCCGCCCACAAGTGACTTACTTACAAAATTTAGTGAAATTCGGTCCATTAGTTTTTCAGTTAGAGTGGATACAAAATCTGCACAGACAGACAGACACACAGACAGACACACAGACACACACACAAACGTCACGTTAAAAATGGTTTTTTCATATTCTAGAGGTCTCGAAACGTGTAGATCCGTCGAAAACTCGAGTTGCGATTTTCGGCATGATTCCAATACTTTCCCTATACATTACCATGTATTGCAGGGAAAGTAAAAAATCTGATGTGGGCAGCACATGACTTTCCCTGCAGACATATAATCACGTTCTCCTTATTTTAGTGAAATTTATTTCACTTTTAATTCAATTTTCGTTCTCATTCGGTAACCTGACTTAATTTCAAAGGTGGCGTAGAAAAAATACGAAAAACTAAAATATCTCGAGAACGGCTAGTCCTTGTGTAATGGGGTTGGTCTTATTCCTTTCGTCGTTAAAAAATACGTATTAAACGAGCATTCATTGGATATATTTGAGTATACCTAGTTCTTTAATTTAGATTTTGACGATTTTTGCGGGCCATTCTGCAAAAAAAGGCAGGTTATTTTTTTCCGAATCGTACCAAAATCTAATCAGCACCAGAGTTACCCAGAAATGACTCATCTACCGAATTTTGTGAAATTCGGTCCATTAGTTTTTCAGTTAGAGTGGATACAAACTTTTGCGGGCGATTTCGCAAAAATAGGCGGGTTCTTTTATCCCGAATCTTACTCAAAACTAATCAGCACCAGACTCGCCTACAAGTGTGACTCGCCTACAAGCGCCTACAAGTGTCGCCTACAAGAGTTACCTACCAAATTTTGTGAAATTCGGTCCATTAGTTTTTTAGTTACAGTATATACAAAATCTGCACAGACAGACAGACACACAGACACACACACAGACGTCACGCTAAAATGGTTTTTTCGTATTCTAGATGTCTCGAAACGTGTAGATCCGTCGAAAACTCGAGTTGCGATTTTCGACATGATTCCAATGCTTTCCCTATACATTACCATGTATTGCAGGGAAAGTAAAAAATCTGATGTGGGCAGCACATGACTTTCCCTGCAGACATATAATCACGTTCTCCTTATTTTAGTGAAATTTATTTCACTTTTAATTCAATTTTCGTTCTCATGCGGTAACCGGGCTTATTTTCAAAGGTGGCGTAGGGAAAGTACGAAAAACTGAAATATCTCGAGAACGGCTAGTCCTAGTGTAATGGGGTTGGTCTTATTCTTTTCGTCGTTAAAAATTACGTATTAAATCAGCATTTAATGGATATATTTGAGTTTACCCAGTTCTTTAGTTTAGATTTGGACGATTTTTGCGGGTCATTTTGCAAAAAAAGGCAGGTCATTTTTTTCCGAATCGTACCAAAATCTAATCAGCACCAAGGTAAACCACAAGTGACTCCTCTACCGAATTTTGTGAAATTCGGTCCATCAGTTTTTCAGTTAGAGTGGATACAAGCTTTTGCGGGCCATTTCACAAAAAGGGCGGGTTCTTTTATTCCGAATCGTAATCAAAACAAATCAGCACCAGACTCGCTCACAAGTAACTAACCTACCAAATTTTGTGAAATTCGGTCCATTAGTTTTTTAGTTAGAGTGGATACAAAATCTGCACAGACAGACACACAGACACACAGACAGACACACAGACACACACACAGACGTCACGCTAAAAATAGTTTTTTCGTATTCTAGAGTTCTCGAAACGTGTAGATCCGTCGAAAGCTCGAGTTGTGATTTTCGGCATGATTCCAATACTTTCCCTATACATTACCATATGTATTGCAGGGAAAGTAAAAATCTGATGTGGGCAGCACATGACTTTCCCTGCAGACTTATATCCATGTTCTCTTTATTTTAATTAAATTTATTTCACATTTAATTCAATTTTCGTTCTCATTCGGTAACCGGACTTATTTTCAAAGGTGGCGTAGAGAAAATACGAAAAACTAAATTATCTCGAGAACGGCTAGTCCTAATGTAATGGGGTTGGTCTTATTCTTTTCTTCGCTAAAAATTACGTAATAAACAAGTATTTAATGGATATATTTGAGCATACGTAGTTCTTTAGTTTAGATTTGGACGATTTTTGCGGGCCATCCTGCAAAAAAAGCAGGTTATTTTTTTCTGAATCGTACCAAAATCTAATCAGCACCAGGGTGACCTATACGTGACTTATCTACCGAATTTTGTGAAATTCGGTCCATTAGTTCCTCAGCTACAGTGGATACAAGCTTTTGCGGGCCATTTCACAAAAAAGGCGGGTTCTTTTATTCCGAATCGTACCCAAAACTAATCAGCACCAGCCCCGCCCACAAGTGACTTACCTTCAAAATTTTGTGAAATTCGGTCCATTAGTTTTTTAGTTAGAGTGGATACAAAATCTGCACAGACAGACACACAGACACACAGACACACAGACACACAGACAGACAGACATACACACAGACGTCACGCTAAAAATGGTTTTTTCGTATTCTAGAGGTCTCGAAACGTGTAGATCCGTCGAAAACTCGAGTTGCGATTTTCGGCATGATTCCAATACTTTCCCTATACATTACCATGTATTGCAGGGAAAGCAAAAATCTGATGTGGGCAGCACATGACTTTCCCTGCAGACTTATATTCACGTTCTATTTATTTAAATTAAATTTAATTAATTTTTAATTCAATTTTCGTTCTCATTTGAAAACTGGACTTATTTTCAAAAATGGTGTAGGAAAAATACGAAAAACTAAAATATCTCGAGAACGGCTAGTCCTAGTGTAATGGGGTTGGTCTTATTCTTTTCATCGTTAAATAATTACGTATTATATCAGCATTTAATGGATATATTTGAATATACCCAGTTTTTTATTTTATATTTTGGCAATTTTTGCGGGCCATTTTGCAAAAAAAGGCAGGTTATTTTTTTCTGAATCGTACCAAAATCTAATCAGCACCAGGGTGACCTATACAGAGGCTGTTCGCACATTTTTTAGACGGTTTTGGTAAGCGGTAATAAAAAATCGTTTGCTGCAAAAGAAATAATTCCAATTGTACTATGTTTTTAAAAGTCAAAATTATCGTCTGCGGCTTGAAAGTTTTGTTTTTATTCAAAAATGGCGTTTTTAACAAAACAGTGGTTCGAAGGCTACATTTATGCTCTTTCCGAAGAGATATATGCATACTCTGTTATCCAAAAACGATGTGAGAGTCATGGTTTTGTGATATCTAAAGCGTCGATAGGTAATATCGTCAACAGGAAAGGAAAAAACGTCAAATTGGAGCCTCAAGTGGGACAAAAATTCCAAACAAGTATCCAAGGAAAAAACGGACATCTTCGACTATTGCAAAGGTACGTTGTTTAATGTTAATAGAAAATCCCCCTAGTCAAAGGACAGTTGCAAAATCATTAAAATGCTCGGTGTCCACTGTAAACAAAATGATAAACGTTAATTTAAATCTTAAGAAAGCGAAAAAACGCAATGTGCATCGTCTTCTTCCAAATCATATCGCTGAACGCAGGACACGCTGCAGAATTCTATATGAGAAACACTTATCCAAAGAAAATGGAAAACAATTGTCACAATAGATGAATCATGGGTGTATTTAAATGATTGCAACAAAAAAAGAGCCATTTATTATCATAAAAGGGGAGAAAAAAATTTAAGTACATGGGTCAAAGAATCGAAAGAAAGTTTTTCTAAGGGATTCATGATTGTTGCTGGTTTTTCTTATAATGGCAAGTTAAAAATAAAGAGAGTGGGAAAAAATGTCAAGATTAACTCCAAATACTACCAGGAACATATTTTATTGCCAATTTTTCTGAATGAAATACCATCGCTTTACCCACAGTGCCATCAATCTGTGAGACTCCATCAGGACAAAGCTAGCAGTCACACATCAAAATCCACTGTAAATTTCCTAAAAGAAATGGAACAAAAAACTGGTATCAAGGCCATACCCTTCACTGATATCCCTACTAAATCTCCCGATGTATCACCTATGGATTTTTGTGCTTTCGGACTTTTAAAATCTGCATTATCCAAACGTCGTCCTAAAACTCTTACAGGACTCTGGAAAGCTGTTCAGGAGGAATGGGATAGAATACCTCTTCTGACACTTCAAAAGGCATTATTATCCTGGAAATTGCGGTGTCGAAAGATAGTTCAGAATAAGGGATGTCAAATAGAACATTTAAAACACAAGAATTTTATGTAATTTAGTTTTGTGAATACAATATACATCGTCTAAAAAATGTGTGAACAGCCTCTGTACGTAACTCATCTACCGAATTTTGTGAAATTCGGTCCATTAGTTTTTCAGCTACAGTGGATACAAGCTTTTGCGGGCCATTTCACAAAAAAGGCGGGTTCTTTTATTCTGAATCGTACCCAAAACTAATCAGCACCAGCCCTGCCCACAAGTGACTTACCTACGAAATTTTGTGAAATTCGGTCCATTAGTTTTTTAGTTAGAGTGGATAGAATATCTGCACAGACAGACACACAGACACACACACTGACGTCACGCTAAAAATGATTTTTTCGTATTCTAGAGGTCTTGAAACGTGTAGATCCGTCGAAAACTCGAGTTGTGATTTTCGGCATGATTCCAATACTTTCCCTATACATTACCATGTATTGCAGGGAAAGTAAAAAGGTACATTCAGCGCGGAATATGGGCTCATTATCCAGCATTTGTCTACTGTGCCCGTGGTAATTAAATGTCTCCGAATCTGCATCGTGCAGCTCCAAAGATCTAAATTCATTGGTTTTCCGTTGATTTACCTCTCAATTTTATAAAGGTTCTAGACCTCTTCCCTAGAGTAATTAATTCATCGAAAACTGAAACCCGAATATTTTACAACACCTCACAATTCTTTCTATATCAGTTATACAATGTGAGGAAAAACGAGTGATTTTTTCTTTTTTTCTGAATTCCGAATTAATACTCAGAGGCATGGCGAGCAGGTTTCAGAACAATGGTCGGCACCTTGTTTCTAGAGACAAATGGTGCATTCATTGATTTTGTTCCAGTCCTTGGTTTATTACGCGGCTGTTGTGAAGCGGTATGCGTAGGTTCGTATCCAATGGCGGGCAAGCAACAGGCAAACGGATGAATTGGGCTAAATATTTCTCTTTCCAGTGGCGTACTGAGAAATTTTTACTTTCTATTACTGTTGTATAAAATATTGTTCCCTGTATCTTGACGGATAAGTACATTAAAAGGCCTTCTGAACCCATTCAGAAAACTTTTGAAAATATGTGTGCATTTGTGTGTGTGAGGGTGTGTTTGTGTTGAAAACCCAGGCCGTTCGACTCATCCAAAGGACTTGAGCAACTATTTGAACTGCCGGGAAGGAAGGGTGTGTTTGTGTGTATAAGTTTGTATGTGTATGGTATGTGTTGAACGTTGAAGGCTCAGACCACACGACCAACCCTAAGGCTTACGGTAGCTTATTGTGCGGCCGGGGACGTGTATGGTGTGTGTGTATGATGTGTGTGCGTGTGAATTTGTGCGTGCTTGTCTGTATGTGTAGTTGTATATGTGCATGCTTGTGTGTATTAGCGCACTTGCGCGTGTGTGTGTGCGTGCTTGTGCGTGTGTGGGTGCGTGCTTGTGCGTGTGTGTGCTTGTCTGTATGTGTGTTTGTGTGTATGTGTGCATGTTTGTATGTGTATGGGGTGTGTGTATATGATATGTACGTGCTTGTGTTTGCATGTGTATAGTGTATATGATATGTGTGTGTTTGTGTATTTGTACGGGCTTTTGTGTGTGTGCTTGTCTGTATGTGTGTTTGTATATGTGCATAATTAGTGTGTGTTTGTATATGTGCATAATTAGTGTGTGTTTGTATATGTGCATGATTCTATGTATTTGCGCATTTGTGTGTGTGTGCTTGTGCTTTCTTGTGTGTGTGTGTGTGTTCTTGTCTGCATGTGTGTTTGTATATGTGCATCATGCTTCCCTGCATGTGTGCTTGTGTGTTTGGTAAAAAAAAAACTCCACTAATTACTATTAATTATGTGATTATATAACAAGAAAGATCAATCATGCTTAAAGCATTGATTATGAAACACTTTCCAACTTCAATGCAATTTTATTTAAAAAAAGTCGAAAATGCAATACATTCCTCGGTAATATTTTAAAACTTATCACAATACTACATTGATTTATTATATTTGAAAACTTAAACCTTCATTGAAGAAAATGAACTTCATACAAATGACGGCATTGAAATATAAATTGCCTGGTTTAAATATCTCTAAAATGCAATACATTCCACGGTAATATTTTAAAAACTATCATAATACTACGATAATTTATTATATTTGAAAACTTCATCGAAAACAACTGAAATTAATTCAAATGACGTCATAGAAAAAATAACACGCCTGGATCTCTCTATAAAAACAGGATTTCATTCATAACTTTCTCCCATTCATTTCATTCATCACAATACTATAATAATTTATTTTATTTAAACATTTTATTTAAGACCATGGAGCTACAAATAATTACACTCTATGCTTAAAACTTCATCGAAAAAAATCGTCCTTCTCTTTATAAATTCAATTAATATTTCATTCATATCAGCCATGCAGACTCCATGGACTAAATTATTTTGTGTTAAAAAAATACAGGAATTCTAATACAACTCATTCTACATATTTTGCTGTTTACATTTTACATAGGTGAAAAATAGGCTTAGTTGTAGAAATAATCAAATTTAGATGAGCATTTAAACTCAAATATATTGTCATTGCGTTGTTTCAGTATGTAGATGCACAGAATTTAAGCAAAAATAAAGTAGTTTTAGGACGGATACAACACTCAATATGAATTAAAAAGAACTTTAAAAAATCACGATTTTGAAACAAGATGGATGCCATATATCATTTTGAAGTGGGTCATGTGATCGTTTCATATCATGGTCACGTGATCGTTTCATATAAGAGGTGTAATTATTATTTTAATTTTTATTTAAAAAACTACTGAATATATTTCGCTGAATTTTTTTTTATATATTTTATGGAACAATTTGAATATTATCTAAAATTTTCGAAGCAATTTGTGAATTTTAAATCCGCTTAAAAAATGTTTGAAGAATTAGGTCCCATAGGGCTCAATGTATTTCATTTTTTCAACCCGGGTTCAATCCAAAACTAATTGGGTGATATTATTCATTTATATTCCCATAGGTCCTACAGACCGTCTGAACAACATACTAAAATTTCATTTTGATTAAGTCATTTTTACGGCAGTTATCGTGCTAACGGACAGACAGACAGACAGACAGAATGAACAAAGTCATAATAAATCAAAGTCACATAATGCAATGAATTTACATCTTTCACAGTGACAAAATAATGTATAAGATTCACGGCCCTATATGTTCAGGTGTAATTTTTATCACAGTTTTGCATCGTAAATCCCGAGCAACGCTGGGTAATCGCTGCTAGTAAGCTAATAAAAGATACTAAGGGAGATATTTAAAAATATTCAGCTAATTCAAACTTATTAACTATACCATTATCTAAATATACTGGATATTTATATAATTTACTGGTAATTTTTAGGTTGTTAATGTTGAAGACCCAGACCGTCCGACTCGTCCAGAGGACTTAGAGTAACTAGTTGGACGGCCGGGTAGGTTGTTAATGTGCAAAGCATGAAATTTTTTATCTGATAATCTAAAAATTCTGAAAAGTTGATTAAGTATAATATTTCTAAACAATTGAATAGAGTTACAGGAATTAAATGGTAAAAAGTTATTAATATTAAAATGAGAATTGTATTTTTTGTCATGTAAATTAGTAACTATCCTATTAGATGGTTCAATAATTAGATTTAAATCCAGAAAATTAACACTATTACTAATAAAGGCTTCATTAAGAATTAATTCCAAATTACATACTAAACAATGCATACTAAACAAATCGTATCATCAACATATCTGTAAATTTTAATCAGAAGTAAAAGAATTTTCATAATGATAAAGGTATAAATTTGTTAAGATACTGCTACTACAGCCACCTTGTGCAACCCCATAGACTTGTAAGTATAATTTATTACCTTGAAAAATATAAGTATTGAATAGTACAAAATGGAGAAGTTTGGAAATCTTTTTAAATTTAATAAGATTAGAATGATTAGTAATAAAAGCATTATAAAGAGCTAAAATTTCGTCATAAAGATCAGTAATATTAATATCTTTAAAGTAAAAAGTTTGAAAACCTATAAGTTTACCAAGAGATGTTAATTTATTCTTTAATTATTTACTGTTATTTAGAATAAAGTATTTATTACTAGAAAAACGTAAACTATCATTTAGTTCGTTTAAAATATTAAGTAGTAATTTGCTAGCAGTAGTAGAATAAGAATTATGACCACTAGTGACAGTTCTAAATTTAATAGGATCTTTATGAAATTTAGTTATAAGCACAATATATGGAAATTTATAATTAATATTATATAATAAAATTATAAAATTATAATATTATAAAATTTATAATTAATATTTAAATCACAATATATATATATATATATATATATATATATATATATATATATATATATATATATATATATATATATGTGTGTGTGTGTGTGTGTGTGTGTGTGTGTGTGCGTGTGTGTAAAAATTAAGAGTGAATGTAACATATAATATTTTGTTTCCCATTTCTCCAAATATTATTTTTTTTTAACTTCAAAGGATTTCGTTTAGTAAAAGTCATTTAGTAAAAGTTTCGTTGAGTAAAAGTCGACTATAACCGGGAACAAGGGGTCACAATCCCCCTTGACCTTTTCATATTTCCCTGTTGGCTTTTTTTCACATCTCGTTCTTTTTGACGCACACACACACACGCACACACACACATATATATATATATATATATGTGTGTGTGTGTGTGTGTGTGTGTGTGTAAAAATTAAAAGTGAATGTAATATAATATTTTGTTTCCCATTTCTCCAAATATTATTTTTTTTAACTTCAAAGGATTTCGTTATGTCCGGGGGGGGGAGGGGAGGGATGACTTCAAACCCCTCTCCCTTGACGACACCACTGTGCACACTTACTGTATCGACCACGGGGCAGAAGCTAACTGATCTAATTTTCGATTAAGACAACTATTTTGGATGCTAAACGCCACACATTGTTTAATATAAATTAGAGAAAAGTTGCGACTCTATCTTTTAAGAGAATCAGTTTCCCTGTCTTTGAAAGGCTTAAAAGCATACAAGAAACCGGAACAGGAGAAAGATAAAACACCACAAGCTAAGTCGAAAACTAAGTGTCTTACAACACTAACGCAATCATCCCACTAACGTAGAACTTAGAGTCACAGCTGCCGCATTCTTCCAGGAGAAATGACTTTTTTCATTGTTTTTATACTTTTATTGTTTTCCTTGGAAGGGTCCCAGTTGGCATCTGAGCCACACGGACGAGTTCTCGGGAATTGGGTTGGACTCTGACTCTGAAGCGATGACGGAGCGTTATGACTGAGATGAGCAGTGGATAAAATGACATTTAGGAATGCTACTAATAGGAGACTGCAGCAAGGTGACAGTTCCATGCTTGAGCGAAGAAACATATTGAGAAACGTGACAGTTTTACGACACCTTTTTGGTCTTTGTTTTGTTTTCTTCATTAGCTTCAGACATCTGCCAGGAAATGCTCTCCACATAATTTGATATAGCATGTTCAAAATTGGTTTAGTCGTAAAAAAAAAAAATATTAACCCTTTCTTTCGTGAAATGGTCTTATTGTACGGAGAAATTTATTTTCTCTAGTCAGTGGTTAATTCACAATTTAGTGAACCCCATTATAAACCTAATTTATTTTCTTTATGATGTCCATGCTTCTTGAAAAATAACTATCTGGCGGTTAAGTCTCCAGTCGACTCCTACTGGTGTATGTATGTACACAGTACTACTGTATGTATGTATGTACACAGGGTGTTTCAAAAGATTTGCTCGAAATAAATACTTATAATAAATAAATATCTATATAGATTATTATTTTGGGTTTCAAATGTATTAATATCTGATCATAATATGTTCGAAATTATAACTTTTCTGCAAAATAGTATTCGAACATATCTTTTTACCTTGACATATTTAGGATCCCTCTTACCTCTTTTAATTCTTTGATGTTTTATTTTGTGTTTTTTAACACTTTTCAACGTAGTTGAAAAGTGTTTATGACTTTGGTCATTGTCTGCCCGTTCGTACGATAACTGCCGTAAAAATGACTTTATCGAAAAGAAATTTTTGTATATTGTTGAAACGACTTGTAGTAATGTCTGTGGGACTTAATTTTTCAGACATTTTTAAAGCGAAGATAAAATTTATAAACTGCTTCGAAAATTTTTCAGAAAATATTTAAATTATCGCATGAAATGTGTAAAAAAAAATTTTCGGCAAAATATGTTGAAACGTTTTTTAAATAAAAATTGAAATAATAATTACACCCATGGATATATGAAGAGATCGCGTGACTCAGTGCAAAATAAAATATGGCCTCCATCCAGAGGGCGTATTATCTGTGTATCTAAATTCTGTGTCAACGCAATTTCAATATTTTTATTTTAAATGATCACTAAACTTATTCTTACAACGAAGTCTCATTTCAATGCTATACTATAGCATACAGAATGTAAACAAATCAAGTGATTGTAAGCTGAGTTGTATAAAAATTGCTGAATTTTTTTCACGAAAAATTATTTAACTCTGGTGTCTGGAATATAAGTGATATGAATGAAATATTAATTGATTTTACATAGAGAGGCAGACGATTTATATTTCGATGATGTCATTTGAATAAAGTTCATTTTCTGTAACTAGAATTGTCTTTTTCGATGAAGTTTTAAGTTTCTAAATATAATAAATTACTGTAGCACTGTAATAATTTTAAAATATCAGCACTGAATATATCACATTTTAGAGATGTTTAAATAGAATTGCATTTCAGTTGGAAAGTGTTTCATGATCATTACTTTATGAATGATTGATCTTTCCTGTTTCTAATTTCAATTTAAAAAAATATGTTTGTATTGTCTTAATAAAAAGAAGAAGATGGTTTTATGCCGTCTGTAGTGAAAAAGTACAGCTTTAGACAGCGGCAAAATTCGATATAAGATATTTCAAGTCCCCGGATATTTCGGTTCGACGAGATTTTTTTTAAATTCAAATTAGTATAAAAGTAATTGAATTTCTCGAAGTCGAGAGTCATATTTTCCTCCATTTTGTCAAATTAAATCTATTCTTCCTTCACTTCCGCAAACAGCAGACGATAATTCGAGAGCAGATGTTTTAATTAAAACGCAAACGTGTCGTCTTGAAGATAAAATAGCTGTTTGCACACTAAATGCATTTAACTTATGGGTAATTTTGAGAATTTAAGCGATTTCATTTTTTTTTTGTGTGTGTGTGTGTGTATTATATTATCATAAGTATTATGCTAAAATGTGGCTTAAATTAGATGAAAATTTGCAGTGATAGCCATATATATTTTTTAATTTCATTTCGGTGTTAAAGGAACAGTTTTTCGACTTCAAATATTTTCATTTATTTGTTTACTTGTGTCACAAGAATGGTTTTAGTTCGAAACAGACAATATGGTTTGTCTTCATGAAATTTGCCGCCTATTAAAATCTACAACCCTAGACCCTGGACTAGTATACCGGTTGAGAAGTTCTCTGCAGTTTGAAAAAAAAGACGATAGTGAAGAACAGAAGAGGAGGACCCTAAATTTCTCTGGGGATCCTTAAATGCTCACATCATTATACCATCATTATTATTAAAATAATTATTATTAAAAAGACAGGTTGGAATTCCCTCTAAACTTCTACCAAACGGTATTCTGGGCACAGTCACTGCATGTCCTTTTATAGAGATGTCCTTGATTAGTACTGTAATGAAACCTATTTAAGAACATTGTTGTTACTAAGTGAAATAAATGTATTTAATCAGGAGGTTTCCTAATCAATGAGTTAATACACAACCAACATACATATCTGCAGTGCCAGTCTCGGATTGACTGTGTGATACATTTATAATTCATGGTGTTTATACTCAACTATAAGGGCGTTTTCAAAATTAGGATCATGCTCCCATTGCAGATAATTATTGTCTGCAATTGGAGTGAGACCATAAACCTCTCTATAGGCGTATTCGGTGGGTGCGAATTTGGACGTTGCAGACTCGTGCAACCTGATTTCAATTTTTGAGAAATTTCTAGCCGGCATTGGTGGTAGGATTGAATTTATGAATTGAAATAGAAGTTTGCAAAATTGAATCACATGGTGAATTTTCTTGTTATCATTGCTGTTCCATGCTGACAAGCACATAAAAAGAGCGAAAACAGTCCTAGAATGTTGTTATTTGCAAGTTCACAAAATTAAATCACATGGTGAGTGTCCTTGCTATCATTGCTGTTTCATGCTAACGAGCACATAAAACGAGCGAAAACAGTTCTACAATGTTGTTATATGCAAGTTCGCAAAATTGAATCACATGTTGAATTTTCTTGTTATCATTGCTGTTTCATGCTAACGAGCACATAAAAGAAGCGAAAACAGTCATAGAATGTTGTTATTTGCAAGTTCACAAACTTGAATCACATGGTGAGTTTTCTTGCTATCATTGCTGTTCATGCTAACGAGCACATAAAAGAGCGAAAACAGTCCTAGAACGTTGTTATTTGCAAGTTCACAAAATTGAATCACACGGTGAGTTTTCTTGCTATCTTTGCTGTTTCATGCTAACGAGCAAATAAAAATATCGAAAACAGTCCTAGAGTGTTGTTATTTGCACGTTCACAAAATTAAATCACATGGTGAATTTTCTTGGTATCATTGTTTCATGCTAACGAGCACATAAAAAGAGCGAAAACAGTTCTAAAATGCTGTTATTTGCAATGGAAGCCTGACCCCGACAAAAAAAAATGAGTTATGAAGATAAACAACATAAAAACAAAAAAATAAATTAGGTAAAATACATAAGAAAACAAGCAAAATAGAAAACACTACAATCAAAATGATGGCATCGAAATGAAAATCCCCAGCGTTAAATGGATAATCATTCTTTTTTGTCGGTTTAGATCGGGTAACTCTTTCGCCAGGAGTCGCAGTCTAAAAACTCGTTCCGGAACGGTAATGCCGAATAAGAACACGGAAGTGAGAGAAATAAAACACCCCAAAACAAACAAACTTAACAAAAGTGTGGCTCACAATACTAACGGAATCATTTCTCTAGCGTAAAACTCTGAGTCAGTTTTTGATTTCTTTCTCCGTTTTTTTGTTGAGAAAGTTCTTTTTTAGACTGCTTTTATACATTTACAACTTTTCTTCCTTGGAAAGGTCCCAGTTGGCACCTGCGCCCAGGGAACTAGCTCTTGAGATTTGGGAATTACTTTGAAGCGATGACGGAACGTTATGAGTGAGATAAACAAGAGGCGAAAAGACACTTTGGAATGTTACTAATGGGTCTTTAAGGAGGGCTCCGGCTGGATGACAGTTTTGTGTTTGAGCGAGGAAACATATTGAGGGACGTGACAGTTTTTCGACACCATCGGCTCGGTTTTGTGTTCTTCATTAGCTTCAGACATCTGTCTCACTGGGAGATGAGCGATGATTCTCAAGATAATTTCAAATAAGCGCCCCCATCTTACTTAATAAAGTGAGATGGCTGTGTGTCTTCGTGTGCGGTCTTTAGCGAAAAATCGTCGTACGGGCAGGGAATTTGGTACACAGGCACTTAACCTTTTGAGGTGCACCTTTCGGGGTCCTTAACCTTTTGCTTACGGGTGGGACAGCGTCAAATCCAAACGAAAAATCTCCCAAAAAGATAGGTATTTGACATACCCTATCCCAAATAATTCGATTCGCAAATAATTCGATGCCCTTTGCAGGCATTGGCGTCCATTCTCCTCCTCTTCCTAGCTTTAGCTTCTGGAAAACCTACACTCACGCCATGGTACGGGTATTTTCTCTGTCTGGTCTTCGAAAGAGACTAATGTAAGGAGGGGGTGGGGGATAGACTCCGAAGCGTTTTACACGTTCGCAGCAATATAAATGTATCAACTGGTTTCGGATGCAAAGAAAGTTTTCTTCGGGATAAAAGAGACAAAATGTCTGTTTAAGATCTATTTTTTTTTTTACATTAACTGGAGTAACTAACTGCTCTGTTTTCATTATCCTATAGACATTCAATATCTTCTTTTCAGTGGTCAAACGTGATAAAATAATTTGGGAAGACTTCAAATCAGAGACCAAAATAATAGTTTCGTGCTGCATATTGTAACAAGGTTAGGAATAAAATAAAATGCAGGGACTGAAGTGCAATAAAAATAAATGAATGGCATTGTGCAATTTTGTTGGTACCCTGGGATTTGCATTTGTCTGCGGGGAACTGATTCAAAAATGTCTTATGTGGGGAAAACATAGAACACGGGAAACTCTATTTTAAGTAGTCTGCAAAGATCAAGGAAAACAAGTAGGAAAATAACTAATAACTTTTTTCACTGCTTCACTTTTTTCACTTATTAAAAGTTTAATTTACGATTCACATGGGAAAATTCCGTATGAAAAATTTCAAACCCCCTATAATTAAGGAATTCTTTAAATTCAATTTGTTATTAACTATTAAAATAACTGCACGCCATTCGACAATAAACGCTATGTTTGCGGAAACGAAACGATTCGCGAAAAAATAAATAAATAAATAAGTAAAAATAAAAATATAAAATAAATCCCATCGTGAAAGGAGAAAAGGAATTTTTTCTTTAGCAAAAAAGTCACGTAGCTTAATCTACTTGAGCCTATATGGCAGTTAAATGATAAAATTTCTCACGCACACTGTTACAACGTATCATCTGGAATCGTGGGGTGTGCGCTCATAATACAAGAATGAATCCAAATGTCTGGGTAACTAACACATTTATTCACAAGCGCAGTTTAAACAAGAACAACATACAGTAGAAAAGCACTTGAATACTCCACAAATTTCAACCAATACTATTTTCAAAACATTAACGTATGCCACACTTCAATGTAGCTCGTATCACTTGAACTGCTCTTCGAGTGAGTAACGACTCCATTCATAAACTTACTGTAAAAACTTCTAGAAATCTTTCATATCTCGTAGAATATTCATTATTTCGAGGTGACACTCAAACGTTCGAAAAGTCGGCAAATGTTGCCAAATTGGCGACGAATCGTCCAATATGGCAACCCCCTTCGAACTTCAGCGCATAGCAACCCTAAATTCACGTCATAGGAAAAGTTGCCGGTACGGATGTTTCCTCTGTCTGGCTTTCAAAAGAGACTCCAGTGAGAGAGAGAACATTTTACACGTTCGTAACGCTGTGCTTACGGAAATAAACGCTATATTTATTGAAAGAAACGCTATATTTAAGGAAACGAAATGATTCAAACAAAATAAATACATAAATAAATACATAAATAAATAAATAAAAATAAATATAAAAAATAAATCCCATCGTGAAAGGGAAAAGGGAATATTTTTCTCTTCCATAAAATCTCGTAGCTTAGTTTACTCAGGCCTATACACATTTCGCACACATACTATTTCAGTTCTCTTCCCAATGTTATGTCACTTGACGGGGTAGACATTTAAAGAAATGTCTGTCCTAAAAAATACGCCTTCGCTTCAAGGTCTCGTTCCAATCGAATCAAAACTACGTCTACAACTTCATTCGTATATTTACGAAGAAGTTATTTTATATATTTGTTTTAAAAATATGTAATTAAAAGGAAATTTTCTATGTAAATTATTGGAGTAGACACTCTCTACATTGTCTTCCCTGACGCTTCGCCAGTACTCCTTTGGTCTCTGAATAAGACATAGTTAACGTAAATATTGTAATTGTGTGTATGCAGCGGTCTATGTATGGGGGGGGGGGGGGGAGTCAATTCCCCACTTCCCAAAATTGAAAAGTTCCAAAACATTTCCTAAACACATATGTGATTAAAAAAAAATCTACTTAATCTCCAATTAGTTTGTCGTTTTGAAGCCCTTGAACTAAAAAAACGACCCGTTGTTACTTCCAATAAATAAACACACACACACAGACCCGGCCGTCCAAATAGCTGCTCTTAGTCCTCTGGACGAGTCGGACGGTCTGGGTCTTCAACACACACACAGACATCACCTCAAAAATGTTCGATTCGTGATCAGGGATGCTTAAAACGTGCTCTCCCGTCGAAAACTCAAATTCGAATTTTCGATCCCGTCACAATACTTTCCTTATACATTATTGTATATAAGGAAAGTAAAAATGTTATTCTTATAGTAGATACTTATATTCTTTCCAAGATATTGAATTTTCTTCAATTAGTCGTCATTTTCATTGATTTAGCGTCATTTTTATCCATTTGGCGAGATTTTCGTTAATTTGGCAACATTTAAAAATGTCTCCAAGTTGGCGACATTCCGTTAAATTCGTCGCCAAAATCTCGCCATGAGTTATGGACGGAGAAATAAGTTATTCTTACAGCGGATAAATGACTATTGGCGTTCAAATACAAAAGTATTACTTAAAGTATCTTTTCTCGTGAATAGAACGAGTTAGATCCATGAGAATGATATCACCAAATTTATCGCATGATATTACATATGAAAAATGAACATGTTTCGTAACAGTTAATATTTTTTTTTTAATTTATGGGATTTTTTGATAAATTTATGTGAAAAATGTGCAATATCTCGAGAACGGTTGATGCTATAGTTCTAAAGTTTATGTTAAACATTTTCTAAGGAAAAATTACATAAGAAATGTTTATTTGCGTCACTTTGTTAACGGTTTTAATTTTTTGATGATTTTTTCAAAATTTCACTCGAAAATTTAGGAGGGTTTTGAGCATTCGATTGTATTTTAAAACAATAGACTTCCAGTATTCACGGATTGTGATTTTTGTATCAAATTTCATTCGAATCGCTCCATTCGTTCGTGAGATATTGTCTCCACGGACTCACCGACACACACACACACATACACACACACACAGACATCACCTCAAAAATGTTCGATTCGTGATCAGGGATGCTTGAAACTTGCTTTCCAGTCGAAAACTCGAATTCGAATTTTCGACCCCGTCACAGTACTTTCCTTATACAGTATGTATATAAGGAATAAGGAAAGTAATATATATGTTTAAACGATCTTTAAACATCACGATCTTTATGCAGCGGAAAAAAATTGGATGCCATATTTTATTTTGCAATGAATCACGCATGTCTCTCGAATCTCTTCATATATCATGAGTGTAATTATTATTTCAATTTTTATTTAAAAAACTACCCAGCATATTTTACTGAAATTTTTTTTTACACATTTTATATGATAATTTAAATATTTCCTAAAATTTTCGAGCCAAATTCTGAATATTAACTTAGCTTAAAAAATGTTTGAAAAATTAAGTCCCATAAAGTTCTATGTATTTCATTTTTTCAACCCGGGCTCAATCCCAAACTAATTGGGTGGTATTATTAATTTCCATTCCCATATGTCCCACAGGCCGTCTGAATGACACATTGAAATTTTATTTTGGTAACGTCATTTTCCCGGCAATAATCGCGTGAACCGACAGACAGAATGACCAAAGTCATAAACACTTTTCAATTATGTTGGAAAGTGTTAAAATGTGTTTTTTAATTGGTACAAATGTAGAATATTTTTATGCCAACTAATATGTTACATGGAAATGATGTCTATATATCTATATAACAATTCTTTAACATGTTTTTGCCTTTCCTGACTCACACACATTCCGCTAAAAAGCAGTCCGGTGACTTCGACTAAATCTTCGCACACTTATACTATCGCACACTTATACTATCAACCATAGGACAGAACTAATGAGGCCGAATTATCAACTTCCCCTTCCAGGTGCGGAGAATCTATATAATAATCTTCAAACGTGTATTTGTCTTTCCAAGCAATACAGAAGCATCCCGGTGACCTAGAAGACTGAATCTTTGTACACTTTTAGCATTCATCTCCGGACAGAACCTAACGGGCCGAATTTTTGAATTCACCCTGAAATGGTAATTCGTTCTATCTCTTTAGTGGTAATTCGACCATACTCTAGTGGTAATTCGACTAAACTCTATTGGTAATTCGTTCTGCCTCTCATAGCTATAGGCATACCCAATATCTTAGAAGGAGGGGGAGGCTCTGACAACCGTAACATGTAGATTACTGCCTTGTGGTCAAATTGGATTGTCTACAGTGTCGGTTTCGCTTTCCAGTATGAACCATATAGAGATCCATTATAATTGTTTACCCAATAAAGTGTATGATTCCCAACAATATCCTGTCTGTCAACGTCACTAGTTTAAACTACATACGTGCATGCTATTAATACAATTTTTGGCTATTTATATCAGGGTATTTAAAGTCCAAACTCAAATACGTCTGTTTTATGGGATTCGAAAATCATTCAAAACAGATTTAGCATTCTTTGTATTTTCTGCACAGATGGAGACGAAGCGATTTCTCAGCTCCCAAAGTACCAATTTAAAAAGGATTAAATTGAAATGGTAAGTAAAAAAATCTGATGTGGGCAACACATGACTTTCCTTATATAATGTAATGAATTTACTACTTTTACAGTAAAAAAAATAGGCTTTTTTTATAGTAGATACTAATATTCTTTCCAAGATATTGAATTTTTGACACTTGGTCGTCACTTTCATTGATTTAGCGTCATTTTTATCCATTTGGCGAGATTTTCGTTAATTTTGCAACATTTCAAAAAGTCGCCAAGTGGGTGACATTACGCCAAATTCGTCGCCAAAATCTCGCCAAGCGTTATGGACGAAGAAATAAGTTATTCTTACAGCAGATAAATGACTATTGGCGTCCAAAATACAAAAGTATTACTCAAAGTATATCTTTTCATGAATGGAACGAGCTAGATCCACGAGAATGATGTCACCCAATTTATCGCATGGTATTACATATGAAAAGTGAACATGTTTCTCAATAAGAAATATTTTTTTTTATTTTATATGACTTTTTGATAATTTTTTTGAAAAATGTGCAATATCTCAAGAACGGTTGATGTTAGCGTTCTTAAATTTATGTCAATCGTTTTCTAATGAAAAATTACATAAGAAATGTCTATTTGCGTAACTTTATTAGTGGTTTTGATTTTTTGACGATTTTTTCAAAATTTCATTCGAAAATTTAGGAGGGTTCTGAATATTCGATTGCGTATAAAAACAATAGGCTTTCAACGTTTACGGATTGTGATTTTTGTACCAAATTTGGTTCAAATCGGTCCAGTCGTTCGTCAGTTATCGTCTCCACAGACTCAATGACACACACACACACACACACACACACACACACACACACACACACACACACACACATACTTTCACAGACACACATACTTTCACACACACACACACACACACACACACACATACTTTCACAGACACACATACTTTCACACACACACACACACACACACACACACACACACACACACACACACACACACACACACACACACACACAGACATTACTTCAAAAATGTTTGATTCGTGATCAGGGATGCTTGAAACGTGCTCTCCCGTCGAAAACTCGAATTCGAATTTTCGACCCCGTCACAATACTTTCCTTATACATTATGTATATAAGGAAAGTAATAGGCTTCTTAATAATTGAGGCTGTCCCGCATTCGCCTCTTTTGCTTATGGTAAAAAACTCTTCTATTAAAAATTTGATCTACAGTTCCTTTATTAGTTGAACATTTATCGTACGCGGATTTGAGGTACCCTCTCAGTGAACATTTGCTGCAGTTGCTAAAATTTGATGCAATTGCTAATATCATTTGCTGCAATTGCTAAAAAAGTGCCTGTGCAACTAATAAATATTAAAACACGTTTTAAATGTAGATTAGAAAAAAAATTTAATATAAAAAAAATCTTTTTCAAATTGTTTAAATAAATTATTTTACAAACATTTAAAAAATAGGAATACCAATTAAATGTATGCCAACACGCCTTCCCTTGTTAAAAATCACACTTAACATTTTTAATTTGTGCTATAATTTCATTCAGAAATTGTAGAAAATTAAAATATATACATTTCTCGTCATATTAAAAGCTTACTGGGTTTGCGGATGGCAAAATTATTTCTGATTACAACCCACAATTTGACAGCATTTAATAAATTTATTTTTCAAATAAATTTATTAAAAAATCACATAAAATTAAAAGAAAATGTAACTATTGAAATATAATTTCACTTCTCATATGTAATATTATGCGATAAATTTGTTAACATCATTTTCGTGGATCTAGCATGTTCCATTCATGAAAGAAGATACTTCGGGTACTAGTTTTTTATTTGGACGCCAATAGTCATTTACCCACTATAAGAATAACCTATTTCTCGTCCATAACACTTGGCATAATTTTAGTGACAAATTTGGCGAATTATCGCCAACTTGGCGATTTTTTTAAATGTTGCCAAATTGACGAAAATGTCGTCAAATTGTAAAAAATGACGGTAAATCAATGAAAATGACGACTGATTGGTGAAAATTCATTATCTTGGAAAAAACATAGGAATAGACTATAAGATTAACCCATTTCTCCGTACATAACGCTAGGTCAAAAATTTGGCAGGATGTCGCCAACTTGGCGACTTTTTTAAATGTTGCCAAAGTAAGGAAAATGTCACCAAATTGATGAAATGTCGCCAAATTGATAAAATGTCGTCAAATTGATAAAAATGACGCCAAGTGGAGGGGAGGTAATGATTTGCAAATTTTGAATTTCGTCGTATGATGGGCATACCTAGTATTTAAAAAAATGCTCTTTTCTTCATTTATCCGTAACACTTGGCGATAAATCTAGCGGGATATCGCCATTTTGGCGATATTTCACCACAGATTGACGAAAATATCGCCAAAGTTAATGAAAATGGCGCCTAATTGATGAATTAATTAAAATATTTTGATATATAGACTGTATTGCTTATTGAGGATGCTATCAATATTAATAATTGTTAATTTAGAGTTGCATGAAATATAAGTTAATTGAGTGAAATAGTATTACATGTTATCATTCGAAAAAGAGCCAAATGTAAAATTCAACGTTAAAAACACTGTGCCATGGAACTTTTCATCATTTTTTCACTGTGAAAGAAGTAAATTCATTGCATTATAATAGGAAAGTCATATGATGCCCACATCAGATTTTTTTTACTATATTATGTATTTGTTTATTATAACAATAAACTCGTATAATCAATTTAAAGAAGTTTTAAGTTTGGTATGTACACTTATTATGCTTTGAGCGTCTTTTGAAAATAATTTAATTACTGATCTTTAAAAATTTTCGTGGCACACCTAAAATCCTCTCACGGCGTACTGGTGTGCCGCGACACACCGGTTGAAAATCACTGATCTATAGACTCGAGGTAGGAATTGTAAAATCAGTTACAGCGACCATTCGTTATTGAATTTGTTACTTTTTGGTTATTGAAGTCGTTATCCTGTGTTTATCACAAAATTATCAAAATCACAATATTATCAAAAAAAAAATTGCGGCACACCTACAGTCCTCTCACGGTACACAAGTGTGCCGCGGCACACCTGTTGAAAATCACTGATCTATAGACTCGAGGTAGGAATTGTAAAGTCAGTTACAGCGACCATTCGTTATTGAATTTGTTACTTTTTGGTTATGGAAGTCGTTATCCCGTGTTTATCACAAAATTATCAAAATCACAAAGTTATCAAAAAAACTTTGCTGCACACCTACAATCCTCTCACGGTACACAAGTGTGCCGCGGCACACCTGTTGAAAATCACTGGTCTATAGACTAGAGGCCAAGGTAGGAATTGTAAAATCAGTTACATCAACCATTCGTTATTGAATCGTTATGAAAGTCGTTATAACAAGACTCAAATGCGTTTGCTCATCATCCATTACTATCCGATTCCTTCATAATGGATATCTTTTACACCAAGAATCGTAGTCAAAATACTTGTTCCTACCGAAAAAAAAAACACGAAGATCCACAAAAGAGAGATAAATAAGACACCAACAACTGCAGTGAACTCAGCAACTAACGGAATTATTTCTCTAGCGTACAACTCTGAGTCACAGCACTCGATTTTTTTTTAATTCGATTTTTGGGAAGAAAGACATTTCCCTTTGTTTTAAAGTTTTTACTATTTTCTTTTTTGTTTCTCTGGAAGAGCCCCAGTTGGCACCTGAGTCATGGAAACAGGCTCTAAGGATTTGGATGGTAATTTGAAGTGATGATGGAATGTTATGAGTGTGATAAACACGGGTAAAGTGACACTTTGGAGTGTTACTACACTTCCTGTGGGGGTAGGCTCAGAGAAAAATGGCAACCCTTTGTTTGAGGGTGCAAAAGAACCTAGAGCCTCCTTCAATGCGAACAAGTCTAGAGCTAAACGCCAAATATAGTATTAACCGCACCGTGCTAGTAAAATGACTGCACTATAAAATAAAGCCTAGTGAAAGTGCTACCTAGTTTAACCGCCAACTAGTGTGACGAAATAGAAGAAAGTAAAAAAAAAACCTGAATGACAATATATAAGAATTATATTTTAGTACCAAATTAACTTACATTTCCGGTAAATACAACTTGACAATTGGAAATACTGCTAACATCTGCTAGGCAATACACTCTATTTCATTAAAATACTATGTTGATTATTAAACCATCAATTTGGAGCCATTTTCGTAACATTTTTGTCAATTTGGCACCGCGTTAAAAAGTTGTCAAGTTGGCGATATTTCGCCAAAGTCTTAACCACGGTCGTCAATTTTATCTCCAAATGTCATGGGCCCCCATAGAACTTTTACCAGGGGGGACCAATTACGTCAATGAGGACAAATTACGTCAATCAACTCAAGGATAAAGTATACAGCATTCACTAGCTTGATGACCATCTTTGTGATCTTGAACATCCAGGAGGGGGATCGTGAGCCTTCTTTCCCTCCCCTTTGGGCGCCCATGCCAAGTGTTACATATTTGATAATACTACTATTCATTTCTATGTAATTTTTAGATACATTTATTTGAAAAACGAGCAATATATCGAGAACGGTTCAAGTTAGTGTTAATGACACAAGTTAGAGTTTAATGTCAATCGTTTCAAAATAAAAAAGTTACGTATAAAATGATTATTTGTTTAACGTTATTGAATATTCTGATTTTTTATATGAGTTTTTCAAAAATGCATTTAAAATTTTGTATGTCTTCCGCCCGTCTGGTCGCGTTTAAAATTAATAGGGTTCCCGTTCCAGTATTCATGGATTGTAATAATGGTATACCAAATTATGTTCGAAAAGCTCCATTTGTTAGTGAAATGTCGCATTTACAGACTCACGGACACACAAATAGACATCACCTCAAAACGTTCGATTCGAGTTCAGGGATGCTTAAAACGTGCTCTTTCGTCGGAAACTCGAAGCTGAATTTTCGATCCAATCACAATGTTTTTACTATACTTTATGTATGTAAGGAAAGTAAAAACAATAAAATGTACAGAAGATAATACTTTTATTTATAGTAATAAACTATACTCAATAACTCTAATCTTCTCAACTTAAAATAAATACTTTCATCTAACTTACATTTAGATGTAAGTAATTACATCTGAATGTAATTGCTTATTCTTCAATGTTCGGCAAAGAAATAAGTTTCGAGGTATGATCTGAATAATTTGTCATCGTGAACCCTTTTTCCTTAGCTCTAGAATGCTTCTGATTTTGTTTTCACTTTATGTGTTAATTTTTAACAATTAAATTAAGGATTCAATCACATTCATTTTAAAGTCCCGTGCCACACTGCTGAAAAGATTTACTATTATGGGAATTCCGTTTCGTTACTCTTGATTGGGAGACACGATCCTGGTGGAAGGGGTGGTAGAGGGAGGATAAACTTCTATCTACTTTTATCGATTTGTGACTACGGCCGCGTACCGTGAGCAAAACTTTCTAAAAATCTTGCTATAAAAAAAAAAACTCGTTGCTATATTTAGTGACCGCTAGCTGCGGGCATCAGAGCTAACGGAATATTCATGTTCAAATAGAGACTCACACTCCAGAGATTAAACAGTAAGTTACCAACAGATGCTGAGCTTTAAATGACACTAGAGCACAAATGCTCTGTATGGATACAGCTAGAGAGAATTTAATTTCGTTTTGTATGACTTTTTATTCCTGTTTACAATTATATTCTATTTCCATTATCATCACAACTGTCTTATTTTAGAATAAATGAAAACATATCTTTTTTATGCCAACTAAATTTAAGAACATTATGTTAACTTTTTCATCAACTAAAAATATTTTCTAGTTGCTAGAAATTTGTCTTCCAAATCATTCCATTTGTAAAGAAAAGACACTAAACAGCCTAATTGTTCTCCCCCCCCCTTTCTTATTTATTCTTGATAATTTTTTAAATTTTTTTTGCATTCTTCTGCTACATAATTAACCTAATTTTTTCTTCTAAGCATTCGCTGCTAATAACTTAATTGCTACCACATGTATTTAAGGACAAAGTAATTAACTTTTCTGCAGCTGTGGGATCTCAAGTTAAGCTATTTATCTCCTTAATGCTGTTTCGATAAATAAACTAATCCGTCGAGTATCTTCAAACAAAACTGATGTTTGAAATTTTATATTTATTTATTAATTTCTGAAGAACTTTTGCGACTTTACTTAATTACTTTACTTAAAAGCATTTAGCTAAACTTTTTGAATTCAAGATTAACACGTTTTCAAACCTCCTGAATTCCTTTCGAACTCTTTTGAAAATATGTCCGTCTGTGTGTATATCTATTTGTGTGTCTGCATGAGAGAGAGAGATAGGGGGGGGGGGATAACTTATGAACGAATGCACCCACAGCTATAAAATTGTATGTGTAGATACATTATGTAAAAGACCAGGCCACCCGAATTACCCTAGGTTTTGAGCAGCAGGTTGAGTGGCCATAGATACGTGAAACACTAGAACTACATAGAATTTTTAGTAATTCTCATGATTAGAACTCAAATTATTTTAATTTTAAGATCTTTAAAGCATTATTATTTTCCCTACATACATAATATAATACATAGCAAAAGTATTGTGACGGAATCGAATATTCAAAACAAACGACGAAAGAGCAACGGAAGTTAACGATATCTGAACTTGAATCGAACGTTTTAAAGGTGATGTCAGTTAGTGTGTGTATGTAAGTTAATGGTTATATATGCAAGTGTGTGTATTTGTGTGTGCATGTTAATGTGTGTGTCAGCGAGTCTGTGGAAGCGAAATCTCACGAACGAATGGAACGATTCGGAAAAAATAACTGGAGTGTATTTCAACTCATATTTCTCATATCAAAATTCATTTTTTTTTTTCAAATTTTACAAGAAAAGTTGAAAAATCATAGGTCTAAATCATAGGTCTAATTGCATCATAGGTCTAAATTATTAAAATTATAGCGTGTTACTTTTAAGGGTTTGAAAAATCCTTTCAATTGATACAATACTTGACAATGTACCCCGAAGGGAGGATAACTTGTTACTAATGACTTGGGATTATTGACGTCACAAACAAAACAAATCTGATGTGGGCAGCAAACGACTTTTCCTGCAGACTTATATCCCCGTTCTCTTTATTTTATTTAAATTTAATTCACTTTTAATTCAATTTTCGTTCTCATTTGGTAACTGAACTTATTTTCAAAGGTGATGTAGAGAAAATACGAAAAAACTAAAATATCTGGAGAACGGCTAGTCTTAGTGTGATGGAGTTGGTCTTATTCTTTTCTTCGTTAAAAATTACGTATAAAACAAGTATTTATTGGATATATTTGAGCATACGTAGTTTTTTTAATTTTAGATTTTGGCGATGTTTGCGGCCATTTCGTAAAAAAGGGGAGGTTGTTCTTTTACGAATCCTACCAAAAACTAATCAGCACCAGATCATCCTACTAGTAACTAATCTACCAAATGTTGTGAAATTTGGTTAATTATTATTTTAGCTAGAGTGTCAATTACTAGTTTAGCTTTCAAATTTCTACGGGCCATTTCGCAAAAAAGGCGGGTTCTGTTTTTACGAATCCTACCAAAAACTAATCAGCACCAGATCATCCTACAAGTAACTGATCTACCAAATGTTGTGAAATTTGGTCAATTACTATTTTAGCTAGAGTGGATACATCAAATTTTTACGGGCCATTTCGCAAAAAAAAGGCGGGTTCTGTTTTTACGAATCCGACCCAAAACTAATCAGCACCAGTGTTTCATCCAAGTGACTTACATACCAAATTTTATGAAATTCGGTTCATTAGTTTTTTAGTTGGAGTGGATACGTACATTGCACAGACACACAGACAGACAGACAGACACGCAGACACAAAGACACACAGACACACACACAGACGTCACGCTAAAAATTGTTTTTTCGTATTCTAGAGGTCTCGAAGCGTGTAGATCCGTCGAAAACTCGAGTTGCGATTTTAGGCATGATTCCAATACTTTCCCTATACATTACCATGTATTGCAGGGAAAGTAAAAAATCTGATCTGGGCAGCACATGACTTTCCCTGCAGACTTATATACAAATTCTCTTCATTTTAATTAAATTTAATTCACTATTAATTCAATTTTCGTTCTCATTTGGTAACTGGGCTTATTTTCAAAGGTGGCGTAGAGAAAAAACGAAAATATCTCGAGAACGCCTAGTCCAAGTGTAATAGGGATAGTCTTATTCTTTTCTTCGTTAAAAAATTACGTATAAAACAAGCATTTAATGGATATATTTCAGCATACGTAGCTTTTTAGTTTAGATTTTGACAATTTTTGCGGGCCATTTTGCAAAAAAAGGCAGGTTATTTCTTTCCGAATCGTACCAAAATCTAATCAGCACCAGGGTGACCCACAAACGACTTATCTGCCAAATTTCGTGAAATTTGGTCCATTAGATTTTCAGCTATTAAGCTTTTACGGGCTATTTCGCAAAAAAAGGCGGGTTCTTTCATCCCGAATCCTACCCAAAGCTAATCAGCACCAGATTCGCCCACAAGTAACTTACCCACCAAATTTTATGAAATTCGGTCAATTAGTTTTTTAGTTAGAGTGGATACAAAATCTGCACAGACAGACAGACACACAGCCACACAGACAGACACACAGACACACAGACACACACAGACGTCACGCTAAAAATGGTTTTTTCGTATTCTAGAGGCCTTGAAACGTGTAGATCCGTCGAAAACTCGAGTTGTGATTTTCGGTATGATTCCAATACTTTCCCTATACATTACCATGTATTGCAGGGAAAGTAAAAAATATGATCTGTGCAGCACAAGACTTTCCCTGCAGACTTATATACACATTCTCTTTATTTTAATGAAATTTAATTCACTATTAATTCAATTTTCGTTCTCATTTGGTAACTGCACTCATTTTCAAAGGTGGCGTAGAGAAAATACGAAAAACTAAAATATCTCGAGAACGGCTAGTCCTAGTGTAGTGGGGTCTGTGTTATTTTTTTTTTCGTTAAAAATTACGTATTAAACAAGCATTTAACGGATATATTTGAGCATACGTAGTTCTTTAGTTTAGATTTTGACGATTTTTGTGGGCCATTTTGCAAAAAAAGGCGGGTTATTTTTTTTTCGAATCGTACCAAAATCTAATCAGCACCAGGGTGACCCACAAGTGACTCATCTACGGAATTTTGTGAAATTCGGTACATTAGTTTTCAGTTAGAGTGGATACAATCTTTTGCGGGCCATTTCGCAAAAAAAGGCGGGTTCTTTTATCCCGAATCGTACCCAAAACTTATCAGCACCAGAGTCGTCCACAAGTGACTTACCTACCAAATTTTATGAAATTCGGTCAATTACTTTTTTAGTTAGAGTGGATACAAAATCTGCACAGACAGACAGACAGACAGACAGACACACAGACAGACACACAGACACACACACACAGACGTAACGCTAAAAATTGTTTTTTCGTATTCTAGAGGTCTCGAAACGTGTAGATCCGTCGAAAACTCGAGTTGTGATTTTCGGCATGATTCCAATACTTTCCCTGTACATTACCATGTATTGCAGGTAAAGTAAAAATCTGATGTGAGCAGCACATTACTTTCTCTGCAGACTTATATTAACGTTCTCTTTATTTTAATTAAATTTATTTCACTTTTAATTCAATTTTGGTTCTCATTCGGTAACCGGGCTTATTTTCAAAGGTGGCGTAGGGAAAGTACGAAAAACTAAAATATCTCGAGAACGGCTAGTCCTAGTGTAATGGGGTTGGTCTTATTCTTTTCGTCGTTAAAAATTACGTATTAAATCAGCATTTAATGGATATATTTCAGTATACCCAGTTCTTTAGTTTAGATTTGGGCGATTTTTGCGGGCCATTTTGCAATAAAAGGCAGGTCATTTTTTTCCGAATCGTACCAAAATCTAATCAGCACCAGGGTATCCCACAAGTGACTCATCTACCGAATTTTGTGAAATTCGGTCCTTTAGTTCTTCAGTTAGAGTGGATACAAGCTTTTACAGGCCATTTCGCAAAAAAAAAAGACGGAGTTTTTACTTTTCCTGCAATACATGGTAATGTATAGGGAAAGTATTGGAATCATGCCGAAAATCACAACTCGAGTTTTCGACGGATCTATACGTTTCGAGACCTCTAGAATGCGAAAAAACTATTTTTAGCGTGACGTCTGTGTGTCTGCGTGTCTGTCTGTCTGTCTGTCTGTGCAGATTTTTTATCCACTCTAACTAAAAACTAATGGACCGAATATCACAAAATTTGGTAGGTGAGTTACTTGTGAGCGAGTCTGGTGCTGATTAGTTTTGGGTACGATTCGGAATAAAAGAACCCGCTTTTTTTTTTTGCGAAATGGCCCGCAAAAGCTTGTATCCACTCTAACTGAAAAACTGATGGACCGAATTTCACAAAATTCGGTAGATGAGTCACTTGTGGGTTACCTTGGTGCTGATTAGATTTTGGTACGATTCGGAAAAAAATGACCTGCCTTTTTTTGCAAAATGGCCCGCAAAAATCGTCCAAATCTAAAATAAAGAACTGGGTATACTAAAATATATCCATTAAATGCTGATTTAATACGTAATTTTTAATGACGAAAAGAATAAGACCAACCCCATTACACTAGGACTAGCCGTTCTCGAGATATTTTAGTTTTTCGTACTTTCTCTACGCCACCTTTGAAAATAAGCCCGGTTACCGAATGAGAACGAAAATTGAATTGAAAGTGAAATAAATTTAGTTAAAATAAAGAGAACGTTAATATAAGTCTGCAGGGAAAGTCATGTGCTGCCCACATCAGATTTTTTTATCCCGAATCGTACCCAAAACTAATCAGCACCAGACTCGCTCACAATTAACTTACCTACCAAATTTTGTGATATTCGGTCCATTAGTTTTTTAGTTAGAGTGGATACAAAATCTGCACAGACAGACACACAGACATACTCACACAGACGTCACGCTAAAAATAGTTTTTTCGTATTCAAGAGGTCTCGAAACGTGTAGATCCGTCGAAAACTCGAGTTGCAATTTTCGGCATGATTCCAATACTTTCCCTATACATTACCATGTATTGCAGGGAAAGTAAAAAGGACTACGTATGAAATATATTACATAGAGTACGAAAAAAACTATTTTTAGCGTAACGTCTGTGTGTGTGTCTGTGCAATGTATGTATCCACTTTAACTCAAAAACTAACGGACCGAATTTCATAAAATCAGGAATTTCGTAGACTACGCAAATCTGTGAAAGATGGAATCAAAACTGATTTTATCAATCATGGTGCTATCATGGAACAAGAACTCAATAAGAACCCTAAGGCTTTCTGGAATTTTTGTAAAGATGATTCGCCTGGTAGTCATGGGAGCTCAACAATGAGTTATAATAATACTGATTATTCTACTGTTAATGATATTGCAAACTGCTTTGCTGATTTCTTTGAATCTGTTTATATCCAAAGTAGCCAACCTGTTGATTTTAAACTGCTAACCAAGTATTGTGAACTCAATAACATTGACTTAATTAAGGTTAAATATATTACTGAAAATAATGTTGCCAAAGCCTTAAAGAAGTTAAAATCCAGCCAGTCTTTAAGCTGTGATGATGTTCCTTCTTTCATTATCAAAGGTTGTGCTGACTCTCTAACTTACCCTTTGCTTATTTTGTTTAATCTTTCGATTAAAACTATGGCTTTTCCCAATGTCTGGAAATATGGTCAAGTTATTCCTGTACATAGAAAGAACAGCAAGCATGATATTTCGAACTACAGGCCTATTACCATCCTTTCCCCTTTTTCAAAAGTTTTTGAATGTGTTATGCATGAAAGGATCTTTTCCCAAATTAAGCAATGGATTTCTCCGTACCAGCATGGGTTTATGCCAAGACGATCAACTGTAACTAATTTAGCTTGCCTTACCAGTGACATTGTTGATGCTATTAAAACCAAGAGACAACTTGATGTTATTTATACTGACTTTTGTAACGCTTTTGATCATATCGATCTGGGGTTATTAACCCGTAAACTGATTACTAGCGGTTTTAGTGTTGATTTGTCGACTTGGTTATACTCTTATATTTCAGATAGACTGTATTCTGTAAAGTACTGTGGTGTAAACTCTAGACTATACAGTAATTCCTCGGGTGTTCCTCAGAGTTCTAATCTGGGCCCTCTCCTTTTTTTAATTTTTATTAATGAAATTCCCCGGATTTTTAAAACAGCTAAATGTCTTATGTTTGCAGACGATTTGAAGCTTTATATGAAAATCAACTCATTAACTGATTGTGAACTGATGCAGGGAGATCTAGATGAACTGTAGAACTGGTCTGTACTAAATAAACTCCATTTAAATATTTCTAAATGCTATGTTATGAGCATTGCTAGGATCCATAATATTCTTAATTACAATTATATTTTAAACTAGCAGCATACCCGTTCTTCGTACGGAGTATATAATATAAAGAAACTTGAAATTCATAATCATGCCCAAATTCTTATAGTATACTAAATGACATGTTTAATCAAAATATTCTGTTAAAATATTTAATATAATGCTCCTAAAAAGAAGTTTAAGAATCTCTGTTATCGCTATATAAAATTATCTTCATGGACATATCTGAAGAATAAAACATCTTGGACCCCTTATGTAAGCAAATATAAAAAAAAATATGGAATTGAATCAATATATGCAAAATAAAAGCGTTAAAATTGTATGGGACCCGTACTAATTATATACGCGAATATTAGAAAATATAACCTGTATTAGTAGATTACATGTATAAATTGAAAATACCAATAAACCCGTAATCTTTAAATCTGAAGACAGTCATTTATTCCAATATATGTCAAAATTAAAGTGCTAAAATTATATGGGAAGATATACACGTACTACTTATAATGTCCGATTATTAGTAGAAGATTACCCGTTTTGCAATATGAGTCACAAATGTTTTTTGGTAAAATGCAACAGACGACGTAATAAATTGAATATATAATTAATCCCCTTAATCTTCATACCAGAAGACTGTACTTGATTCCAATATATATGCCAATATATGTCAAAATATATGCCAATATACCTGTACTACTTATATTCTCGTAGGTTAGAAGATATACCCGTGCATTCCTAGAAGATTACTCGTACAACGTACAATATTCGTGTGTCAGCAATTTTTGCCGCAATAAAACAATGGCGTAATAACTTAAAAATATCAATAATCCCTGAATCAATAATTCCGGAAAATATCAATAATAATAATGTTTAATCCTGAAGAGTATAATTGATATTATCCAGTCCAAAATGAAATGGCAATGAAATTTATTTTATATACATATCTTCATTATTCAAATCGGAGAGGATTTAATAAAAATCGTCTGCCGCATAAACACATTGGATTTAAATCCGTTGCTAAGCGACATGATATCATTTGCTTCAAATAAATTGGTAGAAAAAATATCGTCTAAATAGTTATATTTCTATGGAACATTTGGCGACAGTTTCGTCAAATTAGCGACATTTTAAAAAATCGCCAAATTTATCGCCAAGTGGGACTGTAGAACTGACAGTTCCACTTTGCGACAAATTGACGAAATATCATCACAATACTATCCCCTAACAAAAAACAATTAATATCATTTATGTAGCTCAATTTTATCAATTTCAAGATATTTTTATAGATTTGAAAACATTTTTATCAATTTGGTGACATTTTAAAAATTCGCTAAATGTATTACTAAGTAGGATGGTTGGTCTGACAGATAAATGCTAACCAAACATCATTTCAGTACTCTCTTCTAACAAAACAAAAAAAAATTTCATTGATATGTAGAAGACCCAAGCCACACGACCAACCCGAAGGTTTATGGCAGCTGTTTGTGTGTCGTTTATATCAATTTGGCGACATTTCCGTCAATTTGGCAAAGTTTAAGAAAAGTTGTCAAATTAGCGATATCCCTCCAAATTCGTAGCTTTGAATTTGCAGATCTGAATGAAACATTCTTATCCCGTTTCAATATACTAAATGAAAACACAACAACTGTATTAGAAGATATACCCGCTCTACTCTTTTTCTGTTTCAACAATCGGCTATATGAATTTATTGGCTAAACACAATATATGAGTTTAGTAGCTAAATACGATATAAGCTTGAAAACTCTTTGCCAAAATAAATGAAATTGATGTACGCAGTCAGCAATTAATATAATTAAAAGAAAAATCAAACCGTCCATTCATAAGATATACTTTTATATCCATTTATCCATTTATTTATTATTTAAATCGAAAAAAAATAATAAAAACATTAACAAACACATTTAATTTAATTGCGATGCCGAGCAACATGATATATCCTCCTAAAATGTTAAAATTTATTAACCACTAACAGCACACCCGTTATTCGTACGAAGTGTATAATTTAAAGAAACTTAAAGTTCGCAATCATGTGCAAATTCTGTTAAAATATTAAATTTATTGCTCCTAAAGAGAAGTTTAAGAATATATGTTCTCACTATGCAAAATTATCTTCACGATCCGATCTGAAGAATAAAACATCCTGCTCCCTTTTGTAAGCAAATTTACAGAAGAAAAAATAGGAATTGAATGAATATATGCAACCCCGTACTAATTATATTGTCGCAGATCAGAAAATATGCCAATGTGTTAGTAGAAGATTACCCGTATTACAATATGCGTCTCAAAAATATTTGCCAAAATAAAAGAGATGACGTAATAAATTGAAAACATCAATAATATCCGTACTCTTTATACCAGAAGGTCGTAATTGATTCCAATATATGCCAATATATATCAAAACATATGTCAATATACCTGTACTACTTATATTCTCGTAGATTAAAAGATATACACGTGTATTTGTAGAAGATTCGTACAACATACAATATATGAGTTTAAACAATCTTTGTCATAATAAAATAATTGCATAATAACTTGAAAATATCAATAATCCTTGAATCAATAATCCCCGAATATATAAATAATAATAATTTTTAAACCTGAAGACCGTAATTGATATTATCCAGGCAAAAATGCTATAAGAAAAATCAAATCGTTCTTTTCTAAAATATATTTTTATATCCATTTATTTATTATTCAAATCGAAAAAATAATTATTAAAATTAACAGACAGATTTAATTTAATTGCGTTTCTGAGTAACATGATATAAGATAGAATCTTATATCATGTTAAATATGTCATGTCTTATAACATAAACTGCGAAATTAAATAACGATTTTGATTTCTCTATACTTCTCATTGTTCCGTAAAAGCGTGTTTTAAATAAACCATGAACCATGGAGATAGATTTCCCCTTTAAATCATGTTTCAAACAATTCATGTTTTCAGAAAGTGACTAATTAACGCAAAAAATCTCCCATCAAACTCAGAGATTAAATTTTAATCCACTTTCAAACGATTTTCAAGCTTTTCGTTTGGATAAACCACGGAGTTAGGGAGTAGAACTCCTAGGGAAAAGTTCCGTTTTTCATTAATATCTCGACAACCCCAGGTCTTTGAAACTCGAAACTTGGACAAAATTTATGGGGGGATATTTCAAGGGTATTCACCAAATTTCATTAAATTCGGTTCAGCCGTTTTTCCGTGATGATGGGACAAACGAAAATTTCGTTTTTTACTAATATCTCGAGAACCACTGGTCGTAGAAACTCAAAATACGGATATAATTTTAAGTGGGACTATTTCTGGGCTACCCACAAAATTTCATCAAATTCGGTTCAGCCGTTCTCCCGTGATGGTGTGACAAACAGACAGACAGACAGACAGACAGACAGATTTTCATTTTTATTTATATAGACTAGCAGCATACCCGTTCTTCGTACGGAGTATATAATATAAAGAAACTTGAAATTCATAATCATGCCCAAATTCTTATAGTATACTAAATGACATGTTTAATCAAAATATTCTGTTAAAATATTTAATATAATGCTCCTAAAAAGAAGTTTAAGAATCTCTGTTCTCGCTATATAAAATTATCTTCATGGACATATCTGAAGAATTAAACATCTTGGACCCCTTACGTAAGCAAATATAAAAAAAAAATATGGAATTGAATTAATATATGCAAAATAAAAGCGTTAAAATTGTATGGGACCCGTACTAATTATATACGCAAATATTAGAAAATATAACCTGTATTAGTAGATTACATGTATGAATTGAAAATACCAATAAACCCGTAATCTTTAAATCTGAAGACAGTCATTTATTCCAATATATGTCAAAATTAAAGTCCTAAAATTATATGGGAAGATATACACGTACTACTTATAATGTCCGATTATTAGTAGAAGATTACCCGTTTTGCAATATGAGTCTCAAATGTTTTTTGGTAAAATACAACAGACGACGTAATAAATTGAATATATAATTAATTCCCTTAATATTTATACCAGAAGACTGTACTTGATTCCAATATATATGCCAATATATGTCAAAATATATGCCAATATACCTGTACTACTTATATTCTCGTAGGTTAGAAGATATACCCGTGCATTCCTAGAAGATTACTCGTACAACGTACAATATGCGTGTGTCAGCAATTTTTGCCGCAATAAAACAATGGCGTAATAACTTAAAAATATCAATAATCCCTGAATCAATAATTCCGGAAAATATCAATAATAATAATGTTTAAACCTGAGAGTATAATTGATATTATCCAGTCCAAAATGAAATGGCAATGAAATTTATTTTATATACATATCTTCATTATTCAAATCGGAAAGGATTTAATAAAAATCGGCTGCCGCATAAACACATTGGATTTAAATCCGTTGCTAAGCGACATGATATCATTTGCTTCAAATAAATTGGTAGAAAAAATATCGTCTAAATAGTTATATTTCTATGGAACATTTGGCGACAGTTTCGTCAAATTAGCGACATTTTAAAAAATCGCCAAATTTATCGCCAAGTGGGACTGTAGAACTGACAGTTCCACTTTGCGACAAATTGACGAAATATCATCACAATACTATCCCCTAACAAAAAACAATTAATATCATTTATGTAGCGCAATTTTATCAATTTCAAGATATTTTTATAGATTTGAAAACATTTTTATCAATTTGGTGACATTTTAAAAATTCGCTAAATGTATTACTAAGTAGGATGGTTGGTCTGACAGATAATGCTAACCAAACATCATTTCAGTACTCTCTTCTAACAAAACAAAAAAAAAATTCATTGATATGTAGAAGACCCAAGCCACACGACCAACCCGAAGGTTTATGGCAGCTGCTTGTGTGTCGTTTATATCAATTTATTGACATTTCCGTCAATTTGGCAAAGTTTAAGAAAAGTTGTCAAATTAGCGATATCCCTCCAAATTCGTAGCTTTGAATTTGCAGATCTGAATGAAACATTCTTATCCCGTTTCAATATACTAAATGAAAACACTACAATTGTATTAGAAGATATACCCGCTCTACTCTTTTTCTGTTTCAACAATCGGCTATATGAATTTATTGGCTAAACACAATATATGAGTTTAGTAGCTAAATACGATATAAGCTTGAAAACTCTTTGCCAAAATAAATGAAATTGATGTACGCAGTCAGCAATTAATGTAATTAAAAGAAAAATCAAACCGTCCTTTCATACGATATACTTTTATATCCATTTATCCATTTATTTATTATTTAAATCGAAAAAAAATAATAAAAACATTAACAAACACATTTAATTTAATTGCGATGCCGAGCAACATGATATATCCTCCTAAAATGTTAAAATTTATTAACCACTAACAGCACACCCGTTATTCGTACGGAGTGTATAATTTAAAGAAACTTATAGTTCGCAATCATGTGCAAATTCTGTTAAAATATTAAATTTATTGCTCCTAAAGAGAAGTTTAAGAATATATGTTCTCACTATGCAAAATTATCTTCACGATTAGATCTGAAGAATAAAACATCCTGCCCCCTTTTGTAAGCAAATTTACAGAAGAAAAAATAGGAATTGAATGAATATATGCAACCCCGTACTAATTATATTGTCGCAGATCAGAAAATATGCCAATGTGTTAGTAGAAGATTACCCGTATTACAATATGCGTCTCAAAAATATTTGCCAAAATAAAAGAGATGACGTAATAAATTGAAAACATCAATAATATCCGTACTCTTTATACCAGAAGGTCGTAATTGATTCCAATATATGCCAATATATATCAAAACATATGTCAATATACCTGTACTACTTATATTCTCGTAGATTAAAAGATGTACACGTGTATTTGTAGAAGATTCGTACAACATACAATATATGAGTTTAAACAATTTTTGTCATAATAAAATAATTGCATAATAACTTGAAAATATCAATAATCCTTGAATCAATAATCCCCGAAAATATAAATAATAATAATTTTTAAACCTGAAGACCGTAATTGATATTATCCAGTCAAAACTGCTATAATAAAAATCAAATCGTTCTTTTCTAAAATATATTTTTATATCCATTTATTTATTATTCAAATCGAAAAAATAATTATTAAAATTAACAGACAGATTTAATTTAATTGCGTTTCTGAGTAACATGATATAAGATAGAATCTTATAACATGTTAAATATGTCATGTCTTATAACATAAACTGCGAAATTAAATAACGATTTTGATTTCTCTATACTTCTCATTGTTCCGTAAAAGCTTGTTTTAAATAAACCATGAACCATGGAGATAGATTCCCCCTTTAAATCATGTTTCAAACAATTCATGTTTTCAGAAAGTGACTAATTAACGCAAAAAATCTCCCATCAAACTCAGAGATTAAATTTTAATTCACTTTCAAACGATTTTCAAGCTTTTCGTTTGGATAAACCACGGAGTTAGGGAGTGGAACTCCTAGGAAAAAGTTCCGTTTTTCATTAATATCTCGACAACCCCAGGTCTTAGAAACTCGAAACTTGGACAAAATTTATGGGGGGATATTTCAAGTCTATTCACCAAATTTCATTAAATTCGGTTCAGCCGTTTTTCCGTGATGATGAGACAAACGAAAATTTCGTTTTTTACTAATATCTCGAGAACCACTGGTCGTAGAAACTCAAAACACGGATATAATTTTAAGTGGGGCTATTTCTGGGCTACCCACAAAATTTCATCAAATTCGGTTCAGCCGTTCTCCCGTGATGGTGTGACAAACAGACAGACAGACAGACAGACAGACAGACAGACAGACAGATTTTCATTTTTATTTATATAGATAATTCATCTCTATCTCGATGTACTCATATTATTGATTTAAGTGTCACTTTCCATGATACTTTTAACTTTCAGAGACATATCGATAATATTATTAAAAGAGTGTATCAAAGACTTGGTTTCACCTTAAGACGATTTCGTGTTTTTGCCAGTTCTGATTCGATTATTTGTATTTATAACTAGCAGCATACCCGTTCTTCGTACGGAGTATATAATATAAAGAAACTTGAAATTCAGAATCATGCCCAAATTCTTATAGTATACTAAATGACATGTTTAATCAAAATATTCTGTTAAAATATTTAATATAATGCTCCTAAAAAGAAGTTTAAGAATCTCTGTTCTCGCTATATAAAATTATCTTCATGGACATATCTGAAGAATAAAACATCTTGGACCCTTATGTAAGCAAATATAAAAAAAAATATGGAATTGAATCAATATATGCAAAATAAAAGCGTTAAAATTGTATGGGACCCGTACTAATTATATACGCGAATATTAGAAAATATAACCTGTATTAGTAGATTACATGTATAAATTGAAAATACCAATACACCCGTAATCTTTAAATCTGAAGACAGTCATTTATTCCAATATATGTCAAAATTAAAGTGCTAAAATTATATGGGGAGATATACACGTACTACTTATAATGTCCGATTATTAGTAGAAGATTACCCGTTTTGCAATATGAGTCACAAATGTTTTTTGGTAAAATACAACAGACGACGTAATAAATTGAATATATAATTAATCCCCTTAATCTTCATACCAGAAGACTGTACTTGATTCCAATATATATGCCAATATATGTCAAAATATATGCCAATATACCTGTACTACTTATATTCTCGTAGGTTAGAAGATATATACCCGTGCATTCCTAGAAGATTACTCGTACAACGTACAATATGCGTGTGTCAGCAATTTTTGCCGCAATAAAACAATGGCGTAATAACTTAAAAATATCAATAATCCCTGAATCAATAATTCCGGAAAATATCAATAATAATAATGTTTAAACCTGAAGAGTATAATTGATATTATCCAGTCCAAAATGAAATGGCAATGAAATTTATTTTATATACATATCTTCATTATTCAAATCGGAAAGGATTTAATAAAAATCGTCTGCCGCATAAACACATTGGATTTAAATCCGTTGCTAAGCGACATGATATCATTTGCTTCAAATAAATTGGTAGAAAATATATCGTCTAAATAGTTATATTTCTATGGAACATTTGGCGACAGTTTCGTCAAATTAGCGACATTTTAAAAAATCGCCAAATTTATCGCCAAGTGGGACTGTAGAACTGACAGTTACACTTTGCGACAAATTGACGAAATATCATCACAATACTATCCCCTAACAAAAAACAATTAATATCATTTATGTAGCGCAATTTTATCAATTTCAAGATATTTTTATAGATTTGAAAACATTTTTATCAATTTGGTGACATTTTAAAAATTCGCTAAATGTATTACTAAGTAGGATGGTTGGTCTGACAGATAAATGCTAACCAAACATCATTTCAGTACTCTCTTCTAACAAAACAAAAAAAAATTTCATTGATATGTAGAAGACCCAAGCCACCCGACCAACCCGAAGGTTTATGGCAGCTGTTTGTGTGTCGTTTATATCAATTTGGCGACATTTCCGTGAATTTGGCAAAGTTTAAGAAAAGTTGTCAAATTAGCGATATCCCTCCAAATTCGTAGCTTTGAATTTGCAGGTCTGAATGAAACTTTCTTATCCCGTTTCAATATACTAAATGAAAACACTACAATTGTATTAGAAGATATACCCGCTCTACTCTTTTTCTGTTTCAACAATCGGCTATATGAATTTATTGGCTAAACACAATATATGAGTTTAGTAGCTAAATACGATATAAGCTTGAAAACTCTTTGCCAAAATAAATGAAATTGATGTACGCAGTCAGCAATTAATATAATTAAAAGAAAAATCAAACCGTCCATTCATAAAATATACTTTTATATACATTTATCCATTTATTTATTATTTAAATCGAAAAAAAATAATAAAAACATTAACAAACACATTTAATTTAATTGCGATGCCGAGCAACATGATATATCCTCCTAAAATGTTAAAATTTATTAACCACTAACAGCACACCCGTTATTCGTACGGAGTGTATAATTTAAAGAAACTTAAAGTTCGCAATCATGTGCAAATTCTGTTAAAATATTAAATTTATTGCTCCTAAAGAGAAGTTTAAGAATATATGTTCTCACTATGCAAAATTATCTTCACGATCAGATCTGAAGAATAAAACTTCCTGCCCCCTTTGTAAGCAAATTTACAGAAGAAAAAATAGGAATTGAATGAATATAAGCAACCCCGTACTAATTATATTGTCGCAGATCAGAAAATATGCCAATGTGTTAGTAGAAGATTACCCGTATTACAATATGCGTCTCAAAAATATTTGCCAAAATAAAAGAGATGACGTAATAAATTGAAAACATCAATAATATCCGTACTCTTTATACCAGAAGGTCGTAATTGATTTCAATATATGCCAATATATATCAAAACATATGTCAATATACCTGTACTACTTATATTCTCGTAGATTAAAATATATACACGTGTATTTGTAGAAGATTCGTACAACATACAATATATGAGTTTAAACAAATTTTGTCATAATAAAATAATTGCATAATAACTTGAAAATATCAATAATCCTTGAATCAATAATCCCCGAAAATATAAATAATAATAATTTTTAAACCTGAAGACCGTAATTTATATTATCCAGTCAAAAATGCTATAAGAAAAATCAAATCGTTCTTTTCTAAAATATATTTTTATATCCATTTATTTATTATTCAAATCGAAAAAATAATTATTAAAATTAACAGACAGATTTAATTTAATTGCGTTTCTGAGTAACATGATATAAGATAGAATCTTATAACATGTTAAATATGTCATGTCTTATAACATAAACTGCGAAATTAAATAACGATTTTGATTTCTCTATACTTCTCATTGTTCCGTAAAAGCTTGTTTTAAATAAACCATGAACCATGGAGAAAGATTTCCCCTTTAAATCATGTTTCAAGCAATTCATGTTTTCAGAAAGTGACTAATTTACGCAAAAAATCTCCCATCAAACTCAGAGATTAAATTTTAATTCACTTTCAAACGATTTTCAAGCTTTTCGTTTGGATAAACCACGGAGTTAGGGAGTAGAACTCCTAGGAAAAAGTTCCGTTTTTCATTAATATCTCGATAACCCCAGGTCTTAGAAACTCGAAACTTGGACAAAATTTATGGGGGGATATTTCAAGGCTATTCACCAAATTTCATTAAATTCGGTTCAGCCATTTTTCCGTGACGATGAGACAAACGAAAATTTCGTTTTTTACTAATATCTCGAGAACCACTGGTCGTAGAAACTCAAAACACGGATATAATTTTAAGTGGGGCTATTTCTGGGCTACCCACAAAATTTCATCAAATTCGGTTCAGCCGTTCTCCCGTGATGGTGTGACAGACAGACAGACAGACAGACAGACAGATTTTCATTTTTATTTATATAGATACCCTTGTTAAACCAATCTTGGAATATTGTGCAATGATTTGGGACCCTGTTTACAATCTACATTCTCAACGGATAGAAATCGTGCAAAATAAACTATTACGTACTATTGATTACAGATTGACTGGCTATTATCCTTATGATATGCATACAAGGGAACTCAGACAGAAATATAGTTTAATGTCTCTTAAAAAAAGAAGAAACTGGTCCTACCTCTTGTTTTATAAGGTTTTAAATAATACTATTGATTGCCCTACTTTACTTTCTCACCTGGAATTCTACATACCTGTCAATAATACCAGGAAAAAACCTCTTTTTCACAATACTACTGTTAAACACAACTACATTAAATGCTATTCTATCTATAAATTTGTTGATCTATATAATACCTATTGTGCTGATATTAATATATTTAACTTGACTCCTGCCTGTTTTAAAAAGCCTGTTTCAATGCGCTTGACATGTTTACTAATTAGTATTCTTGTATCCTATGTTCTGTACTTTTTAATTTCTTGTGTGGCTACTGTAACTGGATTTCATCTGTAGTTGCCACGTAAATTGAATAAAATAAAATAAAATAAAATAAAATAAAATTTGGTTGGTAATACACTTGGGTATGACCCTGGTGCTGATTAGTTTTTGGTGCGATTAGAAACAACAAAACCCGCCTTTTTTTGTGAAATGTCCCGTAAAAATGTCGTATATCCATTCTAGCTAAAATACTAATTGACCAAATTTCACAACATTTGGTAGGTAAATTACTTGTGGGATACTCTGGTGCTGATTAGATTTTTTAACGATTCGGAAAAGAACAACCTGCCTTTTTTTACGAAATAGTCTGCAAAAATCGCCAAAATCTAAAAATAAAGACTACTTATGCTCAAATGTATTAATTAAATTCTAGTTTTATACACAATTTTTGTCTAGGAAAAGAATATAAATAACTCTATTATTTTAGGACTAAACGTTCTCAAGATATTTGAGAGTTTTTGCATTTTTGCTATGCCGCTTTCGGGAAAATGTCCAATTACCAAATAAAAACAAAAATTGAATTGAAAATGCAAATTTTGTATTATTTTGTGCAATTAAACTCAATCTAATGAATTGTTAAAGAAATAAAAAAATATCTGAAGTGAGCAGCACCTGACTCTCCCCGCTGATTCAAATTAATTCTGTAATTTTTTACTTTCCCTGCAATACATGGTAATGTATAGGGAAAGTATTGGAATCATACCGAAAATCACAACTCGAGTTTTCGACGGATCTACACGTTTCGAGACCCCTAGAATACGAAAAAACCATTTTTAGCGTGACGTCTGTGCGTGTGTCTGTCTGTCTGTCTGTCTGTGTGTCTGTCTGTCTGTCTGTGTGTCTGTCTGTGTGTCTGTCTGTCTGTGCAGATTTTGTATCCACTGTAACTAAAAAACTAATGGACCGAATTTCACAAAATTTGGTAGGTAAGTCACTTGTGGGCGGGGCTAGTGCTGATTAGTTTTGGGTACGATTCGGAATAAAAGAACCCGCCTTTTTTTGCGAAATGGCCCGCAAAAATCTTCAAAATCTAAACTAAAGAACTTGGTATACTTAGATATATCCATTAAATGCCCGTTTAATACGTAATGTTTAACGACGAAAAGAATAAGACCAACCCCATTACACTAGGACTAGCCGTTCTCGAGATATTTTAGTTTTTCGTACTTTCCCTACGCCACCTTTGAAAATAAGCCCGGTTACCGAATGAGAACGAAAATTGAATTAAAAGTGAATTACAAAAAATTGAATTAAAAGTGAATTACACAAAATTCGGTAGATGAGTCACGTATAGGTCACCCTGGTGCTGATTACATTTTGGTACGATTCAGAAAAAAACAACCTGCCTTTTTTTGCAAAATGACCCGCAAAAATTGCCAAAATCTAAAATAAAAAACTGGGTATACTCAAATATATCCATTAAATGCTGATTTAATACGTAATTTTTAACGAAGAAAAGAATAAGACCAACCCCATTACACTAGGTCTAGCCGTTCTCGAGATATTTTAGTTTTTCGTACTTTCCCTACGCCACCTTTGAAAATAAGCCCGGTTACCGAATGAGAACGAAAATTGAATAAAAGTGAAATAAATTTAATTAAAATAAAGAGAACGTGGATATAAGTCTGCAGGGAAAGTCATGTGCTGCCCTCATCAGATTTTTACTTTCCCTGCAATACATGGTAATGTATAGGGAAAGTATTGGAATCATGCCGAAAATCGCAACTCGAGTTTTCGACGGATCTACACGTTTCGAGACCTCTAGAATACGAAAAAACCATTTTTAGCGTGACGTCTGTGTGTATGTGTCTGTCTGTCTGTGTGTCTGTGTGTCTGTCTGTCTGTGTGTCTGTCTGTGCAGATTTTGTATCCACTCTAACTAAAAAACTAATGGGCCGAATTTCACAAAATTTTGTAGGTAAGTCACTAGTGGGCGGGGCTGGTGCTGATTAGTTTTGGGTACGATTCGGAATAAAAGAACCCGCCTTTTTTGTGAAATGGCCCGCAAAAGCTTGTATCCACTGTAGCTGAAAAACTAATGGACCGAATTTTACAAAATTCGGTAGATGAGTCACTTATGGGTCACCCTGGTGCTGATTAGATTTTGGTACGATTCGGAAAAAAAATAACTGCCTTTTTTTTGCAAAATGGCCCGCAAAAATTGTCAAAATCTAAACTAAAAAGCTAGGTATGCTCAAATATATCCATTAAATGCTTGTTTAATACGTAATTTTAACGAAGAAAAGAATAAGACCAACCCCATTACACTAAGACTAGCCGTTCTCGAGATATATTAGTTTTTTTCGTATTTTCTCCACGCCACCTATGAAAAAAAGTTCAGTTATCAAATGAGAACGAAAATTGAATTAAAAGTGAATTAAATTTAATTAAAATAAAGAGAACGTGGATATAAGTCTGCAGGGAAAGTCATGTGCTGCCCACATCAGATTTTTTATTTCATTACGCATTAAATTGAGTTTATTGCATCTGCGTTTCGTTTGGCAACTGAATTCACTTTAAATTCTTCAGATTCATAAAATTCCAAAAACTACAATATCTCGAGAAAGATTTATCCTACGCTGAAGAGGTCAGATTTATTCGCTTCGTTGTCAAATTTTACATGTAGAAGAAGTACTTAATTAATACATCTCACCAATTTTAGTCATTTATTTCAGATTTCCACTATCTTTCACGTGTAGTATTTTATTTTAGATCGAATATATTAGATTTGATGGTTATTTCGTAAACAGAAGGCAGATTCTTTTTTTTTTCGAATCGCATCAAAATCTAACCAGCATCACAATATCTTACGAGTGACTTATCTGCCAAATTTTGTGTAATTTGATCAATTAGTTTGTCAGCTAGTGTGGATACATACAATTTTAGCCGGCCATTTCGTTAAAAAAAGGCGGGTTCTTTCAATCCGAATCGTACCAGAAACTAATCAGCACCAGGGTCACATCCAAGTGACTTACTTACCTAGACAATTTTATGAAATTTAGTCGATTAGTTAAGTTTCTGTGGACATGTTTAATCTCTGTGTGCCATTTCGTAAAAAAATGCAGGTTCTTCTTTTTCGAATCGTATCAAAATCTTATCAGCACCAGGGTGACCCACAAGTGACTTATCTACCAAATTTTGTAAAATTTGATCAATTATATTTTTAGTTAGAGTGGATACAGACGATTTTTGCGGGCCAATCCCTCAAAAAAAGGCGGGTTCTTTTTTGCGAAATGGTCCGCAAAATCCGAATCATACCAAAAAGTAATTAGCACCAGGGTCACACACGAGTGACTTACCTACCAAATTTTATGAAATTCAGTCCATTAGTTTTTGTTCGAGTGGATACATACATTGCACAGACAAACACACAGACAGACAGACACACAGATGCACACACAGACGTCACGCTAAAAATAGATTTTTCATATTCTAGAGGTCTCAAAACGTGAAGATCCGTCGAAAACTCGGGTTGCGAGTTTCGGTATGATTCTAGTACTTTCTCTGTACATTACCATGTATTGCAGGGAAAATAAAAATCTGATGTGGGCAGCACATGATTTTCCCTGCAGACGTGTTTCTACTGCGCAACTAGCATCCTATAAAACAGCTTTAAAATGTGGACGGTTTATCTTTGCTCGTTACCGGTGTTGCAGTTCCGTGGAGACATAACCAATAATGCCGTTACAACGTTGCCGAAGACCTTATAAGCAATTAGACGAGTTCGAACGTAGTCGTATAGTCGGGATGCGTGAAGCTGGTTTGTCATACCGGGCAATGGTCCGCCACCTGCACCGAACGGACACTGCTGTGTAAAGGTGCTAGCAGCAATGTTTGGTGCAACGAACTCATCAGCGGAATGAAAGCTCTGGAAGGCCAAGGTGCACGAATGCGAGGCAAGATCGGATGATTGGGCGACAAGCCAATGGCATCATTGTCCGCTATCCAACTTGCTACAGCCTCTTCCATACCACTCGTGGTTCCTTCCACCATCTCACGGCGCTTGGCTGAGATGGGGTTACGCTCGTTGCGGCTTTTAAGACGTCTGCTCATAACCCCACAACATCGACAGAGTTGCGTAGAGTGGTGTTGTAGCCGAGCATCATGGCTGCCAGCAGGCTGGCATCGCATAGTGTTCAGCCATGAATCACGCTTCAGTCTTTCAGCAGATGACCATCGGGTACGTGTGTGGAGGCGCCAGAGCCAGCGATCTCAATCAGCTTTTGTTTTACACAGGCACGCAGCCATTACCCCTAGTGTGATGGTGTGGGGTGTTATCTCTTACGACAGCAGGTCGCCCCTAGTCATCCTGCGAACTTTAACAACTCGACGATATGTTGATGAAATCCTGCGGCAGTTTGCGTTACCCTTCATGGCACGTCATTCTGGGGCCATTTTCCAACAAAATAATGCCACGCCACATACGGCTCGCATATCTGTGAACTGTCTCCGTGCTGTTGATACTGTTCCTTGGCCAGTAAGGTCACCAGACCTTTCGCCAATCGAGTATGGGACATGCTAGGCCGTATGTATGGGACATGCTAGGCCGACAGATTCGGGCACACCGAAATGTAGCAGATCTGGAGCAACAATTGAGGAATGTCTGACAGAATGTATCGCAGGATGACATTAAGAAACTTTATCACTCCTTACCTAGACGTATACAGGCATACATTGCCTCCAAGGAGTTTTTCACCAATTACTTATTTAAAAATTCAATGTGCAATTGCTAACCATTGATGGGTCCTGTGGTCTTGATTTTGTAATAATTTCATTACCTGTGAATGAACTGTACGCATATTTAATTAAAAAAAATATTGTCACTTTCTTCATGGTGCTTCGTTTTTTTTCTCCCCCCCCCCCCTTGCAAAACAGTGCATTTCATCGAAAACCCTACTCCAGAAGAATATCTATAAAATATCGATTCGAGACTCACAAGGCATTAATTACAGCGCTTCAAATATTTCTCCCCCGCCGTGTAACGTTGAACTGTGAAAAACAGCTAATGACTTGCAAAGAATTTTATGAAAACGTGCTTCCGGAGAGCAATACTCTCATAGCCAAATAATGGAACAAATGGACCAAAATGAATGCTAATTCGAGACCTAGTGATGCAAGGGAGGCCCTTTTGCAATACACTCAAATCTTTTCCCCAATTCATACACGTTGTTACAGATTCTTGCAACAATTTCGATATCCACTGCTACGCCAGAAAGAACATTTTCAACATTTAAGACGATTGAAAACGTATTTAAGAAGCCGTAAAAATGACTTTATCAAGTTCTAATTTTAGCATGTTGTTCAGACTGTCTGTGGGACATATTGGAATGTAAATGAATAATATCACCCAATTAGTTTAGGATTGAACCCGGGTAGAAAACATGAAATACATTGGATCCTATGGGACCTAATTTTTACTTTCCTTATATACATAATGTATAAGGAAAGTATTGTGACGCGGTCGAAAATTCGAATTCGAGTTTTCGACGGGAGAGCACGTTTCAAGCATCTCTGATCACGAATCAAGCATTTTTGAAGTGATGTCTGTGTGTGTGTGTGTGTGTGTGTGTGTGTGTGTGTGTCAGTGAGTCTGTGGAGACGATAACTGACGAACGAATGGACCGATTCGAACCAAATTTGGTACAAAAATCACAATCCGTAAACACTGGAAGTCTATTGTTTTTATACGTAATCGAATGTTCAGAACCCCCCTAAATTTTCGAATAAAATTTGGAAAAAATCGTCAAAAAATCAAAACCCCTAATAAAGTTACGGAAATAGATATTTCTTATGTAATTTTTTATTAGAAAACGATTAACATAAATTTTAGAACGCTAACATGAACCGTTCTCGAGATATTGCACATTTTTCAAAAAATTTATCAAAAAGTCATATAAAATGAAAAAAAAATATTTCCTATTGAGAAACATGTTCACTTCTCATATGTAATACCATGCGATAAATTGAGTGACATCATTCTCGTGGATCTAGCTCGTTCCAGTCATGAAATAATATACTTTGGGTAATACTTTTGTATTTGAACGCCAATAGTCATTTTTCTGCTGTATGAACAACCTATTTCTTCGTCCATAACGCTTGGCGAGATTTTGGCGACCAATTTGGCGGAAAGCCGCCAACTTGGCGACTTTTTGAAATGTTGCCAAATTAACGAAAATCTCGCCAAATGGATAAAAATGACGCTAAATCAATGAAAATAACGACTAATTGCCGAAAATTCAATATCTTGGAAAGAATATTAGTATCTACTATAAGAAAAACCAATTTTTTTACTGTAAAAGTAGTAAATTCATTACATTATATAAGGAAAGTCATGTGTTGCCCACATCAGATTTTTCAAATACTTTTTAAGCAGAGTTAAATTTCAGAAAATGCTTCCAAAATTTTAGAAAATATTTAAATTATCACGTAATAATGTGTAACAAAATTTCATTAAAATATGTTAAGTAGTTTTTTTTTAAATAAAAATTTAAATAATAATTACATCCATATTATGTGAATAGATCACGTGACTCATTGCAAAATAAAATATGGCATACACTTTTTTTTCACTGTGTGAAAATCAGGATTTTTAAGGAACGTTTATATTTTATGTTGTATCCGTCCTACAGCCGCTTTATCTAAATTCTATGCCTGCACAATTACAATATTTTTGACTGAAGTCAAAAATATAAGCGATATGAATGAAATATTCATTGACTTTACCTATAGAAGCAGACGATTTTATAGCATTGCCTTTTTGGATGAACTTTAAATTTCCAAGTGAAATAAATTATTGTACTGTGATAATTAAAATTATTGTATTATTGTACTGTGGTAATTTAAAAAATATCACCGCTGAATTTATCGCATTTTAGAGATATTTAAATAAAATTGCATTTCAGTTGGAAAGGGTTTCATAATAAAAGATTTATGAATAATTAATCTTTCTTTTTTTTACATATGTTGATCCAATTTCATAGCATTTTCATTTTGACATATATTGATCAAATTTCATATATTCTGTAAATTTGTTTACAAACAGGACCAGAATGTTCTATTCTTCAGATCTGCCCATAAAGATAATTTTGTATAGCGAGAACAGCGATTCTTATGCTTCTTATATTAATTATTTCGTGCTACTAAGCAACGGAATTAAACTTAATGAATTTATACAGCAACCGGTTTTTATTAAATCCTTTCCGATTTAAATAATTAAGAAATGTATATAAAAAATCTGATGTGAGCAGCCCATGACTTTCCTTTTATAAGGCAATGAATTTTTTACTTTTACAGTAAAAAAAAAATCTGATGTGGGCAACACATGACTTTCCTTATATAATGCAATGAATTTACTAATTTTACAATAAAAAAATAGGTTTTCCTTGTAGTAGATATTTATATTCTCTCCAAGATATTAAATTTTCGTCAATTAGTCGTCATTTTCATTGATTTAGTGTCATTTTTATCCATTTGAGTTATGAGTTATGAAGATAAACAACATAAAAACAAAAAAATAAATTAGGTAAAATACATAAAAAACAAGCAAAATAGAAAACACTACAATCAAAATGATGGCATCGAAATGAAAATCCCCAGCGTTAAATGGATAATCATTCTTTTTTGTCGGTTTAGATCGGGTAACTCTTTCGCCAGGAGTCGCAGTCTAAAAACTCGTTCCGGAACGGTAATGCCGAATAAGAACACGGAAGTGAGAGAAATAAAACACCCCAAAACAAACAAACTTAAGAAAAGTGTGGCTCACAATACTAACGGAATCATTTCTCTAGCGTAAAACTCTGAGTCAGTTTTTGATTTCTTTCTCCGTTTTTTTGTTGAGAAAGTTCTTTTTTAGACTGCTTTTATACATTTACAACTTTTCTTCCTTGGAAAGGTCCCAGTTGGCACCTGCGCCCAGGGAACTAGCTCTTGAGATTTGGGAATTACTTTGAAGCGATGACGGAACGTTATGAGTGAGATAAACAAGAGGCGAAAAGACACTTTGGAATGTTACTAATGGGTCTTTAAGGAGGGCTCCGGCTGGATGACAGTTTTGTGTTTGAGCGAGGAAACATATTGAGGGACGTGACAGTTTTTCGACACCATCGGCTCGGTTTTGTGTTCTTCATTAGCTTCAGACATCTGTCTCGCTGGGAGATGAACGATGATTCTCAAGATAATTTCAAATAAGCGCCCCCATCTTACTTAATAAAGTGAGATGGCTGTGTGTCTTCGTGTGCGGTCTTTAGCGAAAAATCGTCGTACGGGCATGGAATTTGGTACACAGGCACTTAACCTTTTGAGGTGCACCTTTCGGGGTCCTTAACCTTTTGCTTACGGGTGGGACAGCGTCAAATCCAAACGAAAAATCTCCCAAAAAGATAGGTATTTGACATACCCTATCCCAAATAATTCGATTCGCAAATAATTCGATGCCCTTTGCAGGCATTGGCGTCCATTCTCCTCCTCTTCCTAGCTTTAGCTTCTGGAAACCCTACACTCACGCCATGGTACGGGTGTTTTCTCTGTCTGGTCTTCGAAAGAGACTAATGTAAGGAGGGGGTGGGGGATAGACTCCGAAGCGTTTTACACGTTCGCAGCAATATGAATGTATCAACTGGTTTCGGATGCAAAGAAAGTTTTCTTCGGGATGAAAGAGACAAAATGTCTGTTTAAGATCTATTTTTTTTTTACATTAACTGGAGTAACTAACTGCTCTGTTTTCATTATCCTATAGACATTCAATATCTTCTTTTTCAGTGGTCAAACGTGATAAAATAATTTGGGGAGACTTCAAATCAGAGACCAAAATAATAGTTTCGTGCTGGATATTGTAACAAGGTTAGGAATAAAATAAAATGCAGGGACTGAAGTGCAATAAAAATAAATGAATGGCATTGTGCAATTTTGTTGGTACCCTGGGATTTGCATTTGTCTGCGGGGAACTGATTCAAAAATGTCTTATCTGGGGAAAACATAGAACACGGGAAACTCTATTTTAAGTAGTCTGCAAAGATCAAGGAAAACAAGTAAGAAAATAACTAATAACTTTTTTCACTGCTTCACTTTTTTCACTTATTAAAAGTTTAATTTACGATTCACATGGGAAAATTCCGTATGAAAAATTTCAAACCCCCTATAATTAAGGAATTCTTTAAATTCAATTTGTTATTAACTATTAAAATAACTACACGCCATTCGACAATAAACGCTATGTTTGCGGAAACGAAACGATTCGCGAAAAAATAAATAAATAAATAAGTAAAAATAAAAATATAAAATAAATCCCATCGTGAAAGGAGAAAAGGAATTTTTTCTTTAGCAAAAAAGTCACGTAGCTTAATCTACTTGAGCCTATATGGCAGTTAAATGATAAAATTTCTCACGCACACTGTTACAACGTATCATCTGGAATCGTGGGGTGTGCGCTCATAATACAAGAATGAATCCAAATGTCTGGGTAACTAACACATTTATTCACAAGCGCAGTTTAAACAAGAACAACATACAGTAGAAAAGCACTTGAATACTCCACAAATTTCAACCAATACTATTTTCAAAACATTAACGTATGCCACACTTCAATGTAGCTCGTATCACTTGAACTGCTCTTCGAGTGAGTAACGACTCCATTCATAAACTTACTGTAAAAACTTCTAGAAATCTTTCATATCTCGTAGAATATTCATTATTTCGAGGTGACACTCAAACGTTCGAAAAGTCGGCAAATGTTGCCAAATTGGCGACGAATCGTCCAATATGGCAACCCCCTTCGAACTTCAGCGCATAGCAACCCTAAATTCACGTCATAGGAAAAGTTGCCGGTACGGATGTTTCCTCTGTCTGGCTTTCAAAAGAGACTCCAGTGAGAGAGAGAACATTTTACACGTTCGTAACGCTGTGCTTACGGAAATAAACGCTATATTTATTGAAAGAAACGCTATATTTAAGGAAACGAAATGATTCAAACAAAATAAATACATAAATAAATACATAAATAAATAAATAAAAATAAATATAAAAAATAAATCCCATCGTGAAAGGGAAAAGGGAATATTTTTCTCTTCCATAAAATCTCGTAGCTTAGTTTACTCAGGCCTATACACATTTCGCACACATACTATTTCAGTTCTCTTCCCAATGTTATGTCACTTGACGGGGTAGACATTTAAAGAAATGTCTGTCCTAAAAAATACGCCTTCGCTTCAAGGTCTCGTTCCAATCGAATCAAAACTACGTCTACAACTTCATTCGTATATTTACGAAGAAGTTATTTTATATATTTGTTTTAAAAATATGTAATTAAAAGGAAATTTTCTATGTAAATTATTGGAGTAGACACTCTCTACATTGTCTTCCCTGACGCTTCGCCAGTACTCCTTTGGTCTCTGAATAAGACATAGTTAACGTAAATATTGTAATTGTGTGTATGCAGCGGTCTATGTATGGGGGGGGGGGAGTCAATTCCCCACTTCCCAAAATTGAAAAGTTCCAAAACATTTCCTAAACACATATGTGATTAAAAAAAAATCTACTTAATCTCCAATTAGTTTGTCGTTTTGAAGCCCTTGAACTAAAAAAACGACCCGTTGTTACTTCCAATAAATAAACACACACACACAGACCCGGCCGTCCAAATAGCTGCTCTTAGTCCTCTGGACGAGTCGGACGGTCTGGGTCTTCAACACACACACAGACATCACCTCAAAAATGTTCGATTCGTGATCAGGGATGCTTAAAACGTGCTCTCCCGTCGAAAACTCAAATTCGAATTTTCGATCCCGTCACAATACTTTCCTTATACATTATTGTATATAAGGAAAGTAAAAATGTTATTCTTATAGTAGATACTTATATTCTTTCCAAGATATTGAATTTTCTTCAATTAGTCGTCATTTTCATTGATTTAGCGTCATTTTTATCCATTTGGCGAGATTTTCGTTAATTTGGCAACATTTAAAAATGTCTCCAAGTTGGCGACATTCCGTTAAATTCGTCGCCAAAATCTCGCCATGAGTTATGGACGGAGAAATAAGTTATTCTTACAGCGGATAAATGACTATTGGCGTTCAAATACAAAAGTATTACTTAAAGTATCTTTTCTCGTGAATAGAACGAGTTAGATCCATGAGAATGATATCACCAAATTTATCGCATGATATTACATATGAAAAATGAACATGTTTCGTAACAGTTAATATTTTTTTTTTAATTTATGGGATTTTTTGATAAATTTATGTGAAAAATGTGCAATATCTCGAGAACGGTTGATGCTATAGTTCTAAAGTTTATGTTAAACATTTTCTAAGGAAAAATTACATAAGAAATGTCTATTTGCGTCACTTTGTTAACGGTTTTAATTTTTTGATGATTTTTTCAAAATTTCACTCGAAAATTTAGGAGGGTTTTGAGCATTCGATTGTATTTTAAAACAATAGACTTCCAGTATTCACGGATTGTGATTTTTGTATCAAATTTCATTCGAATCGCTCCATTCGTTCGTGAGATATTGTCTCCACGGACTCACCGACACACACACACACATACACACACACACAGACATCACCTCAAAAATGTTCGATTCGTGATCAGGGATGCTTGAAACTTGCTTTCCAGTCGAAAACTCGAATTCGAATTTTCGACCCCGTCACAGTACTTTCCTTATACAGTATGTATATAAGGAATAAGGAAAGTAATATATATGTTTAAACGATCTTTAAACATCACGATCTTTATGCAGCGGAAAAAAATTGGATGCCATATTTTATTTTGCAATGAATCACGCATGTCTCTCGAATCTCTTCATATATCATGAGTGTAATTATTATTTCAATTTTTATTTAAAAAACTACCCAGCATATTTTACTGAAATTTTTTTTTACACATTTTATATGATAATTTAAATATTTCCTAAAATTTTCGAGCCAAATTCTGAATATTAACTTAGCTTAAAAAATGTTTGAAAAATTAAGTCCCATAAAGTTCTATGTATTTCATTTTTTCAACCCGGGCTCAATCCCAAACTAATTGGGTGGTATTATTAATTTCCATTCCCATATGTCCCACAGGCCGTCTGAATGACACATTGAAATTTTATTTTGGTAACGTCATTTTCCCGGCAATAATCGCGTGAACCGACAGACAGAATGACCAAAGTCATAAACACTTTTCAATTATGTTGGAAAGTGTTAAAATGTGTTTTTTAATTGGTACAAATGTAGAATATTTTTATGCCAACTAATATGTTACATGGAAATGATGTCTATATATCTATATAACAATTCTTTAACATGTTTTTGCCTTTCCTGACTCACACACATTCCGCTAAAAAGCAGTCCGGTGACTTCGACTAAATCTTCGCACACTTATACTATCGCACACTTATACTATCAACCATAGGACAGAACTAATGAGGCCGAATTATCAACTTCCCCTTCCAGGTGCGGAGAATCTATATAATAATCTTCAAACGTGTATTTGTCTTTCCAAGCAATACAGAAGCATCCCGGTGACCTAGAAGACTGAATCTTTGTACACTTTTAGCATTCATCTCCGGACAGAACCTAACGGGCCGAATTTTTGAATTCACCCTGAAATGGTAATTCGTTCTATCTCTTTAGTGGTAATTCGACCATACTCTAGTGGTAATTCGACTAAACTCTATTGGTAATTCGTTCTGCCTCTCATAGCTATAGGCATACCCAATATCTTAGAAGGAGGGGGAGGCTCTGACAACCGTAACATGTAGATTACTGCCTTGTGGTCAAATTGGATTGTCTACAGTGTCGGTTTCGCTTTCCAGTATGAACCATATAGAGATCCATTATAATTGTTTACCCAATAAAGTGTATGATTCCCAACAATATCCTGTCTGTCAACGTCACTGGTTTAAACTACATACGTGCATGCTATTAATACAATTTTTGGCTATTTATATCAGGGTATTTAAAGTCCAAACTCAAATACGTCTGTTTTATGGGATTCGAAAATCATTCAAAACAGATTTAGCATTCTTTGTATTTTCTGCACAGATGGAGACGAAGCGATTTCTCAGCTCCCAAAGTACCAATTTAAAAAGGATTAAATTGAAATGGTAAGTAAAAAAATCTGATGTGGGCAACACATGACTTTCCTTATATAATGTAATGAATTTACTACTTTTACAGTAAAAAAAATAGGCTTTTTTTATAGTAGATACTAATATTCTTTCCAAGATATTGAATTTTTGACACTTGGTCGTCACTTTCATTGATTTAGCGTCATTTTTATCCATTTGGCGAGATTTTCGTTAATTTTGCAACATTTCAAAAAGTCGCCAAGTGGGTGACATTACGCCAAATTCGTCGCCAAAATCTCGCCAAGCGTTATGGACGAAGAAATAAGTTATTCTTACAGCAGATAAATGACTATTGGCGTCCAAAATACAAAAGTATTACTCAAAGTATATCTTTTCATGAATGGAACGAGCTAGATCCACGAGAATGATGTCACCCAATTTATCGCATGGTATTACATATGAAAAGTGAACATGTTTCTCAATAAGAAATATTTTTTTTTATTTTATATGACTTTTTGATAATTTTTTTGAAAAATGTGCAATATCTCAAGAACGGTTGATGTTAGCGTTCTTAAATTTATGTCAATCGTTTTCTAATGAAAAATTACATAAGAAATGTCTATTTGCGTAACTTTATTAGTGGTTTTGATTTTTTGACGATTTTTTCAAAATTTCATTCGAAAATTTAGGAGGGTTCTGAATATTCGATTGCGTATAAAAACAATAGGCTTTCAACGTTTACGGATTGTGATTTTTGTACCAAATTTGGTTCAAATCGGTCCAGTCGTTCGTCAGTTATCGTCTCCACAGACTCACTGACACACACACACACACACACACACACACACACATACTTTCACAGACACACATACTTTCACACACACACACACACACACACACACATACTTTCACAGACACACATACTTTCACACACACACACACACACACACACACACACACACACACACACACACACACACACACACAGACATTACTTCAAAAATGTTTGATTCGTGATCAGGGATGCTTGAAACGTGCTCTCCCGTCGAAAACTCGAATTCGAATTTTCGACCCCGTCACAATACTTTCCTTATACATTATGTATATAAGGAAAGTAATAGGCTTCTTAATAATTGAGGCTGTCCCGCATTCGCCTCTTTTGCTTATGGTAAAAAACTCTTCTATTAAAAATTTGATCTACAGTTCCTTTATTAGTTGAACATTTATCGTACGCGGATTTGAGGTACCCTCTCAGTGAACATTTGCTGCAGTTGCTAAAATTTGATGCAATTGCTAATATCATTTGCTGCAATTGCTAAAAAAGTGCCTGTGCAACTAATAAATATTAAAACACGTTTTAAATGTAGATTAGAAAAAAAATTTAATATAAAAAAAATCTTTTTCAAATTGTTTAAATAAATTATTTTACAAACATTTAAAAAATAGGAATACCAATTAAATGTATGCCAACACGCCTTCCCTTGTTAAAAATCACACTTAACATTTTTAATTTGTGCTATAATTTCATTCAGAAATTGTAGAAAATTAAAATATATACATTTCTCGTCATATTAAAAGCTTACTGGGTTTGCGGATGGCAAAATTATTTCTGATTACAACCCACAATTTGACAGCATTTAATAAATTTATTTTTCAAATAAATTTATTAAAAAATCACATAAAATTAAAAGAAAATGTAACTATTGAAATATAATTTCACTTCTCATATGTAATATTATGCGATAAATTTGTTAACATCATTTTCGTGGATCTAGCATGTTCCATTCATGAAAGAAGATACTTCGGGTACTAGTTTTTTATTTGGACGCCAATAGTCATTTACCCACTATAAGAATAACCTATTTCTCGTCCATAACACTTGGCATAATTTTAGTGACAAATTTGGCGAATTATCGCCAACTTGGCGATTTTTTTAAATGTTGCCAAATTGACGAAAATGTCGTCAAATTGTAAAAAATGACGGTAAATCAATGAAAATGACGACTGATTGGTGAAAATTCATTATCTTGGAAAAAACATAGGAATAGACTATAAGATTAACCCATTTCTCCGTACATAACGCTAGGTCAAAAATTTGGCAGGATGTCGCCAACTTGGCGACTTTTTTAAATGTTGCCAAAGTAAGGAAAATGTCACCAAATTGATGAAATGTCGCCAAATTGATAAAATGTCGTCAAATTGATAAAAATGACGCCAAGTGGAGGGGAGGTAATGATTTGCAAATTTTGAATTTCGTCGTATGATGGGCATACCTAGTATTTAAAAAAATGCTCTTTTCTTCATTTATCCGTAACACTTGGCGATAAATCTAGCGGGATATCGCCATTTTGGCGATATTTCACCACAGATTGACGAAAATATCGCCAAAGTTAATGAAAATGGCGCCTAATTGATGAATTAATTAAAATATTTTGATATATAGACTGTATTGCTTATTGAGGATGCTATCAATATTAATAATTGTTAATTTAGAGTTGCATGAAATATAAGTTAATTGAGTGAAATAGTATTACATGTTATCATTCGAAAAAGAGCCAAATGTAAAATTCAACGTTAAAAACACTGTGCCATGGAACTTTTCATCATTTTTTCACTGTGAAAGAAGTAAATTCATTGCATTATAATAGGAAAGTCATATGATGCCCACATCAGATTTTTTTTACTATATTATGTATTTGTTTATTATAACAATAAACTCGTATAATCAATTTAAAGAAGTTTTAAGTTTGGTATGTACACTTATTATGCTTTGAGCGTCTTTTGAAAATAATTTAATTACTGATCTTTAAAAATTTTCGTGGCACACCTAAAATCCTCTCACGGCGTACTGGTGTGCCGCGACACACCGGTTGAAAATCACTGATCTATAGACTCGAGGTAGGAATTGTAAAATCAGTTACAGCGACCATTCGTTATTGAATTTGTTACTTTTTGGTTATTGAAGTCGTTATCCTGTGTTTATCACAAAATTATCAAAATCACAATATTATCAAAAAAAAATTGCGGCACACCTACAGTCCTCTCACGGTACACAAGTGTGCCGCGGCACACCTGTTGAAAATCACTGATCTATAGACTCGAGGTAGGAATTGTAAAGTCAGTTACAGCGACCATTCGTTATTGAATTTGTTACTTTTTGGTTATGGAAGTCGTTATCCCGTGTTTATCACAAAATTATCAAAATCACAAAGTTATCAAAAAAACTTTGCTGCACACCTACAATCCTCTCACGGTACACAAGTGTGCCGCGGCACACCTGTTGAAAATCACTGGTCTATAGACTAGAGGCCAAGGTAGGAATTGTAAAATCAGTTACATCAACCATTCGTTATTGAATCGTTATGAAAGTCGTTATAACAAGACTCAAATGCGTTTGCTCATCATCCATTACTATCCGATTCCTTCTTAATGGATATCTTTTACACCAAGAATCGTAGTCAAAATACTTGTTCCTACCGAAAAAAAAAACACGAAGATCCACAAAAGAGAGATAAATAAGACACCAACAACTGCAGTGAACTCAGCAACTAACGGAATTATTTCTCTAGCGTACAACTCTGAGTCACAGCACTCGATTTTTTTTTAATTCGATTTTTGGGAAGAAAGACATTTCCCTTTGTTTTAAAGTTTTTACTATTTTCTTTTTTGTCTCTCTGGAAGAGCCCCAGTTGGCACCTGAGTCATGGAAACAGGCTCTAAGGATTTGGATGGTAATTTGAAGTGATGATGGAATGTTATGAGTGTGATAAACACGGGTAAAGTGACACTTTGGAGTGTTACTACACTTCCTGTGGGGGTAGGCTCAGAGAAAAATGGCAACCCTTTGTTTGAGGGTGCAAAAGAACCTAGAGCCTCCTTCAATGCGAACAAGTCTAGAGCTAAACGCCAAATATAGTATTAACCGCACCGTGCTAGTAAAATGACTGCACTATAAAATAAAGCCTAGTGAAAGTGCTACCTAGTTTAACCGCCAACTAGTGTGACGAAATAGAAGAAAGTAAAAAAAAAACCTGAATGACAATATATAAGAATTATATTTTAGTACCAAATTAACTTACATTTCCGGTAAATACAACTTGACAATTGGAAATACTGCTAACATCTGCTAGGCAATACACTCTATTTCATTAAAATACTATGTTGATTATTAAACCATCAATTTGGAGCCATTTTCGTAACATTTTTGTCAATTTGGCACCGCGTTAAAAAGTTGTCAAGTTGGCGATATTTCGCCAAAGTCTTAACCACGGTCGTCAATTTTATCTCCAAATGTCATGGGCCCCCATAGAACTTTTACCAGGGGGGACCAATTACGTCAATGAGGACAAATTACGTCAATCAACTCAAGGATAAAGTATACAGCATTCACTAGCTTGATGACCATCTTTGTGATCTTGAACATCCAGGAGGGGGATCGTGAGCCTTCTTTCCCTCCCCTTTGGGCGCCCATGCCAAGTGTTACATATTTGATAATACTACTATTCATTTCTATGTAATTTTTAGATACATTTATTTGAAAAACGAGCAATATATCGAGAACGGTTCAAGTTAGTGTTAATGACACAAGTTAGAGTTTAATGTCAATCGTTTCAAAATAAAAAAGTTACGTATAAAATGATTATTTGTTTAACGTTATTGAATATTCTGATTTTTTATATGAGTTTTTCAAAAATGCATTTAAAATTTTGTATGTCTTCCGCCCGTCTGGTCGCGTTTAAAATTAATAGGGTTCCCGTTCCAGTATTCATGGATTGTAATAATGGTATACCAAATTATGTTCGAAAAGCTCCATTTGTTAGTGAAATGTCGCATTTACAGACTCACGGACACACAAATAGACATCACCTCAAAACGTTCGATTCGAGTTCAGGGATGCTTAAAACGTGCTCTTTCGTCGGAAACTCGAAGTTGAATTTTCGATCCCATCACAATGTTTTTACTATACTTTATGTATGTAAGGAAAGTAAAAACAATAAAATGTACAGAAGATAATACTTTTATTTATAGTAATAAACTATACTCAATAACTCTAATCTTCTCAACTTAAAATAAATACTTTCATCTAACTTACATTTAGATGTAAGTAATTACATCTGAATGTAATTGCTTATTCTTCAATGTTCGGCAAAGAAATAAGTTTCGAGGTATGATCTGAATAATTTGTCATCGTGAACCCTTTTTCCTTAGCTCTAGAATGCTTCTGATTTTGTTTTCACTTTATGTGTTAATTTTTAACAATTAAATTAAGGATTCAATCACATTCATTTTAAAGTCCCGTGCCACACTGCTGAAAAGATTTACTATTATATTACGACACACAAATAGACATCACCTCAAAACGTTCGATTCGAGTTCAGGGATGCTTGAAACGAGCTCTTTCGTCGGAAACTCGAAGTTGAATTTTCGACCCCATCACAATGTTTTTACTATACTTTATGTATGTAAGAAAAGTAAAAACAATAAAATGTACAGAAGATAATACTTTTATTTATAGTAATAAACTATACTCAATAACTCTAATCTTCTCAAAATAAATACTTTCATCTAACTTACATTTAGATGTAAGTAATTACATCTGAATGTAATTGCTTATTCTTCAATGTTCGGCAAAGAAATAAGTTTCGAGGTATGATCTGAATAATTTGTCATCGTGAACCCTTTTTCCTTAGCTCTAGAATGCTTCTGATTTTGTTTTCACTTTATGTGTTAATTTTTAACAATTAAATTAAGGATTCAATCACATTCATTTTAAAGTCCCGTGCCACACTGCTGAAAAGATTTACTATTATGGGAATTCCGTTTCGTTACTCTTGATTGGGAGACACGATCCTGGTGGAAGGGGTGGTAGAGGGAGGATAAACTTCTATCTACTTTTATCGATTTGTGACTACGGCCGCGTACCGTGAGCAAAACTTTCTAAAAATCTTGCTATAAAAAAAAAAACTCGTTGCTATATTTAGTGACCGCTAGCTGCGGGCATCAGAGCTAACGGAATATTCATGTTCAAATAGAGACTCACACTCCAGAGATTAAACAGTAAGTTACCAACAGATGCTGAGCTTTAAATGACACTAGAGCACAAATGCTCTGTATGGATACAGCTAGAGAGAATTTAATTTCGTTTTGTATGACTTTTTATTCCTGTTTACAATTATATTCTATTTCCATTATCATCACAACTGTCTTATTTTAGAATAAATGAAAACATATCTTTTTTATGCCAACTAAATTTAAGAACATTATGTTAACTTTTTCATCAACTAAAAATATTTTCTAGTTGCTAGAAATTTGTCTTCCAAATCATTCCATTTGTAAAGAAAAGACACTAAACAGCCTAATTGTTCTCCCCCCCCCTTTCTTATTTATTCTTGATAATTTTTTAAATTTTTTTTGCATTCTTCTGCTACATAATTAACCTAATTTTTTCTTCTAAGCATTCGCTGCTAATAACTTAATTGCTACCACATGTATTTAAGGACAAAGTAATTAACTTTTCTGCAGCTGTGGGATCTCAAGTTAAGCTATTTATCTCCTTAATGCTGTTTCGATAAATAAACTAATCCGTCGAGTATCTTCAAACAAAACTGATGTTTGAAATTTTATATTTATTTATTAATTTCTGAAGAACTTTTGCGACTTTACTTAATTACTTTACTTAAAAGCATTTAGCTAAACTTTTTGAATTCAAGATTAACACGTTTTCAAACCTCCTGAATTCCTTTCGAACTCTTTTGAAAATATGTCCGTCTGTGTGTATATCTATTTGTGTGTCTGCATGAGAGAGAGAGATAGGGGGGGGGGGATAACTTATGAACGAATGCACCCACAGCTATAAAATTGTATGTGTAGATACATTATGTAAAAGACCAGGCCACCCGAATTACCCTAGGTTTTGAGCAGCAGGTTGAGTGGCCATAGATACGTGAAACACTAGAACTACATAGAATTTTTAGTAATTCTCATGATTAGAACTCAAATTATTTTAATTTTAAGATCTTTAAAGCATTATTATTTTCCCTACATACATAATATAATACATAGCAAAAGTATTGTGACGGAATCGAATATTCAAAACAAACGACGAAAGAGCAACGGAAGTTAACGATATCTGAACTTGAATCGAACGTTTTAAAGGTGATGTCAGTTAGTGTGTGTATGTAAGTTAATGGTTATATATGCAAGTGTGTGTATTTGTGTGTGCATGTTAATGTGTGTGTCAGCGAGTCTGTGGAAGCGAAATCTCACGAACGAATGGAACGATTCGGAAAAAATAACTGGAGTGTATTTCAACTCATATTTCTCATATCAAAATTCATTTTTTTTTTTCAAATTTTACAAGAAAAGTTGAAAAATCATAGGTCTAAATCATAGGTCTAATTGCATCATAGGTCTAAATTATTAAAATTATAGCGTGTTACTTTTAAGGGTTTGAAAAATCCTTTCAATTGATACAATACTTGACAATGTACCCCGAAGGGAGGATAACTTGTTACTAATGACTTGGGATTATTGACGTCACAAACAAAACAAATCTGATGTGGGCAGCAAACGACTTTTCCTGCAGACTTATATCCCCGTTCTCTTTATTTTATTTAAATTTAATTCACTTTTAATTCAATTTTCGTTCTCATTTGGTAACTGAACTTATTTTCAAAGGTGATGTAGAGAAAATACGAAAAAACTAAAATATCTGGAGAACGGCTAGTCTTAGTGTGATGGAGTTGGTCTTATTCTTTTCTTCGTTAAAAATTACGTATAAAACAAGTATTTATTGGATATATTTGAGCATACGTAGTTTTTTTAATTTTAGATTTTGGCGATGTTTGCGGCCATTTCGTAAAAAAGGGGAGGTTGTTCTTTTACGAATCCTACCAAAAACTAATCAGCACCAGATCATCCTACTAGTAACTAATCTACCAAATGTTGTGAAATTTGGTTAATTATTATTTTAGCTAGAGTGTCAATTACTAGTTTAGCTTTCAAATTTCTACGGGCCATTTCGCAAAAAAGGCGGGTTCTGTTTTTACGAATCCTACCAAAAACTAATCAGCACCAGATCATCCTACAAGTAACTGATCTACCAAATGTTGTGAAATTTGGTCAATTACTATTTTAGCTAGAGTGGATACATCAAATTTTTACGGGCCATTTCGCAAAAAAAAGGCGGGTTCTGTTTTTACGAATCCGACCCAAAACTAATCAGCACCAGTGTTTCATCCAAGTGACTTACATACCAAATTTTATGAAATTCGGTTCATTAGTTTTTTAGTTGGAGTGGATACGTACATTGCACAGACACACAGACAGACAGACAGACACGCAGACACAAAGACACACAGACACACACACAGACGTCACGCTAAAAATTGTTTTTTCGTATTCTAGAGGTCTCGAAGCGTGTAGATCCGTCGAAAACTCGAGTTGCGATTTTAGGCATGATTCCAATACTTTCCCTATACATTACCATGTATTGCAGGGAAAGTAAAAAATCTGATCTGGGCAGCACATGACTTTCCCTGCAGACTTATATACAAATTCTCTTCATTTTAATTAAATTTAATTCACTATTAATTCAATTTTCGTTCTCATTTGGTAACTGGGCTTATTTTCAAAGGTGGCGTAGAGAAAAAACGAAAATATCTCGAGAACGCCTAGTCCAAGTGTAATAGGGATAGTCTTATTCTTTTCTTCGTTAAAAAATTACGTATAAAACAAGCATTTAATGGATATATTTCAGCATACGTAGCTTTTTAGTTTAGATTTTGACAATTTTTGCGGGCCATTTTGCAAAAAAAGGCAGGTTATTTCTTTCCGAATCGTACCAAAATCTAATCAGCACCAGGGTGACCCACAAACGACTTATCTGCCAAATTTCGTGAAATTTGGTCCATTAGATTTTCAGCTATTAAGCTTTTACGGGCTATTTCGCAAAAAAAGGCGGGTTCTTTCATCCCGAATCCTACCCAAAGCTAATCAGCACCAGATTCGCCCACAAGTAACTTACCCACCAAATTTTATGAAATTCGGTCAATTAGTTTTTTAGTTAGAGTGGATACAAAATCTGCACAGACAGACAGACACACAGCCACACAGACAGACACACAGACACACAGACACACACAGACGTCACGCTAAAAATGGTTTTTTCGTATTCTAGAGGCCTTGAAACGTGTAGATCCGTCGAAAACTCGAGTTGTGATTTTCGGTATGATTCCAATACTTTCCCTATACATTACCATGTATTGCAGGGAAAGTAAAAAATATGATCTGTGCAGCACAAGACTTTCCCTGCAGACTTATATACACATTCTCTTTATTTTAATGAAATTTAATTCACTATTAATTCAATTTTCGTTCTCATTTGGTAACTGCACTCATTTTCAAAGGTGGCGTAGAGAAAATACGAAAAACTAAAATATCTCGAGAACGGCTAGTCCTAGTGTAGTGGGGTCTGTGTTATTTTTTTTTTCGTTAAAAATTACGTATTAAACAAGCATTTAACGGATATATTTGAGCATACGTAGTTCTTTAGTTTAGATTTTGACGATTTTTGTGGGCCATTTTGCAAAAAAAGGCGGGTTATTTTTTTTTCGAATCGTACCAAAATCTAATCAGCACCAGGGTGACCCACAAGTGACTCATCTACGGAATTTTGTGAAATTCGGTACATTAGTTTTCAGTTAGAGTGGATACAATCTTTTGCGGGCCATTTCGCAAAAAAAGGCGGGTTCTTTTATCCCGAATCGTACCCAAAACTTATCAGCACCAGAGTCGTCCACAAGTGACTTACCTACCAAATTTTATGAAATTCGGTCAATTACTTTTTTAGTTAGAGTGGATACAAAATCTGCACAGACAGACAGACAGACAGACAGACACACAGACAGACACACAGACACACACACACAGACGTAACGCTAAAAATTGTTTTTTCGTATTCTAGAGGTCTCGAAACGTGTAGATCCGTCGAAAACTCGAGTTGTGATTTTCGGCATGATTCCAATACTTTCCCTGTACATTACCATGTATTGCAGGTAAAGTAAAAATCTGATGTGAGCAGCACATTACTTTCTCTGCAGACTTATATTAACGTTCTCTTTATTTTAATTAAATTTATTTCACTTTTAATTCAATTTTGGTTCTCATTCGGTAACCGGGCTTATTTTCAAAGGTGGCGTAGGGAAAGTACGAAAAACTAAAATATCTCGAGAACGGCTAGTCCTAGTGTAATGGGGTTGGTCTTATTCTTTTCGTCGTTAAAAATTACGTATTAAATCAGCATTTAATGGATATATTTCAGTATACCCAGTTCTTTAGTTTAGATTTGGGCGATTTTTGCGGGCCATTTTGCAATAAAAGGCAGGTCATTTTTTTCCGAATCGTACCAAAATCTAATCAGCACCAGGGTATCCCACAAGTGACTCATCTACCGAATTTTGTGAAATTCGGTCCTTTAGTTCTTCAGTTAGAGTGGATACAAGCTTTTACAGGCCATTTCGCAAAAAAAAAAGACGGAGTTTTTACTTTTCCTGCAATACATGGTAATGTATAGGGAAAGTATTGGAATCATGCCGAAAATCACAACTCGAGTTTTCGACGGATCTATACGTTTCGAGACCTCTAGAATGCGAAAAAACTATTTTTAGCGTGACGTCTGTGTGTCTGCGTGTCTGTCTGTCTGTCTGTCTGTGCAGATTTTTTATCCACTCTAACTAAAAACTAATGGACCGAATATCACAAAATTTGGTAGGTGAGTTACTTGTGAGCGAGTCTGGTGCTGATTAGTTTTGGGTACGATTCGGAATAAAAGAACCCGCTTTTTTTTTTTGCGAAATGGCCCGCAAAAGCTTGTATCCACTCTAACTGAAAAACTGATGGACCGAATTTCACAAAATTCGGTAGATGAGTCACTTGTGGGTTACCTTGGTGCTGATTAGATTTTGGTACGATTCGGAAAAAAATGACCTGCCTTTTTTTGCAAAATGGCCCGCAAAAATCGTCCAAATCTAAAATAAAGAACTGGGTATACTAAAATATATCCATTAAATGCTGATTTAATACGTAATTTTTAATGACGAAAAGAATAAGACCAACCCCATTACACTAGGACTAGCCGTTCTCGAGATATTTTAGTTTTTCGTACTTTCTCTACGCCACCTTTGAAAATAAGCCCGGTTACCGAATGAGAACGAAAATTGAATTGAAAGTGAAATAAATTTAGTTAAAATAAAGAGAACGTTAATATAAGTCTGCAGGGAAAGTCATGTGCTGCCCACATCAGATTTTTTTATCCCGAATCGTACCCAAAACTAATCAGCACCAGACTCGCTCACAATTAACTTACCTACCAAATTTTGTGATATTCGGTCCATTAGTTTTTTAGTTAGAGTGGATACAAAATCTGCACAGACAGACACACAGACATACTCACACAGACGTCACGCTAAAAATAGTTTTTTCGTATTCTAGAGGTCTCGAAACGTGTAGATCCGTCGAAAACTCGAGTTGCAATTTTCGGCATGATTCCAATACTTTCCCTATACATTACCATGTATTGCAGGGAAAGTAAAAAGGACTACGTATGAAATATATTACATAGAGTACGAAAAAAACTATTTTTAGCGTAACGTCTGTGTGTGTGTCTGTGCAATGTATGTATCCACTTTAACTCAAAAACTAACGGACCGAATTTCATAAAATCAGGAATTTCGTAGACTACGCAAATCTGTGAAAGATGGAATCAAAACTGATTTTATCAATCATGGTGCTATCATGGAACAAGAACTCAATAAGAACCCTAAGGCTTTCTGGAATTTTTGTAAAGATGATTCGCCTGGTAGTCATGGGAGCTCAACAATGAGTTATAATAATACTGATTATTCTACTGTTAATGATATTGCAAACTGCTTTGCTGATTTCTTTGAATCTGTTTATATCCAAAGTAGCCAACCTGTTGATTTTAAACTGCTAACCAAGTATTGTGAACTCAATAACATTGACTTAATTAAGGTTAAATATATTACTGAAAATAATGTTGCCAAAGCCTTAAAGAAGTTAAAATCCAGCCAGTCTTTAAGCTGTGATGATGTTCCTTCTTTCATTATCAAAGGTTGTGCTGACTCTCTAACTTACCCTTTGCTTATTTTGTTTAATCTTTCGATTAAAACTATGGCTTTTCCCAATGTCTGGAAATATGGTCAAGTTATTCCTGTACATAGAAAGAACAGCAAGCATGATATTTCGAACTACAGGCCTATTACCATCCTTTCCCCTTTTTCAAAAGTTTTTGAATGTGTTATGCATGAAAGGATCTTTTCCCAAATTAAGCAATGGATTTCTCCGTACCAGCATGGGTTTATGCCAAGACGATCAACTGTAACTAATTTAGCTTGCCTTACCAGTGACATTGTTGATGCTATTAAAACCAAGAGACAACTTGATGTTATTTATACTGACTTTTGTAACGCTTTTGATCATATCGATCTGGGGTTATTAACCCGTAAACTGATTACTAGCGGTTTTAGTGTTGATTTGTCGACTTGGTTATACTCTTATATTTCAGATAGACTGTATTCTGTAAAGTACTGTGGTGTAAACTCTAGACTATACAGTAATTCCTCGGGTGTTCCTCAGAGTTCTAATCTGGGCCCTCTCCTTTTTTTAATTTTTATTAATGAAATTCCCCGGATTTTTAAAACAGCTAAATGTCTTATGTTTGCAGACGATTTGAAGCTTTATATGAAAATCAACTCATTAACTGATTGTGAACTGATGCAGGGAGATCTAGATGAACTGTAGAACTGGTCTGTACTAAATAAACTCCATTTAAATATTTCTAAATGCTATGTTATGAGCATTGCTAGGATCCATAATATTCTTAATTACAATTATATTTTAAACTAGCAGCATACCCGTTCTTCGTACGGAGTATATAATATAAAGAAACTTGAAATTCATAATCATGCCCAAATTCTTATAGTATACTAAATGACATGTTTAATCAAAATATTCTGTTAAAATATTTAATATAATGCTCCTAAAAAGAAGTTTAAGAATCTCTGTTATCGCTATATAAAATTATCTTCATGGACATATCTGAAGAATAAAACATCTTGGACCCCTTATGTAAGCAAATATAAAAAAAAATATGGAATTGAATCAATATATGCAAAATAAAAGCGTTAAAATTGTATGGGACCCGTACTAATTATATACGCGAATATTAGAAAATATAACCTGTATTAGTAGATTACATGTATAAATTGAAAATACCAATAAACCCGTAATCTTTAAATCTGAAGACAGTCATTTATTCCAATATATGTCAAAATTAAAGTGCTAAAATTATATGGGAAGATATACACGTACTACTTATAATGTCCGATTATTAGTAGAAGATTACCCGTTTTGCAATATGAGTCACAAATGTTTTTTGGTAAAATGCAACAGACGACGTAATAAATTGAATATATAATTAATCCCCTTAATCTTCATACCAGAAGACTGTACTTGATTCCAATATATATGCCAATATATGTCAAAATATATGCCAATATACCTGTACTACTTATATTCTCGTAGGTTAGAAGATATACCCGTGCATTCCTAGAAGATTACTCGTACAACGTACAATATTCGTGTGTCAGCAATTTTTGCCGCAATAAAACAATGGCGTAATAACTTAAAAATATCAATAATCCCTGAATCAATAATTCCGGAAAATATCAATAATAATAATGTTTAATCCTGAAGAGTATAATTGATATTATCCAGTCCAAAATGAAATGGCAATGAAATTTATTTTATATACATATCTTCATTATTCAAATCGGAGAGGATTTAATAAAAATCGTCTGCCGCATAAACACATTGGATTTAAATCCGTTGCTAAGCGACATGATATCATTTGCTTCAAATAAATTGGTAGAAAAAATATCGTCTAAATAGTTATATTTCTATGGAACATTTGGCGACAGTTTCGTCAAATTAGCGACATTTTAAAAAATCGCCAAATTTATCGCCAAGTGGGACTGTAGAACTGACAGTTCCACTTTGCGACAAATTGACGAAATATCATCACAATACTATCCCCTAACAAAAAACAATTAATATCATTTATGTAGCTCAATTTTATCAATTTCAAGATATTTTTATAGATTTGAAAACATTTTTATCAATTTGGTGACATTTTAAAAATTCGCTAAATGTATTACTAAGTAGGATGGTTGGTCTGACAGATAAATGCTAACCAAACATCATTTCAGTACTCTCTTCTAACAAAACAAAAAAAAATTTCATTGATATGTAGAAGACCCAAGCCACACGACCAACCCGAAGGTTTATGGCAGCTGTTTGTGTGTCGTTTATATCAATTTGGCGACATTTCCGTCAATTTGGCAAAGTTTAAGAAAAGTTGTCAAATTAGCGATATCCCTCCAAATTCGTAGCTTTGAATTTGCAGATCTGAATGAAACATTCTTATCCCGTTTCAATATACTAAATGAAAACACAACAACTGTATTAGAAGATATACCCGCTCTACTCTTTTTCTGTTTCAACAATCGGCTATATGAATTTATTGGCTAAACACAATATATGAGTTTAGTAGCTAAATACGATATAAGCTTGAAAACTCTTTGCCAAAATAAATGAAATTGATGTACGCAGTCAGCAATTAATATAATTAAAAGAAAAATCAAACCGTCCATTCATAAGATATACTTTTATATCCATTTATCCATTTATTTATTATTTAAATCGAAAAAAAATAATAAAAACATTAACAAACACATTTAATTTAATTGCGATGCCGAGCAACATGATATATCCTCCTAAAATGTTAAAATTTATTAACCACTAACAGCACACCCGTTATTCGTACGAAGTGTATAATTTAAAGAAACTTAAAGTTCGCAATCATGTGCAAATTCTGTTAAAATATTAAATTTATTGCTCCTAAAGAGAAGTTTAAGAATATATGTTCTCACTATGCAAAATTATCTTCACGATCCGATCTGAAGAATAAAACATCCTGCTCCCTTTTGTAAGCAAATTTACAGAAGAAAAAATAGGAATTGAATGAATATATGCAACCCCGTACTAATTATATTGTCGCAGATCAGAAAATATGCCAATGTGTTAGTAGAAGATTACCCGTATTACAATATGCGTCTCAAAAATATTTGCCAAAATAAAGGAGATGACGTAATAAATTGAAAACATCAATAATATCCGTACTCTTTATACCAGAAGGTCGTAATTGATTCCAATATATGCCAATATATATCAAAACATATGTCAATATACCTGTACTACTTATATTCTCGTAGATTAAAAGATATACACGTGTATTTGTAGAAGATTCGTACAACATACAATATATGAGTTTAAACAATCTTTGTCATAATAAAATAATTGCATAATAACTTGAAAATATCAATAATCCTTGAATCAATAATCCCCGAATATATAAATAATAATAATTTTTAAACCTGAAGACCGTAATTGATATTATCCAGGCAAAAATGCTATAAGAAAAATCAAATCGTTCTTTTCTAAAATATATTTTTATATCCATTTATTTATTATTCAAATCGAAAAAATAATTATTAAAATTAACAGACAGATTTAATTTAATTGCGTTTCTGAGTAACATGATATAAGATAGAATCTTATATCATGTTAAATATGTCATGTCTTATAACATAAACTGCGAAATTAAATAACGATTTTGATTTCTCTATACTTCTCATTGTTCCGTAAAAGCGTGTTTTAAATAAACCATGAACCATGGAGATAGATTTCCCCTTTAAATCATGTTTCAAACAATTCATGTTTTCAGAAAGTGACTAATTAACGCAAAAAATCTCCCATCAAACTCAGAGATTAAATTTTAATTCACTTTCAAACGATTTTCAAGCTTTTCGTTTGGATAAACCACGGAGTTAGGGAGTAGAACTCCTAGGGAAAAGTTCCGTTTTTCATTAATATCTCGACAACCCCAGGTCTTTGAAACTCGAAACTTGGACAAAATTTATGGGGGGATATTTCAAGGGTATTCACCAAATTTCATTAAATTCGGTTCAGCCGTTTTTCCGTGATGATGGGACAAACGAAAATTTCGTTTTTTACTAATATCTCGAGAACCACTGGTCGTAGAAACTCAAAATACGGATATAATTTTAAGTGGGACTATTTCTGGGCTACCCACAAAATTTCATCAAATTCGGTTCAGCCGTTCTCCCGTGATGGTGTGACAAACAGACAGACAGACAGACAGACAGACAGATTTTCATTTTTATTTATATAGACTAGCAGCATACCCGTTCTTCGTACGGAGTATATAATATAAAGAAACTTGAAATTCATAATCATGCCCAAATTCTTATAGTATACTAAATGACATGTTTAATCAAAATATTCTGTTAAAATATTTAATATAATGCTCCTAAAAAGAAGTTTAAGAATCTCTGTTCTCGCTATATAAAATTATCTTCATGGACATATCTGAAGAATTAAACATCTTGGACCCCTTACGTAAGCAAATATAAAAAAAAAATATGGAATTGAATTAATATATGCAAAATAAAAGCGTTAAAATTGTATGGGACCCGTACTAATTATATACGCAAATATTAGAAAATATAACCTGTATTAGTAGATTACATGTATGAATTGAAAATACCAATAAACCCGTAATCTTTAAATCTGAAGACAGTCATTTATTCCAATATATGTCAAAATTAAAGTCCTAAAATTATATGGGAAGATATACACGTACTACTTATAATGTCCGATTATTAGTAGAAGATTACCCGTTTTGCAATATGAGTCTCAAATGTTTTTTGGTAAAATACAACAGACGACGTAATAAATTGAATATATAATTAATTCCCTTAATATTTATACCAGAAGACTGTACTTGATTCCAATATATATGCCAATATATGTCAAAATATATGCCAATATACCTGTACTACTTATATTCTCGTAGGTTAGAAGATATACCCGTGCATTCCTAGAAGATTACTCGTACAACGTACAATATGCGTGTGTCAGCAATTTTTGCCGCAATAAAACAATGGCGTAATAACTTAAAAATATCAATAATCCCTGAATCAATAATTCCGGAAAATATCAATAATAATAATGTTTAAACCTGAGAGTATAATTGATATTATCCAGTCCAAAATGAAATGGCAATGAAATTTATTTTATATACATATCTTCATTATTCAAATCGGAAAGGATTTAATAAAAATCGGCTGCCGCATAAACACATTGGATTTAAATCCGTTGCTAAGCGACATGATATCATTTGCTTCAAATAAATTGGTAGAAAAAATATCGTCTAAATAGTTATATTTCTATGGAACATTTGGCGACAGTTTCGTCAAATTAGCGACATTTTAAAAAATCGCCAAATTTATCGCCAAGTGGGACTGTAGAACTGACAGTTCCACTTTGCGACAAATTGACGAAATATCATCACAATACTATCCCCTAACAAAAAACAATTAATATCATTTATGTAGCGCAATTTTATCAATTTCAAGATATTTTTATAGATTTGAAAACATTTTTATCAATTTGGTGACATTTTAAAAATTCGCTAAATGTATTACTAAGTAGGATGGTTGGTCTGACAGATAAATGCTAACCAAACATCATTTCAGTACTCTCTTCTAACAAAACAAAAAAAAAATTCATTGATATGTAGAAGACCCAAGCCACACGACCAACCCGAAGGTTTATGGCAGCTGCTTGTGTGTCGTTTATATCAATTTATTGACATTTCCGTCAATTTGGCAAAGTTTAAGAAAAGTTGTCAAATTAGCGATATCCCTCCAAATTCGTAGCTTTGAATTTGCAGATCTGAATGAAACATTCTTATCCCGTTTCAATATACTAAATGAAAACACTACAATTGTATTAGAAGATATACCCGCTCTACTCTTTTTCTGTTTCAACAATCGGCTATATGAATTTATTGGCTAAACACAATATATGAGTTTAGTAGCTAAATACGATATAAGCTTGAAAACTCTTTGCCAAAATAAATGAAATTGATGTACGCAGTCAGCAATTAATGTAATTAAAAGAAAAATCAAACCGTCCTTTCATACGATATACTTTTATATCCATTTATCCATTTATTTATTATTTAAATCGAAAAAAAATAATAAAAACATTAACAAACACATTTAATTTAATTGCGATGCCGAGCAACATGATATATCCTCCTAAAATGTTAAAATTTATTAACCACTAACAGCACACCCGTTATTCGTACGGAGTGTATAATTTAAAGAAACTTATAGTTCGCAATCATGTGCAAATTCTGTTAAAATATTAAATTTATTGCTCCTAAAGAGAAGTTTAAGAATATATGTTCTCACTATGCAAAATTATCTTCACGATTAGATCTGAAGAATAAAACATCCTGCCCCCTTTTGTAAGCAAATTTACAGAAGAAAAAATAGGAATTGAATGAATATATGCAACCCCGTACTAATTATATTGTCGCAGATCAGAAAATATGCCAATGTGTTAGTAGAAGATTACCCGTATTACAATATGCGTCTCAAAAATATTTGCCAAAATAAAAGAGATGACGTAATAAATTGAAAACATCAATAATATCCGTACTCTTTATACCAGAAGGTCGTAATTGATTCCAATATATGCCAATATATATCAAAACATATGTCAATATACCTGTACTACTTATATTCTCGTAGATTAAAAGATGTACACGTGTATTTGTAGAAGATTCGTACAACATACAATATATGAGTTTAAACAATTTTTGTCATAATAAAATAATTGCATAATAACTTGAAAATATCAATAATCCTTGAATCAATAATCCCCGAAAATATAAATAATAATAATTTTTAAACCTGAAGACCGTAATTGATATTATCCAGTCAAAACTGCTATAATAAAAATCAAATCGTTCTTTTCTAAAATATATTTTTATATCCATTTATTTATTATTCAAATCGAAAAAATAATTATTAAAATTAACAGACAGATTTAATTTAATTGCGTTTCTGAGTAACATGATATAAGATAGAATCTTATAACATGTTAAATATGTCATGTCTTATAACATAAACTGCGAAATTAAATAACGATTTTGATTTCTCTATACTTCTCATTGTTCCGTAAAAGCTTGTTTTAAATAAACCATGAACCATGGAGATAGATTCCCCCTTTAAATCATGTTTCAAACAATTCATGTTTTCAGAAAGTGACTAATTAACGCAAAAAATCTCCCATCAAACTCAGAGATTAAATTTTAATTCACTTTCAAACGATTTTCAAGCTTTTCGTTTGGATAAACCACGGAGTTAGGGAGTGGAACTCCTAGGAAAAAGTTCCGTTTTTCATTAATATCTCGACAACCCCAGGTCTTAGAAACTCGAAACTTGGACAAAATTTATGGGGGGATATTTCAAGTCTATTCACCAAATTTCATTAAATTCGGTTCAGCCGTTTTTCCGTGATGATGAGACAAACGAAAATTTCGTTTTTTACTAATATCTCGAGAACCACTGGTCGTAGAAACTCAAAACACGGATATAATTTTAAGTGGGGCTATTTCTGGGCTACCCACAAAATTTCATCAAATTCGGTTCAGCCGTTCTCCCGTGATGGTGTGACAAACAGACAGACAGACAGACAGACAGACAGACAGACAGACAGATTTTCATTTTTATTTATATAGATAATTCATCTCTATCTCGATGTACTCATATTATTGATTTAAGTGTCACTTTCCATGATACTTTTAACTTTCAGAGACATATCGATAATATTATTAAAAGAGTGTATCAAAGACTTGGTTTCACCTTAAGACGATTTCGTGTTTTTGCCAGTTCTGATTCGATTATTTGTATTTATAACTAGCAGCATACCCGTTCTTCGTACGGAGTATATAATATAAAGAAACTTGAAATTCAGAATCATGCCCAAATTCTTATAGTATACTAAATGACATGTTTAATCAAAATATTCTGTTAAAATATTTAATATAATGCTCCTAAAAAGAAGTTTAAGAATCTCTGTTCTCGCTATATAAAATTATCTTCATGGACATATCTGAAGAATAAAACATCTTGGACCCTTATGTAAGCAAATATAAAAAAAAATATGGAATTGAATCAATATATGCAAAATAAAAGCGTTAAAATTGTATGGGACCCGTACTAATTATATACGCGAATATTAGAAAATATAACCTGTATTAGTAGATTACATGTATAAATTGAAAATACCAATACACCCGTAATCTTTAAATCTGAAGACAGTCATTTATTCCAATATATGTCAAAATTAAAGTGCTAAAATTATATGGGGAGATATACACGTACTACTTATAATGTCCGATTATTAGTAGAAGATTACCCGTTTTGCAATATGAGTCACAAATGTTTTTTGGTAAAATACAACAGACGACGTAATAAATTGAATATATAATTAATCCCCTTAATCTTCATACCAGAAGACTGTACTTGATTCCAATATATATGCCAATATATGTCAAAATATATGCCAATATACCTGTACTACTTATATTCTTGTAGGTTAGAAGATATATACCCGTGCATTCCTAGAAGATTACTCGTACAACGTACAATATGCGTGTGTCAGCAATTTTTGCCGCAATAAAACAATGGCGTAATAACTTAAAAATATCAATAATCCCTGAATCAATAATTCCGGAAAATATCAATAATAATAATGTTTAAACCTGAAGAGTATAATTGATATTATCCAGTCCAAAATGAAATGGCAATGAAATTTATTTTATATACATATCTTCATTATTCAAATCGGAAAGGATTTAATAAAAATCGTCTGCCGCATAAACACATTGGATTTAAATCCGTTGCTAAGCGACATGATATCATTTGCTTCAAATAAATTGGTAGAAAATATATCGTCTAAATAGTTATATTTCTATGGAACATTTGGCGACAGTTTCGTCAAATTAGCGACATTTTAAAAAATCGCCAAATTTATCGCCAAGTGGGACTGTAGAACTGACAGTTACACTTTGCGACAAATTGACGAAATATCATCACAATACTATCCCCTAACAAAAAACAATTAATATCATTTATGTAGCGCAATTTTATCAATTTCAAGATATTTTTATAGATTTGAAAACATTTTTATCAATTTGGTGACATTTTAAAAATTCGCTAAATGTATTACTAAGTAGGATGGTTGGTCTGACAGATAAATGCTAACCAAACATCATTTCAGTACTCTCTTCTAACAAAACAAAAAAAAATTTCATTGATATGTAGAAGACCCAAGCCACCCGACCAACCCGAAGGTTTATGGCAGCTGTTTGTGTGTCGTTTATATCAATTTGGCGACATTTCCGTGAATTTGGCAAAGTTTAAGAAAAGTTGTCAAATTAGCGATATCCCTCCAAATTCGTAGCTTTGAATTTGCAGGTCTGAATGAAACTTTCTTATCCCGTTTCAATATACTAAATGAAAACACTACAATTGTATTAGAAGATATACCCGCTCTACTCTTTTTCTGTTTCAACAATCGGCTATATGAATTTATTGGCTAAACACAATATATGAGTTTAGTAGCTAAATACGATATAAGCTTGAAAACTCTTTGCCAAAATAAATGAAATTGATGTACGCAGTCAGCAATTAATATAATTAAAAGAAAAATCAAACCGTCCATTCATAAAATATACTTTTATATACATTTATCCATTTATTTATTATTTAAATCGAAAAAAAATAATAAAAACATTAACAAACACATTTAATTTAATTGCGATGCCGAGCAACATGATATATCCTCCTAAAATGTTAAAATTTATTAACCACTAACAGCACACCCGTTATTCGTACGGAGTGTATAATTTAAAGAAACTTAAAGTTCGCAATCATGTGCAAATTCTGTTAAAATATTAAATTTATTGCTCCTAAAGAGAAGTTTAAGAATATATGTTCTCACTATGCAAAATTATCTTCACGATCAGATCTGAAGAATAAAACTTCCTGCCCCCTTTGTAAGCAAATTTACAGAAGAAAAAATAGGAATTGAATGAATATAAGCAACCCCGTACTAATTATATTGTCGCAGATCAGAAAATATGCCAATGTGTTAGTAGAAGATTACCCGTATTACAATATGCGTCTCAAAAATATTTGCCAAAATAAAAGAGATGACGTAATAAATTGAAAACATCAATAATATCCGTACTCTTTATACCAGAAGGTCGTAATTGATTTCAATATATGCCAATATATATCAAAACATATGTCAATATACCTGTACTACTTATATTCTCGTAGATTAAAAGATATACACGTGTATTTGTAGAAGATTCGTACAACATACAATATATGAGTTTAAACAAATTTTGTCATAATAAAATAATTGCATAATAACTTGAAAATATCAATAATCCTTGAATCAATAATCCCCGAAAATATAAATAATAATAATTTTTAAACCTGAAGACCGTAATTTATATTATCCAGTCAAAAATGCTATAAGAAAAATCAAATCGTTCTTTTCTAAAATATATTTTTATATCCATTTATTTATTATTCAAATCGAAAAAATAATTATTAAAATTAACAGACAGATTTAATTTAATTGCGTTTCTGAGTAACATGATATAAGATAGAATCTTATAACATGTTAAATATGTCATGTCTTATAACATAAACTGCGAAATTAAATAACGATTTTGATTTCTCTATACTTCTCATTGTTCCGTAAAAGCTTGTTTTAAATAAACCATGAACCATGGAGAAAGATTTCCCCTTTAAATCATGTTTCAAACAATTCATGTTTTCAGAAAGTGACTAATTTACGCAAAAAATCTCCCATCAAACTCAGAGATTAAATTTTAATTCACTTTCAAACGATTTTCAAGCTTTTCGTTTGGATAAACCACGGAGTTAGGGAGTAGAACTCCTAGGAAAAAGTTCCGTTTTTCATTAATATCTCGATAACCCCAGGTCTTAGAAACTCGAAACTTGGACAAAATTTATGGGGGGATATTTCAAGGCTATTCACCAAATTTCATTAAATTCGGTTCAGCCATTTTTCCGTGACGATGAGACAAACGAAAATTTCGTTTTTTACTAATATCTCGAGAACCACTGGTCGTAGAAACTCAAAACACGGATATAATTTTAAGTGGGGCTATTTCTGGGCTACCCACAAAATTTCATCAAATTCGGTTCAGCCGTTCTCCCGTGATGGTGTGACAGACAGACAGACAGACAGACAGACAGATTTTCATTTTTATTTATATAGATACCCTTGTTAAACCAATCTTGGAATATTGTGCAATGATTTGGGACCCTGTTTACAATCTACATTCTCAACGGATAGAAATCGTGCAAAATAAACTATTACGTACTATTGATTACAGATTGACTGGCTATTATCCTTATGATATGCATACAAGGGAACTCAGACAGAAATATAGTTTAATGTCTCTTAAAAAAAGAAGAAACTGGTCCTACCTCTTGTTTTATAAGGTTTTAAATAATACTATTGATTGCCCTACTTTACTTTCTCACCTGGAATTCTACATACCTGTCAATAATACCAGGAAAAAACCTCTTTTTCACAATACTACTGTTAAACACAACTACATTAAATGCTATTCTATCTATAAATTTGTTGATCTATATAATACCTATTGTGCTGATATTAATATATTTAACTTGACTCCTGCCTGTTTTAAAAAGCCTGTTTCAATGCGCTTGACATGTTTACTAATTAGTATTCTTGTATCCTATGTTCTGTACTTTTTAATTTCTTGTGTGGCTACTGTAACTGGATTTCATCTGTAGTTGCCACGTAAATTGAATAAAATAAAATAAAATAAAATAAAATAAAATTTGGTTGGTAATACACTTGGGTATGACCCTGGTGCTGATTAGTTTTTGGTACGATTAGAAACAACAAAACCCGCCTTTTTTTGTGAAATGTCCCGTAAAAATGTCGTATATCCATTCTAGCTAAAATACTAATTGACCAAATTTCACAACATTTGGTAGGTAAATTACTTGTGGGATACTCTGGTGCTGATTAGATTTTTTAACGATTCGGAAAAGAACAACCTGCCTTTTTTTACGAAATAGTCTGCAAAAATCGCCAAAATCTAAAAATAAAGACTACTTATGCTCAAATGTATTAATTAAATTCTAGTTTTATACACAATTTTTGTCTAGGAAAAGAATATAAATAACTCTATTATTTTAGGACTAAACGTTCTCAAGATATTTGAGAGTTTTTGCATTTTTGCTATGCCGCTTTCGGGAAAATGTCCAATTACCAAATAAAAACAAAAATTGAATTGAAAATGCAAATTTTGTATTATTTTGTGCAATTAAACTCAATCTAATGAATTGTTAAAGAAATAAAAAAATATCTGAAGTGAGCAGCACCTGACTCTCCCCGCTGATTCAAATTAATTCTGTAATTTTTTACTTTCCCTGCAATACATGGTAATGTATAGGGAAAGTATTGGAATCATACCGAAAATCACAACTCGAGTTTTCGACGGATCTACACGTTTCGAGACCCCTAGAATACGAAAAAACCATTTTTAGCGTGACGTCTGTGCGTGTGTCTGTCTGTCTGTCTGTCTGTGTGTCTGTCTGTCTGTCTGTGTGTCTGTCTGTGTGTCTGTCTGTCTGTGCAGATTTTGTATCCACTGTAACTAAAAAACTAATGGACCGAATTTCACAAAATTTGGTAGGTAAGTCACTTGTGGGCGGGGCTAGTGCTGATTAGTTTTGGGTACGATTCGGAATAAAAGAACCCGCCTTTTTTTGCGAAATGGCCCGCAAAAATCTTCAAAATCTAAACTAAAGAACTTGGTATACTTAGATATATCCATTAAATGCCCGTTTAATACGTAATGTTTAACGACGAAAAGAATAAGACCAACCCCATTACACTAGGACTAGCCGTTCTCGAGATATTTTAGTTTTTCGTACTTTCCCTACGCCACCTTTGAAAATAAGCCCGGTTACCGAATGAGAACGAAAATTGAATTAAAAGTGAATTACAAAAAATTGAATTAAAAGTGAATTACACAAAATTCGGTAGATGAGTCACGTATAGGTCACCCTGGTGCTGATTACATTTTGGTACGATTCAGAAAAAAACAACCTGCCTTTTTTTGCAAAATGACCCGCAAAAATTGCCAAAATCTAAAATAAAAAACTGGGTATACTCAAATATATCCATTAAATGCTGATTTAATACGTAATTTTTAACGAAGAAAAGAATAAGACCAACCCCATTACACTAGGTCTAGCCGTTCTCGAGATATTTTAGTTTTTCGTACTTTCCCTACGCCACCTTTGAAAATAAGCCCGGTTACCGAATGAGAACGAAAATTGAATAAAAGTGAAATAAATTTAATTAAAATAAAGAGAACGTGGATATAAGTCTGCAGGGAAAGTCATGTGCTGCCCTCATCAGATTTTTACTTTCCCTGCAATACATGGTAATGTATAGGGAAAGTATTGGAATCATGCCGAAAATCGCAACTCGAGTTTTCGACGGATCTACACGTTTCGAGACCTCTAGAATACGAAAAAACCATTTTTAGCGTGACGTCTGTGTGTATGTGTCTGTCTGTCTGTGTGTCTGTGTGTCTGTCTGTCTGTGTGTCTGTCTGTGCAGATTTTGTATCCACTCTAACTAAAAAACTAATGGGCCGAATTTCACAAAATTTTGTAGGTAAGTCACTAGTGGGCGGGGCTGGTGCTGATTAGTTTTGGGTACGATTCGGAATAAAAGAACCCGCCTTTTTTGTGAAATGGCCCGCAAAAGCTTGTATCCACTGTAGCTGAAAAACTAATGGACCGAATTTTACAAAATTCGGTAGATGAGTCACTTATGGGTCACCCTGGTGCTGATTAGATTTTGGTACGATTCGGAAAAAAAATAACTGCCTTTTTTTTGCAAAATGGCCCGCAAAAATTGTCAAAATCTAAACTAAAAAGCTAGGTATGCTCAAATATATCCATTAAATGCTTGTTTAATACGTAATTTTAACGAAGAAAAGAATAAGACCAACCCCATTACACTAAGACTAGCCGTTCTCGAGATATATTAGTTTTTTTCGTATTTTCTCCACGCCACCTATGAAAAAAAGTTCAGTTATCAAATGAGAACGAAAATTGAATTAAAAGTGAATTAAATTTAATTAAAATAAAGAGAACGTGGATATAAGTCTGCAGGGAAAGTCATGTGCTGCCCACATCAGATTTTTTATTTCATTACGCATTAAATTGAGTTTATTGCATCTGCGTTTCGTTTGGCAACTGAATTCACTTTAAATTCTTCAGATTCATAAAATTCCAAAAACTACAATATCTCGAGAAAGATTTATCCTACGCTGAAGAGGTCAGATTTATTCGCTTCGTTGTCAAATTTTACATGTAGAAGAAGTACTTAATTAATACATCTCACCAATTTTAGTCATTTATTTCAGATTTCCACTATCTTTCACGTGTAGTATTTTATTTTAGATCGAATATATTAGATTTGATGGTTATTTCGTAAACAGAAGGCAGATTCTTTTTTTTTTCGAATCGCATCAAAATCTAACCAGCATCACAATATCTTACGAGTGACTTATCTGCCAAATTTTGTGTAATTTGATCAATTAGTTTGTCAGCTAGTGTGGATACATACAATTTTAGCCGGCCATTTCGTTAAAAAAAGGCGGGTTCTTTCAATCCGAATCGTACCAGAAACTAATCAGCACCAGGGTCACATCCAAGTGACTTACTTACCTAGACAATTTTATGAAATTTAGTCGATTAGTTAAGTTTCTGTGGACATGTTTAATCTCTGTGTGCCATTTCGTAAAAAAATGCAGGTTCTTCTTTTTCGAATCGTATCAAAATCTTATCAGCACCAGGGTGACCCACAAGTGACTTATCTACCAAATTTTGTAAAATTTGATCAATTATATTTTTAGTTAGAGTGGATACAGACGATTTTTGCGGGCCAATCCCTCAAAAAAAGGCGGGTTCTTTTTTGCGAAATGGTCCGCAAAATCCGAATCATACCAAAAAGTAATTAGCACCAGGGTCACACACGAGTGACTTACCTACCAAATTTTATGAAATTCAGTCCATTAGTTTTTGTTCGAGTGGATACATACATTGCACAGACAAACACACAGACAGACAGACACACAGATGCACACACAGACGTCACGCTAAAAATAGATTTTTCATATTCTAGAGGTCTCAAAACGTGAAGATCCGTCGAAAACTCGGGTTGCGAGTTTCGGTATGATTCTAGTACTTTCTCTGTACATTACCATGTATTGCAGGGAAAATAAAAATCTGATGTGGGCAGCACATGATTTTCCCTGCAGACGTGTTTCTACTGCGCAACTAGCATCCTATAAAACAGCTTTAAAATGTGGACGGTTTATCTTTGCTCGTTACCGGTGTTGCAGTTCCGTGGAGACATAACCAATAATGCCGTTACAACGTTGCCGAAGACCTTATAAGCAATTAGACGAGTTCGAACGTAGTCGTATAGTCGGGATGCGTGAAGCTGGTTTGTCATACCGGGCAATGGTCCGCCACCTGCACCGAACGGACACTGCTGTGTAAAGGTGCTAGCAGCAATGTTTGGTGCAACGAACTCATCAGCGGAATGAAAGCTCTGGAAGGCCAAGGTGCACGAATGCGAGGCAAGATCGGATGATTGGGCGACAAGCCAATGGCATCATTGTCCGCTATCCAACTTGCTACAGCCTCTTCCATACCACTCGTGGTTCCTTCCACCATCTCACGGCGCTTGGCTGAGATGGGGTTACGCTCGTTGCGGCTTTTAAGACGTCTGCTCATAACCCCACAACATCGACAGAGTTGCGTAGAGTGGTGTTGTAGCCGAGCATCATGGCTGCCAGCAGGCTGGCATCGCATAGTGTTCAGCCATGAATCACGCTTCAGTCTTTCAGCAGATGACCATCGGGTACGTGTGTGGAGGCGCCAGAGCCAGCGATCTCAATCAGCTTTTGTTTTACACAGGCACGCAGCCATTACCCCTAGTGTGATGGTGTGGGGTGTTATCTCTTACGACAGCAGGTCGCCCCTAGTCATCCTGCGAACTTTAACAACTCGACGATATGTTGATGAAATCCTGCGGCAGTTTGCGTTACCCTTCATGGCACGTCATTCTGGGGCCATTTTCCAACAAAATAATGCCACGCCACATACGGCTCGCATATCTGTGAACTGTCTCCGTGCTGTTGATACTGTTCCTTGGCCAGTAAGGTCACCAGACCTTTCGCCAATCGAGTATGGGACATGCTAGGCCGTATGTATGGGACATGCTAGGCCGACAGATTCGGGCACACCGAAATGTAGCAGATCTGGAGCAACAATTGAGGAATGTCTGACAGAATGTATCGCAGGATGACATTAAGAAACTTTATCACTCCTTACCTAGACGTATACAGGCATACATTGCCTCCAAGGAGTTTTTCACCAATTACTTATTTAAAAATTCAATGTGCAATTGCTAACCATTGATGGGTCCTGTGGTCTTGATTTTGTAATAATTTCATTACCTGTGAATGAACTGTACGCATATTTAATTAAAAAAAATATTGTCACTTTCTTCATGGTGCTTCGTTTTTTTTCTCCCCCCCCCCCCCCTTGCAAAACAGTGCATTTCATCGAAAACCCTACTCCAGAAGAATATCTATAAAATATCGATTCGAGACTCACAAGGCATTAATTACAGCGCTTCAAATATTTCTCCCCCGCCGTGTAACGTTGAACTGTGAAAAACAGCTAATGACCTGCAAAGAATTTTATGAAAACGTGCTTCCAGAGAGCAATACTCTCATAGCCAAATAATGGAACAAATGGACCAAAATGAATGTTAATTCGAGACCTAGTGATGCAAGGGAGGCCCTTTTGCAATACACTCAAATCTTTTCCCCAATTCATACACGTTGTTACAGATTCTTGCAACAATTCCGATTTCCACTGTACGCCAGAAAGGACATTTTCAACATTTAAGACGATTGAAAACGTATTTAAGAAGCCGGAAAAATGACATTATCAAATTCAAATTTTAGCATGTTGTTGAGACTGTTTGTGGGACATATTGGAATGTAAATGAATAATATCACCCAATTAGTTTAGGATTGAACCCGGGTAGAAAACATGAAATACATTGGATCCTATGGGACCTAATTTTTACTTTCCTTATATACATAATGTATAAGGAAAGTATTGTGACGCGGTCGAAAATTCGAATTCGAGTTTTCGACGGGAGAGCACGTTTCAAGCATCCCTGATCACGAATCAAGCATTTTTGAAGTGATGTCTGTGTGTGTGTGTGTGTGTGTGTGTGTGTGTCAGTGAGTCTGTGGAGACGATAACTGACGAACGAATGGACCGATTCGAACCTAATTTGGTACACTGGAAGCCTATTGTTTTTATACGTAATCGAATGCTCAGAACCCCCCTAAATTTTCGAATAAAATTTGAAAAAAATCGTCAAAAACTCAAAACCACTAATAAAGTTACGCAAATAGATATTTCTTATGTAATTTTTTATTAGAAAACGATTGACATAAATTTTAGAACGCTAACATGAACCGTTCTCGAGATATTGCACATTTTTCAAAAAATTTATCAAAAAGTCATATAAAATGAAAAAAAAAATATTTCCTATTGAGAAACATGTACACTTCTCATATGTAATACCATGCGATAAATTGAGTGACATCATTCTCGTGGATCTAGCTCGTTCCATTCATGAAATAATATACTTTGGGTAATACTTTTGTATTTGAACGCCAATAGTCATTTTTCTGCTGTATGAACAACTTATTTCTTCGTCCATAATGCTTGGCGAGATTTTGGCGACCAATTTGGCGGAAAGCCGCCAACTTGGCGACTTTTTGAAATGTTGCCAAATTAACGAAAATCTCGCCAAATGGATAAAAATGACGCTAAATCAATGAAAATAACGACTAATTGCCGAAAATTCAATATCTTGGAAAGAATATTAGTATCTACTATAAGAAAAACCAATTTTTTTACTGTAAAAGTAGTAAATTCATTACATTATATAAGGAAAGTCATGTGTTGCCCACATCAGATTTTTTTAACTGTGAAAGTAGTAAATTCATTGTATTATATAAGGAAAGTCATGTGTTGCCCACATCAGATTTTTCAAATACTTTTTAAGCAGAGTTAAATTTCAGAAAATGCTTCGAAAATTTTAGAAAATATTGAAATTATCACGTAATAATGTGTAACAAAATTTCATTAAAATATGTTAAGTAGTTTTTTTAAATAAAAATTTAAATAATAATTACATCCATATTATGTGAATAGATCACGTGAATCATTGCAAAATAAAATATGGCATACACTTTTTTTTCACTGTGGGAAAATCAGGATTTTTAAGGAACGTTTATATTTTGTGTTGTATCCGTCCTACAGCCGCTTTATTTTTGCATATTATCTCTGTATCTAAATTCTATGCCTACACAATTACAATATTTTTGACTGAAGTCAAGAATATAAGCGATATGAATGAAATATTCATTGACTTTACCTATAGAAGCAGACGATTTTATAGCATTGCCTTTTTCGATGAACTTTAAGTTTCCAAGTGAAATAAATTATTGTACTGTGATAATTAAAATTATTGTATTATTGTACTGTGATAATTTAAAAAATATCACCGCTGAATTTATCGCATTTTAGAGATGTTTAAATAAAATTGCATTTCAGTTGGAAAGGGTTTCATAATCAAAGATTTATGAATAATTAATCTTTCTTTTTTTTACATATGTTGATCCAATTTCATAGCATTTTCATTTTGGCATATATTGATCAAATTTCATATATTCTGTAAATTTGTTTACAAACAGGACCAGAATGTTCTATTCTTCAGATCTGCCCATAAAGATAATTTTGTATAGCGAGAACAGCGATTCTTATGCTTCTTATATTAATTATTTCGTGCTACTAAGCAACGGAATTAAACTCAATGAATTTATACAGCAACCGGTTTTTATTAAATCTTTTCCGATTTAAATAATTAAGAAATGTATATAAAAAATCTGATGTGAGCAGCACATGACTTTCCTTTTATAAGGCAATGAATTTTTTACTTTTACAGTAAAAAAAAATCTGATGTGGGCAACACATGACTTTCCTTATATAATGCAATGAATTTACTAATTTTACAATAAAAAAATAGGTTTTCCTTGTAGTAGATATTTATATTCTCTCCAAGATATTGAATTTTCGTCAATTAGTCGTCATTTTCATTGATTTAGTGTCATTTTTATCCATTTGGCAAGATTTTCGTTAATTTGGCAACATTTGAAAAAGTCGCATTCCGCCAAATTCGTTGCCAAAATCTCGCCAAGTATAATGGACAAAGAAATAAGTTATTCTTATAGCAGATAAATGACTATTGGCGTTCAAACAAAAAAGTATTACTCGAAGTATCTTTTCTCATGAATGGAACGAGATAGATCCATGAGAATGATGTCACCAAATGTATTGCATGATATTACATATGAAAAGTGAACATGTTCTTCAACAGTTGATATTTTTTTTAATTTATGAGATTTATTGGTAAATTTATTGGGAAAATGTGCAATATCTCGAGAACGGTTCATGCTAGCGTTCTAAGGTCTATGTCAATCGTTTCCTAAGGAAAAATTACATAAAAAATGTCTATTTGCGTAACTTTATTGAAGATTTTGATTTTTGATGATGTTTTCAAAATTTCACTCTAAAATTTAGAGGTTTCTGAACATTCGATTGAGTTTAAAAATAATGGGCTTTCGTATTCACGAATTGTGATTTTTGTACCAAATTTCATTCGAATCGCACCATTCGTTCGTGAGATTTATTTCCACAGACTTACTGACATACACAAACCTCAAAAATGTTCGATTCGTGATCAGGAATGCTTGAAACGTGCTCTCTGATCGAAAACTCGAATTAGAATTTTCTACCCCGTCACAATACTTTCCTTATATATTATACTATGTATATAAGAAAAGTAAAAGTAAATTTTATGGGAATTTATTTTGGAAAAAAAATTCACATTTATGAAGTATAAACAATTATTGAAACCATTTTAGTGCTTTTATTAACACTTTACAACATAGTTGAAAAGTGTTTATGACTTTGTTCATTCTGTCTGTCTGTCTGTCCGTTAGCACGATAACTGCCGTAAAAATGACTTTATCAAAATGAAATTTTATATGTTGTTGAGACGGCCAGTGGGACATATAGAAATGAACATAAATAATATCATCCAATTAGTTTCGGATTTAAACCGAGTTAAAAATATGAAATACATTGAATCCAATGGGACATAATTTTTCAAAGATTTTATAAGCGCGAGTTAAAATTCACAAAATGCTTTGAAAATTTTAGAAAATATTCAAATTATCACGTAAAATGTGTAAAAAAAAAGTTCATCAAAATATGTTAAGTAGGTTTTTTTTATATAAAACTTGAAATAATAATTACATTGAGTCCTATGAGACTTTATTTGTCAAACATTTTTTAAGCAAAGTTAAAATTCACAAATTGTTTCGAAAATTTCAGGAAATATTCAAGTTATCGCATAAAATGTGTAAACAAAATTCAGTAAAATATGTTGGGCAGTTTTTAAAATAAAAAAATCTGATGTGGGCAGCACATGGCTTTCCCTGCAGACTTATATTCACGTTCTATTTATTTAAATTAAATTTAATTCATTTTTAATTCAATTTTCGTTCTCATTTGAAAACTGGACTTATTTTCAAAAATGATGTAGGAAAAATAAGAAAAACTAAAATATCTCGAGAACGGCTAGTCCTAGTGTAATGGGGTTGGTCTTATTCTTTTCTTCGCTAAAAATTACGTATTAAACAAGCATTTAATGGCTATATTTGAGCATACGTAGTTCTTTAGTTTAGATTTTGATGATTTTTGCGGGCCATTTTGCAAAAAAAGGCAGGTTATTTTTTTTTTCGAATTATACCAAAATCCAATCAGCACCAGGGTGGCCTACAAGCGACTTATCTACCAAATTTTGTGAAATTCGGTTCATTAGTTTTTCAGCTAGAGTGGATACAAGTTTTTGCGGGCCTTTTCGCAAAAAAAGGCGGGTTTTTTTATTCCGAATCGTACCCAAAACCAATCAGCACTAGCCCCGCCCACAAGTGACTTACTTACAAAATTTAGTGAAATTCGGTCCATTAGTTTTTTAGTTAGAGTGGATACAAAATCTGCACACACAGACACACAGACACACAGACACACAGACAGACACACAGACACACACACAGACGTTACGCTAAAAATGGTTTTTTCGTATTCTAGAGGTCTCGAAACGTGTAGATCCGTCGAAAACTCGAGTTGCGATTTTCGGCATGATTCCAATACTTTCCCTATACATTACCATGTATTGCAGGGAAAGTAAAAATCTGATGTGTTCAGGACATGACTTTCCCTGCAGACTTATATTAACGTTCTCTTTATTTTAACTAAATTTATTTCACTTTTAATTCAATTTTCGTTCTCATTCGGTAACCGGGCTTATTTTCAAAGGTGGCGTAGAGAAAGTACGAAAAACTAAAATATCTCGAGAACGGCTAGTCCTAGTGTAATGGGGTTGGTCTTATTCTTTTCGTCGTTAAAAATTACGTATTAAATCAGCATTTAATGGATATATTTGAGTATACCCAGTTCTTTAGTTTAGATTTGGACGATTTTTGCGGGCCATTTTGCAAAAAAAGGCAGGTCATTTTTTTCCGAATCGTACCAAAATCTAATCAGCACCAAAGTAACCCACAAGTGACTCATCTACCGAATTTTGTGAAATTCGGTCCATCAGTTTTTCAGTTAGAGTGGATACAAGCTTTTGCGGGCCATTTCGCAAAAAAAGGCGGGTTCTTTTATTCCGAATCGTACCCAAAACTAATCAGCACCAGCCCCGGCCACAAGTGGCTTACCTACAAAATTTTGTGAAATTCGGTCCATTAGTTTTTTAGTTAGAGTGGATACAAAATCTGCACAGACAGACACAGACAGACACACAGACAGACACACAGACAGACACACAGACACACACACAGACGTCACGCTAAAAATGGTCTTTTCGTATTCTAGAGGTCTCGAAACGTGTAGATCCGTCGAAAACTCGAGTTGCGATTTTCGGCATGATTCCAATACTTTCCCTATACCAGGGTTCCCACTAAGTCAGGAAAAGAGGGGGAGAATTTCTCTCCTTCCAAAAAATTTTGGGAGAGATTTTCTGTTATAAGGAGAGACACTTAAAATTTCATTTTTTTTATGATGCTAATTTAGAAAGTAATAAAAAAGAAAGCATTAACTATAACTCATATTCTTCGACATTTAAATTTTTCAATTCTTAAAACTAACATTCTTTTAACATTCTTACTAACGTTCTTTCTAAAAATTAATTAGGAGTCGTTTAAGTATTAAGTAAGCACATTTTTGGTAATTTCATAGCTCCCCCCCACTTGTTAGCAAAAATACTCAAATTCCTGACTTCCCCCATGCTTACGTTATGATTTTATTTGCTGACATAAAAACGTCTACATGGGTTATTTTATGTAAAATGACTCACATGCGAATTTACGATTTTTTTGTCTGTAAACTGCAAAAGTCGAGAGCCGACTGTATTTACTTTATATTTTGATTTTTAAAATCATTTTATGATCAATTTTCATGCAGCAATAGCAATTAAAAACTTTAACGATTTTTGATCGCCGAAAACTATTTCACTAGGCAAATAGAATTAGGTAACAAATTTGACTTTATGTTTGAAAATGGATTTTTTTTTTTTTTTTACAAAACTTGCAGAACATAAGGATTGCATCGTCCTTTTGTTGAATCTCAAGCCAGTCATGTGATTTTAGCCATTTTGTTTGACTCGACTTTTTTCTTTTTGTTTTCAAAATAGCCCTTTATTTCATAAATAATACGTTTGTAAAATAATTTTTCTGTATGAAACGCGAAACAATTACAAACACTGTAGTCGATGCAAACAGATTGGAAAAGTGGGAAATATTTTTCAAATTAAACGAGGTATGCCGAGGATAGCGTACAAATGCAGATTTTCGTGATGCTGCTGCAAAATAACCTTTCATTTTATTAATAATACGGTAGAAAAATGGTTTGGTTTTTATTATTTGTATATTAAACGACATAATTATAAAAAAATTCAGTCGATGCAAATATATTGTGAAAATGGCAAAAAGATATTCATTGGTCATCTCTCCTCAGAAAATGTGGGAATCGCCGTATGCGAACGCCGTTTTCGCAATTGCAGAGAAACAGATTTTCAGATCATGTAAGAAAGGAATGTCTCTGATAAAAAAATTCGTTGCTTTGTTCAAATTTTGTAACATTTTTTGGGCATATATGGCCAATTTCACGACATTTTCGGGATTTTTGTAACCTGTAGACATACTGTGTACGGGGGAAAGGATTTTCGTCCGCGGAAAGAAGAAAATTTCTCGAGCAAAACACAAAAAAATGCGGGAAGTACGCGGAAAGAGCATAATCCAAATCCGTGAAAGAATCCTATAAAAAAAAAGGAAAATTTTATTTGATCGAATTTGCCACCCGCGCAAGCTGAGGGGACACTTATAGTTTTCTATAAAATAACTCTCTAATTAGAAACACGTAGTACTTTAGTGTACCCAAATCGCGATTGACTGCGATTCAGACGTAGCTACGAAATCGCGGTCCGCGACCGCTCGGCAATCGGCCCACGATTCGCAACAACGAGGCAACTGATCGCGATTTGCGGTCGCGAAACAATCGGATTTCTCGGTATCCAATTTGAAGGAAAAAATAATTTTAGGCCGGAACTGGAGAGAGAGAAATTCTCGCGCAGTCTGAATTTTTACGCGAGATTTTTCATGGATTGCGCGAGAATCTCGCGGGTTCGCGCTGAAATGGGAACCCTGCCCTATACATTACCATGTATTGCAGGGAAAGTAAAAATCGAAATTTATAATTACACGAAGTGACGTTATATGAAGAGATTATGTGTCTCATTGCAAAATAAAACATGGCATCCATTTTTTTCCCGCTGCGTAAGATCGTGATCTTTAAAGATCGTTTATATTTATATTTAGTGTTGCATCCGTCCTAAAACCGCTTTATTTTTACGTATTATATGTGTATCTAAATTCTGTGCCAACGCAATTACAATATTTTTTACTTTAAATGATCCCTAAACTTTGATTATTTCTACAACGAAGCCTAATTTTGACGCATGCAGAATGTAAACAAATCAATCGATTGTAAGGTGAGTTGTATAAAAATTGATGAATTTATCATATATATACATATATATATATATATATATATATATATATATATATATCCAGACAATTTGGAATTAATACCTAATGAAGCTACTATTAATAAAAATGTTAATTTTTTGGATTTAAATCTTTTTATTGATCCTTCTAATAGAATTGTTACAAATTTATATGATAAAAAAGACTTTTATAATTTTAATATTAATAAAATCTTACCTTTTAATTCCTGTAACTCGATTCAATTGTTTAGAAATATTATACTCAATCAGCTTTTTAGAATTTATAGATTATCTGATAAAAAATTTCATGCTATGCATATCAATAATCTCAAAATTACTAGTAATTTATATAAATATCCCACTTATTTAGTAAATAGTATTGTTAAAAAATTTAAAATAGCTGGATTTTTATAATTCTTTCCATAGTATCATATAATTCTATTCATAGTATCTTATATTAGCCAGTCATCTCCATTTTTTTTTTTTTTTTTTTTTTTTTTTTTTTTTTTTTTTTTACCCCCATTCACTTCCCACTTCAGCATTACCTTTATTTGCCCCTCTTTTTAGTAGCTCTTTTTGTATATTAATACTTTTTCTTTACATTTCGCTTCACAGTTTTTCAATTCTTATGAATGGCAACAGTAAATGGTTTTTTATTTTTTCTTTACGAATGGCAACACTGGTCTCTTCTATCAGTGTACCCTGTATTGACTCGATTGTACATACGCTGTGCTTTTTCCAGGTATTCATTTTTTCTTTTTTATTCCATCTTTATGTATGTCGTCCAAGTAGAAATAGTTCATAGATTTAATCTATCTATTTCTTCAGAAACATACATTTTTGAGTTTGCTTCTACAAAAAACTTGGACATGATTAGATTTTTGTAGAGGTTAACAATTCATGATTTAGGCTTAGAGCCTCGTCCACGTGTAAGGCGATTGTGCTTGATTTCGTTTGTTATACTTATTTCGATTCCATACCTTTGTATTATATTTTTCATTGACTTGTTGATTCGATATTAATTTTTTTATTTTTTCCATATGCTTGAGGATTAATTGATTTTTACATTTGTTTTGTACGCCAGTTAGATAGTTGAATTTAGTTTAAGTTTTTCTTTTTTTGTTTCCATACCTTTTAATTTGGTTGATTTTCTGTAACTTGATAGCTAGTGTTATGTATTTTTAATCCATTTGATTGATGATTTGCTGTATTATATTTTATTCTGTGGGTGTTTTTAAAAAGTTAGGTTTATCGTGTTACATCTTCTTACTTTTCGTTCATTGGATTTTCAAACTTCTATTATTATATATATATATATATATTTATATATATATATATATATATATATACATATATATACATGGTGATGTTAATATTACTTGAATTGTATTTTTTTATTTTTACATAATTCTTATTATTACATTTCAAATATATATATATATATATATATATACATATATATATATATATATATATATATATATATATATATATAGGGGAGACCGGGGTAAGATGACGAGCTGAGCAAGATGACGAATAACAGTTTTAACGACTTTATTCTTAGGTGGCAGCACTTGACGAGCATAGGTACAATCCCCTGTATCAGAGCAACTAATTGCATGCGGAAGGCCCCATTCTTGCTATACGTACAATTTATATTCTTAGTCAAACTTTATTAAGGGCCGTGAAAGTATTTTCGACTTGTACTAAATAAGCTTAAGCTACTTAAAGGTAAGTCATAAAATTCTGATATAATTTTTGGTTACACTTTATAGTATTAAATACTCAGCTAATCTATCATAGTTTTAATCTGATGCATAGTTTACTGTATACCAGCCATGTTGTTTCTTTTAGTCATTCCAGGCAAGATGACGAAGTTCGTCATCTTCCACAAAGGAAAGCACGCCTATTTCTTTAGGTGCTAATGATAGCGACACTGAAAGTATAGATAATCCCAACTGTGAACAAATTCCAGGATCATGATGCTCCCTTCTTCCGTCAATATTTAACTTTAAACCCTTACAAGTACCCCAAAAAGATTATAAGTTAAAAGATCAAGTTAAAAGAAAATAATATAAATTTCCTATATTTTTGTACGGGTCTAAAAATATTTTCCGCTTATTGCAGTATTCCGTTTCTTATAGGTTCTTTTTCAAACAGGTTTGACTGTATTATGACTAATGTCTCTATATTTTATATATTTAAGTAATCCCGTGCACTGCAATATCTTTCTGTATTTTTTAATTTGAATATCTATTCGATACATTTTTAATTTAAAAAAAAAATCTGACGCCAATCGTCGTTAGCATCTCAACGAAAATAATCTGTGGCAGGCAAACGACGTTATCGTAATGTCGCCAGATTTTTCTAACCCCCCCCCCCCCTCTTCCCTATTTTATGCCCCCTTTCGCTATTTTGCAGCCAAGAAGGCGCTTTTATTTGGACCACAAACAATGTTTCGTTTATCTCACTAGCAAATGAAAAAAACAAAAAAAGAATTCTCTGAAGATATTTTACTATTATTATTTTTCGCTGAAATTCTTACTGAGGTTGCTCGAAATACAGAAAGAAACGCAGAGATTTCAGGAATTGCTCAGAAGTTCCAGAGATCTTTCGAACTTGATTTAGTACCTCGCGTGTCATCAGACTTTGACAAAATAGCAGTGTATCAGATTTAGACCTTGGCGGTCGTTATTCTGGGATTTTGTTTGATTAGGCATTTAAAAATAGCGCGCGAGAAAGACGCGAGCAAACATGTAGGTAAACGGAGGTGTTCCGTAATGTAAATCTTCATGTAAATACAGTGGAACCCCGATATATAAAACCTTTACGAAACCGCTTGTAAGGCTCGTTATAGCCGAGGATTCAAATTTGATCTCCTTTTCAATCACAGTTTCGGTAGATAAAAATTTGTTGAACTATAGTATACCGTCATTTGTGTAACATACAAATTTGATACATAAGCATTTGTAACCTTCACATCGGCAATCAATGACAGGTCGCTTTCCTACTGTTTCAATTTCAGACAATAAATCCTGGTTGATATCATTTCTGTCTATAACTGATATGTAATCCTATCTCGGGTCTTTAGATATCACTTGCTTGCCATCAACCAGTTTGATATTCTTGGACAACAAAACGAAAATTCCCTGGGAATTTTATGATCGTTATAACCGAACTGCTTGTAGCTGGAAGTTCATTATAAACGATCAAAATAACATTAACTGCATAGAAAAATGTATGGGAACAGAAAAAGGGTCCGTTATATCTAGACGATCGCTATATCCAGGGTTCATTATAGCGAGGTTTGATTCTATCTGAATTAAAAGATTTTACCATATATTTAAGCTAGTTCTCCTAAATTAATGTTACACTCAAAAAATGCTTTTAAAAATTGATGCTAAAACAAGTGAGTGAAAGAAAGAATAACAAAATTCTATTATCTATTATTGTTCTCTCTTTAACAATCAAATCTAAATGTGTAGTAATCTCTTAAAAATTTCTAACTGCGACCGCATGACATCCTAATTCTGTAAAAGAAAAGGATGACGAAAGAAGGAATCTTTTCTATTGTTTTCTCTTCAACAGTCAAATTGAAATGTGTTCAAATCGCTAGTTAAAAGTTGCTAACTGCGACCACATAGCATCATAATTCTGTAAAAGAAAAGGTTGACGAAAGAAGAAATATCTTCTATGGTTTTCTCCTTAACAATCAAATTGAAATTTGTTCAAATTGCTGGTCAAAACTTGCTAACTGCGACCGCATGGCATCATAATTCTGTAAAAGAAAATGACGAAAGAAGGAATCTCTTCTATTGTTTTTTCTTCAACAGTCAAATTGAAACGTGTTCAAGTCACTAGTCAAAAGTTGCTAACTGCGACCACATAGCATCATAATTCTGTAAAAGAAAAGGTTGACGAAAGAAGAAATCTCTTCTATGGTTTTCTCTTAACAGCCATATTGAAATGTGTTCAAATCGCTGGTCAAAAGTTGCTAACTGCGACCGCATGGCATCATAATTCTGTAAAAGAAAAGGATGACGAAAGAAGAAATATTTTCTATTGTTTTCTCTTTAACAGTCAAATTGAAATGTGTTCAAATCGCTGGTCAAAAGTTGCTAACTGCGACCACATAACATCATAATTCTGTAAAAGAAAAGGATGACGAAAGAAGAAATCTCTTCTATGGTTTTCTCTTAACAGCCATATTGAAATGTGTTCAAATCGCTGGTCAAAAGTTGCTAACTGCGACCGCATGGCATCATAATTCTGTAAAAGAAAAGGATGACGAAAGAAGGAATCTTTTCTATTGTTTTCTCTTTAACAGTCAAATTGAAATGTGTTCAAATCGCTACTTAAAAGTTGCTAACTGCGACCACATAGCATCATAATTCTGTAAAAGAAAAGGTTGACGAAAGAAGAAATCTCTTCTATGGTTTTCTCTTAACAGCCATATTGAAATGTGTTCAAATCGCTGGTCAAAAGTTGCTAACTGCGACCGCATGGCATCATAATTCTGTAAAAGAAAAGGATTACGAAAGAAGGAATCTTCTATTGTTTTCTCTTTAACAGTCAAATTGAAATGTGTTCAAATCGCTAGTTAAAAGTTGCTAACTGCGACCACATAGCATCATAATTCTGTAAAAGAAAAGGTTGACGAAAGAAGAAATCTCTTCTATGGTTTTCTCTTTAACAGTCAAATTGAAATGTGTTCAAATCGCTGGTCAAAAGTTACTAACTACGACCGTATGGCACCATAATTGGGTGAAAGAAAGGTATGACGAAAGCAGGGACCGACTTACAATTAATGGTGCCCCCTGTGCCTATGATGTCTTAATACAATAATTCACAACAATAGTCATGAACAGTACAATTGGCTAGGACTTTATTTCAAAGTTGTAAGTAATATGATAGGCTATAAAGTAAATCATTGGTCTACAACTATAAATTTGTTGACCAATGATTTACTTTATAGCCTATTGTCTATGCTTGAGAAAGTGCAATGGAAATTGAAATAAAATCTTTCAAAATTTGTTTTATTTAAAGTGAAATATAAATATTAATAAGTTTTGTATTTAATTTAGTGGCCTTAATAGGCCTCCAAGGTCAAATGTGATAAGACCCCTATTCAGTACATAAACTGGACCGGTCAGAAACGCATGGATATTGCCGGCCAGTGAGTGTGATTATATGATTATGCCCATTGGACTGTTGTTCTCTATGTTTATTCGAATGCTCTCGAACCAAAACGGCCTTCAGACCCAACGGCCGTTGCCCGATGACCCAGTTGAATCTATAACATGAACACTAAACGTAGCAAACCCCGGACACACCCGGACAACAAACCTCTTCAGATCAATACTATTATTTACTACTAGAAAACGAATTACCCGCCGTTGCCCGGGTCTTAAATAATATAACACTCCCTCCATTTCCAAATCACCTGTTACTTTCCTTATATACATAATGTATAAGGAAAGTATTGTGACATGGTCGAAAATTCGAATTCGAGTTTTCGACGGGAGAGCACGTTTCAAGCATCCCTGATCACGAATCAAACAGTTTTGAAGTGATGTCTGTGTGTGTGTGTGAAAGTATGTGCGTGTGTGTGTGTCAGTGAGTCTGTGGAGACGATTACTGACGAACGAATGGAACGATTTGAACAAAATTTGGTACAAAAATCACAATCCGTAAGCGCTGGAAGCCTATTGTTTTTATAAGCAATCGAATGTTCGGAACCCCCCTAAATTTTCGAATGAAATTTTAAAAATATCGTCAAAAAATCAAAACCACTAATAAAGTTAGGCAAATAGACATTTCTTATGTAATTTTTCATTAGAAAACGATTGACATAAATTTTAGAATGTTAACATGAACCGTTCTCGAAATATTGCACATTTTTTAAAAAATCATATGAAATAAAAAAAAATGTTTCCTATTGAGAAACATGTTCACTTTTCATATGTAATACCATGCGGTAAATTGGGTGACATCATTCTCGTGGATCTAGCTCGTTCCATTTATGAAAAAAGATACTTTGAGTAATACTTTTGTATTTGAACTCCAATAGTCATTTATCTGCTGTAAGAATAACTTATTTCTTAGTGCATAACGCGTCAACTTATTTCTTACAGCAGACGTTCCATTTATGAAAAAAGATACTTTGAGTAATACTTTTGTATTTGAACTCCAATAGTCATTTATCTGCTGTAAGAATAACTTATTTCTTAGTGCATAACGCTTGGCGAGATTTTGGCGACAAATTTGACGGAATGTCGCCAACTTGGCGACTTTTTGAAATGTTGCCAAATTAACGAAAATCTCGCCAAATGGATAAAAATGACGCTAAATCAATGAAAATGACGACTAATTGTCAAAAATTCAATATCTAGGAAAGAATATTAGTATCTACTATAAGAAAAACCTATTTTTTTTACTGTAAAAGTAGTAAATTCATTACATTATATAAGGAAAGTCATGTGTTGCCCACATCAGATTTTTTTAAACTAAAATCATTCTCGCGGCACAATTAAATGAAAATACTTGAAGTAGAAAAATGTTCTTTTATCTTCGAAGTAAAATTAAAAACATTATTGCTATCTCAGCGAGTTTTCATAACAATTTAAATCACATTTTAACACAATACCCATAAGGATAATGTGATATCAACGTAAAATAAATACATAAATAAATAAGACGACATCGTTTAAATTCGCAAAGTTAAAATGCTCATAAATTAAATACCCTTAGTATACGATTTTTTCTCAACAAACAAACAAAACTCAAACAGACAAACATCTCCTCTTATTATGTAAGATACAACTGTCCTAGTAAAAAATAATTATTATATAACCCCCGAACAAAACGCAAATATTTTACGACCTAGATAACTTGGCGAATTTGTGGAAATGGCGCTAAATCAACGATAATTTAAAACGCATTTTAGATAGTTACACCCCTCCCCCAAGCAAAATGTACCTGTCCCACGAAAAGTAAAATTAGTTATATTTTGAATCAAGACTGTTAAATTAATAATTCCTACAGAGCGACAGAGATTATTCAGACATATTAAATTATCGTTGATTTAGCGCCATTTCCACAAATTCGCCAAGTTGGCAATATTGTGCCAAAAGTGTCGCCGACTAAGAGAGACAGGCTGGCATGAAAACTTTTCTCACATTAGTATTTTAAAGTTAAAGGAACTTCTATTGCGTGCGTGTGACGGTTCACAATGATTGAAGATTGTGGATTATTAATGTGTGATAAAATCACATGAACCCATTTTAGATATTTCAAATGAAATAAGGGATGTTTTCGTTAAAACTTTTCACGCATGCAAATTGCGAGCAATCGGTGACTTTCCCCAAACTGTCATTCAACTTCAGAAGTAAAAGTTATTGTTTTTGATTGGTAATGGCAAGGTTGAACGATTCGTAATGCAGTAACTGTTGACCGTGAGAAAATATTTCCTGGGGGTTATATTAATATCAGATTAAGTAGGGAAAAGCTTTAACTTCGCATTATACGGGATAGTAAGCAACTATTCTTCCCTTTAGAACCTGTGAGTACAATTTTCACCCAGTTTTATCACTTAAAAAAATCTGATGTGGGCAACACGTGGCTTTCCTTATATAATGTAATGAATTTACTACTTTTACAGTAAAAAAATACGTTTTTCTTATAGTAGATACTAATATTCTTTCCAAGATATTGAATTTTCGACAATTAGTCGTCATTTTCATTGATTTAGCGTCATTTTTATCCATTTGGCGAGATTTTCGTTAATTTGGTAACATTTCAAAAAGTCGCCAATTTGGCGACATTCCGCCAAATTCGTCGCCAAAATCTCGCCAAGCGTTATGCACTAAGACATAAGTTAGTCTTACAGCAGATAAATGACTATTGGCGTTCAAATACAAAAGTATTACTCAAAGTATATTTTTACATGAATGGAACGAGCTAAATCCACGAGAATGATGTCACCCAATTTATTGCATGGTATTATATATGAAAAGTGAACATGTTTCTCAATAGGAAATATTTTTATTTTTATTTTATATGACTTTTTGATAATTTTTTTTTAAAATGTACAATATCTCGAGAACGGTTCATGTTAGCGTTCTAAAATTTATGTCAATCGTTTTCTAATGAAAAATTACATAAGAAATGTCTATTTGCGTAATTTTATTAGTGATTTTGATTTTTTGACGATTTTTTCAAAATTTCATTCGAAAATTTAGAGGGGTTCTGAACATTCAATTGCGTATAAAAACAATAAGCTTCCAGCGTTTACGGATTGTGATTTTAGAACCAAATTTGGTTCGAATCGGTCCATTCATTCGTCAGTTATCGTGTCCACAGACTCACACACACACAGACATCACTTCAAGAATGTTTGATTCGTGATCAGGGATGCTTGAAACGTGCTCTCCCGTCGAAAACTCGAATTCGAATTTTCGACCCCGTCACAATACTTTCCGTATACATTATGTATATAAGGAAAGTAATATGAATTAAAAAGAACTTTAAAAATCATGATTTTGACACAAGATGGATGCCATATTTTATTTTGAAGTGGATCACGTGATCATTTCATATAAAGGGTGTAATTATTATTTTGATTTTTATTTAAAAAACTACTGGATATATTTTGGTGAATTTTTTTTTATATATTTTATGGGATAATTTGAATATTTTCTAAAACTTTCGAAACAATTTGTGAATTTTAAATTCGCTTAAAAAATGTTTGAAAAATTACGTCCCATAGGGTTCAATGTATTTCATTTTTTCAACCCGGGTTCAATCCAAAACTAATTGAGTGATATTATTCATTTATATTCCCATAAGTCCCACAGACTCTTTGAACAATATACTAAAATTTCATTTACGGCAGTTATCGTGCTAACAGACAGACAGACAGATAGACAGGCAGACAGAATGACCAAAGTCATAAACACTTTTCAACTATGTTGTAAAGTGTTAACAAGATGGATGCCGTATATCATTTTGAAGTGGGTCACGTGATCGTTTCATATCATGGTCACGTGATCATTTCATATAAGATGTGTAATTATTATTTTAATTTTTATTTAAAAAACTACTGAATATATTTCGCTGAATTTTTTTTATATATTTTATGGAACAATTTGACTATTACGACTTCATCGAAAAATATCGTCCTTCTGTTTATAAAATCAATTAATATTTCATTCATATCAGCCATGCAGACTCCATGGACTGAATTATTTTGTGTTAAAGAAATACAGTAATTCTAATACAACTCATTCTACATATTTTGCTGTTTACATTTTACATAGGTGAAAAATAGGCTTAGTTGTAGAAATAATCAAATTTGAATGAGAATTTAAACTCAAATATATTGTCATTGTGTTGTTTTAGTATGTAGATGCACATAATTTAAGCAAAAATAAAGTTGTTTTAGGACGGATACAACACTCAATATGAATTAAAAAGAACTTTAAAAAATCACGATTTTGAAACAAGATGGATGCCATATATCATTTTGAAGTGAGTCATGTGATCGTTTCATATCATGGTCACGTGATCGTTTCATATAAGATGTGTAATTATTATTTTAATTTTTATTTAAAAAACTACTGAATATATTTCGCTGAATTTTTTTTTATATATTTTATGGAGCAATTTGACTATTACCTAAAATTTTCGAAGCAATTTGTGAATTTTAAATCCGCTTAAAAAATGTTTGAAAAATTAGGTCCCATAGGGCTCAATGTATTTCATTTTTTCGACCCGGGCTCAATCCAAAACTAATTGGGTGATATTATTCATTTACATTCCCATAGGTCCTACAGACCGTCTGAACAACATGCTAAAATTTCATTGTGATTAAGTCATTTTTACGGCAGTTATCGTGCTAACGGACAGACAGACAGACAGAATGAACAAAGTCATAAACACTTTTCAACTTTGTTGTAAAGTGTTAATAATAAAAAACATCAAATATTAAAAGTTTCGCGGAAATTATGAATTAAATTTCTTACATTATGTCACGAAGAAAGAATATACAGCTAGTTATTAATAATTCGCATGATTAGAGTTTGAATTTTTTTTAAGAGGTTTTTTTTTTTTTTTTTTTTTTTTAGATTTAGAAGTTTGTCACTTCCGTCACATACTTTGTGAGGGCTAAATAACCTTTCGATTATTATTTCCCTCAGTTTGCATTATAATTTACAGGGTCTTTATAATTAAAATTCCACTTTGAAATGGCTATAAAAGGAAAACTACTGGACAGAATGTTATAAAACTTGGTAATAGTTTACAGGAGGCCATGGGATTTTATTTTCCGCAAATAAAAAAAAATAAAATAAAAAATAAAAAATAAAAAAAAGTTCAAAAACTCACCTTCAGCGTTGAATGGCGCTGTATGCAATATCGAATAAAATAAGACAAGAAAACATCGGTTCAAAAAGTTTTTAATCGTTTCTAAAACGTGTTACAAATCATGTTCAATGTGGCTTCCACCATTTTCTGAAAGCAAGTTAAATCGCATTACTGCGTTCTCAAGAGTAGCTCTTAGCATATCAGGAGAAATGTTACGGACATTCCGGTGTATCACATTTTTCAATTCCGTCAAATTGTTTATGTTATCACCATAAACAGTGGCTTTGAGGTAACCCCATAGCCAGAGGTCACAGCGGTTGAGGTTTGGTGACAGGGGCGGCCCAGAAATGGGGAAGACTTACAATCCGGTCATTCGTGAAATGTTGCCGTTGTAACTGTTTGACACATGTACCAATGTGAGGTGGAACCCCGTCCTGCATAAAAATCGTGGTATCTAAGCAACTTTTTATGGTGATAACATAAACAATTTGGCGGAATTGAAAAATGTGATATACCGACATGTCCGTAACATTCCTCCTGATATGCTAAGAGCTACTGTTGAGAACGCAGTAATGCGATTTAACTTGCTTTCAGAAAATAGTGGAAGCCATATTGAACATGATTTGTAACACGTTTTAGAAACGATTAAAAACTTTTTAAACCAATGTTTTCATGTCTTATTTCGTTTAACAATATTGCATACAGCACCATTCACCGCTGACGGTGAGTTTTTGAATTTTTCTTTTTTTCCCCGGAAAATAAAATCCCATGACCTCCTGCAAACTATTACCAAGTTTGATAACATTCTGTTCAGTAGTTTTCCTTTTATGGCAATTTCAAAGTGGAACTTTAATTATAAAGACCCTGTATATTTACGTATACTAACCACTAACCATTCTAACTGGTTCGGTTGATAAACCAATCACCGAGCTAATCAGCATTTATGTATTCCTAAGGTGAAATAGGAATATATTTCGGATCGTGAGAGATTCAGTGGTAAGAGGAAGGATTCTAGTAAGAGTTTGGACGGGAGTGGGCTAGAGTGAAGCAAAAGGCACGATGATAGATTTGGAGGAGTTCGGAAGTTGGTCTGCAGCCGCCCTAAGTGTTGAATCCGTCCTAAAACCGTTTTATTTTTGCATATTATCTGTGTTTCTAAATTTTGTGCTTACACAATTACAATATTTTTAACACTTTACAACATAGTTGAAAAGTGTTTATGACTTTGTTCATTATGTCTGTCTGTCTGTCTGTCTGTCCGTTAGCACGATAACTGCCGTAAAAATGACTTTATCAAAATGAAATTTTAGTATGTTTTTCAGACGGTCTGTATGACCTATGGGAATATAAATAAATAATATCACCCAATTAGTTTTTTATTGAACCCGGGTTGAAAATATGAAATACATTGAACCCTATGAGACCTAATTTTTAAAACATTTTTTAAGCAAATTTAAAATTCACAAATTGCTTCGAAATTTTAAGGAAATATTCACATTGTCCCCTAAAATATATAAAAAAAATTTCAGTAAAATATGTTAGGTAGTTTTTTAATTAAAAATTATTAATAAAGGGAGAAAAACAAATACAATAAAATTCTGACTTTTGGGATATCCTCCAGAAAGAAATAAGACATATATTATATAATAAATATCTTTCCAAGAGTTTAATTACTTTGTATATGAGAGAGGCTTCACATTTTAAAATAAATTTGGTAGATTACAATTATTCAATTTTTTTAAAAATTTTATATAACTCTTCATGATATACTTATTTGATGGCATTTTTAATGACCTTTCTTACGTCCTAGAGGGTTAAAATTTGGTACACAGCTTAAATTTGCAGAACATTTTATTCTACAAAAATTTGGTGGATCTTTAAATACTGATCCTACATTTTTTTCGAAACGGCCTGCAAATAATCCCCGTTCACTTCTATAAATCAGTGTTGCAGTGTTGTTAAAAATTCTGATGTGGGCAGCACATGTCTTTCCCTACAGACTCATATTCACGTTCTCTTTAATTCCTCAATAATAATTTCAGTTTATCTGCACAAAATATCAGCCATAAGATTTTAAATGACATTGAATTTGCACGTTAAACTTAAATTTGGTTCTCATTTGATAGCTGGACTTATTGTCAAAGGTTGCATAGCGAAAACGCGAAAAAACTAGAATATCTCAAGAACGGCTAGTCCTAGATTAATGGGGTTAGTCTTATTCATTTTGTGGTCAAAAATCACGTATAAAATAGGAATTTAATTGATATAATTGAGCACGCGTAGTCTTTTATTTTTATATTTAACGATTTTTGTGGGCCATTTCGCAAAAACAGCCCGTTCCTTTTTCCCGAATCGTACTAGAATAACCTACAAGTGATTTATATACAAATTTTGTTAAATTTGGTATATAAATCACTTGTAGGTTATTGAAATATTATACACTAAATTTTGTTAAATTTGGTTCATTAATTTTTAGCTAGAGTGGATAAAGATAATTTCTGCCGGCCATTTCGCAAAGAAGGCAGATTCTTTTATTACGAATCATACTATAATCTAATGAACATCAGGGTTTTCCACAAAAAAACTTACCAAATTTTATGAAATTCGGTTCATTAGTTTTTCAGTTAGAGTGGATGCAATATCCTCACAGACACACAAAAAAACACACACATACACCGTTACACACACAGACGTCTTCCTAAAAATAGTTTTTTCGTGTTCTAGAAGTTCCAAAACGTGTAGATCATTCGAAAATTCGAGTTCCGATCTTCGGCACGATTCCAATACTTGGAATACATACACACACACACACACACACATATATTATCTGTGTATTATATGTGTATCTAAATTCCGTGCCTACGCAATTACAATAGTTGTGATTTTAAATGATCCCTAAACTTTTATTATTTCTTCAGCGAAGCCTAATTTTAACTTATGCAGAATGCAAATATCTCAAGCGATTGTAAGGTGAGTTGCATAAAAATTGCTGATTTTTTTTCACACAAAATTATTTAGCTCTGGAGTCTGGAATACAAGTTATATGAATGAAATATTCATTGATTTTGCATAGAGAATCAGATGATTTATATTGCGATAGAGTATGGAATATAAGTGATATGAATGGATTATTCATTGATTTTACTTAGATAGAGGAGCAAGCGATTTTACAGCATTGCCTTTTTTGATGAAGTTTGAAATTTCCAATTATTGTACTATGATCATTTTTAAAATATCACCGCTGAATGTGTCGCATATTAGAGATGAATAAAATTTGCATTTCAGTTGGAAAGTGTTTCATAATCAATGCTTTATGCATGATTAATCTTTCTTGTTTTATAAATTAACGCAGTACCAAATCGGACACTTTTATAAATTAACGCGGTACACAAACCTGCTCCCATTTAAGTTCATCAAAATAGTGCAAAAATGATGTAACTCGGTTGAATCGCTTTCAAACTTTAAATGGCTATGACATAAAATAAACAAGAAAGATCAATCATGCTTAAAGCATTGATTATGAAACACTTTCCAACTTCAATGCAATTTTATTTAAACATGTCTAAAATGCAATACATTCCTCGGTAATATTTTAAAACTTATCACAATACTACATTAATTTATTATATTTAAAAACTTATCACAATACTACATTAATTTATTATATTTAAAAACTTAAACCTTCATCGAAAAAAAAAATGTACTACATTCAAATGACGGCATTGAAATATAAATTGCCTGGTTTAAACATCTCTAAAATGTTACACATTCCTCGGTAATAGTTTTAGAATTATCATAATACTACGATAATTTATTATATTTGAAAACTTCATCGAAAACCACTGAAGTTCATTCAAATGACGTCATAGAAAAAATAACACGCCTGGCTCTCTCTATAAAACCAACATTTCATTCATAAATAATTTCCCATTCATGCATTCATCACAATACTACAATAATTTATTTTATTTAAAATTAAGACCATGGAGCTATAAGTAATTAAACACTTTGCGTAAAACTTCATCGAAAAAAATCGTCCTTCTCTTTTTAAAATCAGTGAATATTTCATTCATATCATCTATGCAGACTCCATGAACTAAATGATTTTGTGTTAAAGAAATACAGCAATTGTAATACAACTCATTCTACATATTTTGCTGTTTACATTTTACATAGGTGAAAAATAGGCTTCGTTGTAGAAATAATCAAAGTTGGATGAGCACTTAAACTCAAATATATTGTAATTGCGTTGTTTCAGTATGTAGATTCATGGAATTTAAGCAAAAATAAAGTAGTTTTAGGACAAATACAACACTCAATATGAATTTAAAAAAAATTTAAAAATCACGATTTTGAGACAAGATGGATGCCATATATCATTTTGAAGTGGGTCACGTGATCGCTTCATATAAGAGGTGTTATTATTATTTTAATTTTTGTTCAAAAAACTACTGAATATATTTCGCTGAATTTTTTTTATATATTCTATGGAACAATTTGAATACTACCTAAAATTTTCGAAACAATTTATGAATTTTAAATCCGCTTAAAAAATGTTTAAAAATTAGGTCCCATAGGGCTCAATGTATTTCATTTTTTCAACCCGGGTTTAATCCAAAACTAATTGGGTGATATTATTAACACTTTACAACAAAGTTGAAAAGTGTTTATGACTTTGTTCATTCTGTCTGTCTGTCTGTCCGTTAGCACGATAACTGCCGTAAAAATGACTTAATCAAAATGAAATTTTAGTATGTTGTTCAGACGGTCTGTAGGACCTATGGGAATATAAATGAATAATATCACCTAATTAGTTTTGGATTGAACCCGGGTTGAAAAAATGAAATACATTGAGCCCTATGGGAACTAATTTTTCAAACATTTTTTAAGCGGATTTAAAATTCACAAATTGCTTCGAAAATTTTAGATAATATTCAAATTGTTCCATAAAATATATAAAAAAAAATTCAGCGAAATATATTCAGTAGTTTTTTAAATAAAAATTAAAATAATAATTACACCTCTTATATGAAACGATCACGTGACCATGATATGAAACGATCACGTGACCATGATATGAAACGATCACATGACCCACTTCAAAATGATATATGGCATCCATCTTGTTTCAAAATCGTGATTTTTTTAAGTTCTTTTTAATTCATATTGAGTGTTGTATCCGTCCTAAAACTACTTTATTTTTGCTTAAATTCTGTGCATCTACATACTGAAACAACGCAATGACAATATATTTGAGTTTAAATTCTCATCTAAATTTGTTTATTTCTACAACTAAGCCTATTATTCACCTATGTAAAATGTAAACAGCAAAATATGTAGAATGAGTTGTATTAGAATTCCTGTATTTTTTTAACACAAAATAATTTAGTCCATGTCTGCATGGCTGATATGAATGAAATATTAATTGATTTTATAAAGAGAAGGACGATTTTTTTCGATGAAGTTTTAAGCATAGAGTTTAATTATTTGTAGCTCCATGGTCTTAAATAAAATGTTTAAATAAAATAAATTATTATAGTATTGTGATGAATGAAATGAATGGGAGAAAGTTATGAATGAAATCCTGTTTTTATAGAGAGATCCAGGCGTGTTATTTTCTCTATGACGTCATTTGAATTAATTTCAGTTGTTTTCGATGAAGTTTTCAAATATAATAAATTATCGTAGTATTATGATAATTCTAAAACTATTACCGATGAATGTATAACATTTTAGAGATGTTTAAACCAGGTAATTTATATTTCAATGCCGTCATTTGAATGAAGTTAATTTTTTTCGATGAAGGTTTAAGTTTTCAAATATAATAAATTAATGCAGTATTGTGATAAGTTTCAAAATATTACCGAGGAATGTATTGCATTTTAGATTTGTTTAAATAAAATTGCATTGAAGTTGGAAAGTGTTTCATAATCAAGGCTTTAAGCATGATTGATCTTTCTTGTTTATTTATATTCCCATAGGTCCTACAGACCGTCTGAACAACATACTAAAATTTCATTTTGATTAAGCCATTTTTACGACAGTTATCGTGCTAACGGACAGACAGACAGACAGACAGAATGAACAAAGTCATAAACACTTTTCAACTTTGTTGTAAAGTGTTAAAAATTGTTATTTTAATTCTGTTGTCCCGCGGGTAGATGTAGGAGGAAAAAAAATTATATCAAATCTTGCCTAGAATGGGACTTATTGCCTAAAAAATTTGTTCGAAATAGATTACATATTTATCGAGATATTTAGCTAATTTTTTATTTCCCCTTTTATTAACACGTTACAACAAAGTTGAAAAGTGTTTATGACTTTGTTCATTCAGTCTGTCTGTCTGTCTGTCTGTCCGTTAACACGATAACTGCCGTAAAAATGACTTTATCAAAATGAAATTTTAGTATGTTTCTCAGACGGTCTGTGGGACCTATGGGAATATAAATAAATAATATCACCCAATTAGTTTTTTATTCAACCCGGGTTGAAAAAATGAAATACATTGAACCCTATGGGACCTAATTTTTCAAACATTTTTTAAGTAAATTTAAAATTCACGAATTGCTTCAAAATGTTTACGAAATATTCACATTATCCCATAGAATATATAAAAAAAAATTCAGTAAAATATGTTAAGTAGTTTTTTAATTAAAAATTATTTAATATAGGGAAAAAACAAATTAAATTAAATTCTGACTTTGAGATATCCTCCAGAAAGAAAAGAGAGATATATTATATAATAAATATCTTTCCAAGTGTTTAATCATTTTGCATATGAGAGAGGCTTCACATTTTAAAATAAATTTGGTAGATAACAATTTTTCATTTTTTTAAAAATTTTATATAACTCTTCATGATATACTTATTTGATGGCATTTTAAATGCACTTTCCTACGTCCTAGAGAGTTAAAATTTGGTACATAGTTTAAATTTGTTGAACATTTTATTCGACAAAAATTTGATGGATCTTTAAATATAGATCATACATTTTTCTCGAAATGGCCTGAAAATAATCCCCGTTCACTTCTATAAATCATAGTTGTAATATTGTTAAAAATTCTGATGTGAACAGCACATGTCTTTCCCTGCAGACTCATATTCGTTCTCTTTATTTCTTCAATAATAATTTGAGTTTATCTGACCAAAATAACAACCATAAGTATTTTAAATGACATTGAATTTGCACTTTAAACTTAAATTTGGTTCTCATCTGATAGCTGGACTTATTGTCAACTAGCCGCCTTTGGCGACCAGCCTGTTCGCAACCCTTGAAAATGCTGATCGTGGCAAATTCCAACCGTGGCAAACTCGTTGGCGCGACCTACCATAAAGGTGTAAGTTAACTGGTTAGACGGCCAGGATGTGCCACCCAATTTAGACCGGAACCCAGTGGGGGAGGCATCCACAGGGAACGTACCCTCCTTCCCCTACCACCAACCTCTCGGAAAAACATACGGACCCATATGTTTAACGTGATCGTACTCCGCGTGGACATGGCTGCAGTTTTGGCAGTGGCGGGAATCGAACCCGGGCCTACCGAGTGAAATTCCCGAGCGCTAACCACTGGGGTACTTCGCCCTCCGCGACATTTTCCATAACTTTCTTTTTATTCACCGAATTTAGACCGGAACCCAGTGGGAGAGGCAGCCACGGGGACCGTACCCTCCTTCCCCAACCACCAACCTCTCGGAAGGACTTACAGACCCACATGTTTACTCCGCGTGAACACGGCGGCAATTTTGGAAATCGAACCCGGGCCTACCGCGTGCAATACCCGCGCGCTAACCACTGGGCTACTTCGCCCTCCGCGACAATCTCCATAACTTTCTTTTTATTCACCCAATTTAGACCGTACCCTCCTTCCCCTACCACCAACCTCTCGGAAGGACTCACGAACCCACATGTTTAACGTGATCGTACTCTGCGTGAACGTGGCGTAAGTTTTGGCAGTGGCGGGAATCGAACCCGGGCCTACTGAGTGCAATTCCCGCGCGCTAACCACTGGGCTGCCGCGCCCTCCGCGACAATCTCCATAACTTTCTACATATTCACCCAATTTAGACGGGAACCCAGTGGGGGAGGCATCCACAGGGGCCGTATCCTCCTTCCCCTACCACCAACCTCTCGGAAGGACTTACGGACCCACATATTTAACGTGATCGTATTCCACGTAAACACGGCGGCAGTTTTGGCAGTGGCGGGAATCGAACCCGGGCCTACCGCTAACTTCCCGCGCGCTAATTTGCAATTTAAAATGACCATATGCTTAATTCCATCATCCTCATTCCATTGTTTCATTGTTCCATCATTTAAAATATCCATAAAATTAAAATATCCAAAAGTTAAAATATACATTTAAAAAATCCAGATCGTCCCATCATTTAAAATATAAATATAATAATTTATATAGAGCAAAGGCGCTCTATTCAGAACCGTGACGTCACCTTCACCTTGACGTCCCCACCCACCACCTTCCCTGCTTCAGCGGGGGAGAAACGAAGCGGTACGCCGAGCGGAACGCCGAGAAATATAAAATCATGACGTCTTTAAAATTGCGATCCTGAAGGCAATTTTCATTATTTCTGGACCAGATTAGACTTGTAAGAATGCCAGATATTTCAGCTTTCTAAAAATGTAAATTATTAGTCGAAATTATGAGTACTTTTTACTATGCGAGAATTTAAAAACCAAAAATCGTTTTTTTGAGCCAAAAGTGACTTTTGTTTTAAAATCTTTAAAAAATATTAGAAATCGAAATGGAGATTTGAAATTGATATATTTTTACTCGCAATTGTCTGCTCTTTCCGATGGTGTGAGTTGTTTTTTTCTACGACGTCTGGATCGTGGAGAAAAAAGGGCAAAAAGGGCAAAAAAAGGTCGAAATCGCATAAAACATTAAATAAATAAAAAAATAATTAGAATTTTGAAAATCGGTTTTCACGTGTCCCCTTCTCACCCCCCAGGGTCTCCGATTGCCAAATTTCGTAACTCTCCGACGCGCGGTCGCGAAACGTATAGTGTATAAGACACACACACACACAGACATTGCCTTTTATTATATAGACTAGCCGCCTTTGGCGACCAGCCTGTTCGCTACCCTTGAAAATTCTGACCGTGGCAAATTCTAACCGTGCCACACTCGCTGGCGCGACCTACCAGTAAAGTGTAAGGTAACTGTTTGGAGGGCCAGGAAGTGCCACCCAATTTAGACAGGAACTCAGTGGGGGAGGCATCCACAGGGACCGTACCCTCCTTCCCCTACCACCAACCTCTCGGAAGGACTTACGGTCCCGCATGTTTAACGGGATCGTACTCCGCCTGAACACGGCGGCAGTTTTGGCAGTGGCGGGAATCGAACCCGGACCTACCTAGTGCAAATCCCTCGCGCTAACCACTGGGCTACCGCGCCCTCCGCGACAATCTCCATAACCTTCTTTTTATTCACCCAATTTAGACCGGAACCCAGTAGGGGAGGCATCCACAGGGTCCGTACCCTCCTTCCTCTACCAACAACCTCTCGGAAGGACTTACGGATCCACATGTTTAACGTGATCGTACTCCGCGTGAAAATGGCAGCAGTTTTGGCAGTGGCGGCAATCGAACCCGAGCCTACCGAGTGCAATTCCCGCGCGCCAACCACTGGGCTACCGCGCCCTCCGCGACAATCTCCATAACCTTCTTTTTATTCACCCAATTTAGACCGGAACCCAGTGGGAAAGTCATCCACAGGGTCCGTACCCTCCTTCCTCTACCACCAACCTCTCGGAAGGACTTACGGATCCACATGTTTAACGTGATCGTACTCCGCGTGAACACGGCAGCAGTTTTGTCAGTGGAGGGAATTGAACCCGGGCCTACCGAGTGAAATTCCCGCACGCTAACCACTGGGCTACCGCGCCCTCCGCGACAATCTCCATAACTTTCTTTTTATTCACCCAATTTGGACCAGGACCCAGTGGGGGAGGCATCCACAGAGACCGTATACCCTCCTTTCCCTGCCACCAACCTCTCGGAAGGAATTATCGAACCATATGTTTAAGGTGATCGTACTCCGCATCAGTGGCGGGAATCGAACCCAGGCCTACCGAGTGCAATTCTCGCGCGCTAACTTCGCGCGCGCTAATTTAAATTTATAATGACCATATGCTAGGCTCTTAATTCCACCATCCTCGTTCCATCATTTAAAATAGCCATAAAATTAAAATATCCATTTAAAATATCTATAAATTAAAATATCCATAAATTAAAGTATCCATTTAAAATCAAAAAATCATCCATATCTTTCCACCAATCCATAAATATGATAATTTCAAATGCATCACCACAATTCAAACCACCATAATTCAATCATTTAAATTATTTAAAATATCCATTTAAAAATATCCATTTAAAATATCATATAAATATAATTATTTCGCCCGATGTATACAACACTTATGCTCGTAATTCATTTAAAACCGAAAGCGCGGTCTCCATGGAGACGGGGAAGAAACTACTGCGGATGGGAGGAAAATGCCGTTGAAGAACTGAGCCGGTAGCCGACAAATTTAAAATCATGGCGTCTTTAAAATTGCGATCCTGATGGCAATTTTCATTATTTCTGGACCAAATTAGACTTGTAAGAATGCCAGATATTTCAGCTTTCTAAAAATGTAAATTATTAGTCGAAATTATGAGTACTTTTCACTATGCGAGAATTTAAAAACCAAAAATCGTTTTTTTGAGCCAAAAGTGACTTTTGTTTTAAAATCTTTAAAAAATATTAGAAATCGAAATTGAGAGTTGAAATTGATATATTTTTACTCGAAATTCTCTGCTCTTTCCGATGGTGGGATTTGTTTTTTTCTACAACGTCTGGATCGTGGAGAAAAAAGGGCAAAAATGTCAAAAAACGGTCGAAATCGCATAAAACATTAAATAACAAAAAAAATAATTCAAATTTTAAAAATCGGTTTTCACGTGTCCCCTTCCCACCCCCCAGAGTCTCTGACTGCTAAATTTCGTAGCTCTCTGACGCGCGGTCGCTGAACGTATAGTGTATAAGACAGACAGACACACAGACATTGCCTTTTATTATATAGACTAGCCGCCTTTGGCGACCAGCCTGTTCGCTACCCTTGAAAATCCTGACCGTGGCAAACTCGTTGGCGCGACCTACCAGAAAGGTGTAAGGTAACTGCTTGGAAGGCTAGGAAGTGCCACACAATTTAGACCGGAACCCAATGGGGGAGGCATCCAAAGAGACCGTACCCTCCTTCCCCTACCACAAACCTCTCGGAAGGACTTGCAGTCCCACACGTTTAACGTGATCGTACTCCGCGTGAACACGGCTGCAGTTTTGGCAATGGCGGGAATCGAACCCGGGCCTACCGAGTGAAATTCCCGCGCGCTAACCACTGGGCTACCGTGCCATCCGCGACAATCTCCATAACTTTATTTTTATTCGGCAATTTTGGGAATCGAACCCGGGCCTACCAAGTGCAAATCCCGCGCACTAACCACTGGGGTACTTCACCCTCCGCGATATTCTTCATAACTTTCTTTTTATTCACCCAATTTAGACCGGAACCAAGTGGGAGAAGCATCCACAGGGACCGTACCCTTCTTCCCCTACCACCAACCTCTCGGAAGGACTTACAGACCCACATGTTTAACGTGATCGTACTCCGCGTAAACACGGCGGCAATTTTGGGAATCGAACCCGGGCCTACCGAGTGCAATTTCCGCGCGCTAACCATTGGGCTACTTTGCCCTACGCGACAATCTCCATAACTTTCTTTTTATTCATCCAATTTAGACCGTACCCTCCTTCCCCTACCACCAACTTCTCGGAAGGACTCACGGACCCACATGTTTAACGTGCTCGTACTCCGCGTAAACACGGCGGCAATTTTGGGAATCGAACCCGGGCCTGGTAACTGGTTGGACGGCCAGGATGTGCCACCCAATTTAGACCGGAACCCAGTGGGGGAGGCATCCACAGGGAACGTACCCTCCTTCCCCTACCACCAACCTCTCGGAAAAACATACGGACCCATATGTTTAACGTGATCGTACTCCATGTCAGTGGCGGAAATCGAACCCGGGCCTACCGCGTGCAATTCCCGCGCGCTAACCACTGGGCTACTTCGCCCTCCGCGACAATCTCCATAACTTTCTTTTTATTCACCCAATTTAGACCGTACCCTCCTTCCCCTACCACCAACCTCTCGGAAGGACTCACGAACCCACATGTTTAACGTGATCGTACTCTGCGTGAACGTGGCGCAAGTTTTGGCAGTGGCGGGAATCGAACCCGGGCCTACTGAGTGCAATTCCCGCGCGCTAACCACTGGGCTGCCGCGCCCTCCGCGACAATCTCCATAACTTTCTACATATTCACCCAATTTAGACGGGAACCCAGTGGGGGAGGCATCCACAGGGGCCGTATCCTCCTTCCCCTACCACCAACCTCTCGGAAGGACTTACGGACCCACATATTTAACGTGATCGTATTCCACGTAAACACGGCGGCAGTTTTGGCAGTGGCGGGAATCGAACCCGGGCCTACCGCTAACTTCCCGCGCGTTAATTTGCAATTTAAAATGACCATATGCTTAATTCCATCATCCTCATTCCATTGTTTCATTGTTCCATCATTTAAAATATCCATAAAATTAAAATATCCATTTAAAATATCCAAAAGTTAAAATATACATTTAAAAAATCCAGATCATCCCATCATTTAAAATATAAATATAATAATTTATATAGAGCAAAGGAGCTCTATTCAGAACCGTGACGTCACCTCCACCTTGACGTCCCCACCCACCACCTTCCCTAGGCCAACGGCCGTACAGTGCTGAAAACACCGGTTCTCGTTAGATCACCGAAGTCAAGCAGCATCGGGCGCGGTTAGTACTTGGTGGGTGACCACCTCGGAACACCGCGTGCTGTTGGCCATCTCGGGTGCGGTATCCCCGTGGTTTGCGCGCTAGATTTGCACGCTACCACAAATGCCGCCGTGTTCATGCGGAGTACGATCACGTTAAACATGTGGGTCCGTAAGTCCTTCCGAGAGGTTGGTGGTAGGGGAAGGAGGGTACGGTCCCTGTGGATGCCTCCCCCACTGGGTTCCGGTCTAAATTGGGTGGCACTTCCCGGCCGTCCATACAGTTACCTTACACCTTTCTGGTAGGTCGGACGGTCTGGGTCTCAACAACAACCCACCACCTTCCCTGCTTCAGCGGGGGAGAAACGAACGGAACGCCGAGAAATTTAAAATCATGACGTCTTTAAAATTGCGATCCTGAAGGCAATTTTCATTATTTCTGGACCAGATTAGACTTGTAAGAATGCCAGATATTTCAGCTTTCTAAAAATGTAAATTATTAGTCGAAATTATGAGTACTTTTTACTATGCGAGAATTTAAAAACCAAAAATCGTTTTTTTGAGCCAAAAGTGACTTTTGTTTTAAAATCTTTAAAAAATATTAGAAATCGAAATGGAGATTTGAAATTGATATATTTTTACTCGCAATTGTCTGCTCTTTCCGATGGTGTGAGTTGTTTTTTTCTACGACGTCTGGATCGTGGAGAAAAAAGGGCAAAAAGGGCAAAAAAAGGTCGAAATCGCATAAAACATTAAATAAATAAAAAAATAATTAGAATTTTGAAAATCGGTTTTCACGTGTCCCCTTCTCACCCCCCAGGGTCTCCGATTGCCAAATTTCATAACTCTCCGACGCGCGGTCGCGAAACGTATAGTGTATAAGACACACAGACACACACACACACAGACATTGCCTTTTATTATATAGAAGGTGGCGTAGCGGAAACGTGAAAAAACTAGAATATCTCAAGAATGGCTAGTCCTAGAGTAATGGGGTTAGTCTTATTCTTTTTGTTGTTAAAAATCACGTATAAAATAGGAATTTAATTGATATAATTGAGCACACGTAGTCTTTTATTTTTATATATAACGATTTTTGCGGGCCATTTCGCAAAAATAGCCCGTTCCTTTTTCCCGAATCGTACTAGAATAACTACAAATGATTTATATACAAAATTTTGTTAAATTTGGTATGTAAATCACTTGTAGGTTATTGAAATACTATACACCAAATTTTGTTAAATTTGTTCCATTGGTTTTTAGCTAGAGTGGATAAAGGCAATTTCTGCGGCCATTTCGCAAAGAAGGCAGATTCTTTTATTACGAGTCGTACTATAATCTAATGAACATCAGGATTTCCCACAAAAAACATACCTACCAAATTGTATGAAATTCGGTCCATTAGTTTTTCAATTAGAGTGGATGTAATATCCTCACAGACACACAGAAACATACACAGATACACCCTTACACACACAGACGTCTTCCTAAAAATAGTATTTTCGTGTTCTAGAAGTCCCAAACGTCTAGATCCTTTGAAAATTCAAGTTCCGATCTTCGACACGATTCCAATACTTTGAGTACATACACATACACACATATATTATCTGTGTATATGTGTATTATCTGTGTATCTAAATTCCGTGCCGATGCAATTACAATAGTTGTGATTTTAAATCATCCCTAAACTTTTATTATTTCTTCAACGAAGCCTAATTTTAACATATGCAGAATGCAAATATCTCAAGCGATTGTAAGATGAATTACATAAGAATTGCTGAATTTTTTTCACACAAAATTATTTAGCTCTGGAGTCTGGAATACAAGTTATACGAATGAAAAATTCATTGATTTTGCATAAAGAGTCAGATGATTTATATTTCGATACAGTTTTAAATATTTAAGTATAATAAATTACTATAGTACTGTGATAATGTAAAAGATATCACCACTGAATGTATCACATTTTAGAAATTTTTAAATGAAATTACATTTCAGTTGGAAAGTGTTTCATAATCAATGCTTATGCATGATTGATCTTTCTTGTATATTAATGCGTTACAAATTCTGAAATAGTTTTAGCCATAATTCGGTTTCTAATTATGCCGAACAAATCAATAAAAAAAACTCTATGTAAATCAATTGAGGCATTCATGAGTTATAAGCGGTTATGACAGACAAGAAGAAGCCGATTTTCATTTCCGTTTCTTCCACACTTCCCTACAGGATAATAAAATTTAAATCAAAATAGTCAATGGATTAAACCTCCTCGCCTGAAAAAAATGTCATTCAAATCCATCGCGATCTTCAAGAAATATTTCACTTAAAAGCAAGCGTCTGCTCGAATTTTGCCTGTGGCGATTGGGTGTCGCCGGGTCCCGAACCAGGAACCCTTTGCTTACAAGACCGACATTATAATCACTGAGCAAAAGCTAGCTTCCCCTCCGCTCTTATAATTCGGGTGCAGGTTCCAAGCATCTTTGATCAGATGCCTTTGCCGCCGCACACTCCCTCACCTGATGAATGCCCCGGTCTAATTTCGGCGAGGAGGGGGGCAGCTGAGAAAACCCGTGCGGCAGCAAACACATCTGATCAAAGATGCTTGGAACCTGTACCCGAATTATAGGAACGGAGGAGAAGCTAGCTTTTGCTCAGTGATTATAATGTCGGTCTTGTAAGCAAAGGGTCCCTGGTTCTTGGCCCGGAGACTCCCAATTGCCACATGCCTTCTATATAATTAAATTAAAAAATATGTGCAATGCTTTTACTTCTAATTTTTGGAATCGATTGGATTTAAAGTATGTTGTCAGTAGGTAAAAATGTTGTTATAAAGCATAAGGAAAGCTTAAGCAGCATAACAGCTGTATGTCTTCATAATTATTATTAAGGAACTTGTCACTTTTGCTAAAACACTAATTGACCAAATTTCCCAAAATTTTGTAGATAAGTCACTGGTGGGTTACCTTAGTGCTAATTAGATTTTGGTACGATTCGGAAAAATATCTTTCCTTTATTTTGCAAAATTACCAGCAAAAATCGTCAAAATCTAAAATAAAAGACTATATGTACTCAAATGTATCAATTAATGCTTGTTTTATACGTAATTTTTGACGACAAGAAAAATAATACTAACCCAATTACTCTAAAATGAACCATTGTGATATATATATATATATATATATATATATATATATATATATATATATATATATATATATATATATATATATATATATATATATATATATATATATATATATATATATATATATTTTTGAGAAGCTGACGACGTTTTGCACTCTAGTTGAAATACTATTTGATGAAATTTCTTAAAATTGAGCAGTTAAATCCCTTGAAAGTTATCCTGACGCTGATTAGATTTTGGTGTGATTTGAAAAAATAAAACCGACCCTTTTTTATGCAAAGTAGACCGCAAAAATCGTGAAAATCTGAAATAAATGACTGAAATTGCTGAAATATATTAATTATGTACTTATTCTTCATGTAATTTCTAACAGCAAATAGGCGAATAAGACTGACTCCGTGACTCCAGAATGAACCGTTCTTCAGAAATTCAATTTATGTATTTATTTATTTATGGGATTTTTTAGATGAAGACGTTTTAAAATGCATTAAAGTGCCAAATAAAACGAAGATGCAGTCAAATTGTAAATTATATATAACATCAGAAAAGTATTCATGTTATTTTCCGGGATACTCAATTTAATGCATTATGAAATAGAAAAAAAGAAAATGAGTTTGGGTCTGTTGTTGTTGAGACCCAGACCGTCCGACCTACCGTAAAGGAGTTTGAGTTTTAGTCTATGAGGAAAGTCATGTGCTGTCCAAATCAGATTTCTAAAAACTTACTGCGAAGTTAAAGGACATTTTTTGCGACTATATTGTATTTTCATTTATTTGCGTCTTGCGAATAATTGTAGTTCAAAGCAGGCGATTTGAGAATTGAATGGTATTATTCGTATCCCTATTGTATGAGTAGGGGGTGCTTATTTAGGAACCGGGTAACGCTGAGGAATTCGTTCTAGTATAGAATATTAATATTTGAGAAAGTTGAATGGAGATTTACAAGTTAAATTTTTCTATAATAAAAACCATTTTATTATTTCCTAATTCTAACGCTAAGCTTTTCAATTTTCATACAATTTATCTTACATAATCTCAACACACAAACGTGACGCCTAAACAACAAAGGGAAAACAATTATTTCAAGAATTAGAAAGAAGCAGGGGGTAAACATCGGAAATGCAAATATAGAAACCAATTGGCAAAACTCCAAGATGACTGATACTTGGCGGTCTAGCTTCAAAACCAAAAGCTGAAACCACTATTTACCACGAAAACAAAAGAAAATAATTCATCTCAGAAATTTCTCTAAAATTATACATGCATTTCTCATATCTTCAAACTATTGTTCTAACCAAATTCTTCCAAAAATGCATTCGGAAATATTTTTTTTTAATTCGTCTGCATATAAATAGTTTCAGTCATATCGCCTACGCGATATTAAATGTTGCAACTCAACCGGGAAATAAATCTTCGACAGATATTTTATCTTCAAAAATTTATTTATACGTAATTGCTAGCAATATACCCATTCTTCGTACGGAATATATAATATAAAGAAACTTAAATTGACAATTATATGCAAATTGCTATCGTATTTATTCTAAATAATATTGTTTTTCAAAACATTCTATTAAATATTTAATTTAATTCACCTAAAAAGAAATATAAGAATCTCTGTTTTGGCTATACAAAATTATCTTCACGTGCATATCTGAAAAATAAAACATCCTGGTTGTTATATTGTAATTTTCAATTCCCAATATAACATTGCTATTTTGAAAGTGGAAGGGGATCTAAGAAGATGGTCCCTCATACAGCGAGACAATTCATATAACGTTCCCTTAGACACAGCTGGACCGGACGTAGTTCGAGAGTGAAAAAGGGAGCTTCTCGTATTCACGTCAACACTAGGTACTATATTAGACGAAAGGGGTTGAACCTCTTGACCTGAGAAGTCAATTAACTTCCGGATGGACATGGGAAAATGTTCGTGAGAACTTTCTGCTCGAAAAAGACAATACTCAAATATCTGATATTTCAAGGGGGGCTTCGGCCAGTTAGATAGCCGGAAGGCGGAGTTATGTATTTACGGAACCAATGAGAGTCTGGGGGCCTAAGGGAGAGGGGAGAGATGAAGAGAGACTTAAACTTTTAAAATTTGAAAATCGAAATGAAGGAGAGTTAATTTTTGGTGTGTGCTGAAAGGTGGTCGCACTAGGGCGACGATAAGACAGAGCGCACCGGGGAAAGCCTTTCCTCCTGCCGATGAGAAGTTTCCAGCCGACGGTGATGTTCCGAGGTATGCAATTTCTTTACATGTATTTTGCACGAAGGTCAATGGCCCAGTATGCTCTCACCCTCTCTCTCTATTAATTATGAAAAGTGTTAGGAGCAATAAAGGTTTTATTGGATTTAATTAGGCAATTGTGTAATGTATGCCTCACGTGAAGTAGATGTTGATAAAGGAGAGCTATCAGTATATGATTTGAAATATTGGTTCCGTGGCATGATTGTAAAATTAAATGAGTTGATACGAGGTCTGGAATATTAAACATGCATTGTGGAATTGTTGAATTTATCAAATATTAGTAATGGTTATCGCATAAATAAATGTTTATTTACTTCTGTTTTAAAATTTGTCTCTTCATTTTTAGTTTCTTATTAGATGTATTTTAATTTACTCCACTTTACGAGATCGGTCTATATAGCGTCAATACCTGGCGTGTGATGACTCACATATCATTTTGGTGCCGTTTAAACCAGTTTCGAACCTGGACTCAAAATTATTGCACCCTTATCATATTGGTGCTCATGACCAATCAAACCTGGATTCAAAATTAATTCACCCTTCTGGCGACTTTGCTGTTGTAGACCAGTTGTATGCCAGAATTTAAATTTTAATGAAGAGAATAAAAATATTTGGAATTAATGAAAAATGAAAATATTGAATAAAATTTTTTTCTGTGTAAAATAAGGACTAAATTAAAGAAAGAATTTTAAAATTAAAATAAATATAAGTAAATTTAAGAAAATTGATTTCACAGTATGAGAAACAATCAAAATAGTGAATCATTATGTGTTCTCAACGAGACATGCCATATTGTATGTGAAAGTATAATTATTAGGGAACTTGAAGCTTTTAAGAAATTTTTGAATTATATAAATATTTGTGTAATATTTTAAGAGGGTATTATGAGGATTGAAGTATTTGCATGCGTAGATAGTGAAATGATTAGAATTATGTTTTTGAATTTATGTGATATTGTATTTAAATATTTTGGGGGAACATTTTGAGGTGTAAAAACAGGAAATAATTTTAGATATAGAATTTTTGCGAGAAAGTGAAATTTAGAATGACGGAAAGCGGAGAAAATCCTCCAGCAACGAGGGGCAGGTTACCAGGACTTATACACCTATTAGGGGAATGCAATGGCATAGAGAATGATGTAGAAATTTTTTTTGACCAGATCAAATCTTTAAGCAGCTTGGGGGATTGGTCAGAGGAGGAAAAGTTAGCAATTGTGAAATCTCGGTTAAGAGGGAATGCAAGAAAATTTTATATAGGGTCACAAGAATTAAGAAGGGAAACATCTTTCGAAAAATTTAGGGATAGGTTATTAGAGTTCTTTACAGAAAAACCGAACATTACAACAAATCAGATCCTTTTCACGACCGCAAAACAGACACAGGGAGAAACGATTAAGCAGCTAGCACACAGAATAACAACACTAACTTTAAATTATATTGGCGACACAGAGCACAGTGAAGCGACACAACAGATTATGGATAAATTAAGGTTAAGTAAATTTTTAGAGGCAGTAACACCTGAATTCCAGAGAGAAATAATAAAAACTAATGCCCAAAATTTTGATGAAGCTGTAAAAATAGCCATAAACTTGGAACAGGCAAATTTAGCTGCGATAACGGCAAATGTAAATAGTGCTACATATAGACAGGAAATTGAGACGCTCCGCAAAGAGCAACAGGAATTTAACGCACATATTTTAAATTCAATTACCCAAGAAATAAACACATTAAAAATCCAAGAAAAAGTACAAATTCCCACGACACAAACAAAAAAACCCGTAACATGTCACTACTGTAATAAACAGGGACATTTCATGAGAGAATGCCGAATATACAAAGCTGATCATTTTAAGCAAACCCAGATTCTAAACATAAACAACGCGAGAACACATTGGCATAATCAAATACAGTCCCCTCCCCACTCATTTCAAACCCAGCCGTATGATGACCACAGAACTTACCCCTCCCAGCCGGACACATACGATTATAGGCCAAACCACGCCTTTGGAAACTATCAACAGAGCAGAAATTACTATGCAGCACCCCCTACACAAAGTAGATTTTCTAGGGAACAACGATATAATAGGGACGAGTCAAACCAAAACAGAATCAGAGAAACGGGTGTACAAAGGAACGATGGAAGAGAGATGAATACAAGATTTGGATACAGAAATTTCCCTAATAGAAGAGATAATTTAAACTAATTGTGGGAGCTTTAAATAATAACTTACAAAGAGAGAAAAATTACAGGGTAAAGTTCCCGAGAAAAATTGAAATTCCTGTACAAACAGAAAATAAGAAATTGGAGATACATAACGATGAAAGTATTGAAAAACATGAGGAAACGATTGCATCTGTAGGAGAACAAATTGAAAAAACAGAATTGCCAACAATAATAGCTCAATTTAAAAATATACAAAGCGAACTCATGATAGACTCAGGAGCGAGCGTTAGTGTATTATCATTAGAATTGTTCAATAAAATTAAAGATAATGTCAAAATTAAATATGTGTCAAGGAGTGTTACAATATCAACTTTAACAGGACATAGTATTGAATATATAAAGACTGTGGAAATTCCATTCAAAATTCAGGGAAAACAGTTCAAACACATTTTTTTTGTCACAACAGCAAAATTTACACAAAAATTCAAGGGAGTATTGGGTTTTGACTTTTTACAGAAAAATCAAGCCATTTTGAATACACAAAAGAACATTCTGAAGATGGGCGACATAGAAATAATTTTAAATTCTGATAGGCAAATTGATAGACAAATAAATGAGATAATACAGGAAAAACCGAATCTAGCCAAAATTTTAAGAAAAGTACAAATCAAACCTAATTCGAGGGAGAATGTTGTAGTATATAGTGAGGAAAGTCTAGAAAATGGAACAGAGGTTTTGTTCGAACCCAAAGAAAAATCATACATTATAATGAATTATGGAATATACCACATGAATGAGAACAAATTTAAAATTGAAGTTCAGAATAACACGAATGCGACAATTACATTAAATAAAAACATGGCTTTAGGAAACATTACGACAGATTTTACGATACAACAACAGGACATTAAAGAACCAGAAATTAGTGAACGGACACATAAATACGAAGAGATGATAAATTTAATACAGGCTAAACCGGAGATAATAGCAGAAAGAAAAAAAGAGTTGAAAACAGAAGATTTTAATACTGACCACATGGACCCAAACATTAAACAAGATTTCCTCAAATTTGTAATGCAATATTCGGACGTTTTTTCAAAATCATTAAAAACTTTAGGAGCGACGGACATCGTAAAACCGGTGATAAAGCTTGCACATGACCACGCAATACGTTCCAGGCCATACGACGTTCCGTACGCACTGCAGGATACCGCAAAAACTCAATTAAAAGAGTTAGAAGAAGCAGGGATAATTGCCAGAACAAAATCAAATTTTGCATCACCGATGATTTTAGTGCGTAAAACAAGTGGAGAGTACCGCTTATGTTTAGATCTGAGATTAATTAATAACATATCCACTCTGTTTCCTTACAGAATTCCCTGTGTGAATGAAATTATAACTAAATTAGCCGGACATAGATACTTTTCGAAACTGGATTTTCATAGTGCTTTCAACCAATTGGTTTTACCTGAAGACACAAAAGAATTATTTGCTTTTACAACGCCCTATGGCAATTACCAATTTGAAAGACTCGTTTTTGGACACGTAAGCTCCGCTCCAATTTTTCAACAGGTTATGGACACCATTTTAGCGGACTTAAGAGAGGAAAACATACAAGCTTACATCGACGACATAATAATCCCGGCTAACTCTTATTCAGAATTAATACATAAATTAAAATTAGTATTCGATAAATTAAGAAAATACAACCTAACTCTGACACCCAGCAAATGTAAATTTTTTGTAGAAAAAGTAGCATATTTAGGATTTGAAATTAGTCAAAAAGGCATTACACCAACAGATGAAAATATAAACAAAATCACTTCATTTCCAGTACCAAAAACTTTAAGAAAATTAAAAAGATTTTTAGGCATTTGTAATTTTTACAGAAATTCAATAAAAAATTATGCTCAATTAACCGCGGTTTTATCAGACTTAACAAGAAAGGATAATAAATTTAAATGGGATAATGAATGTGAAGAGGCATTTCAGGCACTCCAAGAATGTTTTTTCAAGAAACCATTACTTATACAGCCAGATTTTGACAAAGACTTTTATCTGAATATCGATGGCAGCATTCAGTCCATAGGAGGCGCTCTTTTACAATACAGAGATGGGATTTTAAAACCGATTGCATATTTTAGCAGGAAATTATCGATACAGGAGCAAAAGTATCCGGCCATGAAAATTGAATTATTAGCTATGCATCAGGGAATGAAATTTTTTAGAAATTTCCTTTTCGGCCGAAAGTTTTTTGTGCTTTCTGACCATTTGCCGTTGGGACAGCATTTAAAAATACAAAACCCACCCAACGTATTACAGAGGTGGCTTTTAGACATATCTGAATACGATTATGAATTTATTCACGTCCCGGGTAAAGATAATTTATTAGCGGATTTTTTAAGTAGAGATGATTTTGAAAGTAAACAAACAGAGCAGAACGAGAGAAAACAAAACATTGAGAATCCAAGGGGAGAAATTAACCTGATAGAACAAATTAAGGGAGAAAACACGATGAAAAGAAATGGATATGTGAATGAGGATAGTGTCTATATTGCACAGATAAACACAATAACAGAAATCCCGGCATTAGATAGAATTTTAGATGAACAAATTAAAGATCCAAAATTAAAAATAATCAGAGAAAATTTACAAAATCGGAATTTTAAAGAGAGTAAACATTATGACACATTATATATTGACGAGGAAACTAATTTATTAATGCACGTAGGAAACTGGAAGGACAGACCTTGGAGAGACAATTTAAACAAAACTATAGTTATACCCAGAAATTTACAGTAAGAAATTTTAGCGATTACACACGTAACACATGCAGGGATTGATAAAACTTACAAATTATTATCGGACAGGTATTATTGGAATGGTATGTACAGTGACACACAAAATTTTATTACATCTTGCGAACAGTGTAGAAAGAAAAAGGGAAAAAATCAGCCCGTTCCCCTGGGAAGAAATCCTATACCTGATGGGCCCGTGCAAATTTTGTCGACAGACATTTGCGGACCATTTCAAACTAGCACTTCAAATAATAAATATGTGTTATCGGTGGTAGACCACTTCTCCAAACATATACAAATGTTTCCAATCCCGGATATAACGGCCACCACGGTTGCTGATAGACTCTTAAATTACTTTATGAATTGGGGATGTCCTAAGACAGTGTTATCGGACGCAGGCTCTCAGTTTACATCTAGTATACACCAAATTATGACAGAAAAACTCGGAATAGTTGCCAGAATAGCATCGGTACGTTCGCCATGGGTTAACGGTATAGTGGAGGTTACGAACAAACAATTGAAACACACCTTAGCGACATTAGCGGAGAATTCTCCATACTGGGATACCGCAGTACAATGCCACGTAGCTGTTTACAACGCGACAGTACATTCAAGCACCAAAGAAACACCAAACTTTCTTTTTTTTGGAAGAGACCTTCCAACTTTTTTTGAAACTAATGTAACAGAAAATAATACAGAAACAACATATCAGGATTATATATCAAAAAAAATAACAGTGATGAATAACGCATTTAAAGAGGCAAATAAAAATTTAATTCTCGCGAAAGAACGCCAAGAAAGTCAACAACTCCAAAGAGCTAAATTCAGGGATTTGGAAATCGGGTCCAGGGTGTTCATGGAAAACAATAATAATCGGTATAAAAAAGGGAACCACACGGGACCTTATCGAGTAATTAATAGAATAAATAGATTTGTATATGAAATAAAACTGTGTGACAAACCAAATTCTAAAATCATAAAAGTCCACATAAATAGATTGAGGACTTTTCCCGACCGCAAGCCACATCTAAAAATACCGTACATAAACAAATACAAGTCACCTCTTCTCCCCACTCCTAAAAACGCGCAACAAAACTCTGAACCGAAACCGGAACTAAAGAAAGACCGCGGTCAAAATGAGAATATTCCGTTTATCATGTTGGAGGAGGAAATAGCAAACGGACAGTACAGAGAGTCTTGTCAAACCCGTTCGCACAGCGCGATGCCACAGCATCCTAACGGAAACACGCTTACTCTTAAATCCGCGAAACCAGTTACCGCACAAGTACAAAACGAAACAACTCAGAGCGCACGAGAGAATGCAATCATCCCTCCAAAAGACTCTCCGAACGCAAACATTCTTTCAGCAGGGGGGGACTCAGGCAGACATAGCACGCTAGAAACACACGAGAATTTGGAACTTTCAGAACAGGGGGACTGTACACAAATTGAAGCAAACACGAATGAAAAGGCGGGAGAAATAGAACAAGATACGCGAGAGGGACCAACACAAGTAGATGGGGGTTGTATACAGATGGAACAGGAAAAAGTTCAGGGGAAGGATGAATCAGCAGGAAATTCACAAGGGGACGATATAAACAGTACAAGTTGTTCACGCACAGTACTACTTCCAACACCGGTTAGGCCTAATCACAGATACGCGTTGAGATCTTTAAAGAATGTAAATTTAAATTGATTCAATTAAAGCACGAAATAAATAAACTTTAGGGATGATAGGTTAAAGATGTGGATATATTAAATTCAAATTTTGGAAAGAACATAAATAACAGAGGAGACACGTCACATTTCATGAAAAAAAAAAAAAAAAAAAAAAGGGGGACATCGTTAGAATTCTATAAAAAGTCGTTATAACTCTATAAAAAGAAGGTTTTTTTTAAAGAGAATTTTGATTTCCAGGCAATAAAAATTTCGATGGGTAAGATAATTAGGAATATTAAATAAAGGGATATTTTGAATTTCAAAAAAAAAAAAAAAACTCTTTTCAAAGAACAGTGAAATTTTAAAACAAAAGTAAACTTTCTCCACGCGCTCTTCATGTAATTAGCGGACTGATCAACCATTGTTGGATGAATACGCGTGAGGAAATAGGAATTATAGAATTATAGTTTAAAATGATTAGATAATTGGTAAATATAAAAAAAAAAAAGAAAAACAAATTTTTTTTTTCCTAGTTTAAATAAATAAATAATTCATAATTAAGAATAAAAATTGGAATTTAAATAAATAAATAATTCATAATAAAAAAATAAATAAAATAAAATAAATTGTAATCTAAATAAATAAATAATTGGCAATTCAAAATAAAAGTTGTAATTTAAATAACTAAATAATGGGTAATTAAAATAAAAAGAAATTAGGGTTTAAAAGGGATAGAGAATTTTAATTAAAAATCAAAATGGCAGTTCAAAGAGAATAGATAATTTTAATAAACATACGCGAATTGTTGGTTAAATAAAAAGCATTTGAAAAAAAAAAAAGCGTTTCTACACATATTTTGATAGGGTCACACCTATTAATTAATTGGGAGAGGCGAACTTTTGAGGGGAACGCTAGACGACCGAGATTTTGGATTTAGGTTCACTTAACGGGAAATAACAAGATATATATAAGGAAAATAGAATGTAAGAACAAAAATAACACTAACCGCATTGTAATAAATCCTGTGAATGAAAGTATGTATTCCCAGACTTTTTAATCCATTTGGGGGCCTCGGTAGAGCACTTTCACACAGCACACAATTCATATGCCACTGAACACTTTACACAACATGGCGGAAACGTGGACGAGAACATTTGTACCATTTTGCCAAAACGACATCGTCAAAAATTTGTACAGCTAATTGGCCATGGGAACTCACACGAAGAAATGCCCGTATTAGCCGCAGGCCAGAAAGGGGACCGCTTTCCAGGGAAAATGACACAATAGCAAGGACGTGTTGACCTTGTGTCCAAACAACATTTAAGGAATAGGATCTTGGGAGAATTGGGAAAAATACATTGGAACGAATGCTTTGGAGACTCGAATAAATGTTACATGAAGTTTGGAAGTTGAAAAGAGAAAGAGGTGAAACGAATTAATTCAGGAGACTTTGCATTCAATTACAAGGGATATATGAAAAGAAAATGTACATTTTGGTATTCAAGTATGGAATATGAATTGAGTTAGAGGATATTTGAGAGAAAATTTGTAATTATGTATACATTGAGAGAATTTCAGTGAGTGATAAGATTTACGAAAAATTTAAGTATGGTTTCATTAAGTGGGAAAGTGAATAATTTAATGAATTCGGGAAATTCCGTATCCAAGTATATTTTTGGATTAAACCAGGTGATATGTGAAAGAAAATGTATAATTATGGATAGTGTAATATAGAATCGCAGGGGAGTTATAAGATTTTCAGTAGGATGATAATTAAATGATTACATGGGTTTTTTTTCTGTCATCTCAGTTTGTAGGAAAATTTTAAAGTATTGTGCGGAAATTTTTGGAGTTATATAGGTCTTATCTTGATAGTATTTGAGAGAATAGTGTAATTGTTTAAGTATATTAGTATAAATGTGTACATGAGTTATATTTATGGCACGTTCAATTGAGAACACATGATGAAGTCAGGAAAATATAAATTGATAAGAGTGGTGAAGTTTAATGTATAGAGAGTGTAAGAATTTCAATATTTTAAGTATTGAATAAGATATCAAACTTAAGCGGATTGGATTTTAAATAAGAAATGTATATATATAATGTGGAAAAACATAAGGCTGAGAAATGTAAAATAAATAAATAGTAGGAATTTGAAAAATTTAAGTTTGAAGAGAGTATCAAATTTAAGTAAAAAAAAAAAAAAATGTATATACTATAGGGAAGGATTTAAAGTAGATAAATGGTTAGGATGTTAAATAAGAAATGTATATATATAGTGTGGAAAAACATAAGGCAGAGAAATGTAAAATAAATAAATAGTAGGAATTTGAAAAATTTAAGTTTGAAGGGTGTATCAAATTTGAAAAAAAAAAAAATGTATATATTATAGGGAAGGATTTAAAGTAGATAAAGTATAGAAATTTCAATGGGGCAAATTTTGAGAATGTTAACAAATTTAAATGAGTTTGAGAAAAAAAAAAAAGAAGTTTTTTGGTAATGTTTCGTGTGCCGGGTGACAAATTAAAATTATGGAAATTGAATTTGTAAAAAAATATACTTTGGTGAGTTTTTAAGAGAGGAGAGTAATAATAAGTGGCCTGAGTGTAATGTATATGTATTGATTTGCTTAAACAAAACATGAAATAGCATACAGATCCTGTTGCCCAATGATTTCCAAGTGGTCAGCGATTCCGGTTACACAACCATTCCAGACAAACAACGATTCTCAAGTGGTCAGCGATTCAACAATTCCAGACAAACAACGATTCTCAAGTGGTCAGCGATTCAACAATTCCAGACAAACAACGATTCTCAAGTGGTCAGCGATTCAACAATCCCAGACAAACAACGATTCTCAAGTGGTCAGCGATTCATCAATTCCAGACGTGCAACGATTCACATATCATTTCAGCGATTCATGTCCATTTCTGCAACAAGGCCAGTGTTTAACCATAAGGAGATAGTGTACAATCAATCGTACCATTACAAAGATGTACAGTTTAAACATTTTTCTTTACTATAAACTTTTCAAAAGACATTCCACGAATGCAGCTACAATGTTTCAGATACAGAATAACAATAAATCCAACTGATACTTACAACAACAACAACAAAAAAACTTTACAGGAGCACTGTGATTTGTATATATGCAAAGAGTATTTGATATTTTGTTACCAGTAATATTTTTGTTGTACTGAAATGACTGATATATGTATATATAGTGTAATGTTACAGATGATGCAGTATTTGAGAGAGAAAGGAGGTGATGTCACAGGTAACTCTGCCAGTGTGATGATGAACTCGCCACTCGATAATTGGCTTTTTTTCCCACCAAACTTTGGGGGGGGAGAAGGGTAATTGTTATATTGTAATTTTCAATTCCCAATATAACATTGCTATTTTGAAAGTGGAAGGGGATCTAAGAAGATGGTCCCTCATACAGCGAGACAATTCATATAACGTTCCCTTAGACACAGCTGGACCGGACGTAGTTCGAGAGTGAAAAAGGGAGCTTCTCGTATTCACGTCAACACTAGGTACTATATTAGACGAAAGGGGTTGAACCTCTTGACCCGAGAAATCAATTAACTTCCGGATGGACATGGGAAAATGTTCGTGAGAACTTTCTGCTCGAAAAAGACAATACTCAAATATCTGATATTTCAAGGGGGGCTTCGGCCCGTTAGATAGCCGGAAGGCGGAGTTATGTATTTACGGAACCAATGAGAGTCTGGGGGCCTAAGGGAGAGGGGAGAGATGAAGAGAGACTTAAACTTTTAAAATTTGAAAATCGAAATGAAGGAGAGTTAATTTTTGGTGTGTGCTGAAAGGTGGTCGCACTAGGGCGACGATAAGACAGAGCGCACCGGGGAAAGCCTTTCCTCCTGCCGATGAGAAGTTTCCAGCCGACGGTGATGTTCCGAGGTATGCAATTTCTTTACATGTATTTTGCACGAAGGTCAATGGCCCAGTATGCTCTCACCCTCTCTCTCTATTAATTATGAAAAGTGTTAGGAGCAATAAAGGTTTTATTGGATTTAATTAGGCAATTGTGTAATGTATGCCTCACGTGAAGTAGATGTTGATAAAGGAGAGCTATCAGTATATGATTTGAAATATTGGTTCCGCGGCATGATTGTAAAATTAAATGAGTTGATACGAGGTCTGGAATATTAAACATGCATTGTGGAATTGTTGAATTTATCAAATATTAGTAATGGTTATCGCATAAATAAATGTTTATTTACTTCTGTTTTAAAATTTGTCTCTTCATTTTTAGTTTCTTATTAGATGTATTTTAATTTACTCCACTTTACGAGATCGGTCTATATAGCGTCAATACCTGGCGTGTGATGACTCACATATCACTGGTCTCTTTTGAAAACAAATTTACAAAAAATATCAAAAAACATTCTATTAAAATATTCTATTAATTTTAATTAAATGGTATTCTCCTAAAAAGTAGTATGACAATATCTGTTCTTGCTATGCAAAATTATCTTCACGTACAGATCTGAAAAATTAAACATCCAGATCCCGTTTAAGAAAATTTATACAAAAATATGAAATTGAATCAATTTATGTCAAAATGAAAGTACTAAAATAGTATTAGAAGATATATCCGTACTACTTTTATTCTGTTTCAACATTTGGCCAAACATAGTATATGAGTTAAACACAATATATGAGTTTGAAGAATTTTTGCCAAAATAAAACAGAAGACGCAAGAAGATCAAAATACTAATAATTTTGCGCAATCTTTAAACCCAAAGGCCTTAATTAATACAATCCAGTCAAAAATGTAATGCCCATGAAATATATTTTTATATACATTTCTTAATTATTTAAATAGGAAAAGATTTAATAAAAATCGTCTGCGGTATATAAACTCACTGGGTTTAATTCCGCCGCTTAGCAACATGATATTTTTTTTTAAATAAATCTGCTGTATAAACTAATTGAGTTTAATTCCATTGCTACGTATCATTTTTATTCACACTTTCCAACATAGTTGAAAAGTGTTAATGACTTTGGTCATTCTGTCTGTCCCGAATTATACCAAAATATACCCAGCACCAGGGTAACCCGCAAGTGACTTAAATACCATTTTTCGTGACATTTGGTCAATTAGTTTTGAGCTAAAGTGGATACATATACATTGCACAGACAGACAGAAACACACATACACAGTCGTTACGTTAGAAATCTTTTTTCCTGTTTCTAGAATTGGAAGGTTCTGATAACCTGTTAGTTACCATTTTTTAATTTGCATTGTATTGTTATTTGCCTGTGTACTGACGGCCTATTAGCGCTCTGGTTTTTCTGACCAATCAGGTGCTGCCCAGACAGTTCGCGGATTCTACAAGTGGTATGGAATCAAGGTTTCTGCAGACCGGGTATTTTACTATATTATATTAAGTCCCACTCGCAACGGAAATCATCATCTGATCATTAGACAGAGATCTGGATGCTTAGACAAGCCTGGCTGTCGATAGCAATTCCAAGAAATTGAGGAAGCCATCATCGGCTAAGAAAGCTTTAATCAGGTATTACACTCCCCGACACAGGACCTTTCTGGTAGGTCGGACGGTCTGGGTCTCAACAACAACTACCCGACACAGGGGCGCGGTAGCCCATTGGATAGCGCGCTGGAGTTGCACTTCGTAGGCCCGGGTTCGATTCCAGCCACTGCCAAAACTGCCGCCGTGTTCACGCGGAGTACGATCACGTTAAACATGTGGGTCCGTAAGTCCTTCCGAGAGGTTGGTGGTAGGGGAAGGAGGTTACGGTCCCTGTGGATGCCTCCCCTACTGAGTTTCGGTCTAAATTGGGTGGCATTTCCCGGCTGTCCAAACAGTTACCTTACACCTTTCTGGTAGGTCGGACGGTCTGGGTCTCAACAACAACAACTCCCCGACACAGAGTTACCTTACACCTTTCTGGTAGGTCGGATGGTCTGGGTCTCAACAACAAGAATAACTACCCGACACAACTCCGGCCGCCCAAATAGCTGCTCACGTCTTCGGCTGAGTCGGACGGCCTGAGTCTTCAACTACCCGACCCAGAGAGCGCGGTTGCCGAGTAGTTAGCGCGCGGGAGTTGTACTCGGTAGGTCCGGGTTCGATTCCCGCCGCTGCCAAAACTGCCGCCGTGTTCACGCGGAGTACGATCGCGTTAAACATGTGGATCCGTAAGTCCTTCCGAGAGGTTGGTGGTAGGGGAAGGAGGGTACGGTCCCTGTGGATGCCTCCCCTACTGGGTTTCGGTCTAAATTGGGTGGCACTTCCCGGCCGTCCAAACAGTTACCTTACACCTTTCTGGTAGGTCGGACGGTCTGGGTCTCAACAACATCAACAACTCCCCGACACAGAGTTACTTTACACCTTTCTGGTAGGTCGGATGGTCTGGGTCTCAACAACAACAACTCCCCGACACAGAGTTACCTTACACCTTTCTGGTAGGTTGGACGGTCTGGGTCTCAACAACAACAACTCCCCAACACAGAGTTACCTTACACCTTTCTGGTAGGTCGGACGGTCTGGGTCTCAACAACAACAACTCCCCGACACAGAGTTACTTTACACCTTTCTGGTAGGTCGGACGGTCTGGGTCTCAACAACAACAACTCCCCGACACAGAGTTACCTTACACCTTTCTGGTAGGTCGGACGGTCTGGGTCTCAACAACAGCAACAACCCGACACAGAAAATGCAACACCATGAAAGAGCGAATAGAGTGTGAAAGGACACACAGAGATGGCATAAAAAATAACTGGTGTTAATTCCTGAAGGATAATGCAATACAGTAATAGCATAGCAGGGTGATCAGTAGGCAGTAGAACCACCTCATGCAACGATACAAGCAGCCACCCTTCGAGGAACAGATGCAATGAGTCTGCGGATAATTTCCTGAGGGATGGATGGCCATATGCCTTCAACCATCCCCCACAGATCGTCCTCTGTTTGAGTCTGGGGCAGGACAGTCAATCGACGACCAATCACGTCCCATACATACTCGATAGGTGAGAGATCTGGTGATAACTGAGGCCAAGGAAACACCTGGATACCTTGCAAGGCATGTCTGCTGATTGTTGCTGAGTGCGGTCGCTGGAAAACAGCCTTTTGCAACCGCTGAAGGTAGGGCAGTGCGACCGGCCGCAGCACCGCATCCACATAGCGTCGTGACGTCATTCTGCCTGTGATACGAACTAGACGTGACTTGCTGTCGAAGCCGATTACACCGCAAACCATGATGTCGCGCTGTCGAGCAGTATGGCGTTGAACAGCCGCAGCAGGATTGGATCTGTTTCCACGTCGCCTCCAGACTCTCACACGGCGACTGTCGTTCGACAAACAGAACCGAGACTCGTCACTAAACACTACCCTGTCCCATTCAGTCGCCCAAGAGGCTCGGGTCCGACACCATTGCAGTCTCTCACGTCGATGCCTTGTCGTCAATGCCAGTCTTCTTAAAGGACGGTTTGAGTGCAAGCCGCTTTCAGCCAATCGTCGAGAAACTGTTCTCGCTGATATTGGAACATCCAATGTACCCTGCAAATTCTGCAGAATGTCGACAGTCGTCGTTTGTGGGGCCGCCACCACATGCCTTCGAATGCATCGATCAACGCGTGCTGGCGTTCGTCTGGATGGACCTGTACCACTGCGATGATTCACATGCCCTTCTTGAATCCATCTTCTCCAAATCCTTTGCACAATGAATGCACCTACGCGTGTTTCGGCGGTGATATGCCACTACTATCACGCAGTCGCGCATAGGCGTTAAATGAATCCCCTCGTAGGATCGTCCAAACATTGAAATGGACTTCGGGGTCATCGGCCAGGCATCTCTTCAACAACACGAGTCTTCTGAAATGAAAAACAGCTCGGAAAACGGGCATCCGCAGGCGACAGACAGTTACAACTATTGGCTCATCTGCCGTTTCCCTCCCTTTTATCCCACGCTCTAATCACGTGACCTACTGACATTTCAGATCATTTGCATACATCGGCTAGCTGCGTTTATGAAAATTGCGTTTATGTAAATTGCGTTTGTCTCGCAATTTACATAATTATACAGCCAAAGCTTCATGGTGTTGCATTTTCTATGTCGGCAAGTGTATTAACCCTTTCTTAAATGGAAGGCGGGCGTATTATGAATGACGTGGGTATTGCCACCTTACGTCTAATTTTCTATTTATATTATTTTTTTTTTCTACATAATTTCCAGTCTGTTTAAGTTATAAAAAATATTAAAGTGAGATAGTTGTAATTAAGTTAATAAATGCATTTCTGTCTCTTAAAATTTGTGTATGTGTGTGCATTCTTTGGCTATTAGGATTTAGTCACTTGCGACTTGATTTCTTAATCACTATTACAGTTGTGTCACTTTAGACAATTTAATTTAAGACAGGTGAAAGTCAAAATTTCTAGAGAGTGTTCGAAACGTAATATATCCGTCGAAAATTTGAGTTGCGATTTTCGAGACGATTTCAGCTATGTATTGTAAGGGAAGTAATTAATATATTACTGAATTAAAAAAAATTGTTAAATATATTTTTATATAATTAATATATTTCAGCAAATTTTGTCATTTATTACTTTCCCTGCAATACATTATAATGTATAGGGAAAGTATTGAAATCATGCCGCAAATCATAACTCGAGTTTTCGTCGGATCTACACGTTTCGAGACGTCTAGAATACGAAAAAACTATTTTCAGCGTGACGTCTGTGTGTGTGTCTGTGCGTCTGTCTGTGTATCTGTCTGTGTGTCTGTGCAATGCATGTATCCACTCTAACTCAAAAACTTATGGACCGATTTTCATAAAATTTGGTAGGTAAGTCACTTGGATATGCCCCTGGTGCTGATTAGTTTTGGGTACGATTCGCAAATACAGAACCCGCCTTTTTTTTCGAAATGGCCCGTAAAAATTCCATGTATCCACTCTAGCTAAAATACTAATTGACCAAATTTCACAAAATTTGGTAGATAAATTACTTGTGGGATACTCTGGTGCTGATAAGATTTTGGTATTAATCGGAAAAGAACAGCCTGCCTTTTTTACGAAATGGCCCGCAAAAATGTCATGTATCCACTCTAGCTAAAATACTAATTGACTAAATTTCACAAAATTTGGTAGATAAGTTACTTGTGGGATACTCTGGTGCTGATTAGATTATGGTATTATTTGGAAAAGAACAACCTGCCTTTTTTTACGAAACGGCCCTCAAGAATAGCCAAAATCTAAAAAAAAGCTACGTATGTTCAAATACATCAATTAAATGGTTGTTTTATACATAATTTTTGATGAGGAAAGGAATAAGAACTCTATTACTCTACAACTAACCGTTCTCGAGATATTTGAGATTTTTCGCATTTAGTTATGCCACTTTTGGAAAAATGTCCAATTACCAAATAAAAACAAAAATTGAATTAAAAATGCAAATTTAGTGTTATTTGGTTCAATTAAACTCAATCTAATGAATTATTAAAAAAAAATAAAGAACATATGAATTTCAGTATGCAGGGAAAGTCATGTGCTGCCGACATCAGATTTTTTCAGATTCTTACGATCTTTGCGAGCTATTTCGCAAAAAAAAAAAAAGAAAAGACGGTTATGTTTTTACAAATCATCTCAAAAATTAATCAGCATCAAGATAATCCTCAAAGGACTTAACTACTGAATTTTATGGAATTTCATCAAGTATTTTTTACTGCAGTGAAAAACGTCTTTAGCTCCTCAAAATTCAAAAAAAAAAAATCTTAAATATCTCGAGAATGGTCCATTTTAGAGTAATAGGGTTGGTTTTATTATTTTCACCGTCAAAAATTACGTATAAAATCATCACTTAATCAAGCACTTAATTGATACATTTCAGCATACGTAATCATTTATTTTAGATTTTGTCAATTTTTTCAGATCGCAAGAAAAGAAAAAATCTGATGTGGGCAGACCATGACTTTCCCTGCAGAATTATATTTACGTTCTCTTTATTTTAATTGAATTTAATTCATTTTTAATTCAATTTCCGATCTCATTTGGTAACTGGACTGATTTTCAAAGGTGGCGTAGAGAAAATGCGAAAAAAGAAAAATATCTCGAGAACGGCTAGTCCTAGTGTAATGGGGTTTGGTCTTATTCTTTTCTTTGTTAAAAATTACGTATAAAAGAAGCATTTAATGGATATATTTAAGCATACGTAGTGTTTATTTTAGATTTTGACGATTTTTGCGGGGCATTTCGCAAAAAAAAACAAGAAAGATCAATCATGCTTAAAGCATTGATTATGAAACACTTTCCAACTTCAATGCAATTTTATTTAAAAAAGTCGAAAATGCAATACATTCCTCGGTAATATTTTAAAACTTATCACAATACTACATTGATTTATTATATTGGAAAACTTAAACCTTCATTGAAAAAAATGAACTTCATTCAAATGACGGCATTTAAATATAAATTGCCTGGTTTAAATATCTCTAAAATGCAATACATTCCACGGTAATATTTTTAAAACTATCATAATACTACGATAATTTATTATATTTGAAAACTTCATCGAAAACAACTGAAATAAATTCAAATGACGTCATAGAAAAAATAACACGCCTGGATCTCTCTATAAAAGCAGGATTTCATTCATAACTTTCTCCATTTCATTCATCACAATACTATAAAAATTTATTTTATTTAAAAATTAAGACCATGGAGCTACAATTCATAAAATCTATGCTTAAAACTTCATCGAAAAAAATCGTCCTTCTGTTTATAAAATCAATTAATATTTCATTCATATCAGCCATGCAGACTCCATGGACTGAATTATTATTTTGTGTTAAAGAAATACAGTAATTCTAATACAACTCATTCTACATATTTTGCTGTTTACATTTTACATATGTGAAAAATAGGCTTAGTTGTAGAAATAATCAAATTTAAATGAGAATTTAAACTCAAATATATTGTCATTGTGTTGTTTTAGTATGTAGATGCACATAATTTAAGCAAAAATAAAATAGTTTTAGGACGGATACAACACTCAATATGAATTAAAAAGAACTTTAAAAAATTCGATTTTGAAACAAGATGGATGCCATATATCATTTTGAAGTGGGTCATGCGATCGTTTCATATCATGGTCACGTGATCGCTTCATATAAGATGTGTAATTAATATTTTAATTTTTATTTAAAATTCTACTGAATATATTTCGCTGAATTTTTTTTTATATATTTTATGGAACAATTTGACTATTACCTAAAATTTTCGAAGCAATTTGGGAATTTTAAATCCGCTTAAAAAATGTTTGAAAAATTAGGTCCTATAGGGCTCAATGTATTTCATTTTTTCCACCCGGGTTCAATCCAAAACTAATTGGGTGATATTATTCATTTATATTTCCATAGGTCCTACAGACCGTCTGAACAACATACTAAAATTTCATTTTGATTAAGTCATTTTTACGGCAGTTATCGTGCTAACGGACAGACAGACAGACAGAATGAACAAAGTCATAAACACTTTTCAACTTTGTTGTAAAGTGTTAAAAAGGCGATTTCTTTTATTCCGAATTTACCCCCAAAACTAATCAGCACCAGATTCGCCCACAAGTGACTTAACTACCAAATTTTATGAAATTCGGTCAATTAGTTTTTTAGACACAAAATCTGCACAGACAGACAGACACACACACATACAGACAGACACACAGATACACACACTGACGTCACGCTAAAAATGGTTTTATCGTATTCTAGAGGTCCCGAAACGTGTAGATCCGTAGAAAACTCGAGTTGCGATTTTCGGTATGATTCCAATACTTTCCCTATACATTACGATGCATTGCAAGGAAAGTAAAAATCTGATGTGAGCGGCACATGACTTTCCCTGCAGATTCAAATTCATTTTGTAATTTTTTATTTCATTATGCAATAAATTGAGTTTAATTGCAGAAAATAATATGGATAATTTTCTAATATTATATCCAATTCGTTTTGTATTGCATCTTCTTTCGTTTGGCAACTTAATTCACTTTAAATTCTCCAGGTCCTTAAAATTCCAAGAACTACAATATCTCGAGAACGGTTTATCCTACAGTCATGGGGTCAGATTCATTCGCTTAGGTGTCAAATTTTACATGTAGAACAAGCACTTAATTAACATATTTCATCAATTTTAGTCGTTTGTTTCAGAGTTTCACCATCTTGCACATGTAGTATTTTATTTTAGATCGAATATATTAGGTTTGAGGGTCATTTCGCAAAAAAAGAAAACCGTTTTTTTTTTTTCGAATCGTATCAAAGTCTAACCAGCATCACAGTATCCTACGAGCGACTTATCTATAGTATTTTTCGATTCGTATCAAAATCTAATCAGCACCAGGGTGACCCACAAGTGACTTATCTACCACATTTTGTAAAATTTGTTCAATTAGTTTTTCAGTTAGAGTGGATATAGGCAATTTTTACGGGCAATTTCGCAAAAAAAGGCGGGTTCTTTTATCCCGAATCCTACCCAAAACAAATCAGCACCAGAGTCGCACACAAGCCACCTGGTGCCACCTGGGACTTACCTGCCAAATGTTATGAAATTCGGCCCATTAGTTTTTGAGTTAGAGTGAATACATACATTGCACAGATAGACAGACACACAGACACACACAGACGTCACGCTAAAAATAGTTTTTTCGTATTCTAGAAGTATCGAAACGTGTAAATCCATCGAAAACTCGAGTTGCGATTTTCGGCATGATTCCAATATTTTCTTTATACATTACCATGTATTGCAGGGAAAGTAATAAGCAAATTCTTTCTTTCCTGATCACACTAATATATAATTATCATGACGGTAAGCCACAAGTGACTTACCTGCTAAATTTTGTTTAATTTGGTAAATTATTTTTAACTTAGCGTGGATGCATACATTGCGCAGAACGACACACACAGACATCATGCTGAAAATAGTTTTTCCGACTGCTGGAAACGTGTAGAAAAACTCGAGTTGCGATTTTCGACACGATACATTATATGAAAAAATAAAATTTGTAGCAATTTTCATTATTAGAACACCAATAATTCGAATTTTAAGATCTTTATGGCATTGTTTAAGATGGAAAACAAATATAATTCCTAGAACAATAGATGGTAGTGTATAGTATATGAAGAAATGGAATGATTTAACTACGCTATGGCTGATAATGATAATCTAACTAGAATATAACCCATTAGCGCCCGCTTGCAAAAAAATTTACCAACGAAAAAATACTTATTTTGTTAATTAATAAAAACATAATAGAAGTAGTAACATAGCAGTGAGCTTAAGTAACTATCACAAAAATTATTCAAGTTGAAAAAAACTGAACTAGGCGCTAATGGGTTACGACAAATAAACCAAATGCATCGCCGCTATTGCCAACATGAAAAAATAAACTTTAAAAAGAATTACAAGATATTTAAAAACAAGAAATTACTTAAAAAACGAAATTTGAAGAAAATACACATTTTACTTTCCCTGCAATACATGGAAATGTATAGGGAAAGTATTGGAATCATGTCGAAAATCGCAACTCGAGTTTTCGACGGATCTACACGTTTCGATCGTCGTTTTACCTCTAGAATACGAAAAAACTATTTTTAGCGTGAGGTCTGTGTGTGTTTGTGTGTCTGTTTGTCTGTGTGTCTGTGTGTCTGTGCAATGTATGTATCCACTCTAACTCAAAAACTTATGGAACGAATTTCATAAAATTTGGTAGGTAAGTCACTTGGGTATGACCCAGGTGCTGATTAGTTTTTGGTACGATTCGTAAAAACAGAACCCGCCTTTTTCTGCTAAATGAACCGTAAAAATGTCATGTATCAACTCTAGCTAAAATACTAATTGACCAAATTTCACAACATTTGATAGATAAGTTACTTGGAGGATACTCTGGTGCTGATTAGATTTTGGTATTATTCGGAAAAGAACAACCTACCTTTTTTTACGAAATGGCCCTCAAAAATCGCAAAATCTAAGAAAAAACTACGTATGTCCAAATATATCAATTAAATGCTTGTTTATACGTAATTTTTGATGAGGAAAATAATAAGAACAACTCTATTACTCTAGGACTAACCATTCTCGAGATATTTAAGATTTTTCGCATTTAGTTATATCACTTTTAGAAAAATGTCTAATTACCAAATAAAAATAGAAATTGAATAAAAAATGCAAAATTAGTGTTATTTTGTGCAATTAAACTCAATTTAATGAATTATTAAAGAAATAAAAGAAAAATGAATTTGAGTCTGCAGCGAAAGTCATGTGCTGCCCACATCAGATTTTTACTTGCCCTGCAATACATAGTAATGTATAGGGAAAGTATTGGAATCATGTCGGAAATCGCATCTCGAGTTTTCGACGGATCTACACGTTTCGAGACCTCTAGAATACGAAAAAACTATTTTTAGCGTGAAGTCTGTGTGTCTGTCTGTCTGTCTATCAGTCTGTCTATGTGTCTGTATGTCTGTGCAATGTATGTATCCACTCTAACTCAAAAACTAATAGACCGAATTTCATAAAATTTGGTAAGTAGGTCACTTGGATGTGACCCTGGTGCTGATTCGTTTTGGGTACGATTCGTTAAAACAGAAACCACTTTTTTTTTTGACGAAATGGCCCCCTTGACGAAATGGCCCCCTTGATGATTTGGTAGATAAGTTACTTGTTGGATACTCTGGTGCTGATTAGAATTTGGTACGATTCGGAAAAGAACTCGCTTTTTTTTAATTGCAACTCGATTTTTCGACGGATCTACACGTTTCGAGACCTCTAGAATACGAAAAGACAATTTTTAGCGTGACGTCTGTGTGTGTGTGTCTGTCTGTGTGTCTGTCTGTCTGTGCAGATTTTGTATCCACTCTAACTAAAAAACTAACTGACCGACTTTCATAAAATTTGGTAGGTAAATCCCTTGTGGGCGAATTTGGTGCTAATTTGTTTTGGGTACGATTCGGGATAAAAGAACTCGCCTTTTTTTGCGAAATGGTCCGCAAAAGCCTGCATCCACTCTACCTCAAAAATTAATGGACCGAATTTCATAAAATTTGGTAAATAAGTCACTTGGATGTGACCCTGGTGCTGATTGGTTTTTGGTACGATTCGTAAAAACAGAACTTGCCTTTTTTTGCGAAATGGCCCGTAAAAATTTAATTTATCCGCTCTAGCTAAAATACTAATTGGCCAAATTTCACAAAATTTGGTAGATAAGTTACTTGCTGGATTCTCTGGTGCTGATTAGAATTTGGTACTATTCGGAAAAAAAAGAACCCGCCTTTTTTACGAAATGGCCCGCAAAAATTTCATGTATCCACTCTAGCTAAAATACTAATTGCCCAAATTTCACAAAATTTGTAGATAAGTTACTTGTGGGATACTCTGGTGCTGATTAGATTTTGGTACGATTCGGAAAAGAACAACCTGCCTTCTTTTACGAAATAGCCCGCAAAAATCGCCAAATTCTAAAAAAAAAAAAAAAAATACTACGTATGCTGAAATGTGTCAATTAAATTCTTGTGTTATACGCAATGTTTGACGAGAAAAAGAATATAACACACTCCATTATACTTTAGGACTAACCGTTCTCAAGATATTTGAGATTTCTTGCATTTATTTTTATTACGCCATTATCGGAAAAATGTCCAATTATCTAAATAAAACAAAAATTGAATTAAAAATGCAAATTTAGTGTTATTTGGTGCAATTAAACTCAATCTAATGAATTATTAAAGAAATAAAGAAAATATGAATTTAAGTCTGCTGGGAAAGTCATGTGCTGCCCACATCAGACTTTTACTTTCCCTGCAATACATGGTAATGTATAGGGAACGTATTGGAATCATGCCGAAGATCGCAACTCCAGTTTTCGACGGATCTACACGTTTCGAAACCTCTAGAATACGAAAAAGCTATTTTTAGCGTGACGTCTGTGTGTGTGTCTGTCTGTCTGTGCAGACTTTCTATCCATTTTAACTAAAAAACTAATGGACCTTCATAAAATTTGGTAGGTAAGTAACTTCTGACCGAATCTGGTGCTGATTAGTTTTGGGTACGATTTGGGATAAAAGAACCCGCCTTTTTTTGCGAAATAGCCCACAAAAGGTTTTATTCACTGTAGCTCTAAAACTAATGGAGCGAATTTCTCAAAATTCGGTAAATAAGTCACTTGGGGGCACCCTGGTGCTGATTAAATTTTGGTACGATTCGGCAAAAAATAACCTGCCTTTTTTTGCAAAATGGTCCGCAGAAATCGCCAAAATCTATAAAAAAGTGCGTATACTGAAATATATCCATTAAATGATTGTTTAATACGTATTTGTTAACGAAGAAAAGAATAAGACCAACCCCATTACACTAGGACTAACCGTTCTCGAGATATTTTAGTTTTTTTGTATTTTCTCTACACCACCTTTGAAAATAAGTCCAGTTATCAAATGAGAACGAAACTTGAATTAAAAGTGAGTTAAATTTAATTAAAATAACGAGAACGTGAATATATGTCTGCAGGGAAAGTCATGTGCTGCCCACATCAGATTTTTCATTTTAAATTATGATTGAAATTTCTTACACAATTTTGAATCTGGGAAGAAATAGTCCTATACTTAAGAAATGAACGAAACGTTACAATGTTGATTCATAAACTATAGATAACAGAGTTAGAGGAAAAGACACACTTGAAAAGTATTGAATTTTGAAATTTATCAGAATCCTGAACGAGAGTTATAAATTTTACACTTTACAACGAACTACAGTATATAAATTGATTTAACTTTCAGTGCAATCCATGATAATGAATAGGGAAAGTATTGGAATCATGCCGAAAATTGAGTTTTCGACGGATCTACACGTTTTGGGACCTCTAGAATACGAAAATACTATTTTTAGAGTGATGTCTGTGTGTGTGTGCGCGCGTGTGTGTGTGTGTGCAATGTATTTATCCATTCTAACTCAAAAACTAATGGATCGTATTTCATAAAATTTGATAGATAAGTCACTTGGGTATAACCCCGGTGCTGATGAGTTTTTGGTACGATTCGGATAAAAAGTACCAGCCTTGTTTTGTGTATCCACTCTGGCTGAAATACTTGACCAAATTGACCAAATTTTACAAAATTTGGTAGATAAGTTACTTGTGGGATACTCTGGCACTGATTCGATTTTGGTACGATTCGTAAAAGAACAAACAACCTGCATTCGAGTCACTTGTAATAAGTCACTTGTGGGTCACCCTGGTGCTGATTAGATTTTGATTCGATTTGAAAAAGGAAAACTTGCATATTTTTTAAGAAAGGACCCGCAAAAACCATGACTGTAGGATTAATCTTTCTCGAGATATTGTAGTTTTTGGAAATTGAAGGACCTGAAGAATTTAAAGAGAATAAAGTTGCCAAACGAAACGAAGATGCAATAAAAAAACAAATTCGATATAATATCAGAAAATTATCCTATTATTTTCTGCAATTAAACTCAATTTAATGCATAATGAAATAAAAAAACTACAAATAGAATTAGAATCTGCAGGGAAAGTTATGTGCTGCTCACATCAGATTTTTTTATTCTAATAATACTCGTAATACAAGTACAAAACCAAATTGTTGAGAAAACCGAGTGGAGACTCACACTCCAGGTACGTTTCATCAATGAAATTCACCCAATAACGCGTCATTGAAATTGCCGTAAAATGGTCAGAGATCATGGCCACAAGAATAAAAACAATGGAATAAATACTGACTAGAATTTAAAACATTTCATTTTTTTCCCATTAGCAAACGGAGTTGAGCTCATACACAGGAGAATGACGGAAGCTTTCATCTCTATCAACTCGTTGGGTGACGTCACCTGGAGGAAGCGTTGCTGCCTCTGCACTTCCTGTGGTACGTAGAGTAATAGGAATGCCAACTACGGAATGAATAAAAGAACGTGAAAACACTGGTTTGGCCGCTTTTTCTTCCATTGTTATGCAGTATGCGTATATTATTCCACGAGTTTATATTTTGAAGCACCTATTCAATTGTATATAGGTAGTAATAGTAAAGGAATAAAAATTTTATTTTTGAAGTTTTACAATGGCTTGACCGTAACACGATGATTACATAAATTTTCCTGAAATTCGCTGTTATGAGCAGTGGCATAGAAGGCTAAGCTTGAACCCAGGGCACGGTAAGCACATACTTCCCTTCGAAAAATTCCCCAAATTGCAAAATGTAAGTTATTAGTCAAATTGTTAGATTTAGGCTTTTTACTTTCCCTGCAATACATGGTAATGTATAGAGAAAGTATTGGAATCATGCCGAAAATCGAACTCGAGTTTTCGACGGATCTACAAGTTTCGAGACCTCTAGGATACGAAAAAACTATTTTTAACATGACGTTTATATGTGTGTCTGTCTGTGTGTTTGTGCAATGCATGTATCCACAAAAAAACTAATGGACCGAATTTCATAAAATTTGGTAGGTAAGTCACTTGGATGAGACCCTGGTGCTGATTAGATCTTGGTAGGATTTGTAAAAACAGAACCCGCTTTCTTTGCGGAATGGTCCGTAAAAATTTCATGTATCCACTCTAGCTAAAATACTAATTGACCAAATTTCACAAAAGTTAGTAGATAAGTTACTTGTAGAATACTCTGGTGCTGAATAGATTTTGGTATGATTCGGGAAAGAACAACCTGCCTTTTTTTGCAAAATGGCCCTCAAAAATTGTCAAAACCTAAATTAAAGAACTACCTATGCTCAAATATATCCATTAAATGCTTGTTTTATACGTAATTTTTAACGAAGAAAAGAATAAGACCAACCCCATTACACTAGGACTAGCCGTTCTCGAGATATTTTAGTTTTTTCGTTTTTCTCTACGTCACCTTTGAAAATGAGTCCAGTTACCAAATGAGAACGAAAATTGAATTAAAAGTGAATTAAATTTAATTAAAATAAAGAGAACGTGTATATAAGTCTGCAGAGAAAGTCATGTGCTGCCCACATCAGATTTTTACTTTCCTTACATACATAATGTATAAGGAAAGTATTGTGACGGGGTCGAAAATTCGAATTCGAGTTTTCGACGGGAGAGCACGTTTCAAGCATCCCTGATCACGAATCAAACATTTTTGAAGTGATGTCTGTGTGTGTGTGTGTGTGTGTGTGTGTGTGTGTAAGTATGTGTGTGTGTGTGTGTGTCAGTGGGTCTGTGGAGACGATAACTGACGAACGAATAGACCGATTCGAACCAAATTTGGTACAAAAATCACAATCTGTAAACACTGAAAGCCTATTGTTTTTATACGTAATCGAATGTTCAGAACCTGCCTAAATTTTCAAATGAAATTTTGAAAAAATCGTCAAAAAATCAAAACCAATATTAAAGTTACGCAAATAGACATTTCTTATGTAATTTTTCATTAGAAAACGATTGACATAAATTTTAGAACGCTAACATGAACCGTTCTCGAGATATTGCACATTTTAAAAAAAAAAATATCAAAAAGTCATACAAAATAGAAAAAAAAATATTTCCTATTGAGAAACATGTTCACTTTTGATATATAATATCATGCGATAAATTGGGTGACATCATTCTCGTGGATCTAGCTCGTTCCATTCATGAAAAAATATACTTTGAGTAATACTTTTGCATTTGAACGCCAATTTATCTGCTGTAAGAACAACTTATTTCTTCGTCCATAACGCTTTGCAAAAAAAGGCAGATTGTTTTTTTCTGAATCCTACCAAAATCTAATCAGCACCAGGGTGACCCACAAGTGACTTATTTACCAAATTTTGTGAAATTTGGTCTATTAGTTTTTTAGCTAGAGTGGATACAAGCTTTTGCGGGCCATTTCGCAAAAAAAGGCGGGTTCTTTTATCCCGAATTATATCCAAAACCAATCAGCACCAGACTCGCCTACAAGTGACTTGCCTACAAGTGACTTAGTTAGAGTGGATACAATATCTGCATAGACAGACACACAGTCACACAGGTACACAGATACACAGACAGACACACACACAGACGTCACGCTAAAAATGGTTTTTTCGTATTCTAGAGGTCTTGAAACGTGTAGATCCGTCGAAAACTCGAGTTGCGATTTTCGACATGATTTCAATACTTTCCCTATACATTACCATGTATTGCAGTGAAAGTAATACGTTCAACTATGCATAGCGTAGCTGACGAGCATGCGTGTGCCCGTATTATATATTTTATAATTTTTTTCATGACTTCTTTCAAGTTTTCATAAATATTAATAAAGATAACCAGAGTTTTGTCATAATTTAATTAAATCGATAAATTCCTTTATTAATCAAGATCAAATTATTCAACATAATTATATTAAATGACTTATAAAATCGAACTAAAGTTATCGAACGACATCTAAATTATTCAAAAAAATTACATTAAATAACTTATAATATCGAACTAAAGTAATCGAAGTAAAGCAGTCGAACGACATCTACTTCACGGATTTGGTGCATATCGGATCTTGTATTTATTGGCATATGAATATCTGATTTTAATTTTAGCCGTTTGGTAAGCTTCATTTTCTCTATATTCTCTTACTCGTTTTCTTGTAGCAATTATTTTGATCAGCAGAGCGTTTCAGGGGCCAATGATTCCCAACCAAGGTTCTGTGAGAATCTGCGAAAGCTTGCGAACAAACATTATGGCTGACGATAACTCCTCTAAAACTTTCTTTAAAATGTGGACATGTAGTTCAGATACCTATCTCATAGGGTCGAGTTCGTTTCCGAACGTGGTCGGACCCTCGGGTACAGCACGTGCACCGTGGTTTCAGGGTGCACGTGCTGCACCCTGAAACCTATTCTGATATACATTTTTCGATAATAACTGCTCTGAAACTTAACCAAAATTTCTACAATTTGGATATGTGGCACATATTTATACTTTACATATATGTTTAATGTTATTTATACTTTACGTGCTGCACCCCTTTACTGATGAGCATATTGAGCGACTATAACTTCTCTAAAACTTCAACAGTTTTTACTTTCCCTGCAATACATGGTAATGTATAGGGAAAGTATTGTAATCATGCTGAAAATCGAAAGAGTTTTCGACGGATCTACACGTTTCGAGACTTTTAGAATACGAAAAAAACTATTTTTAGCGTGACGTCTGTGTGTGTGTCTGTCTGTCTGTCTGTGTGTTTGTCTGCCTGTCTGTCTGTGCAGATTTTGTATCCACTCTAACTAAAAAAGTAATTGACCGAATTTCATAAAATTTGGTAGGTAAGTCACTTGTGGGCGAATCTGGTGCTGTTTAGTTTTAGGTACGATTCGGGATAAAAGAACCCGCCTTTGTTTTGCGAAATGGCCCTCAAAAGCTTGTATCCACTCTAACTGAAAAACTAATGGACCGAATTAAACAAAATTTGGTTCATAAGTCACTTGTGGGGGATACCCTGGTGCTAATTAGATTTTGGTATGATTCGGAAAAAAATAACCTGCCTTTTTCTGCAAAATGGCCCGCAAAAATCGCCAAAATCTAAAATAAAAATCTACGTATGCTCAAATATATCCATAAAATGCTTGTTTAATACGTAATTTTTAACGAAGAAAAGAATAAGACCAACCCCATTACACTAGGACTAGTCTTTCTCGAGATATATTAGTTTTTCGTATTTTCTATACACCACTTTTGAAAAGAAGTCCAGTTATCAAATGAGAACGAAAATTGAATTAAAAGTGAATTAAATGTAATTAAAATAAATAGAACGTGAATATAAGTCTGCAGGGAAAGTCATGTACTGCCCACATCAGATTTGTCACATGTTAATTAAATCGTGGAAACGTCACAGAATATAGTCACAATGAAGTTACAAAGTTACTAATACATAACGTCGCATAGAAGTCACAAATATGATGTCACATTGTGATCCAGGTGTCACGTGGCTACAACGTCATTGTCACACATATGACGATCTTTGCTGTGAGGGTTGGATGTGACCCTGGTGCTGATTAGTTTTTGGTACAATTCGTAAAAACGAAACCCGCTTTTTTTTGCGAAATGGCCTTTAAAAATTCCATTTATCCACTCTAGCTAAAATACTAATTGACGAAATTTCACAATATTTGGTAGATAAGTTACTTGTGGGACACTCTGGTGCTGATTAGATTTTGGTACAATTTGGAAAATAACAACCTGCCTTTTTTTACGAAATGGCTCGCAAAAATCTAAAAAAAAGAAAAAAAAAAAAAAAAGACTACGTATGCTGAAATGTATCCAATAAATGCTTGTTTTATACGCAATTTTTGACGAGGAAAAGAATATAACACACTCCATTTTACTTTAGAACTAACCGTTCTCAAGATATTTGAGATTTTTTGCATTTTTGTTACGCTGCTATTGAAAAAATTTCGAATTGCCAAATAAAGACAAAAATTGAATTACTGCAAATTTAGCGTTATTTGCTGCAATTAAACTCAATCTAATGAATTATTAAAGAAATAAAGTAAATATGAATTTGAGTCTGCACGGAAAGTCATGTGCTGCACACATCAGATTTTTTACATTCCCTGCAATACATGGTAATGTATAGGGAAAGTATCGGAATCGTGACCTATTTTTAACGTGATATCTGTGTGTGTGTGTGTGTGTGTGTGTGTGTGTGTGTGTGTGTGTGTGTGTGTGTGTGTGTGCTTGTATGTAAGTGTGTGTGTCTGTTTCATGTATATATCCACTCTAACTGAAGAACTAATAGACCAAATTTCACAAAATTTTAGGCCAGTCACTTGTGTGTTACCCTGGTGCTGATTAGATTTCGGTACAATTCGGGATAAAAGAGAACCTGTCATTTTTTGCAAAATGGCCCGAAAAAGTCGTCAAAACCGAAACCTAAAAAAAAAAAAAGACTACGTATGCTTAAATGTATCAATTAAATGCGTGTTATATACATAATTTTTGACGGTGACCCCCATAACTTTGGGCCTAACCATTCTCAGATATTTTAGTGTTCCGTATTTTCGGTATACGCCACCTATAGCATACGACCTTCTATAAGCCCAGTTACCAAATGGAAACGAAAATTGAATTAAAAGTACAAATTCAGCGTCATTTCAAATAAGTAGGCATGTTATTTTGCGCAATTAAACTAATATTGAGCAATATTTAATGAATTATTGATGAAATATAGGGAAAATTTGAGTCTTGTAGGGAAAGTCGTGTAATGCCCACATCATCATGTCCAACCATAACTTCTCTAAAACTCTTTTGATGTGATACATCTTAGGGCGCGGGGTATGAAATAAATCTTGAAAGAAATATCATGGCGATGAAACTGGAAAGTGAAACGGAAGTGCCATTATATTGTGATGCATACCTAACAAGAAACCATCGTTACAATTCGAAGGTCAAGATTGCGTGATCTTAGCAACAAATTCGGTCATCTTGGCGACGAATGTGTCGAAATATCGCCAACTTAGCGACTTTTTGAGAGTTTTGGAAATTTCTGGAATTTTGTAGATTGGTTAAGAACTTCACGAGTTCAGTGTTTTTTTACAAAATTTGCTAAAGAGAACTAACTGAGCCAGTAGTTGTACTATTTCTACAATAAATCTGCAAATTCCCGATAAATGTGAAGGAAAATTTTAGATTGCAAAATTTTTTTTTTTATATATATATAATTCCATGAAACTTTTAAGGGAATTTAAATATGCCTCATTTCAATTTGAGTCAGTTATACAAATATTTAGTTATAATTTGTTAACGTTAGTGGCGTCGCCAAAGGGGGAGGGGGGATTTGGGGTAACCCCCAGAAACCCAAAGAGTCCATTGAATTTTGAAGAAATGATATATGGAGAAATGGAAGACAAAATATTTGGTACACCCCCCAATTTTTTTCTCACGACCCTACTGCTTAACATCACTGAACTACATGAACAAATATACTCATACTTACGGACTAGACTATTAGTACATAAAAGATGGCAAAATATTACTATACTGTTGGGCCATATGAGTCAGCACCTAGGAACGACAAATTCAGGGTGGTAGGGAGGCAGGGGGGCAGAAGGGACTAATCCTCCCCCCAAGAGGTATACTCAGCCCCCCCCCCCCCAAAAAAAAAATATATATATATATATATATATATATTAAAGTTTTAGTAGTGATATGAAATTTCATCTAAAATGTTATCCAAATTTTGCATACAATTTCCTTCTTGAGATTTTTTTTTTTATAAATTACTTCGTTTCAAAGATTTTTCAATTTATTTGAATTTGTGGTTGTAATGATGATCCATTTATTTGCATATTTAATTTTTTTTCCCATGGCCAGGCATTGATACACATTTTTAATTTAAAAATATTTAAAAATTATGACACTAATATTTAGGATACTTTTGAATTATTGTGGGGTTAGTTATATATTATAGAGGCAAAATCAACTGATAATTAGACAAGAGTTAACATTAAGCATTAACTTGTATTAATTTTCAGAAATTTTCTTCTTTTAATTAACAGCTTTACTACCAGTTACTGCTTATATTAAAATCAATTGTAATTATTATTAATATTGAGGTATGCGGATATTAATAACCAGCTCTTAGCTTACAAATATAAATATGCAATTATTTGTCAATAATTTATATGGATTGAAATATATAATATTAACTATTATGGTTTATAAATGCTAATGATTAATTGTGTTTTCGGTTAGCCCCTCCTTCAAGACTGTTGACCCCCCCCCCCCCCCCCCCCCCTAGAATTGCACTCCAGCTCCTCTTCAATTCTGTCTCTGGTTACGGCTCTGGGCAAATTACAGGTCATAAGTCCGTCTCTGCTACATCACATGGCTGAAAGCGGTTTCGATTTCTCCAACCTGATAATTTTGTTGTTCACATTCTCACGAATATTTGTCGTAGAACGCATGGGAAGCCAAGCATTTTACGGGTTGGTGAAGCAAAATAATAGCACGATATTGTACGGCAACGTGCCTCATCTCTCATCCTCCACCGTTCAGCATAGGTGGCAATAATCTTTGGAATGTTCGAATCAGATTACATGATCCAAGAATTCAAGATCACCAATAAAGACGCCTCGAATTCGACAACACATTTTTCTGGCAGTCACAAATGTATGTAAAAATTCAACTATGTAGGTGCCAGCTCACGTTACATTAAAATATTTTAAGTGAGAGAGGCTACACATTCATATTCCGGATTATATGAAAAGCATCTCAAACTGGTTTCCTAAAATAATCATAAAATGAAATATTTCGGTAGCATCAACAGATACAATATCCCATTTAACGCGGGACTTTTTTTTTTTTTTTGACAGAAGTCTTCGTGTCTATGATGGTGTGGTTACTCTGCCTTTTAATCCTAAAGAAAGTAGTTGCTTTTGGCGACCGCCAGCACGGAGCGAGCTAGGTTATTTGCAGCGCCCAGAACAAAAAAATATATCTTCCACCAAAATTTTATTGAAAAATAAAAGTTTTTCATTGTTATTATAACAATTATATGTTTTAAGTTACTTATGACTAATGAAGCAGATTTTTATGATAAATACGAAAACAATTTTACATAAAATATCTATTGCTTCTTAAATATAAAAAATATGATGTGGGCAACACATGACTTTCCTTATATAATGCAATGAATTTACTACGTTTTCAGTTTAAAAAAAATCTGATGTGGGTAACACGTGACTTTCCTTATATAATGTAACGAATTTACTACTTTTACAGTAAAAAAATAGGTTTTTCTTATAGTAGATACTAATATTCTTTCCAAGATATTGAATTTTCGACAATTAGTCGTCATTTTCATTGATTTAGCGTCATTTTTATCCATTTGGCGAGATTTTCGTTAATTTGGCAACATTTCAAAAAGTTGCCAAGTTGGCGACATTCCGCCAAATCCGTCTTCAAAATCTCGCCAAGCGTTATAGACGGAGAATTAAGTTATTCTTACAGCAGATAAATGACTATTGGCGTTCAAATACAAAAGTATTACTCAAAGTATCTTTTCTCATGAAAGGAACGAGCTAGATCCACGAGAATGATGTCACCCAATTTATCGCATGGTATTACATATGAAAAGTGAACATGTTTCTCAATAGGAAATACATTTTTTTTTCATTTTATATGACTTTTTGATAATATTTTTGAAAAATGTGCAATATCTCGAAAACGGTTCATGTTAGCGTTCTAAAATTTATGTCAATCGTTTTCTAGTGAAAAATTACATAAGAAATGTCTACTTGCGTAACTTTATTGGCGGTTTTAATTTTTTGACGATTTTTTCAAAATTTCACTCAAAATTTAGGGGGGTTTCTGAACATTCGATTGCGTATAAAAACAATAGGCTTCCAGTGTTTACGGATTGTGATTTTTGTACCAAATTTCATTCGAATCGGTCCATCCGTTCGTCAGTTATCGTCTCCACAGACTCACTGACACACACACACGCACACACGCGCGCACACACACACACACACGCACACGCACGCACACGCACACACACGCACACACACACACTCACACACACACACACTCACACACACACACATACAGAGCCATCACTTCAAAAATGTTTGATTCGTGATCAGAGATGCTTGAAACGTGCTCTCCCGTCGAAAACTCGATTTCGAATTTTCGACCTCGTCACAATACTTTCCTTATACATTATGTATATAAGGAAAGTAATAAAACTATTTCTCTTTAAATATAAATCTCTCCAAAAATAAGTTGCCCTCTGAAGCCTGATGGGAACCACAGGGCGAGGACAAACACGTGTGCTTGGTTTTAACGATGGTTCCTGTAACGATGGCTTCCTTTTGCACTTGCCTTCACTTCGCAGCGGGGAGGACAGGAAGAGTAAATGATTTAAGATTCTAAAGGATTTTTAATATAAACTGAAGCAATGAATAGTTTCTTAAACAATGTTAACATATTTAAAACAAAAAAGATCAGTCATGCATAAAACATTGATTATGAATCATTTTGCAACTGAAATGCAATTTTATTTAAGCAAAATGCGATACATTCATCACTGATATATTTTAAATTATCACAGTACTACAATAATTTATTATATTTGAAAACTTAAAACTTCATCGAAAAAATGAACTTTATTCCAAAGACGTCATCGAACTAATGAATCGTCTGGCTCTCTGTGTAAAAGCAGTAAATATTTCATTCATACACTCCAAACTCCAGAGTTAAATAATTTTGAGAGAAAAAAAATTCAGCAATTCTTATACAACTTATCTTACAATCACTTGTTTACATTCTGCATCCATTAAAATTAGGCTTCATTGTAAAAATAATCAAAGTTTGATGATCATTTAAACTCAAAAATATTATAACTGCGTTGGCACAGAATATCGATGCACAGAAAATACGCAAAAATGAAGCGATTTTAGGACGGATGCAACACTAAATAGGAATTTAAAAAAACTTTAAAAATCACGATTTTTACTTTGGGAACAAAAGATGAATGCCATATCTTATTTTTAAGTGCGTCACGTGATCTCTGCATAGTATATGGGTGTAATTAGTATTTTAATTTTAATTTTAAAAACTACCGAACATATTTAGCTGAAATTTTCTTTATATATTTTATGGGATAATTTGAATATGTTCTAACATTTGCCACGACCTTTACACGGCGGGGAAAAAAATGGATGTCATATTTTATTTGGAAATGAGTCACGTGATCTCTTTATATAATATGGATGTAATTTTTATTTCAATTTTTTAACACTTTATAACAAAATTGAAAAGTATTTATGACTTTGTTCATTCTGTCTGTCTGTTTGTCCGTTAGCACGATAACTGCCGTAAAAATGACTTAATCAAAATGAAATTTTAGTATGTTGTTCAGACGGTCTGTAGGACCTATGATAATATAAATTAATAATATCACCTAATTAGTTTTGGATTGAACCCGGGTTGAAAAAATGAAATACATTGAATCCTATGGGACCTAATGTTTCAAACATATTTTAATCGGATTTAGAATTCACAAATTGCTTCGAAAATTATAGGTAATATTCAAATCGTTCCATAAAATATATATAAAAAAACAAAATCAGCGAAATATATTCAGTGGTTTTTTTAATAAAAATTAAAATAATAATTACACCTCTTACATGAAGTGATCACGTGACCATGATATGAAAATATCACGTGACCGATTTCAAAATGAAATATGGCATCCATCTTGTTTCAAAATCGTAATTTTTAAAGTTCTTTTTAATTCATATTGAGTGTGGTATCCGTCCTAAAACCACTTTATTTTTGCTTAAATTCTGTGCATCTACATACTGAAACAACGCAACGACAATATATTTGAGTATAAATGATCATCCAAATTTGATTATTTCTACAACGTAGCCTATTTTTCACTTATGTAAAATATAAACAGCAAAATATGTAGAATGAGTTGTATTAGAATTGGCTCCATGGTCTTAATTTTTAAATAAAATAAATTATAGTATTGGGCTGAATGAAATGAATGGGAAATTGTTTATGAATGAAATGCTGCTTTTATAGAGTGAGCCAGACGTGTTATTTTTTTATGACGTCATTTGAATGAATTTCAGATGTTTTCGATGAAGTTTTCAAATATAATAAATTATCTTAGTATTATGATAATTCTAAAATTATTACCAAGGAATGTATCGCATTTTAGAGATGTTTAAACCAGGCAATTTATATTTCAATGCCGTCATTTGAATGAAGTTCATTTTTTTCGATGAAGGTTTAAGTTTTCAAATATTATAAATTAATGTAGTATTGTTATAAGTTTTAAAATATTACCGAGGAATGTATTGCATTTTAGAGATGTTTAAATAAAATTGCATTGAAATTGGAAAATGTTTCATAATCAATGCTATAAGCATGATTGATCTTTCTTGTTATTTTAAAAACTACCTAACATATTTTGCTTTTTGCTGAATTTTATTTTTGATTACCTATTTTATGTGATAATTTGAATTTCCTAAAATTTGCGAAGCAATTTGTGAATTTTAACTTTGCTTAAAAAAGGTTTGAAGAATAAAGTCCCATAGGGTTCAATGTATTTCATTATCTCAACCCGGGTTCAATCCGAAAGTAATTAGTTGATATCATTCATTTTCATTCCCAAACATCCCACAGACCGCCTCTACAACATACTAAAATTTCTTTTCGATAAAGTCATTTTTACTGCAGTTATCGTGCGAACGCACAGACAGACAGAAGGACCAAAGGCATAAATACTTTTCAACTATGTTGAGAAGAGATAAAAATGTAGCTTTTTATGAGCAATATCTACGGGAGATGCACTAATCTTGCCTTCGAATGGCTTGGTATGTACCAACCTCTATAATTTAAAATTTTGGAAGTGTAACTATAATTTATATATGGAACGCAATTATATACTTAATTATAATTACTTTCCTTATATACATAATGTATAAGGAAAGTATTGTGACAGGGTCAAAAATTCGAATTCGAGTTTTCGACGGGAGAGAACGTTTCAAGCATCCCTGATCACGAGTCGAACATTTTTGAGGTGAAAGTATGTGTGTATGTGTGTGTGTGTGTGTGTGAGTCTGTGGAGACGATATCTCACGAACGAATGGAGCGATTCGAATGAAATTTGGTACAAAAATCATAATCCGTGAATACTGAAGCCTATTGTTTTTAAACGTAATCGAATGTTCAGAACTCCCCTAAATTTTCGTGTGAAATTTTGAAAAAATCATCAAAAAATCAAAACCTTTAATAAATAGACATTTTTTATGTAATTTTTCTTTAGAAAACGATTGACATAAACTTTAGAAAGCTAGCATGAACCATTCTCGAGATATTGCATATTTTTCAAATAAATTTATCAAAAAATCCCTTAAATTAAAAAAAAAATATTAACTGTTAAGAAACATGTTCACTTTTCCTATGTAATATCATGCGATAAATTGGGTGACATCGTTCTCGTGAATCTAACTCATTCCATTCACGAGAGAAGATACTTTGAGTTATACTTTTGTATTTGAACGTCAATAGTCATTTGTCTACTGTAAAAACAACTTATTTCTCCGTCCATAACGCTTGGCGAGATTTTGTCAACGAATTTGGCGGAATGTCGCCAACTTGGCGAATTTTTTTAAATGCTACCAAATTAACGAAAATCTCGCCCAAAGGATAAAAATGACGCTAATTCAATCAAAATTACGACTAATTGCAGAAAATTCAATATCTTGGATAGAATATAAGTATCCACTATAACAATAACATTTTTTTTAACTGTAAAAGTAGTAAATTCTTTGTGCTGTATAAGGAAAGTTATGTGCTGCCCACATCAAATTTCTTTAAATTTTATCGTTGCTTGTATAAAAAGAATAACCTATGTACTAAATTTAAAATCCTATTTTTCGAAAATAATGTAGGAGTTTCCGGACATACAAACTTCTCTATTTTATATATATAATGGATTATATCTTATCTCCTATTCAAAACAAGTTCAAAGCTAACCTTAATATTGAATCAACATTGTTGAATTTTAATAACTCCATTGTTCGTAGCATCGATAAAAACAAGATAGCAGCCGCTATCTTTTTTTCTACATTTCCAAGGTTTTTATTACTGTGAAATGTGCTTCTATTACAGCAATCAACTGATTATACTACAAACTAGTGAAACCCGCGGGCATTCTGCCCTATAATTAATAAACAAAAAAAAAACACGCAAGATAGTTTCCTACTTTTTCTGAGTTTGTTTGCCGAGTTGAGTCGTATATCTCAAATAAAAATTTGTAGAATGATAGGAAATAAAAGAGCATCACGGTTTCACTTTCAGTATCTGATGTCATCATACACTACGTAAAGCTCCAACGCAGTTTTTCGCTGTGAAAGACGTATAGTCACTGCATTATGTAGGGAACGGACCGCCCGCATCATGCACTCACTTTTAGTATCTGATGTCATACGCTCGTAAAGCTCCAGAGTTATGCTCTTTATATATAAATGAAATACTTATCCGTGTTTGAAACACGTTTAGCAACATTTTGTAGCAGCGTCACCCAGAGACAGATCAACAGACAGATAAATCAAGATGTTTATATTATTAATTTCATAGTTGCGGTTTTCGAAGGTTCACATTCTTTAAATAATAACAAAAAACAGTTAGTATATAAATGTTATTAATATTAATTATAAAGTTATAGTTTTCGGATTTTTCCGCAGAGCTCCTTTCTCTGTGTCTGATTATTTCCTCATACTATTGTATGCTATGAAAATCTTAAAATTCGAATCATGATAATTACAGAATATTATGCCGATCCGGTGATCGAACGGTCAGGGGCATGCGTTTCCGTCTGATCGCTGGGATGCGGGTTCGAATCCCGACAGCGGGTATGGATATTACCGCGACCCAGACCCGAGGGCTGACCTTGAATAGACCGAGCATCTAAAATCTCGGGCCGGGAAAAGAAGTCGCCCCCAGCAAAAAGAAGAGCCAACGGGCAACTTAAGCCCAGCGGGGGTATGGATATTGTCATGTTGAGGCCAAGTCAGACTTCTGCCCTTCGGGGAGCCTCTATAAAAGTGAAGCTACAAATTTCCTCCCCTTCGCCATGGGGTACCCTGGGAGGTCTTGTGAACGTGGTGCGTTGGCGCTCCTTCACCACAGGGGAATTAGTAACGAACGAACGAACAGAATATTAGATTTAGATTTAGTTTTTCGAATGGGAAATGCACTGAGTTATCGTCTGCACACCTCTCAGACACACACACATACACACAGACGGACATTTTTCCAAAAATGTTCTAAAGGGGTTTAGGAGGTCTTAAAACATACTTATCCGTCAAAATATCGCATTCTAAAACTCTCAGGAAAACAATACTTTGTTCAATAGCACGAAAAAGTAAATATCTCTTGCATAATTATTTCGCGTTTAACTTGCTCTCTAGCCAGACACACTGCTATGCCCTGTTGGGCCCCCCATCCCCCCGCCCTCACCTCCGCCCCCATTTTTGATTTACCACTTTTTTTTTTTTTTTTCCCTCCCTCAGAAAAATTATTAATAGATGGGATCCCCTTTGGAGCCCTGGTCCTCCAATTCAGTGGCGTTTTCCCCTTGTGGGAGGTCCTGTTTGTTGAGAAGTACAGGCGCAATTTGTGAATAAGTCTAGTGAAAAACATACAATAGAAAGGCATTTTGAACGGCATGAAAGGCATGGAAACGTTTTGAAAGGCATGGCGAACGTTATCTGCTAAAATGCAGACTGTCTTCCGCTTGATATCATTTTATTCATATGTAAAACTTCAAACTTTAAAAATAAATAAATAAATAAATAAAGCTGTGTGTTGTAAGCAAAGGCAGATTACCGATGTAACGTACTGTTACGCAAATCTTAAGTGTTTAAGAACTGAAGTATTCAAGGTAATAAACTGAGCTGGTTGGCAGATAAAATCGCTTCCAGGAAAGCGGTGAATATTCTGCTTGTATACAAGTCTGTCATGGTAAGTAAAGAATATTGCTTTCACTTCCAACTATAAATCTGAATTATTTCAATAAGAGGAAATCCGCTAAAATTGAATCCTATCCACATAAGTGCCGGTTCATTTTAACTAAGAGACTAATTTTTAAATCTCCATAACTTTAAAAAATCTAATGTGGGCAACATATGACTTTCCTTATATAATGCAATGAATTTACTACTTTTACAGCTAAAAAAATCTGATGTGGGCAGCACATGACTTTCCTTATATAATGTAATGAATTTACTACTTTTACAGTAAAAAAAAAAATAGATTATTTTTATAGTAGTTATTTATATTCTTTTCAAGATATTGAATTTTCGTCAATGAGTCGTCATTTTCCATGCCGTCATCATCAATGAGTCGTCATTGATTTGACGTCATTTTTATCCATTTGGCGATTTTTCGGTTAATTTAGCAATATTTAAAAAGTCGCCAAGTTGGCGACATTCCACCAAATTCGTCGCCTAAATCTCGCCAAGCGTTATGGACGAAGAAGTAAGTTATTCTTACAGCAGATAAATGACTATCGGCGTTCAAATGCAAAAGTATTACTCAAAGTAACTTTTTTCATGAATGGAACGAGCTAGATCCACAAGAATGATGTCACCAAATTTATTGCATGGTATTACATATGAAAAGTGATCATGTTTCTCAATAGGAAATATTTTTTTTTATTTTATATGACTTTTTGATAATTTTTTTGAAAAATATGCAATATCTCGAGAACGGTTCATCTTAGCGTTCTAAAATTTATGTCAATCGTTTTTTAATGAAACATTACTAATGAAATGTTTATTTGCGTTAATTTATAAGCGGTTTTGATTTTTTGACGATTTTTTCAAAATTTCACTCAAACATTTAGGGGGATTCTGAACATTCAATTTCATTTTGAACATTCGATTGCGTATAAAAACAATAGGCTTCCAGTGTTTACGGATTGTGATTTTTGTACAAAATATCCTTTGAATTGGTCTATTCGTTCGTCAGTTATCGTCTCCACAGACTCACTGACACACACAGACATCACTTCCAAAATGTTTGATTCGTGATCAGGGATGCTTGAAACGTACTCTCCCTTCGAAAACTCGAATTCGAATTTTCGACCCCGGCACAATACTTTCCTTATACATTATGTATATAAGAAAAGTAAAAATTGGTTTTTCTTATAGTAGATACTTATATTCTTTCCAAGATATTGAATTTTCGACAATTAGTCGTCATTTCCATTGATTCAGCGTCATTTTAATCCATTTGGCAAAATTTTCGTTAATTTGGCAACATTTCAAAAAGTCGCCAAGTTGGCGACATTCCGCCAAATTAGTCGCCAAAATCTCGCCAAGCTTTACTGACGGAGAAATAAGCAGGTAAATTCTTATAGCAGGCACATCTTATAGCAGGTAAATACTTTTGCGCTCAAATACAAAAGTATTACTAGAAGTATCTTTTGTCATGAATGGAACGAGCTAGATCCACGAGAATGATGTCACCCAATTTATCGCATGGTATTACATATGAAAAGAGAACATGTTTCTCAATAGGAAATATATTTTTTTCTATATTATATGACTTTTTGATAATTTTTTTGAAAATTGTGCAATATCTCGAAAACGGTTCATGTTAGCGTTTTAAAATTTATGTCAATCGTTTTCCAATGAAAAATTACATAAGATATGTCTATTTGCGTAACTTTATTAGCGGTTTTCATTTTTTGACGATTTTTTCAAAATTTCACTTGAAAATTTAGGGGGGTTCTCAACATTCGATTGCGTATAGAAACAATAGGCTTCCAGTGTTTACGGATTGTGATTTTTGTACCAAATTTCGTTCGAATCGGTCCATTCGTTCGTCAGTTATCGTCTCCACAGGCTCACTGACACACACACACACACATACTTTCACACACACACACACAGACATCACTTCAAAAATGTTTGATTCGTGATCAGGGATGCTTGAAACGTGCTCTCCCGTCGAAAACTCGAATTCGAATTTTCGACCCCGTCACAATACTTTCCTTATACATTATGTATATAAGGAAAGTAAAAAACGTTATTCTTATAGTAGATACTTATATTCTTTCCATGATATTGAATTTTCTTCAATTAGTCGTCATTTTCATTGATTTAGCGTCATTTTTATCAATTTGGTGAGATTTTTGTTAATTTGGCAACAATGAAAAATGTCGCCAAGTTGGCGACATTCCGCCAAATTCGTCGCCAAAATCTCGCCAAGCGTTATGGACGGAGAAATAAGTTATTCTTACAGCAGATAAATGACTATTGGCGTTCAAATACAAAAGTATTACTCAAAGTATCTTTTTTCATGAATGGAACGAGCTAGATCCACGAGAATGATATCACAAAATTTATCGCATGGTATTACATATGTAAAGTGAACATGTTTCTCAACAGGAAATACTTTTATTTTTTATTTTATATAACTTCTTGATAATTTTTTTGAAAAATGTGCAATATCTCGAGAACGGTTCAGGTTAGCGGTCTAAACTTTATGCCAGTCGTTTTCTAATGAAAAATTACATAAGAAATGTCTTTTTGCGTAACTTTATTAGTGGTTTAGATTTCTTGACGATTTTTTCAAAATTTCATTCGAAAATTTAAGGAGGTTCTGAACATTCCATTGCGTATTAAAACAAGAGGCTTCCAGTGTTTATAGATTGTGCTTTTTGTACCGAATTTTGTTCGAATCGGTCCATTCTTTCGTCAGTTATCGTCTCCACAGACTCATTGACACACACACACACACACACTCACACACAGACATCACTTCAAAAATGTTTGATTCGTGATCAGGGATGCTTGAAACGTGCTCTCCCGTCGAATACTCGAATTCGAATTTTCGACCCCGTCACAATACTTTCCTTATACATTATGTATATAAGGAAAGTAATAAATTAAATGAACTGCTTGAGATTTTCATCTAAGCATGAAAAGTCTGATGTGGGCAGCACATGACTTTCCCTGCAAACTCATCATATTCATGCCCTCTTTATTTCTTCAATAATTCATTATATTGATTTTACTTGCACAAAATAACACCCACAATTATTTAAAATGACACTGAATTTGCACTTTTAATTCAATTTTCGTTCTCATTTGGTAACTGGACTTATTACTTTCCTTATATACATAATGTATAAGGAAAGTATTGTGACGGGGTCGAAAATTCGAATTCGTGTTTTCGACGGGAGAGCACGTTTCAAGCATCCCTGATCACGAATCAAACATTTTTGAAGTGATGTCTGTGTGTGTGTGTGTGTGTGTGTGTGTGTCAGTGAGTCTGTGGAGACGATAACTGACGAACGAATGGACCGATTCGAACCAAATTTGGTACAAAAATCACAATCCGTAAACACTGGAAGCCTATTGTTTTTATACGCAATCGAATGTTAAGAACACCCCTAAATTTTCGAATGAAATTTTGAAAAAATAGTAAAAAAATCAAAACCACTAATAAAGTTACGCAAATAGACATTTCTTATGCAATTTTTCATTAAAAAACGATTGACATAAATTTTAGAACGCTAACATGAACCGTTCTCGAGATATTGCACATTTTTCAAAAAAATTATCAGAAAGTCATATAAAATAAAAAAAAAATATTTCCTCTTGAGAGACATGTTCACTTTTCAGTAATACCATGCGATAAATTGGATGACATCATTCTCGTGGATCTAGCTCGTTCCATTCATGAAAAAAGATACTTTTTGTAATACTTTTGTATTTGAACGCCAATAGTCATTTATCTGCTGTAAGAATAACTTATTTCTTTGTCCATTATACTTGGCGAGATTTTGGCGACGAATTTGGCGGAATGTCTCCAACTTGGCGAGTTTTTGAAATGTTGCCAAATTAACGAAAATCTCGCCAAATGGATAAAAATGACGCTAAATCAATGAAATGACGACTAATTGTCGAAAATTCAATATCTTGGAAAGAATATTAGTATCTACTATAAGAAAAACCTATTTATTTTACTGTAAAAGTGGTAAATTCATTACATTATGTAAGCAAAGTCATGTGTTGCCCACATCAGATTTTTACTTTCCTTATATACATAATGTATAAGGAAATTATTGTGACGGGGTCGAAAATTCGAATTCGAGTTTTCGACGGGAGAGCACGTTTCAAGCATCCCTGATCACGAATCAAACATTTTTGATGTGATGTCTGTGTGTGTGTGTGTGTGAAAGTATGTGTGTGTGTGAAAGTATCTGTGCGTGTGTGTGTGTGTGTGTGTGTGTGTGTATCAGTGAGTCGGTGTTGACCATAACTGACGAACGAATGGACCGATTCGAACGAAATTTGGTACAAAAATCACAATCCATAAACACTGGAAGCCTATTGTTTTTATACGCAATCGATGTTCAGAACCCCCCCTAAATTTTCGAGTGAAATTTTGAAAAAATCGTCAAAAAGTCAGAACCGCTAATAAAGTTACGCAAATAGACATTTGTTATATAATTTTTCAGTAGAAAACGATTGACATAAATTTTAGAACGCTAATATGAACCATTCTTGAGATATTTCACATTTAAAAAAAAACATTATCAAAAAGTCATCAAAAATAAAAAAAAATATTTCCTATTGAGAAACATGTTCACTTTTCATATGTAATACCATGCGATAAATTTGGTGACTCATTCTCGTGGAACTAGCTCGTTCCATTCAAGAAAAAAGATACTTTGACTAATACTTTTGTATTTTAACGCCAATAGTCATTTATCTACTGTAAGAATAACTTATTTCTCCGTCCATAACGCTTGGCGAGATTTTGGCGACAAATTTGGCGGAATGTCGCCAACTTGGCGACATTTTTAATTGTTGCCAAATTAACAAAAATCTCGCCAAATTGAAAAAAATGACACTAAATCAATGAAAATGACGACTAATTGAAGAAAATTCAATATCTTAGAAAGAATATAAGTATCTACTATAAGAGTAACATTTTTTTAACTGTAAAAGTAGTAAATTTAGTGCATTATATAAGGAAAGTAATGTGTTGCCCACATCAGATTTTTAGCTATTAAGTTCTGAGATATAAGCGTCCATATAGGGTTTAAATTTTTCGGAGCGCTCCGACCTCTACCTCAAGCACAGATGTTATTCACATCAAAGATAATATCGTCTGATCAATGGCTAACATGGTCATTGGGGAACTGCATGATACGTTGCGCTAATTTCGTTCCTAGAAATCGTGGTGATCAAATTTTCCCTGTCCGATATCATGTAATTACGACTGAAAGCTTGTTTTGCAATTCAGATATTGGTTTGATTCAATGCCGTTTCGAAGTACTGATTGATGTTCGACTGAACACAGGTGTTTTCCTGATAACCACTTTATGGAATCTGACCAAAATGAATGCAACGAGAAAATACAATGTAATAAGAGTATACGCTTGACTTTTTTAATACTTTCATATTCCACATTGCCCGGGTTCTTATGGTGTTATTATACAAGGCAATTTTTATTGCCTAACTTCGCCAATTCCGCCTGTCAATCATCCATTAGGTTCCTCCTCTCTAATGCCGTCGATTTCATTCCCTGGAACATTCTTTTCTTTAGTATATCTTCTCGTATAATGTAGATCTTTAATATCCCGCAGGTGTCTGTAATTTGGTAGAAGTTCTATTAATTATTTTTCAATCCCCCAGATTCCAGCTGCTTGAGATGGGCTTTCAGTCGCCATCTTTAATACAAATGAAAAAAAGAAAGGCGGAGCGGAGTGACGTTCAATCGTATCGTCCTCTGATTGGTTCGCTCTCAGAAATTGATCAAGTTTGATTGTTGAGTTCGAAAAAAATGCGGAAGTTCGGCGGCAGAATTTATTCCTATTCAAATGTATGGTGTTCCTGAAAAATTGCTGGAAGGAATTACTCCGTGTAATAACACCTTATCTTAAGGTGTGTTCGTAGTACACTTATTGTAATCGGTTTGTCCGTCTGTCTGTCCGTTCTTTTGCACTGTCCGTTCCTAACAGTTTGATTTTTATAAAATTTAATATATATAACATCTAGAGATGAATTTTATCGAATGTTAAATACCAAAAGTTTATATAATATATGGTAATACGTCTATAATAATAAAAGAAGGTGTTTGTGGAAAATCTAAGGGTTGTATGGCAATCTAAGGGTTGTATGAAGTACAGAGGTACTTCAGGACCCGGGACAATGCGTATTTTTGTCGTTTACTATTTACATCTATTTTCTTATAGTTTATTACATATTTCGAGTGAAAGTTTAAAAAAGGGAGAAAAACTCTCACTCGGAGAGCTATACTTTTAAGTTTTTTCGAAAAAATAAAAATCAAGATATTAAAATTATTTTTATATAATCATAATCTGGATTTTGAATTTCCGACGAAACAAGAAAATTATTTACATTTTTTTTATGTTGTTCACAAATTGAATTAACGTATTTTAATATAATGAAGTACATTGCTTAGCAGATGTTAGCCAGATTTCCGATTGTCAGGTTTGTATTTGCGCGAATAAGTTATTTTAGATTTTCAAAATAATTTTACATGTTGTCATCCAGAAGAGTTCCCAATGTCAGCATATTTTTCAACGTTAAAAATAGTGTCCTTGGATCTTGTTCATAATTTTTTCGCACCCAGAGAAATGAAGTACTTGCATTATGCAAGGAATGTGAGGTGCTTCCCACATCTGATATATATATATATATATATATATATATATATATATATATATATATATATATATATATATATATATATATATATATCAGATGTATATATATATATATATATTTGAAATGTAATAATAAGAATTATGTAAAAATAAAAAAAATAAAAATACAATTCAAGTAAAATTAACATCACCATAGAAGCAAATTCACGGCCATAATGCCGATAAGAGAAAAGAACAGAACCTTCCCAAATTTGATGATTAATCAGAATTAAATTCATCTTCAGGTCTGAGTATTTAATTCTAATTAACCCAAACAAATGCCTGTTTCAGATTAAGCAATAGTACATTACTATAAATGCTTAAACTCAGACTACAGGCATCAAAAAATGAAAAAAGGATACATTAAGAAAATTGTATTACCATTCGGCATGAACCCTTCTTCTTCTACCACGTGTATACACGATCAACCTCAACAGCTTAATCTAGAAGCACCGGAATGAACAAGTCGAAATTCTACCAGGGAGGCAGTACGAACGTTCACGGAAATACTCCCAAACCCGTCCAGTGAGTCTAAGCTGGAGACTGGACAAGCAATTCAGAATACAACTTCCCAAACATGCAGAACTAAATATGAATATGAATCAAAGATGAAAATTCCTACTAAACAAGTAAATCATAGGAAAACTGGATAATCGAGAATGCCACTATACACCATTATAAGGGCGCTCAAAACGTAGTTTCAATACTGACAAAAGTTACATTTTTTTGCGAAAATAAAATTCAAAACATTAATGTTAATGCATCTTATTTTCCGATTTTTTGATTTTTCTAATGTTTTTGACTTAGTTTATTATTTTTCATTTTTATTTATATATATATATATATATATATATATATATATATATATATATATATATATATATATATATATATATATATATATATATATATTTAGTTCATTTCTGCATATGGCAACATTGGTCTAGCCATATTTTGCTTGTCATGGTTGCACTAATGAAGTGTATTTTAAGGTATTTATGTTTCCTTTATTGTTCCAATCTATATGCTTGTCGTCCATATAACACAAGTTTATAGATAAAATCTATCTTGTGTTTCAGAAACAAGCATTTTTGTGTTCATTTCGAAGAGATATATGAACTTGAAGAGAATTTTTTCGAAATGAACTTAACTTAAGCCTAAAGCTCTTCCATGTGCAAGCTTTTTTGCTTGATTTTTTTGTTTTCCTATTTTCATTCCTCATTTTTGAAATTTGTTGATTGTCTTTGTCTTTATGACCTGCATTACGCTTTATTATTTCCTCTTTATGTCTTAATTTCTTTTATTTCTTTGTATTTTGTAGAAAATTTTGGAATAGTGTATTATGAGTTACTACATGCATTCTAACATTGGATTTACTAATTTATATTTATATATATATATTTATATATATATATATATATATATACATATATATTTATATATATATATATATATATATATATATATATATATATATCATATAAAATCCAGTAAACAAATTCAAAAAGAATTCCTATGCATATCCACAAAAATCAAAGGCACTACTCAGGAAAAGGCGCCAAGCCGCTCTATACTCCGAAGCAGAATGTAATCCAAGAAAAAGAAGATTTAAAGGAACTTGGGATAACCAAATGCTTTGCATTTAATGGTTGGGGAGGATTGCGACTCCCCCTCCCGTTTAAAGCTGCTTTTCCAGCCTAGGCAAACGCTCACGGTACCAATGCAAAGCAAAGGTTGGTCCCCAATGCGTGCTAATACGAAGGCACCCGGATACGGAAGAACAAGACCAACCAAACAGAAGGAAACTGGACCAAAAGTGAATCCTGCCCAACTCGCTATCATATATATGTTCATTTTACGCATGCGTGCAATCTTAGCAGGTACGCATAAACTTTATTTACTTGCAAATTGAAGTAAACTGTCAAAATCTACATGATCCTTGAAAATCGATCTATAGCAATCCTTTAAGAAATATATAGGATAATGTTTATATAAAGCCTCTGTTATGATTTTAATATTGCTATTATTGCAATCTTTTTTAAACGTGTTGTAAATTTGATTTCTCTTGAAGTGTCCGAGTATGATATTTCTGAAAGTATTTTTGGTAAGATTTGTTTTCCAATCGATGAGATGATTTATCTTCATTTTATATAATTCTCTTTTGTCGTATAACGTTGTATAATGACCATATAATCCATGTTTTTTTATTGAGATGTCCAGAAAATTTACCGCTTCATTTTCTTCTTTACAATTTTCTATTAATTCCAATTCCGGTGGGTAAAATGTGAAATCGAAATTGGTGGTGGTTTCATAACTCCCCAATAGCACATCGTCAACAAACCGGAAATATGGTATCTCTGACAAAATATGGGTTCCTTTTTCATATGTTGAGAGGTAAATATCGGCCAAGATTGATGAACAGGCTCCTCCCATTGGGATTCCCTTTATTTGTCGGTAATAATTATTTCCGTTATATAGAATATTTTCTTTTAATACCAGTTCAATAAGATCAAGGTATCTTCGATAAGTAATAAAATCCTTCAAATCATATTCTTCATGTAATTTTTCCAAGATTGAGTATAAATTAGATAAATCAATGTTGTTAAATAGGTCGCGGAAATCAAAGCTTTTAAAACATATATTTTTATTACAATGTTTTAATCGATCGATAACTTCTACTCCATTTTTGATCATGACATGATTCTGTTTTTTGATGTTTTCCATCACAAACTTGAGGATGTTCAATAGTCGTTTATTAGCTATTGTCAGATATGATCCACAGCCAACGGTAACTGTACGGAATTTTACAGGCTCTTTATGCATCTTTGGAATGAGGATTAAATATGGAAATTTAACAGTTTTTATTTCATTACCGATTCGCTTGTACAAAGCCTTAATCCTATTGGATAGAACATTCCCATTATTATGTAAAGGGGTGTACATAGTACTGTCTAGATAGCAGTGAAGAAGTGTATCCATGTAAAACTTTTTGCATGTAAATGCAAAATGTGATACCATCTTGTCAGTATAAGTTATAGCAAAATTTTCTTTTATAGTTTGTATAGCTGCAGGTATTGAAAGATTCCTAATTCTGTTATTTTGTCTGATGTAATAAAACTGAAATTCTTTTGAAAAATTATATTTCCATTCATGAAAGGCTTGAATAGGTAAACTGTGTTTTATTGCTATTTTATAAATAAATTCTTCTAGATCTTGATTGAAATTTTCGATTACTTGGTTATATTCTTGTGATCTGTATTTAGTTCCGAGTTTGAAAATATTTTTTAGAGTTTTATCTGTGATAATATCCAGATCACCTGTAATGATGTGATTGTGATAAGGATCTTTAAGTTTGCTATCAGTGCATCTGCATTCTGTTGTTTTAGTATCCAATTCTTTACATATATTGTTGTAGTTGAAGAATCTTCTACCGTTTGTGCGTACAAAGCGGTAAGTCAATTTTACCTTAAGATCCTGAACAGGTAAGAAAGTTTTGATATTGCAAAGTATCGATTTAAAGGGAATTCCATCAAATTTCTTATTTCGGAATGTGGTTATAAAATATTCCATACTTTGCTTGTTCTGTATTCTGGGTTTTAATCTAATTTGAAATTTTCTGGCCCTTAATTTAATCAAGTCAAGCATAATGGCTATATTTTTGTGTGTTTCTTCAATCCGAAAGTCAATAGGTTCATCCAACGTATATTGCTGTATAAAAGCCCATATACGAGGTAAATATTTGATTTTTATACTGTAAATGACATCCTTAATCCAATTGTACTTTTACCTCTCAACATATGAAAAAGGAACCCATATTTTGTCAGAGATACCATATTTCCGGTTTGTTGACGATGTGCTATTGGGGAGTTATGAAACCACCACCAATTTCGATTTCACATTTTACCCACCGGAATTGGAATTAATAGAAAATTGTAAAGAAGAAAATGAAGCGGTAAATTTTCTGGACATCTCAATAAAAAAACATGGATTATATGGTCATTATACAACGTTATACGACAAAAGAGAATTATATAAAATGAAGATAAATCATCTCATCGATTGGAAAACAAATCTTACCAAAAATACTTTCAGAAATATCATACTCGGACACTTCAAGAGAAATCAAATTTACAACACGTTTAAAAAAGATTGCAATAATAGCAATATTAAAATCATAACAGAGGCTTTATATAAACATTATCCTATATATTTCTTAAAGGATTGCTATAGATCGATTTTCAAGGATCATGTAGATTTTGACAGTTTACTTCAATTTGCAAGTAAATAAAGTTTATGCGTACCTGCTAAGATTGCACGCATGCGTAAAATGAACATATATATGATAGCGAGTTGGGCAGGATTCACTTTTGGTCCAGTTTCCTTCTGTTTGGTTGGTCTTGTTCTTCCGTATCCGGGTGCCTTCGTATTAGCACGCATTGGGGACCAACCTTTGCTTTGCATTGGTACCGTGAGCGTTTGCCTAGGCTGGAAAAGCAGCTTTAAACGGGAGGGGGAGTCGCAATCCTCCCCAACCATTAAATGCAAAGCATTTGGTTATCCCAAGTTCCTTCAAATCTTCTTTTTCTTGGATTATATATATATATATATATATATATATATATATATATATATATATATATATATATATTTATATTTTAACATTTTATGTCTAGATACATTATGTGAAAAACAAGAGATCGATATATTTATATTGAAAATAGTAACTATATGGCAAGGTTCGTAAAATAATAATAGACAGTTAATGTTCCATTAGTTAATCAGTTAATGTTCCACCAGTTAATGTTCCATTAACCTTAATTATATGCGGTTCCACCCCCTGCTCACTACGGTTTGCCAACCCCCGTAATTCGCTGGCGCTCGTTGCGCTCACTTGATGAGCAATTTCAAGTCAAATTAATGCTTAAATCGATAAACGGTTTATTTCTCCGTGGGTCCCTATTATTTCTCTACAAATGTACCAAATTTCATATTTTTGTATGCGAGTATGTATATTTCATATTATGTATGTACGAGATAAAAAAACTCGTGAGACGCCAGATACAGAAAAATATTTTTCACTTCAGAAGTGCATAAATAGTAGAATAACGCGTAAACTAAATCGAAAATTTAAAAAAAAAAAAAAAAAAAAAAAAAAAAAAAAAAAAAAAAAAAAAAAAAAAAAAAAGCTTCATTCTGCAAAAATTCAACTATGTAGGTATATGCCTATAAAAATTCGCGATTTTGCTATTGTTAGTCTGTTCAGGACACGAGCTCGCGGCTCAAATAATATTAAGTCTGTACTTGAATGGAACGAGGCCAGTATAGGTTCGATTTAAAAAACATAGATGGCGCAGAAAATCACGGGGACGGTGTTATTTTTGTTGAGACCCAGACTGTCCGACTTTCCAATCCGAACTCCTGGGATGTCTTCTTCAATTTACAAAGGGAGACAATCAATCTTTACTACTCAATGTCAGTTAAGATTGATTAACTGACATTGAGCCGTAAAGATTGATTGTCTTTACGGCTCAATGACAATCAATCTTAGGCAAATAATATCTGCCTCTTATCTTTAATGGATCTTTGGCATGGATGGAAAACATTTTGAACAAGCTTTGTAATCTTTGTGTAAAGTTATTATTTCTACACAGTGTAGATACTTTTGTACCAATAAATAGCAAAATTATTATTTATTTATGTAACCATTGTTTTCTTTCATCATTTGTGTATGACCCCTGAAACGCGATCTGCCAATATCATTTTTCCCCTCTGAGAACCAACCCATGTCGATGCATCGAAAAGTGGTTTAAGACAGAATTTTTGTCTTTTCATATATATCCTTGGGACTTTTTATGATAAAATGCTGAAATTTTGTACATCACCTTATTAGTGTATGGGGCACATTTAGTCATTGGAAATGTTTTTGTTCTGGATCCGTATAAAAATTTTAATTTTGTATTTCTTAAAATTTAATTCCCTTGAAAATTTTAATCGATTTCATAAAATTATGTACCTTCTTTGACGCAACTTTGTAATTTATTATATATGTCTAAGATCAATATTTAAGGAATAAAAGCAGAGGTCAATGCTTTTGGGACACCTTGTATAGGGAAAGTATTGGAATCGTGTCGAAAATTGCAAGTCGAATTTTCGACGGATCTACATGTTTCGAGCCCCCTAGAACACGAACAAACTATGTTTAGTGTGACGTCTATGTGTGTATGTGTGTCTGCCTGTGCAGTGTATGTATCCACTCTAACTCAGAAACTAAAAGTTTTGGGACCTCTAGAGTACGAAAATACTATTTTTAGCATGACGTCTTTGTGTGCAATGTATGCATCTACTTTAACCGGAAACTAATGGACCGAATTTCATAAAATTTTGCAGATAAATCCATTTTGGATGACTCTGGTGCTGATTAGAGTTAGGTACGATTCAGGATAAAAGAACCTGCCTTTTTTTTTTTGCGAAATGGCCCTCAAAAATTGCTTGTATCCACTCTAGCTGAAAAACTAATAGCCCAAATTTCACAAAATTCGGTAGATAAGTCACTTGTGGGTTTCCTTGGTGATGATTAGATTTTGGTACAATTCGAAAAAAAAGAAACTGCCTTTTTTTTGCGAAATGAATCGATAAAATAAAAGACTACATATGCCCAAATATATGAATTAATTGCTGGTTTTATACGTTATTTTTTACGGTGATAAGGATAACATCAACTGCATTACTCTAGAACTAGTCCTTCTCGAGATATTTTATTTATTTCGCATTTCGTTACGCCACCTTTGAAAATAAGTCCAGTTACCAAATGAAAACGAAAATTGAATTAAAAGTGCAAATTCAGTGTCATTTAAAATAATTATGGATGTTATTTTGCGCAGTTAAACTCAATTTAATAAATTTTTGAAGATATAAAGAGAACGAGAATATGAGTCTGCAGGGAAAGTCATGTGCTGCAGACATCAGATTTTTAACTTTTGTACAACAATGTTTTTTGGGGGATTTTTTACACTCTAATTTGTAGGAAGCGCAGTGAGCATGCGCAGTGTAATTAATTGGCGTGTGGCCTAACTCTATCGGGTTCTCATGCCAAAATCCATTATTAATATACAGGGTGTCCCAAAAAGATTGAAACGCGCTTTAATTCTTTACCTATTGGAGATAAGTGGGCAATGTAAATTGCAAAAATGTTGAAAGTAAAGTAGGAAATAAGACTACGTTAATGATAGTCCTCCCATTCATTTTCAAAAAGTTACACTTTTTAAATTTTTATACGACCCCCCTTAGACAAATAGGTCAATCATAATTTTTTTATTTTTAATGCAACAAGATCATTAAATAAAACGCATATCTGTATCTTTAAAATCAACTGAATTATGATAAAAGAAAAAATCTGACCTATGCCACTTTTCCGTACCATGTGAAAGGCTGTTTCACCAGTGAAAATAGGGATCATAAACAAATTGACGATGGAAATTGTTTAGGTAAAAAAAAGTACTTAATTATTGAAAAAGTACTTAGTTATTGAAAAGTACTTAAGAAGCCGTGATTGCATCGTGAGCCTACGCGAAATTCGCAAAAATGTCTCCTATATATTATTATTCAGTTTTATCTTTTTTAGGATATGTCACAAATTTACATTTCTGATTTGATATAGGGTCCCCATTCACAATTTTCAATTAAATATAACTCGCTCAATTTTAAAGATACAGATATGCGGGTTTTTAACATGTTACAACAAAGTTGAAAGAGTTTATGACTTGTTCATTCTGTCTGTCTGTCTGTCTGTTCGTTAGCGCGATAACTGCCGTAAAAATAACTTTATCAAAATGGAATTTTAGTATGTTGTTCAGACAGTCTGTGGGACCTATGGGAATATAAACGAATAATATCACCCAATTAGTTTTTGATTGAACCCGGGTTGAAAAAAAGAAATACACTGAACCCTATGGTACCTAATTTTTCAAACATTTTTTAAGCGGATTTAAAATTCACAAATTGCTTCGAAAGTTTTAGGAAGTATTCAAATTATCCCATAAAATATATAAAAAATATTTCAGCAAAATATATTCAGTAGTTTTTTAAATAAAAATTAAAATAATAATTACACCTCTTATATGAAGCGATCACGTGACCATGATATGAAAAGATCGCGTTACCCACTTCAAAATAGAATATGGCATCCATCTTGTGTCAAAATCTTGATCTTTAAAGTTCATTTTAATTCATATTTAGTGTTGTATCCGTCCTAAAACCGCTTTATTTTTGCTTAAATTCTGTTCATCTACATACTGAACCAACGCAAATACAATATGTTTGTGTCTAAATGATCATCCAACTTTGATTATTTCTACAACGAAACCTAATTTTCACTTATGGAAAATATAAACAGCAAAATATGCAGAATGAGTTGTATTAGAATTGCTGTATGAATGAAAGCTCATATGAATGAAATATTCATTGATTTTATAGACAAAAGGACGATTTTTTTCGATGAAGTTTAAAGCAAGAAGTTTAATTACTTGTAGCTCCATGGTCTTAATTTTTAAATAAAATAAATTATAGTATTGGGCTGAATATATACACCTCTTATATGAAGCGATCACGTGACCATGATATGAAACGATCACGTGACCCACTTCAAAATGATATATGGCATCCATCTTGTCTCAAAATCGTGATTTTTAAAGTTTTTTTTAATTCATATTGAGTGTTGTATTCGTCCTAAAACTACTTTATTTTTGCTTAAATTCCATGAATCTACATACTGAAACAACGCAATTACAATATATTTGAGTTTAAATGCTCATCCAACTTTGATTATTTCTACAACGAAGCCTATTTTTCACCTATGTAAAATGTAAACAGCAAAATATGTAGAATGAGTTGTATAAGTACTGCTGCATTTCTTTAACGCAAAATTATTTAGCTCATGGAGTCTGCAATATAGCTGATATGAATAACATATTCATCGATTTTACAGAGAGAAGGACGATTTTTTCGATGAAGTTTTAAGCATAGAGTTTAATTAGTTGTACCTCTATGGTCTTAAGTTTTTAAATAAAATAAATTATTATAGTATTGTGATGAATGAAGTGAATGGAAAAATATTTATGTATGAAATGCTGCGTTTATAGCGAGAGCCAGGCGTGTTATATTTCGATGACGTCATTTGAATAAATTTAATATGTTTTCAATGAAGTTTTCAAATATAGTAAATCAATGTAGTATTGTGATAATTGTAAAAATATTACCGAGGAATGTATCGCATTTTAGAGACGCTTAAATAAAATTGCATTGAAGTTGGTAAGTGTTTCATAATCAATCCTTTATTCGTGATTGATTGATCTTGTTTTAATGATCTTGTTGCATTAAAAATAAAAATTTTCTGATTAACCCAATTTGTCTAAGGGGGTCGTATAAAAATTTAAAAAGTGTAACTTTTTGAAAATGAATGGGAGGCCTATTTCATTAACGTAGTCTTATTTCCTACCTTACTTTCAACATTGTTGCAATTTACATTGCCCACTTATCTCCAACAGGTAAAAAAAAAATTAAAGGGCGTTTCAATCTTTTTGGGACACCTTGTATTTTTTTTTTTTTTTTTTTTTTTTACAAGAAAAGTTTTGAAAAATCGGTAGTTCTAGAATTTTTTATATAACAAAGCTTCGTGAAAATCCATTATTATTGTGGCCGCTATCGTGTACACAAGAAGTCGACCACAGACATATAGACAGACAGACATCACTCCAAAAATAGTCAAAACGTTTTTAGGTCTTAGAAATAGATTGGCATCAAAATCTCGAAATCGAAAATTTTCGTGAAAACAATACTTTCTCAATACTACGTATGAGAAAGTAAAAATGGGCTTTTTGCCCTGTTACAGTTCATTTTGATAGTTGAAATTATGATTCTGCAAATGTGCGTGCCCACACATACATACATACGTGAAATTTCACGTATGTAAAAATTTTTATTTTCCTATTTATAGTAGTTTTCAAATAAAAGGGATCACGAAATTCAGGCAGATGTTGATTTCGTTTCGTTAGGAATAGAAAATGGACTTCACTTTGCTCGTCCGTAATTAATTTAATAAATGGACGGAATTGTATTTTGAATTATTACTTTCGCTGTATACATAATATAATGGGTGGAAAAGTAATATGACAGGGTCGAAAATTCAAATTCGAGTTTCCGAAGGAAGAGTACGTTTCAACCATCCCGGAACTCGATACGAAAGTTTTGAGGTAATGGCTGTGTGTATGTGTGTCCATGAGTCTGTGAATGCGATTCGCGAATGAATGAAGCGTTTCGAACATAATTTGGTTCGATTATTACGATCCGTGAGTACCAAGGGGCGCGACAGCCCAGTGGGTAGCGCGCGGGGATTGCTCGGACGACCCGATTTCGATTCCCGCATTTGCCAAACTAAACCGTCTCTTTGGTCATGCGGAGTACGATCACGTTAAACATGTGTGTCCGTAAGCCTTTCCAAAACGTTGTTGGTAGGGGAAGGAGGTTACAATCCCAGTGGATGCCTCCCCCACTGGGTTCCGGTCTAAATTGGGTGGCACTTCCCGGCCGGCCAAACAGTTACCTTACACTTTCGGGTAGGTCGGAAGAAAAGATCCTTGAAATCCGTGACTACTGGATCCTTATTGATTTTAAATGCGATCGTAAATTGGAAAGACCCACGATATTTTGAATTAAAAGGATATTCAATATTAAATAAATAATCATTTTGTACTTATTTTTTTACTTTACCTGCAATACATGGTAATGTATAGGGAAAGTATTGGAATCATGCCGAAAATCTCAACTCGAGTTTTCGACGGATCTACACGTTTTGAGACCTCTAGAATACGAAAAAAAACATTTTTAGCGTGACGTCTGTGTGTGTGTCTGTGCAGATTTTGTATCCACTCTAACTAAAAAACTAATCGACCGAATTTCACAAAATTTGGTAGGTAAGTCACTTGTGGGCGAGTCTGGTGCTGATTAGTTTTGGGTACGATTCGGGATAAAAGAACCCGCCTTTTTTTGCAAAATGACCCGCAAAAGTTTGTATCCACTCCAGCTGAAAAACTAATGGACCGAATTTCACAAGATTAGGTAGATGCGTCACTTGGGGGTCATCCTGGTGCTGATTAGATTTTGGTACGATTCGGAAAAAAGTAACCTGCCTTTTTTTGCAAAATGGCCAGCAAAAATTGTCAAAATCTAAACTAAAAAGCTACGTATGCTCAAATATATCCATTAAATGCTTATTTAATACGTAATTTTTAACAAAGAAAAGAATAAGATCAACCCCATTACACTAGGACTAGTCGTTCTCGAGATATATTAGTTTTTTTCGTATTTTCACCACGCCACCTTTGGAAATAAGTCCAGTTATCAAATGAGAACGAAAATTGGATTAAAAGTGAATTAAATTTAATTAAAATAAAGAGAACGTGGATATAAGTCTGCAGGGAAAGTCATGTGCTGCCCACATCAGATTTTTAATTCTAAAACGAATGACACAAACTTATCTTGAACTGTTATCGAGATATTGCACGTTTTTCAATAATATTACCAATTGGCAAGTTATATTTTCCCGAAATATAAGTCAATTCTGTACTTGAAAATAACTTTATGTGTTGTCATTCAGAAATGCGCCGAATGTCAGTGAATTATTTGTTCAATGTTAAAAACATTGTACCGAAAAATATTATTTCGCATTGAAGGAAGTAAAGTATTTGCACATTATGAATGAAAAGTAAGGTACGGCCCATATCATATTCTATTATTAGTTGCTGCATACTACAATGGGATGAAATAAGGGTATGCACCATTTTGCACTTCTTAAATCATCTGTATTATATGCTATAACGCAATCAGATAAAATAAGGCAAAGGGCATTAGTTTGAACCTCATACGCCATCTCCTTTACGAGTATAATTTTCAAAATACTTCCAAATCTCTTTTTAAAAGCTTTTATTTAACTCGTCATGATCGATGTGTGTGTGATTGGTTATCTGTCTGTTTCAACGTATTTGATAGTTATTTTTAACGCACTTCCCTACATTCAAAAGAGCTGAAACTTTTGGTACACAACTTAGTCTACTACAATATTTTAATCTAATAAAATTTTGGGAATCCTCGAAAAACAAATTTAGCTCCCTCCCCCCCCTTTAATTTTTTCTTTTTTCTTCCAAATGGCCCGCGAAACCTCATTGCCGTAAGATAATTAAAAATCAGATGTGGGCAGCACATGACTTTCACTGCAGACTCAAATTCATTTTTTCTTTTATTTCTTTCATAAATCTGTAAATTGAGTTCAATTGCACAAAATAACACTAAATTTGTATTTTTAATTCAATTTCTGTTTTTATTTGGCAATTGGAGATTTTCCAAAAGTGGCATAACTAAATGCGAAAAACTCAAATATCTCGCGAATGGTTAGTCCTAAAGTAATAGAGTTGTCCTTATTCTTTTTCTCATCAAAAATTACGAATAAAACAAGCATTTAATTGATATATTTGAACATACGTAGCCTTTTTTTAGATTTTGGCGATTTTTGAGGGCCATTTCGTAAAAAAGGCAGGTTGTTCCTTTCCGAATAATACCAAAATCTAATCAGCATCAGGGTAACCCACAAGTAACTTATTTACCAAATTTTATGAAATTTGGTCAATTAGTATTTTAACTAGATTGGATACGTGACATTTTTGCCGGCCATTTCGTAAAAAAAAGCAGGTTGTTCTTTTCCGATAAATGCCAAAATCTCATCAGCACCAGAGTATCGTACAAGTAACTTATCTACCAAATTTTGTGAAATTTGGTCAATTAGTATTTTAGCTAGAGTGGATACATGAAATTTTTACGGGCCATTTCGCAAAAAAAGGCGTGTTCTGTTTTCCGAATCGTACCAAAAACTAATCAGCATCAGGGTCAAACCCAAGGGACTTACCTACCAAATTTTATGAAATTCGAGCCATAAGTTTTTGAGTTAGAGTGGAGATATACATTGCACAGACACACACACAGACGTCACGCTAAAAATAGTTTTTTCGTATTCTAGAGGTCTCGAAAAATGTAGATCCGTCGAAAACTCGAGTTGCGATTTTCGGCATGATTCCAATACTTTCCCTATATATTACCATGTATTGCAGGGAAAGTAAAAATCTGATGTTATCAACACATGACTTTCTCTGCAGACTCAAATTCATTTTCTCTTGATTTCTTTAATGCTTCATTAAGTTGAGTTATAGTTGCACAAAATAACACTGCACTAATTTAATTCAATTTCTGTTTTTATTTGATAACTGGAAAATTTTTCAAAGTCGGCATAACAAAAATGCAAAAAAAACCCTCAAATATCTCGAGAACGGTTAGTTCTAAAATAATGGGGTTGATCTTATTATTTTCGTCGTCAAAAATTGCGTATAGAACACGTATTTAATTGATACATTTGAGAACACGTAGCCTTTTTAAATTTTAGTGAATTTTGCGCACCATTTCGTAAAAAAGGCAGGTTCTACATTTCCAAATCGTACCAAAATCTAATCAGCATCAGAGTCTCCCATAAGTGACTTATCTACCAAATTTTATGAAATTTGACTAATTAGTTTTTTAGCTAGAGTGGATAGATAAATCGACTTTTGCGGTCCATTTCGAAAAAAAAAAAAAAAAAAAAAAAGCAGGTTCTTTCATACCGAACTGTACCAAAATCTAATCAGCATCAGGGTCACCCACAAAGGATTTACCTACCACATTTTATGAAATTCGGTTAATTAGTTTTTCAGTTAGAGTGGATACATACATTGCACAGACAGATACACAAACACACACACAAACGTCAAGCTAAAAAATTTTTTTCGTAATCTAGAAGTGTTAAAACGTGTACATTCGTCGAAAACTCGAGTTGCGATTTTTGACATGATTCCAATACTTACCCTATACATTACCAAGTATTGCAGGGAAAGTAAAAAAAATTTATAAAGCTTAAAATGAAGTTTTTATATTTACTTGTGCTTCTATTCTATTATGTTTAATTGCTGCAACATGGGCGTATTTTTTTCCCCCCGACTAACTCGTTCTGGACGTATAATGCTAAACCTTTTTGTTTTAGGAAAACTAGTCCCCAAAGAGGAATTTTACTTTTTGAAATTATGTATTAACCTAGCTTTTATTTTTCTATAGAAAAACCAGCTTTGTAAAAATTTCCTATTATTATTATTATTATAAATATTTTATGGGATAAAATACATTTTGACAATTTAGAATTCTTTAAAATTGGCATGTTTTACATCAGGAGCAACGTAGGGTTCATTTGCTAGCAATATATAATTTAATTTCTATCACATCGAATGAATTCTTATTTACTGGTTTTGAATTTTGTATAAAAAGTTCCCCAGATAGTTGTTGGGGGATTAGAAAACAGGTTCAGAAATAAGAATCAGAAATGGGTTCAAATTATTGAAAATATTTTAAAATGAAATTTGGGCATTATTTTAGAAAAAAAGAAAAAAAAAAGAAACTATAAGAAAGCAGTTATTACACGTACTAGGTGAAATAGTATGCATATTGTTCTTCGATGCAGTTTTCCATGAATTTAAAACGTTTAAAGTGACATTCGTGTGACATTCATAATTTGTTCTTATTACTTTGGGAATTTATTTAAATTATGTCAGCAAAATAAATAAATTGATCGCCAAGGTTGCTACTTAAAATATTATTTGTATGCAGATTTAAGAATGCATAAACATTGAAATTTTTTTTTGTTTTACTATTTTTAAAAAGCTATTTAATTTTCGCACATTTTTAGGTTGTAAATGAATATCTCTAAGATATTTTTTTTTAATTAATCCAATGCACCAGTCGTAAACTATCCCAAATGAAACCGGATGACGGGAAACCTCGGTCAAACGACTTGTCACGGCTCCCGCCAAACTGCTGTTTGCAGCGGAAAACATCACAAACGCAGCCGCCGCATTGCGGGTACAACTGGACCAATCATACAATCGCTTGCCGGCGACCCGCGCTTTTCGCCTCGATTGCGCGCCACAGAAGCGCATATACATCAGATTCTTACGCAGCCGAAAAGTAGTTCTAGCTATCGTATGCAGTATAAAACTGTTCAGCAATTTTCTAAGTACTGTAATTTGCTCCAATGCGTAGGTAGTCGCTTAGAATTCCGTAAAATCTATATTTTTGGAGAAAAAGTTTTACTAAGTTTATTTTTGGTGGATTAATACAGTACCTCAAGTGCGAGACGTCTCACGTTTTGTCATTGCCTTTGCCAGCAGCAGAACGGTTTTTACAAGATTTTCTGAGCTATTCTGTCCGTGGTTGTGTTAACTTACGCCGGTCGCTTAGATTTGTGTTGTGTTGCTGTTCTGTTTTATTTATCTGAGCTATTAAAATGGTAAGTTAAATAAATATTAACTATTAAACAATTTCCATATCTAACTATGTATTTTTTTCCCATTATGATTAATCAATTAGCATAAATAATACGTCATTGCACAATTTGGATACTGTTCTACCGTAATGACGTGTAAATAGATAAATTGTAATGTCAAAAATAACTGACATAATTTTTACAAAATTAGAACGCGATCCCTTTGGAAGAATTGTGGTCGAGTGTGGTTGAATTAGTTGCACCTTTTGAAATTTAAGCTATTGACTTGAGTTTAAATTGTAACTATTTTTAGCTGTTAAGAATTTCAACGAAGGCGAGGTTCTTAATTTCTATTTTGGAAAAAGGAATGGGATTTTTAACTTGATCGCCGGTAAAGTATTTTCTGACCCGCCCATGTATGCCTCTGTCTAGTGGCTTTCAAATTTACCGCGAATCTGACCCAATTTTAAAAACTGCATATTTTAAGCGACTAGTCATAAAAGTTATAAGAATTCAATTCGTACTCTGGTACTTCAGATTATATTTGTACTAGAAACATTTTATTTGACGCTTAACTAGTTTTATTTTAAAGAATTCAGTTGAGTAAAAATGGAAAATGAGATTTAAATGTTCTTTCATCTAATTTTTGCTATCTATGTCTAGCCAAACGTTGTAAAAAAATAACTATTTTTATTTTTTTTTAATCTTTACTAATTTATACCGTAAAAATATAAGAATCCAATAATTCGTATTATCTTTTAACGCAGTTTACAATATAATGCACCATTAAATGACTAATGCAGTTTTAGCCAAGGGTCTGATATTCATTGGGGGCCCATTGACATCAAACATAATTTTCAGAATTTTAGTTTACCTACTTCAAAATGTGCCTAAGAATTATAGCGCCCTATCTAATGTTTGATATTCCAAAAACAATTTCTTTGCAAGGAATCTGAATCACACTATTTAATTTTCAAATTTTGACATAAAAGATTTGGAATTTAAGTGATTATTAATTAGTTACTCCACTTGAACTGCTAAGCATTTAACATGGTCGTATATCTTGCCTATTCTGAATGCATTCCGGTTGGTATATTGACGGAGAACTTGGGCAACTTCCTGTTTTCTCTTGAAATTTTTACATTAAGCGATTAAGGATAATTAAGATGGAGAGAAATTATAAATTGTAAGATGTGCAAAAGTTTTAATTTTTGTAATTTAAACATAGATATGAAGTATGAAAAATTTATTTAAGCATAAATTGAAGTAGAAAGAAACTAAAATATAATTAAGACTAAAAGCTGAAAAATGTTTTGTATTTTAAAAATAAGCATTATTTTAAATCATGGGAAAAGGTAAAAATGTCAATCTTTGGTTCTAAAAACAAAGTGGAAATTTTCATATTTTCTTAGTAATTTGCTAAAATTAAAAAAAAAAAAATTTCTTAAAAACTCTTTCATATCATTTAAATTAATGGATGGTTTGTAAAACCCAAATTTCAACCAGTTTGCTCAGTTCTATTAATTTAAGCAATTAAACTGAATTAATGAAAACTAAAAATATAAATTAAAATTACCAATAAGTTAAATTGATTTCGCTTTAAAATATTTGATCAAAATTGGATTCTTAAAATCCTATTAAATTTAAGTATTAAATACATTATTTTTCTATTGCAATTTAAATACTTTTATTATGCATTTTTACCAATATATTTAACTTCTATGTCGAGGATATTTCATATTTGTGACATAAGTATTGGAACTTTTTAGTTACTTAATTAGCACTGAATCATTTAAAGTTAGTCTATAGAACAACAGAGTCATAGAATGTAAATGTTAAAACTCTGGAAAAGGTAAAAACACATTACCACCTAAATGATATGCATAGAGATGATGCTATGATTTAAATGATATTAAGGCATAGATCCATGATGCTATGTTTTAATATTATTAGAGATGATATTCAAGATCCCCTTCATATTTGATTTCAAACACTATAAATTTTTACATAATAAAGGAAGATAGTGTTCCGTAGTGTAAAATCAAAGTGTCATATGGTCATGAAATTTGGTACACAGATACTTCAGAACCTGAGAAGATTCTTCTCTGAAAGTTTTTTTTTTTAATTTGAGGCAGGCTTTGTCTGAAGGCGAAAACAGCTGATCACACTTAAGTGTTTATTCTTTAGGTTTTCTTACTTGCAAATTATTTAAAAGATGTCCAAATATTTTTTAATTTGGTATTACATCATCATTGAGTGTTGTGTTAAACTTTGATATAAATTAGATGAAAATTTGCCAAGATAGCAATATTTTACTTCCATGTTCAAGGAATTTTTTTGTGACTTACAAGTATTTTCCTTTGTATTGTGAACATTATTTTAGTCCAAAATGGGTGATTTGGAAATTGAATATGGTGTTATCTATATTAAGTAGAGGGTACTAATTTAGGGACCTGGGTAACTCTGGGAAATTCATTCTAGTTTAGAATGAATTTCCTAATATGGCCATTTTATACTAGAGAATACTTTGGTTAATGGTCAAAATGAGCATCAGTCTGATTTTTGGCATCTTTTGAAGTAAGCTTGAAAATGCCACCAGTAGTTTAGAAATTATTTTCTTTATAAAAAGGCATTTCTGGTTAAATTTATTCCTATTTGATTATTTATTCCATTTTTCTATTGCATAAAAAATCTGCAAATTTGCATAAAATCCAAATGGAAAAGTTTATAAAAAGAATAATCATCAAAATATGTAAAGTACTTTTAACACATTTAAAAATACATGTGAAATTAAAGAAAAGTTAAACTCAAGACAGTGGACATTCAGCTGGCTCTCCTCCACATTGATGAATTTTACTCAAACTTTTAAACAGGAAATTAACGACTATATTATATACAATTTTTTTAATTTCCTAGCAGTAGCAAGTGTATGTGCATGGCAGTATGTACAGGGCCAAATTACCTCTAATTTGCCCCAGATAATTTGAGGTATTGTAAAAAATGTTAAAAGGAAAATGATGTACATTTGAAAGCAGTCTCTAAACAAAAACAAAGTTAATTTGTTTTATACTACTTATTTTTAAAAAAACTGGGAAATTAATTTCTAAAAATAATTGGTTTTTAGCTTTTCAGTTTTTAAAATGGCTCCGCAAGTTGTAGCATTAAAATCTGTTAGTTTAAATGAATTATTTATGTTAGAAACAAGGGTATCCTAAAAATTTTAATACCTCACTGACTGTTTAGATATACTCTGTACACATTTGGGACTTAAAAGAATATTAATTTATTCATGTGTTCTAATTAATGTACTATGTTACTATATTCCTTATCTTTATGCAACTAGCTTGTTGATTTAAATGCAGATATAATTTATAAAATTAAATGTTGATAATGTAATTATATCAAAAAATATACAAGAAACACAACCTATAATTAGAACTTATCACCTGCTAACTGTGTCTGTTATCGTTTATTTTTATCATGTATATATTTATGCATGTTTTAAGACTTGCCCATTTTAAATAATACTGGCTGTTAAACATAGAATTTCTGCCAGTTTGTCATAAGATTAAAATGTATTCAGTTTTACTAAATTACAGTATTCACTAAAATTTTTGGTAAGAAAGTTATCTTAATTCTTGTATGTATAAAATTTGAAGACTTTTTTTTTTACAATATATTTTATCACTATCATTTTGTTTTCCTGTTTTATTGTCAATCATAAATTTCATTTTTTTTTCCCAGGCTGACCAACTTACAGAAGAACAAATAGCAGGTAATTTAAAATAATTTCTTCAGCTTTCCTGTTGTATATTAAATTCACTTACCTGCCTAAAGATATACCTGCAATACAATGTGTGTATACTAATTATCAAATTGACAGCTTTTTGTAATCAATCTACTAGGTTTGTTTCCAGTTTCACATCACTTTCTTGTTGCCAATAATTGGACACAGTGTGCTCTAGAATAAAAATCAAATTGACACCTTTTTGTAATCAATCTACTAGGTTTGTTTTCCGTTTCACATGACTTTCTTGTTGCCAATAATAATTGGACACAGTGTGCTCTAGAATAAAACATGTCATGTAAGGTTTTATATCAATTGATAATGATATTGAGTTCTTAAAACTTCATTTAAGACAGATCTTACTCAATTTGCCCATTAGGTGCTCAACAGAATCATTTCCCAGTCAATGTGATGCCAGAAGTATCAGTCCAACAATTAATTCCAAAACTTACCATGTGCAGGTTCATGCCAAACATGGCTCATTGCATCACTTCATAAGCCATGTCTAAACTGACAGTGTACTACTAGCAATAGTGTTCCCAGGCTTACATAAATCGCATGTCCTAGCACAGTTGAAATTTAGAAAGGGTGGTCAGTTTTCTGAAATTGCTGTCCTCTATGAAGGCTCTAAAATAACATCATAAAATTATAGTGAACACACCTTCTCCCCGCACTATAAATGTCCCGAAGGAAAATTTAATTGCGTTCTGGTTTGTTCTTTCCATTCATAAGCATAACCTCTTTATAGTATAGTTTTCATGTACCTGCTATAGTTTTATCAAACATTTCTCATTTACAAACAGGAGTTAACATTAAAAAAAATGTACTAGTTGTATTTTTTTTTTAGTAAAAATGAAAGATGATGTAACTTAATTTACATATTTTAATCAAAGTTAGGATCCTAAAAACCAAAAGCTGACTGAAAGAATGAAACCTGCATAATCAGAATATTTCAGAAGATTCCACAAAGGATCATTTTTTTACTTGTGTCAATTAAAGTAAAAACACTTGTTTTGAAATGAGTAACATAAAATAAGAATTTGTTTTGTTTTACATGTTTTGAAACACTTATTTTTGGTTTTGTAGGATGGGTAAAAATCCTCAGCTGTCCTTGTGAATGAGCTAGATTTTGCTGAATTCCCATGGTCCTTAGAAGTTTTTATTTTTCATTAATTGTAAAGGGTTTATAATATCCTGTTTAATAACTGTCCCAGAACTGAATGTGAGCTCGCATAGTGGGTGTAGGTCTTTTCTCAAATTGCCATGGATCAACTGTTGCACAAACGGCTGTTGCCCCATTGTGGCCTTCGACAAAGAACAGTGGCGGACCATTTAGAAGTAAAGTTCTATCCAGTGGTTAAGTTAATATGCAAGTACCAAAAAATATTTATTTCTTGTTTCATTAGGTGCATTAAGTAATTTTATAAAATCTGTTTTGAAACAAAATTTAATAACTCTTAAAACAAATTTTATTTAAATTAAATGTGCAATGAATTTTTATAAATATAATTTTACAAACTATACTTGTTAAGTGAATTGAAACTTATTTCAGTAAATGATGTGTCTTTCAGAGTTCAAAGAAGCTTTCTCCTTGTTCGATAAGGATGGTGATGGCACAATCACAACTAAAGAGTTAGGTACTGTTATGAGATCTCTTGGGCAGAATCCTACTGAAGCCGAATTACAAGATATGATTAATGAAGTAGATGCCGATGGTGAGCAAATATAAGATTACTTTAGTTTTCCCTTTCTAATGATTTAACTTTCAGTGGTGCATTTCTATGTAAAAATTGCAGTTTGATAGTTGATATGCCTCAAAATAAATAAACCATGTAATTTTGGTCATATCTATCCTTTGCCTAATTATCAAACATTTTATATGTAAAAGGTACAGTTATATAGTTTGAGGTCATAGTTTGATTAATAGATGAAACTAAATTAAAACTGTTTACAGTGAAACTGATTTTTTTTTATATAATTTTATATTTTTATGTAGTGTCGAAGGGAAAATATTGCAGGGATATACACTGAAAAGTAAAAATGTATACACATGCGTTTGTTAGCAGTGAATGCTGTTAATAACAAAATAAAATATAGTATCTGCATTATTTTCATTTAGGAAAAGCTGATAAGCGCTTTCAATTTTGTAACATGGATCGGATACCTTGTTTTCAGTCTGCTTCAATCAATGCACAAATTTCACTTGCAATTATTTGACCACTTTTTTTTTCATATTGGATTGCATCGGAGTGAATTCAGATGGCAGACTTCAATTCTACATAGAAAGTTGCAGTGAATCAATCTGTGTAGGTTCTCAAGCATTGAATGCCATCCGATACATATTTATATCAATCCATGCAGACATGCATATTTTATCCTGACTTTATTCTAAAATATATAGAAGACTCTTATGGACACAAGGAAACTAATTCTATAGAATATAGTATATCCAGGCATGTTTCCACGAAACTGCAGATTTCTGCTTTTTTGAAATTTTTTATCTTACAAAATATTCTCTTATCTCTATATACTCTACTGCAGAAGCTGTGCCCAGTTACATCATTGATCTATGGTAGGGACGGGTAAGTTATTTGAACGAAGAGCCTCATAAAATGTTTCTGAAACTATTTTTCAGTGTTCAAAATTCAGAGAACATATTTTTCCACATGGGGGTACTTTCCAAAGTATGGTATCAATAAAAAAAAAATTCAAGCCGTTTAAAGTTAAGGGTACCATGTTATGTGCTTTTTCTTTCCGCATCTAGAATTATAAGTCAAAAATTCCAATTTTTTTATATATAACATTTGATTCAAGAAATGCTAGGAGAAAATGCTATGAGCTTTGCTATGAGAAAAGCACATAAGTCAGCTAGGCTTCTATGATGTTAAGAAAAGGAAAACTTTGAACACTTATTAAATTTTGTACGGATAGCAGTGGGGTAAAAAATATAAATTAAGAAAAGTTATTATTTAGCTCATAAATAAATGCATAACAAACTCCATAAAAAAATTAAATTTATATTCTGGAAAAAAAAAAGTAAAAGTAATAAGTTTCTCCTGAAAGCATCAAATTTTTTTCCTCGATATTTCAAAATCTTTGTTTTTGAGTTATGTGCTTTTTCCCACCAGCTCCAGAATTATAATCTTGATTTGACCAACGATAAAATTTTTCAAAATTTTACTTGTAACATTTGAAAAAGAAGCCCACAAACTTCTTAAAAATAGGTTTTGGTGGTCTGGGTTTCGACACTCCAGTTAATTAAAATTATTTTTGCATAAACAATGAAATTGCGCAATTCAGTTTGTTTTTGTGAATTGCCGAGAGTACTTTTCCATCCATCTCAATCTTTTATATGTTGCATATTAGATTAACAAAACTAGCTTATTTTCATATTCTGATTAAGGTTAATTTTTAATTATATTTGCAGAATACACATTTTTCTGTTTTGAAAAATAAGTATAAACCCTGTGAAGATATATGTTCCAGAAAGTGGTATTAAAACAATGATTTAGGCAAATAAAAGCAACTATATTGGCAGGGATATATTAAAATTGATATATTTGCATCTTTTTTAATATATTGCTATAAAGAACAATTTTCTTTAGTGAAAACTTGTGTTTTACCAAACATAAATAAATGTTTGTTTTCAATATAATTTTTACTGGATGAAAACTTATATGTAAATATTTATATTTAATGCAGTAACGTCGCAAGCCTTTCATGAAAGGCCTATCTGAACAATAAATGCATTTAAGCATCACAATTTCAAAAATTAATAATCCTAAAAATAATTTGACAATTTATTTAAATTGTGTAAGTTCTGACAAATAATTTTGGGCCCGAGTCAACAATATTTTAGGCCTTTTGACATAAAAATATTTCCAGACCTAAAACTATTCCAATGATAATCCGGCCCTGGTTATATAACCATAGTTTTTCTATCTAATAAAGGTCCATTATAGGCAGGAAGAACGGAATACTAATTATGCAAATGGTTTTAGGCCAAGGTCAATAGGCTCTCCTGAAATCACAAAATACTGAAACTCAAGAGAAAATAAAATGCTACAGAGACTACATTTTAAATCACATAGAGCACTGTAGGGTTTTAGTATTGACCTCGAAAGTGCTCAGATTAAAAAAAAAAAAAAATCTGTTGTAAAGACAACTGCAAACTGATATACAAATGACTAAAATGCAAAATTGTATAAAGCACAAGAAAATGTTGAATTATCTTTAATACTTTAATGAGTCTTTTTTAAAAAAATGACAGGTTCAATAAAAATCATGTACAAAATTTTAATGCCCTCTGCAAACATGAGGCTCCAAGCAATTGCTTGAGCTACTTGGATTTAGATGTCCCTGTATTAATACATAATTATACATATGCTTAAATAATTTTATGTAATGCATTTTTATATTATGCGAGTGTATATATTTTATTTCTTAACCTGTCTATTGAAAATGTCTTAAAACTACTGATATTTTCCTTCTTCACTACTGAAATCTTTAACTGGTTGGCGAGTCTTTTTCCATCCATCTTCATGATTATTGCACTTTAGATTGACTAAACTAGAATTATTTTCATGTTTTTGTTAATTAAGGTTAAATTTTTAATTATTTTCATATAGTTCGATTGAGCAATTGTATTTTGTTGAAGTAGTAGTACTGTCCTTTACTAAATTTTGGTACTAAAATTAGTTTTGTGTATAATTTCATAAAAAAAATATATTTATTTATATATATATGCTACAGTTACTTTGATTTAGCAATTTTTGCAAATGGAATATAATTTTGTTTCATGATAATTATTACTTTACTTTGCATAGTTTCCTATTTTTACAATTTTCCTAGTCTTATGCCTGTATATTTGTTTTCTAACACTAGAACAAAATCAAGATGAAAATGCTTTATTTGTCCCATCCCTTTTGGGGTTTTTAAATTTGGTATTTACTTTTTAATGCCCACTTTCCTCACTTTAGCAATGTGGCAATTAACTGCCATGAATTTTTCTTTACAACCCAAGGGGAGAATTAAAGTTGGATGATTATCTCAAAAATGAGAAATTTGAGGAGAACTTTAAAGAATCAAAACTTTGAGGAGAGATTTAAAATCTCTCCTCAAAGTTTTGATTTATTTACCTCAATTACATTTGTGAAATTATTTCAGTATTTTTTTAGGGTTATTCTTAGTAAGCTTATTTGAATTTCAACCGCTAATATTTCTGCAGAAGGCTTTGAATGGGGATATTTTTAATTATGATCACTCTGTATATTTCGTATGCTTATTTAGGTGTTTGAAAACTAGAGAAGACTATTGAACAATGTTGCTATACTGGCATGTAATTTTGAAACTTGTATTTTATATTTAACTATTTTTATAATAAGAACAGAAAGAGATGAGTTTACTTTTTTTTATTATGTGTGGCACATATACTGCTGAGATGTTGCTGTAGCCAAATCTGGTTCTAAGTCGTATATCAGTTCTAAAACTTTTAGGATAAATATACAAGATTAAAATAGATTCTTATCAAGTCTGTTTTAACTGCACATGTGTAAATAGATAATGCACTACTTGTTTACATTTTTTCTTGTTTAATTTTCTCATTTTTCTGGGAATAACTTTTGAATTATTTTTTATTTCATTTATATTTTAAAGCTTTCAATTTAAACTGCTTTTATCACTAGTGGTTCTGTTGCAGACCAAAAGTTTTACAGTCAGCAATTGTAATTGGGGCGTTCGCATCATGAATTTTGAAAATAACTTAAGTTAGATTTTATTTATGCCGGGCTAGTTTTTAACACGATTGTTCAAAATATGCAATTAAAGTCTGATAGAACTGCCAATTTTTAAACTACTTGCTAATTCTACATTTTAGCTAAAAGTGCTTATTGAATAAATATTCCTTTATAACGCAACACATCAGAACTTTCTAAATAGCATTTTTCTCTTAGCAAACATACGATAACTGTTAATTTTTTGTTTTCTATGTGTAGCCAACCAAGTTGATTGCACACAATACTGTCATAATATGTCCTAAAAAAGCATACTGAAAATCTTACAATCTCCTTTTAAGACTGAAAAATTAAGATTTTTTTTAATTTTAAGAGGGCGGGAGAGGTTGTCTGTATTAAAAAAAAGACATATCAAAATATTATTTGTACCATGTTACCTCAAACAAAAAGTTATTTCAATGTTATAACTTTGCATTATCTTCCAGTTCCACTGATATGAAAATTACCACTTTACCCCCCCCCCCCCCCCCCCCCCCCCAATCAAGAAGAAAGAACAGTTCAGAAGTTAAAAACATAAACTGTTTGAAAGAAGCCACAAATACATACAAATGATCATATGAATTATTAAATTTTGTATATTTCTTCCTTTCTATATATAAAATTCAAAAGAAATGACATTTTCTGTATTAAAAATTTTAAAATGATAGGGAATTAGTTATATTTAAATGTTTGTACAAAAATTCCATTTTACTTGTACATTCGAATATGTCCAATCATTTAAATTAATTATCCATTAGATTCAATCTTTAGGGGTGGGGGAAGCAAAGAAAATAAATTAAAACATCTAAGGAAAAAATGTGAAATATAATAACATACAATTATTTTTTCACCCAATTGTCTTGGAAAACATCTTTCTCGTATGTTTTGATTCTTCCTCAGCAGCCTTAGTTCTGGACAAGACGCTCGGCTGGGTTGCAAATGAGGGAGGAAAGGTCACAAAGTCACTGGGTTGCAGAAGTCGCATCTTGTTTTGGAATCACTGTGCATTGGCTTAGTTTTGTAGTAGGTGCGAAAGTTAGATCAGTTTGTTGTGAAACATTGAGCTGAACAACAGTCTATTTCCATTTCTATTGGAAATGCTGCTTCATATTTTATCAGATAAATTTTAATTCTTAAATAGGTCGTTCTTGCTGTGATCCATTTTCATCTCATAAAGCTTGAGTAAGTAAAGGCCTGAGAACAATTACTTTATAGAACAATCAGAATTTTAAAACGAGTAGTTCCGTTTAATATTAGACTATTGAAATAGCCACTAAAACAGTCAACATAGCATGTATTGTATTGGGTTGAAAACCCAGACCACCCGACTCGCCCTAGGGCACGAGCAGCAATTTGAGTGGCTGGGTAATGTATTGGGTGTCTCACCAATCTAAATAAACTAAAAAAAAATCACATGGAAAAACAAAACTAAAAAAAAATGTTATCTTGACTCAAAAGGCTGAACTTAGCTGGCAAAAAGTTTAGATGTTGATCTACCTTCCGGACAGTCATCAGAACTCTTCACATCTAACCTACAGTGTGAAGACTGCATTAATTTAATCACAAAACTAAAGGGAAACTATAACAAAAGCAGTTCAACACCAGAAAAAACAAGAAAGATCAATCATGCTTAAGGCATTGAATGCTTAAGACATGGAATGTTCAAAAGAAAAAAGTCACATGACTTAACCATACGTTAACATAAATTAACATATAAATACTAAATGACCAATCCAGAACCCTTGCTCTATTAAGTTGTTCTAACCCCCAGAAGTTAGTTGAAAAATAAACCAAACAACTATAAAAAATTTGAGTAATATTATATTCATAAGAGTGCTGTGAACTTAAACAGGGTGGAAATCCCTGCTCTAGGTAAGATGTTTAAATAGGTTGCCATGAAGAAAAAAAAAATCAAATCATTGCAGGCAAACACGTTACATTAAAAATCAACAAGATCTTGTGTGCACAATATGTGGTATTTAGCATGAACATTGAGAGCTAACTGGTGAATAGGAAAGAGATCGATCCTCTATTCATATACAAAATTAATTCTGTAAGACCTGTAGATTAAAAAAAATAATCTCCAACTCAATTTATTTCTATATAAAATTTATTAATGTTAAGAGTATGAATTATTCTGTAGTTTAACTTTCAATAAGATGGTTGTTGAAACCCAGACCGTCCGACTAACCAGAATTCAATAAGATGGTTGTTGTTGATGAAACCCAGACCGTCCGACCTACCAGAAAGGTGTAAGGTAACTGTTTGGACGGTCGGGAAGTGCCACCCAATTTAGACCGGAACCCAGTGGGGGAGGCATCCACAGGGACCGTACCCTCCTTCCCCTACCACCAACCTCTCGGAAGGACTTCAATAAGATGGTGTATAAGCTCAAATCAATTTTTTCATTGTCAAATTTTTAATTATGAACTGTGTTTTATTAGGTAACGGCACAATAGACTTTCCTGAATTCCTTACTATGATGGCCCGAAAAATGAAAGACACAGACAGTGAGGAGGAAATTAGGGAAGCCTTCCGTGTCTTTGACAAGGATGGCAACGGGTTCATTAGTGCAGCAGAGCTTCGTCATGTAATGACAAATCTGGGTGAAAAGCTTACCGATGAAGAAGTTGATGAAATGATCAGAGAAGCAGATATTGATGGTGATGGCCAAGTTAACTATGAAGGTAAATATTTTAATTTTGTTTTATGATGATCTAGAACTTTTGATAAATGAATATTTGCTAGTCAACATAAATTATAAAGTTAATTACTTTTAACTTTATTGTATATAAAATTTGTAATCTATATTATAGTGTTGCAGTGTTTTAGGAGTCTTAAAGTGATATCTTGTTTGGATTAGGGTCTTGTGCTGAGTTGCTGTTTTGCATCTTTCATTTTTTATCGTATACTACTTCATAACATGAGTTATGAAATAAGATTTTTTACAAATTTCAATTTTAGAACCCTTAAACTAGAGAATTTCCAAACTGGGTGATTTGTATGTGTGCAGAATTTGAAAGAAATATCAATTTCCCCCCAGAAACTGCAAAGCATTGGTAACTAGAATGTAGTATTTGAAGAAGCCCACCAGAAGTAGTAGTTTTAAATGCCATTTTTAAACTTGCTCATTTTCCTCAGCTGTTGCTTAAAATATGACTATTAGATGGCACATCAATTTTAATATAATGTAATATAAAAATTGAAGAGGTTTAAAAAATTGAAGAGATCAAAAGTATGCAATATACACTCTATAACAAAAAAATCGACTCACCAAGAACTTGTCAGATTGTAATAAAATTTCGTATGCAAAGACATTTTGAGTAACCATGCAAATGAATAAAATTTGGTGTCCAATGAATAAATAGTGGGAGCTCCAGCACATCAGAACTGCACATTCAGCAGATGTATATAAGGAGCGATTCTGAATCTGTGGTCAAAATTTCTGTTGCGTTTTGACTGCGGATATCTTGCATCTTTGGTAATCATTTCTAGCACACTGACAGCACAGTGGTACGTAAACAGCATTCTACGACCGGTTGTGTTACCATTCCTTTTGCAACACCCCGTACTTCTTTTTCAACAAGATAATGCCCGGTCACACACGGCACATGTTGCTATGAATTGTCTTCAAGCTTGCCCAACTCTTCCTTGACCAGCTCGGTCTCCTGTTCTCTCTCCCATAGAGCACATTTGGGATGTTATGAGAAGGCAATTACAACCATCCAGGAATGATGATTTAGCTCGATTAATCCCGATTAACTTTATCAGTCTATTCCACACCGGTGACATCTTGCATCCAGGCCAGAGGTGGACCAATGTCTTATTGACTTCCTTTGTATAAGGTCAAACTCTAAATCTTTAAATTGTTCTGAAATTTTAAGTTTCTTTTTCTACGTATGTTCTTCACATCCACCAATTTTTATCACAATCTGACAATTCCTTCTTGGTGCGTCGGATTTTTTTGTTATAGAGTATATTTTAAAATTCAATAAAATTTGTTTATTTATTGTATGGGCTCTGTTTAAAGCTTGTTTGTAAAAATTTTTCGATCTTTCCGATGGTGTCAAGATGGAAACTGATAATATTTTAAGTCACTAAAAAGAATCCATTTGTGTAAATATCCTAAATTATGGTGATACATAAAATAACTAAAAAAGTTATTCAAAATTTTAAAAAACACAAAGGTGCTCCCTTGTATTGTGATGTCGTGTAGTGCATCAAGGCTTCATAGCCAGCTGAAGCTGACTAAAGACTATACCTGTTGTAGTAAAAATGGAAGGCACTAGCACTTGTTTCAGCATGGATATAAGGCTACCCATGCTTTTTGTGTAAACCATGGAGGCATAGTAAACAAATGGTATTCTTAACTTTTAATTTTCTGTCCTTTTCCTTTTCCTGTTCTGTTTTGCCAAGGGATTTGATAGGTGTTGAACAAGTATTTCTTATTTTATTGAGGCTGTTATCATTTTCTATGTAACCATGGCGATAGTTTCCCTTTACATTCATGTTTTAAACAATGTAATTAAGGCTAAACTTCTTACCATTCCGTAAATAATTAGGTACCTTAGATATCTATATACTCGAGTGTAATATATATATATATATATATATTCAATTTAGTTTGTTTTAGCATAATTTTCACACAAATCGGTGGCCTTTCCATCTTGACACCATCAGAAAGTGGACAATTGACACTTTTTTATTCTATTTTGATAATTAAATAATAAAAATATTCAATTCTATTCACTAAAGTTTATAAAAATTTTAATATTTTCTATTTACAGAATTCGTAACGATGATGACATCAAAATAATTGAACAGATTGGAGTTGTAGAAAAACAGAAGCACTGTCCACATCAGCGGAAACAGTGACTGTATTAAAGCTTTAAGAAGTTCAGATTCTTTTTACTTCTTTCTATTTTAATGTTCATGTACAAAAGATAGCAGGTAACACTATTGGTCATCTGGTGTTACACTTGTAAAAACATTTTGTACCATATTCAAGGGCTGCAAGATGCACTTGTGATGTGTGGATCTATTATTTTAAACTTCAGTTTCTGTAAATTAAAAGTGGAAAATTGTTTTCATTCAAGCTTTTACTGTTTGTGAAGTTTTAACTACCACATTCCATTAATTTGGTTCAGTTATGTTCTAACTTGTGACATTATGTTTAAAATTTTTGTTCTCGTATAAGGTGAAATCTTGCAGAACTTATTGCTTGCTACGTGCATCTGTAAGGTTGTTCCTCACATGCACGTTAAACATTTTCAATAAAAATTCTCTTAAGAGACTCTATTTACTTGTGTGTGCTGTATTCAGTCTGATTGTCTATTTAGTTGTTCGCATATGGCACAGATGTTTTACTTAGATACCAACTATACTAGGAGTTGATTTTGTTTAATCACTTGTGGACACAAACTAAAGATGTAACTGGATTTCTTAACTGCTATTTAAAAGAAAAAAAAAATAGGCATTGAAATATAATTTATTTGCTTTGTAGACAGGGTTGGCCGAAACTCAGGTTTTTATTTTTTCCCCAAACCTAAACAATATTGAGTGGCTTTTAAATATTTCATATTTTATCTTCAGTAATTTAGCTCTAAACATATTTAATAATTTTACATGCTAATGCTTTTTAAGCAACTCTAGTGAAAGCTGGATTGTTACCCAAATAACCATGATTCATCATAGAATTTATATAACTGTGGAGGGGGGGGACTATTAATTCATATATGCTATATTAATGCAGTATTTTGATAAAAATGTAGCTAGGGCAACTTAACATAGAGCAATTAAACTAAATGTGTACTGCTGTTATATAGTAGTTGGTAGCAAGGGGAGTTCTATCCCAGTGATGTCGGACTTAATTTTTCCCCCACTCTCTGTGCCTGATTCGATGTCATTGGCAGACAATGTGTGTACATTTTCAGAGGAATTATATCCAATGAGCTATCCAAGGCAATAATTACTAGTACTTCCACTTCTACCAAAAGTAACTTCATGACAATTTATTTTATTGTGCTCGTCTGTACTTGGAGTAATTTAGATCTGCTAATTTGAAGTTGGATTTAACCGTATCAATGTAAGTGTGGATAATACATTGTATATTTTCTCGTCATTAGTTAGAAATGGAAGATTTTGCATCATCACAGATTATTAAAACAATTATATTTCAAAATTTTTATTCTGCAATTTAATCTTTAAAGCGAATGCATTCTGTGATTTGGTAACGGTTTATCTCCCAATGACATCAAAGCTGAATGCAATTTTTTTTCTTAGTGGATGCCGGGCTGACGGCGCAACCTTAAAATAATGAATGTTGATTGAGAGTAAAAGCCTATGTAAGCTTCCAAGTCGCTAGTCAGTTGTGAAAACAATTGGAAAAGAACAGACTTAAGTTCAAGGGTTAGAACCTCATTCAGAAGAGTTGGGATTCAGTTCTCGCTAATTACTTTTCAGTACTACTGGTTATCCTTTACAATTTCAAAATATTATTTAAATTTGGATCTTTCTTTTTCATGTTATAAGGAGAAAAATTCCATTGTGCTTTCAAAAGTTATATTTATTTAGCTGCAGCAATAGTTTTATATTAGTGACTTGATTTTACAGGGTTTGACTCGATAAAGAGAAAATATGTCGGACCCAGTGGGTTTGTTTTTCTAAAAGCCCACTGGTACTGACCTAATTGAGTCTTACCCGGCCAACCCTGTTTGTAGAGCTCTTTTGCATGTAAATACTGTTATTAAATAAAATGACTTAATTTTCCAAAAACTGGGTCTAATTTTTTGAACATACATGCAATTGAAAGATTGTAAAAACCTGTGCCTTGATAATGAAAGGTTTCTTGTATGTAAAATTGGATATGAAAGTAGTTTAAATGATGATGAGTAACTACTGTAATTGCAAGTAGATAGGCTATTTCTATCCCGAATGATTTTGTATTTTCTGAATTTAAAATACACTTCTGAATTGCTGTTCATGAATTTTCATAAAGTAATGCCACTAAAATTTTTATAAAATGTTTTTCCCTATTTTATTTTACATTTGTTATGCAAGATGTACATACTCTTTCTTTGATTAAATTTGGTTTCTCCCTCTTAGTTATGACCATTTTAACAGCGATCTCAAAAATAAAAATGCAACTGAGGTATACTATTTTTATAGTAATTTTTTTAAAAGTGTGGTCAACTAAATTAAGGTGACCATATTATGCAATGGATTTGAGGGCAAAACCATGCAATGTCCTCTAATTATGTAGTCATTAGAAGATAACACGGAAATACGTCAGTACACGAAAGATATGGTACAAAAATATTTAAACTATCATAGATGAATGTGGCAGTTACTTTGTTATTAAGTTTTTGCGCACTTAAACATAGTTATGCGCTTTGTATATTTACCTTTTTTAATTTCAGTAAAACTTATTTGTATCCATATAACATAAGTAAAAGAAAATAATGAACATGTTTAAAAACTTTCTTTATTACATCCAATATTTAGCTCTTCAATTTGGATAATTAAATTTTGAGGACATTTTAAAACGGCTAAATATGAGGACATTTTGCATTCTCAAGAGGTTTAAATTTTGAGAACAGGGCTCCAAATTTGAGGACTGTCCTCAAGAGGTGAGGACATGGCTCCAAATTCGAGGACTGTCTAAGCTCGACGAAATTTGGTCACCTTAACTAAATAAATCTGTTCTGTATTTGTTGACTGCTTATAGTTCATTAAAATTCATAGAATGTTCATCTGATAAACAAAAATTTAATCTTCAATTATACCAAATAACCTAAGACTTCTGAATTTTACTATTAAAAGATGAAATGATAGAAATTAGCTTAAGTATGGTTTTGATGACAAGTCTTCAGTGTATAAGAAGACTCCTTGCGACAACATTTTTTAATTCTTTAGTAAAGGTACAGACAGTAGAATATTTCTTCTTTCCCAAGAAGTGGTTTTTGACCTTTCATGCTATTTATCTATGCAAAGATCTTTAGTTAAAACGTTAAAATAAAACTAACTGCATCCGATTTGCGTATTGGATGCATTTATCTGAACTCATTTTGTTGTATGTTTAAAAATTTATTGTGGTTTCCTTGGAGTTGTATTAGATCACTCCTGTTCTATTGTATTAAATTTTCTTGTAGTTTGAGATCTTGTTCACTGATTTGTCAAGATTTAATTAGTACTTTTTAATAAATATGTTTTTAAATAATCGCTTTCCAATTTATGGTAAAAGGTTTTTACAGTTTATAGATAACTTGTAGGTTAAAAGGACCCTGACTGTCGGTTGCATTTCTCTAAACCTTTACAAACTGAATGTAAACTTTTAGGATGCCAATATACAAGTCCAAATATTATGAAAATTTCTTTGTATCAAAAATATAGTTTTTAATCATGAATAAACGCCCTAGATTCTGAAAAATTCAAATGTCTCCATTACAGATATTTTGAAGTTTCATAACATAAGCACTAGTTTTATTTTTAAATCTAACAATTAGTTCATTTTTTACAGGTTTCCCTCGTAAGTCCTTTTACATTCCTTTAATTTTCGAGTGAAGTGTTCTATAGTTGCAAAAGCAGGGTCTTATAATAGGATAGAGCTATATATTGAAAAAATTTGCAAGGCTTCTAGTGGTGAATTGAAGTCCGAATTTTTATATCTAAATCAAAGCAAGATGTGCGAAATTTTTCTTTTGCAAAATTGTAGAGCTTTTTCTATTTAGTATGTGTGGTTTGCACATAACATGTACACAGACTAATGAAAGATGTCAACAGTGATAATTATACACATTTAGTTATACTGAAGTTAGTACTTCTGAAGGAAGTTAATTTTAATTAATTTAGAATTATCCCCCATGCAGTAAAAAAAATATTGCATAAAAGTAGCAGACAAATGATACAGTATAATGGTTCTTTCCATTGATGTTTTTCTGCAGAGTACATGGTATGTGCAAACTACATATCTTTCCATATGAATTGGATAATGTAATACAACATTATTAATAGATAATGAAAATTTTTCTTCACCTAGCATCGTTTATAGATAAAAATTCTAACTTCAATTTACGACTAGAGGCACGAAGAACTTTCTCAATTGATTTTCTTTAAACCCTGCTTTTCAGTTCTCGAACACGTCAAAGGGGTGCATAAGGATGTATGAGGGAACCCTGTATAATTAATTTTTATAACTCTTCCTCTGAATGGAGTCTGTTTCAATACGATTCAAACAGTTATTTTCCCCAGATATTTCTGTATTCTTTCAGTATTATCAGTTAAAAAAACTAACTTTGCTTTATATATTTTTTTTTAAAAGAGCAACTTTGCTTTATATTTATTTTTTTTTAGGCAAAGAATGTCAGTACAGGTTTGGGTAAAATTATGGAGTATAATAGGAAATAAAACTAGGAATGAAAAGCTTGAAAATATGATTATGCTTTGATAAATATATCTAACAGTGGTGTAGTGCCCATTGAGGCTTCGAAGCAGTCTCCCCCTTTTAAAAACTAATGTAAAGATGCTTTTATTTATTATATTTTATAATGCAACTTTGAATGTATTTTTCAGAAAACTGTTACACTTTGAAACATCTCATCTTAAGGAAGTAAAGTATTTTTCCCATTAAAACTCATATGTAGAAGCTGAAATCATCTAGCCTTTACAGGGTCCAAACTCAACCACATGATGTACAATATCAACTGGCTTGATGCTTGTTATAGTAATGTCCAAGGAGGAGTATGACCCCCCCCCCCCTACCTCCCCTATGGGTGAACATGACTTCATATTTAATAAAATGATTGTAAAAGTTCCTCTTATTTAGAAATAAGAAAACATTTAAAATGTTATATTTTGTATGTACGTAACATTTTAAAATTTCGTGCATTTCATCCACTCTTTGGATTTTCATGTAAAAGTTTTATTTTAATATAAAACTTAACTATAATAAAACTTAACAATAATATGAATTCCAAGATAAATTTCACTTATAATACCAAATTTTTTGCTGAATTTTCAGCCTCCCTAGTAAAAAATCTCGTGCTACGCTACTGATATCTAACAAGAAAGTCTAGTGTTTAGTTTAGTAAATATACTTTTGGTTATTTTTAAATTACAGTTCTCGGATTATGAGTAGTATTTTTTTTTCCTAGTTGAATAGAGTACAGAGTATGTGGAGACAAAAAAATAAATTAAAATATTTAGGAACATTCTATTTTGCTTGAAATATAATTTTCATTACACTAATGATTTTTCTGCAGAATTATCAGTTTAAATAAATATTTAATTCGAGACTTTTGCCATGTAGAAATGCATACAATGGAGTGGGACTTATCCCAGTGCCACCTGAATTATTTCAAACTATTTTACCATTTTTCCACATGAAATTTTAATTCCTTCCCGTTATCTTCAAGGGTAAAATATTTAGAAGCTTGGAATTATCTACTTTTATTTATTCCTTTTTAAATGTAACAATTTATGAAATTTAGATACTATCAAACTTCAGAAAAAGCAAATCAATGATCCGTTGAAAGAAATTATATATAATAATTAAAGGAAGTTCTTAATTAAAACACACAAATTAAATTAAAACATTACACCCTAAATGGACACCACAATATCCGTGCATTCGAACGTGGCAATTGAGAGAGCATGAGAAGAAAACTCTTGCCTTATGCCTCTCAGATACCGAACCAACAATTGAATGTGTTAACATTCACTGCTAATAATAGATAATCTATGCAAAAATAATCCAATTCTGATAGTTATGAAAGTCAGGATTTAATTCAACATTGATTTTTTTGTTGTTGAATTCTTGGGAGATGAGTTTTAAGAATCATTCAGTGACAACCTACATAGGCTGCTGAAGATATCTTAGAACTTTTTACTTTCCTTATATACATAATGTATAAGGAAGATATTGACGGGGTCGAAAATTTGAATTCGAGTTTTCGACGGGAGAGCATGTTTCAAGCATCCCTGATCACGAATCAAACATTATTGAAGTGATGTGTGTGAGTTTGTTTGTCAGTGAGTCTGTGGAGACGATAACTGACGAACGAAATTTGGTACAAAAATCACAATCCATAAATACTGGAGGCCTATTGTTTTTATACGCAATTGAATGTTCAGAACCCCCCTAAATTTTCGAGTGAAATTTTGAAAAAATCGTCAAAAAGTCAAAACCGCTAATAAAGTTACGCAAATAGACATTTCTTATGTAATTTTTCATTAAAAACGATTGACATAAATTTTAGAACGCTAACATGAACTGTTCTCGAGATATTGCGCATTTTTCAAAAAATTATCAAAAAGTTATATATATAAAAAAAATATTTCCTATTGAGAAACAGGTTCACTTTTCATATGTAATTCCATGTGATAAATTGGGTAACATCATTCTCGTGGATCTAGCTCGTTCCATTCATGAAAAAAGGCACTTTGAGTAATACTTTTGTATTTGAATGCAAATAGTCATTTATCTACAAGTATCTACTATAAGAATAACATTTTTTTAAACTATAAAAGTAGTAAATTCATTGCATTATATAAGGAAAGTCATGTGTTGCCCACATCAGATTTTTTAAAAAGTGATTGGACTAGTGGCTTAAGCAAGCTAGTGTTACATAATAAATAGCCTGTACGGAATAACTAAGCTAAATAGGGGCTTTAGAATACTATTTATCATAATTCAATTGATAGGTCAGTTAATAGTAGAGTCTGCAAGTGGTGTTTATTTTTATTCATCCATTTTGACCGACTAACTCGCACAATCATCCATCAACATAGAAATGTCTCACAATTCTACAAAAAATCATTGAAATTCCATTTCAGAGGTCAAAAAATGTGTCTAGTACACATAGAAAAACATGTTTACGCCTCAAAATTTTACACCTGCATAAAATTATGCATTACAATTTTTCAGGTGGGCAGCATAATGCACTTCATATAAGTGGGGTCCTTAAACCTAAGTTAAGAAATACTAGTTTAAATGTTGGTGGTTTCTTACCATTAGGATTTTGCATAAAGAATTATTTTTCATGAAACTAGCATATGGTTAATGCATTGTTTCTCTAGAGTTCTGTGGAACATAGTAAAAAAAGCACTACTTTTAAGTTATTTTTTGTAGATCGATACTGTAGTAACATAATTACTAATTCACACAAAAATGAGCTTCCTTTATTCAGTTATATCACTCATTTTCTCCTAAAATGTCCTACTGGTCTCAATTTTTTACTTTGAATTAATTTTAAAAGCCCATGATATTATTATTAAAAGATCATGCAAGCTATAGAAAGTCGAATTTTTTTTTGTCGAACCTGGATTAATACACAAAGGCTTTAGATAAAAATAATGTACTATACCCAGAGCTTTTAAAGTAGGTGCCCACTCATCACCAGCAAGTTAATTTTCCTACTATGTGATAAAAATGAGAAAATACTAAATATTGCGGGTAAGAAAGACAAGTTGTCTGTGTAAATAAAAAGCTGTATATTTTTAAAGAAAAACACAATAAGCTTGTGTTTAATAAAAACCAATTAAATGGTTAGTAAATACTAAAAAATTACAAATGAAAATGGTGATATAAAGGACTTGTACATGTGATGTGATAATATTAACAAAAGATGATATTCGCAATACAGGATTATTCATGAGAGTGCGATAGCAGCATTAACCATTTTATGCAGATAATATTGCCCAGGCTATGATCCTTCAAAGCATTCAGAACCATTTCCTTGCTATAAGAAAGATCAATTATTTAAATGTACTCGTGAAAACAAATAGTGCTTCAATAACAGATTAATAATGAATACAGTATAGTAGAATGAATATTGAATGCCTTGTAGGAAACAAATATTATATTGGTTTACTACAAGGATCTTAAGAGAATATTTTCCCTCCGATCACTTAGTCATTTTTCCCATTAATTTATGGATAAAAGTCCTATACCTCTGGCTGTTTCAGTTTTTAGGATTTTATTTGACAAGCATGGATTTTAAGAATAAAAAGGGTTCTAAAGCTATGTATTAAAAATACTTATAAATATTTTATAGATTTTTTTTAAGCATATATGCGTGGCAAAAAATAGCAGGAAAATAAAATCCTAAAACAACTAAGCGAACTGGACTTTTAGGTTAACATGGAAAAATTGAAACAAGTGGCTGAAGGGAAAATATTCCCTTTATGAAAGTCCGCTATACAAGTCAAGTAGATCAATGGTAGTTCCTAGCATTTTTTCTTTTCATATAAAATGCCTGTACATGCACACAACTAATTTCTCAAGAGTATTTACAGCATTTATATCAGCACAGTTACCTTACACCTTTGTGGTTGGTCAGACGGTCTGGGCCTCACCAACAACAGCATCTATATCAGTGATTTTGAAAGGGTGTGGCTGTCTTGCCAAAAAGCGAATATCCCAAAAATAATGAACTCTGCTTTTATTCCTTAAATATTGATCTTATATAATAAATTACAAAGTTGTGTAAAAAAAGATACATAATTTTATGAAATCGATTAAAGTTTTCAAGGGAATTCAATTTTTAAGAAATACAAAATTTAAATTTTTATACGGCCCCCGTACAAAAACATTTCCAATGAGTAAAATGTATCCCATCCACTAATAAGGTGATGTACAAAATTTCAGCATTTAAGTCCCAGGGATATGAAAAGAAAGAAATTCTGTCTTAAACCACTTTTCGGTGCATTGACATGGGTTCTCGGAGGGGAAAAATCATGTCTGCTTAATCGTACCTAACTAATCAGCACCAGAGTCACCCAAAATGGATTTATCTACAAAATTTTATGAAATTCGGTCCATTAGTTTCCGGTTAGAGTAGATGCATACATTGCACACAAAGACGTCATGCTAAAAATAGTATTTTCGTACTCTAGAGGTCCCAAAACTTTTAGTTTCTGAGTTAGAGTGGATACATACACTGCACAGGCAGACACACATAGACGTCACACTAAACATAGTTTGTTCGTGTTCTAGGGGGCTCGAAACGTGTAGATCCGTCGAAAATTCGACTTGCAATTTTTGACACGATTCCAATACTTTCCCTATACAAGGTGTCCCAAAAGCATTGACCTCGGCTTTTATTCCTTAAATATTGATCTTAGACATATATAATAAATTACAAAGTTGCGTCAAAGAAGGTACAGAATTTTATGAAATCGATTAAAATTTTCAAGGGAATTAAATTTTAAGAAATACAAAATTTAAATTTTTATACGGATCCAGAACAAAAACATTTCCAATGACTAAATGTGCCCCATACACTAATAAGGTGATGTACAAAATTTCAGCATTTTATCATAAAAAGTCCCAAGGATATATATGAAAAGACAAAAATTCTGTCTTAAACCACTTTTCGATGCATCGACATGGGTTCTCAGAGGGGAAAAATCATATTGGCAGATCGTGTTTCAGGGGTCATATACAAATTACGAAAGAAAACAATGATTACATAAATAAATAATAATTTTGTTATTTATTGGTACAAAAGTATCTACACTGTATAGAAATAATAACTTTACACAAAGATTACAAAACTTGCTCGAAATGTTTTCTATCCATGCCAAAGATCCATTAAAGATAAGAAGCAGATATTATTTGCCTATGATGCATTTCTGCCTTGCGTCATTCGCACTCCTGCTGTAAACATTTACATTTTAATGTGTGATTAATCCCTCACCAACTTTGTTTTTAAATGTATCTCTGGGACTTTTTATGACAAAATGCTGAAATTTTGTACATCACCTTATTAGTGTATGGGGCACATTTTACTCATTGGAAATGTTTTCGTACGGGAGCCGTATAAAAATTTAAATTTTGTATTTTTACAAATTTAATCCCTTGAAAATTTTTATTGATTTCATAAAATTCTGTACCCTTTTTTATGAAACTTTGTAATTTATTTAAGAAATAAAAGCCGAGGTCAATGTTTTTGGGACACCCTGTAATATATACACTCACGGACAGTGAAAGTTGCTCACCAAGAAGGAAGCATAGGATGGACCTGAAATTTTATTGATGGAAGGATACAGATGAATGATATACATGGTCACAAAAACAGTGCAGCAGAACACATGCAGAGGGCGCTGTGGTACACAGTCCGGTCATCCTCAATAGCACGTCGCCCCACCTCGTGCTGCTATACAAGCAGCAATACGGTCCGACATGGTGTCAAACAGACGCCTGATGTCCTGCGGCAGACGAGTCCATACCTGTTGGAAGTTACGTTCCAAATCCCGAAGATTGCGGCAACGAGGCAGCTGGCGTTTCAACTGGTCCCACACATGCTCGATAGCAGACAGGTTTGGGGAGCGGATAGGCTGTGGAAGTGTCTGAACATGACTCAGACAGGCCTGGGCGACTCGAGCCGTGTGCGGCCGGGCATTATCCTGCTGGAATTGCGCACATAGAATCCCAAAAATGAATGGGAGCACATGGAGCCGTAGAATCTCATCCATGTACTGCTGGTCCGTCAATGTTCCAGGTACCATTACTAGAGCGGATCGACTGTCGTAGGCTACAGCTCCCCAGCCCATGATACCTGCAGTGGGGCTGGTGTGGTGCTCGATAACGAGGTTGGAATTGTGGCGTTGTGCAGGGAACCTCCACATTCAGACACTCTGATCATCGGTCCTCAAAACGAAGTAGCACTCATCGCTAAACACCATACATCGCTAATCTGTGGCGTTCCTCGTTGCTCTGGCCCGGCACCAGTGCAATCTGAGCCGCCGATGTTCCATTGTTAACGGCAGCACAAGTATAAGGGACGCTGGGATCGCAAATTCGCTTCCTTCAGGCATCTCAATATGGTTTGTGGGGACACAGAAGCCGCTATGTGTGCCTGTATCACGGATTGGGTCGCCATGTGCTTTATACGTGCCTGCCGCACGGTCATTCGATCCTCTACTTATGGTAAGCCTGGTCCGTCCACAGCCGGTCCTCCGTGTCTAGGTGGCATCCCGTGACGAGTGCTCCCAAACCCATCGGACAGTATAGTCCGAACGATCCACATGACGGGCTATCCGGAGCTCTGACCACCCTGCTGTTTTCAGCCTGATGATCAGGCCTCTCTCGAAGTTCATCAGTTGCATCTATCGACGTTTCTGGCGTCTACCCACCATTCTTTTCACTCCGTACTCGTGCTTGCATCGGCCGAAGCTTCTCGTGTTGACTACACGCCTGTTTATAAGGCTGCTGGCTCATGCTTGCAGCGCCACTCACGGGTGTACGGCCATGCGCAATCACACCAGACTGGGATCCTTTGCACACGAGGACGCCCTCTAGCTATTTACATCATTTCGCGGTTGTGCCATGTTTTCTTCTTGATGTGCAACTTTCATTGTCCGTGAGTGTATATATATAACGAGGGTCACATTGAAATTTTTGAGATACGATTAAGAGGTACAAATTAAACTTACCAACTATTAGGAGTGTTCAAAGTACTTCCCTCTAACATCAATCCACTTTTGTAGGCTAATTTTCCAAAGATTAAATGCTTTAAGCCATCCATTTCTTGGAATCGATGAAAAATATGCTTTTATACCCTCATCAATCTTATTTTCGGAATGAAAACGATGCCCACGTAAATTTTTTTTTTAGATTAAAAAATAGCCAAAAGTCACACATAGCAAGATCAGGAGAATAGGGTGGATGTTCTATCACTTTGATGTTTTTATCGTTCAAGAAATTCGACTATGTACGTTTGTACTATGTATGTACGTTTCATCACCAGTTATGATTTTAGAAATAATGCGGTGTCCACCATCATTGATTAATTTTAGGGTTTCTTTACTGATTCTGATACACTTCATTTTTTGGTGTTCTATTAAATTATGGGGGACCCAACAACAAACTAATTTTTTCAAATGCAGTTCTTCATGAATAATTTTATGTATAGTTGCGGATCCAATGTTAAATTCCTTCTGTATCATTTGGTAGATACAGCGATTATCATCGATTAACATTTTTCGAATGGCCGACATATTTTCTGGGACTACAGCTGACAAAGGTCTTCCTGTGTGTTCATCCAGGAGAGAATTTCGACTGTTTCTATGTAAATCATCTAAATACAGTGGCACGATATGGAGCATCATTTCCATATGCTAAATGTAGACGCTGAAGACATTCTTCTTGATTTAGCCCCCTTTAAAATCATAGCTCGATAATGTTCTCGCGTCACCTCCATTTTTTTTTTTTTTTAAATTTATTCTACAATAGCTAAATTGTAATTGTTGCCACGAATTATCATCTGCGGACATAAGAGTTCACATTTAAATATCCGACCAATAATTTTATTTTAGCGCATATCGCTTGCCCCCGTCTCAAAAATTTCTGTGCGACCCTCGTATTTGTTTTAAAATGGGAAAAAAGAGGAAATGTAAAATAGGTATTAGATATTTTTAACACTGTTTATTAATGCACGATAATTTTTGAATAGCGTTTATACCCTGCACTAGGGTTTGAGACATTTTTTAAGTATGATTTGCCTAATTGATTTTAGTAGGGGCTAGGCCTGCCGTGGATCTTAATGGATTATAAGGATCCTTAGAATTCAATTTAAGACTAGGTAGGTATAATGCCTCTAGCGCAATTCTGTCATCCACTGAATGGAATGCACTTACTGTATGTAAGCAGTGCTGCCACCTATTATACTTTAATATTCCACACGGTGAAACTCTGAGAGTTAAAAAAATTGATAATCACTGATCCATAAAATTTTCTAATTTGTTTAATTGATTTTCATGAGTTTTCAAATATAATCCTCCATCAATTTGAGTGCAATTATCAATTAGTATCATTTTTTCTAAAATTTAATCTCCATTGTTATAATTAAGTTAAAAAATGTAATATTCAGACTAACTTTATCAAACTTCATTTTTAACACTTTCCAACATAGTTGTAAAGTGTTTATGACTTTGTTCATTCTGTCTGTCCATTCGCACAATAACTGCCGTAAAAATGACTTAATCAAAATTAAATTTTAGTATGTTGTTGAGACGGTCTGTGGGACATATGGGAATGTAAAAGAATATCACCCAATTAGTTTCAGATTTAACCCGGGTTGAAAAAATGAAATACATTGAACCCAATGGGACATAATTATTCAAAGATTTTGTAGCGCGAGTTAAAATTCACAAATTGCTTTGAAAATATTAGGAAGTATTTAATGTAAAAAAAGTTCATCAAAATATGTTAGTTTTTTTTAAATAAAACTTGAAATAATAATTACACCCACATTATATGAAGATATCACGTGACTCATTGCAAAATAAAATACGGCATCCATTTTTTTTCCCGCTGTGTGAAAATTGTGATTTTTAATGAACATTAATATTTGTATTTAGTGTTGCATCCATCCTAAAACCACTTTATTTTTGCATATTATTTATCTGTGTATCTAAATTCTGTGCCTACGCAATTACAATATTTTTTACTTTAAATGATCACTAAACTTTGATTATTTCTACAACGAAGCCTAATTTTAATGTATGCAAAATGTAAACAAATCAAGCGATTGCAAGATGAGTTGGATAATAGCTGAATTTCTTTAACACAAAATTATTTAGCTCTGGAGTCTGGAATATAAGTGATATCACTGAAAAGCAGGCAATTTTATAGTATTGCCTTTTTTGTTCCAAGTTTAATAAATTATTGTAGTACTGTGATTATTTTAAAAATATCACCGCTGAATGTATTACATTTTAGAGATGTTTAAATGAAATTGCATTTCAGTTGGAAAGTGTATCATAATCAATGCTTATGTATGATTGATCTATCTTGTTTTTATTTACTTTATATTTTTATTCATTTTTTGTAAAATATTTTTTTGTTTTTAATAATTGTTTAGGCCAGTGTTTTCAATCTTCTTGAGTTCCCTTGACTAATATTCTCTCTGTGGTGTCCCCTATGGTTGCAATGGCCATTATGTAACTAACAAGAGATTAAATATCAAATCGCTATGCGCTTCCTATTGGCCAGTTATTTGCATTCAGGAGGGTATTATGAGTTTACCCCTTGCTGGAGCGAGCCACCCTTGTTGGCTAACATCTATTTTAAAATAAATATTTTATTATATGTAACTTGCAATATTTGTTAAAATATGGGAGATAGGTAGGCAATATATATGCTAGTTAAGTTTTTATTTAAGTGTGATAATTCGAGTGCATATTACTCATAGTTACACCTAATTATATAGAAAACCAAGATCGCCCGACTCACCCTAGGATATGAGCAACTGTCTAGGCGATATTACACTCAATAATGTGTAATTCTAGTAATCATTTATGTTTTTAGTGATTTATATTGATAGTTTTATGGCACTATATTGAAACTTAGTACTTCTTAATAAATATGAATTAAGCAATTTGATGTGTGTCAAAGTTACATTTTGCTCTGTGTAGGCATTGTGGCAAATTACATAGTCACTAGCCTTACTGTATCGTCATCCATGGTACTCGTTTTGATTGTTGATATTTAAAATAGCTTACAATATAATTATGTTTTTTAATAAGCTATAAGCCATAGCAGAAATTCTGCCTTATCTCTTCTCTCCATTATTATACAGAAAAGATTTCTTGGGGAGGGAGGGAGGAAGCTGTAACGTACTGTTACCCAGATCTTTTGGTGGGTCTAGGAAATGAAAGCCTCAAAGTAATAAATTGTGCTGAAGATGGCAGATTAATAGTTTCAGAAATGCCGCAGATTCTGTTGGTATACAAAACTATGATGAGAAGCGAAGATATCTTTCGCACCTACATCCATAAATTTTGTTTTTGCTGAAACACTGAGAAACTAAGCTTTTGAGGCTCACACATACAAGTGTTGGCCTATTTTATGTAGAAGGGAAAATGGCTGATATCCCACAGCTACATCATTGTAAATGGAGGCGTCTGTGCTGTTGGGTCAATGGCAGTCTTCTTAACGGGCGCTATGAGCGCAGCAGGTCGAAGGCGACCAATCGGCGGATAATGGTCTTGGTCGATATGGGAGCATCAGGGGTGTCCTGCACATGCTGCAAAGGAGCAATGAAAGTGGCCTGCGGGGCCGCCAATGTTCACCGCCGGATGCGTTGGTCCACGCTTGCTGACGTCGCTCTGGCCGTATCGGCACCCATCAAACGTGTCACATTCCCTTGTATCAATCATCTTCCCAACAGCCGGTGCACCGTGGACATGTGTAGGCGGTTGTTCGCTGAGATTTGAAGTATGGACCAACCTGCCCTTCTGAATCTGATCACCATACCCCTCGTAAAATAGTCTGTCTGATGGAACTTACTCGGTTGGCGGCGGCTTGGCATTCCCTGCTACTACACATTTCCTACAAATTGGGAAAAATAATCAAAAACCAGGAGTTTCCCGAAAAAACCAGTAGAGTTATCAGCTATGATATATATATATATATATATAATAATAATAGTAGTTTGAAAATCCAATGAACGAAAAGTAAGAAGATGTAACACGATAAAACTAACTTTTTAAAAACACCCACAGAATAAAATATAATACAGCAAATCATTAATCAAATGGATAAAAAATACAAAACACAAGCTATCAAGTTACAGAAAATCAACAAAATTCAAAGGTATGGAAACAAAAAAAGAAAAACTTAAACTAAATTCAACTATCTAACTGGCTTACAAAACAAAAGTAAAAATCAACTAATCCTCAAGCAAATGGAAAAAAATAAATAAAATAAATATCGAATCAACAAGTCAATGAAAAATATCATAATACAAAGGTATGGAATCGAAAAAAGTATAACAAACGAAATCAAGCACAAACGCTACACACGTGGACGAGGCTCTAAGCCTAAATCATGAATTGTTAACCTCTACAAAAATCTAATCATGTCCAAGTTTTTTGTAGAAGCAAACACAAAAATGTATGTTTCTGAAGAAATAGATAGATTATATCTATAAACTATATATATATATATATATATATATAGACAATTAATAGTTGGGTCTGCAAGTAATGTTTCGTTTCATTTTTAATTCATCCATTCTAACTCACTCACATAATCATCCATCAACACTGAAACATTTCATAATTCTATAAAAGTCAGGTACGCATCGAAAAACATGTTTACTCTCCAAAATTTTACAAGTACATACCTGGCATTCCCTGCTACTACACATTTCCTACAAATTGGGAAAAATAATCAAAAACCAGGAGTTTGCTGGAAAAACCAGTAGAGTTATCAGATATGATATATATATATATATAGACAATTAATAGTTGGGTCTGCAAGTGATGTTTCATTTTTAATTCATCCATTCTAACTCACTCACATAATCATCCATCAACACTGAAACATTTCATAATTCTATAAAAGTCAGGTACGCATCGAAAAACATGTTTACTCTCCAAAATTTTACAAGTACATACCTGGCATTCCCTGCTACTACACATTTCCTACAAATTGGGAAAAATAATCAAAAACCAGGAGTTTGCCGGAAAAACCAGTAGAGTTATCAGATATGATATATATATATATATATATATATAGACAATTAATAGTTGGGTCTGCAAGTGATGTTTCATTTTTAATTCATCCATTCTAACTCACTCACATAATCATCCATCAACACTGAAACATTTCATAATTCTATAAAAGTCAGGTACGCATAGAAAAACATGTGTACTCTCCAAAATTTTACAAGTACATAAAAATATACTTTACAAAGTCATTTTTAGTAGATCAATACTGTAGTAATATAACTGCAAATTCACACAAAAGTCAGTTATTTTTTCAATTATATTACTTGCTTTCTCTTAAAATGTCATACTGGTCCCAATTTTTTACTTTGAATTGATGATCTTAAAAGCCTGTGATATTTTTATTAGAAGATCGTGTGAACCATAGAAAGTCTAATTTTATTTGTCAAGCCTGGATTGATGCATATGAAAAGGTTTTAGATAAAAATAATGTATTATATCCAGAATTTGAAAAATAGTTGCCCACTCACCACCAGTAAATCAATTTTTCTACTAGGTAATAAAAATAATGAGCAAATACAAAATATTGAGAGTAAGAAAGACAAGCAGCTTCTAAAAAAATGAACAGCATTTTATTTACAAAGAAAAACAAATTTCTAAAAACACAATAAGTTAAATACAATAAGCTTAAAAACCATTTAAATGGTTAGTAAGTACTAAAAAATTACAAATGACAATGGTGATATAAAATACTTGTACATGTGGTGTGGCAATATTAACAAAAGGTGACATTCACAATGCAGGATTATTCATGAAAGTGCAATAGCAGCATTAACCATATTATGCAGATAATATTCACCAGGCTCCACCTTCTTCAAAGCATTCAGAATCATTTCCTTGCTATAAGAAATATGAATTATTTAAATGAGCTCATGAAAACAAATAGTGCTTCAGTAACAGATCAAATTGAATGCAATAGAGTAGAATGCGTATTGAATACCTTGTAGGAAATCAATATTGGTTTACTACAAGGATCTTAAGAGAATATTTTCCCTCCGATCACACTTACTTATTCAGTCAGTTTTTCCATTAATTTATGAATAAGAGTCCTATACCTCTGGCTTTTTCAGTTTTTAGGATTTTATTTGACAAGCATGGATTTTGAGAAGAAAGGTTCTGCTTTTTAAAAAAATTGATAAAATAGTATAAGTAATATTTATCAAAAAGTTGTATATTAGATAGAAATACTTATTTTATAGATTCTTTTAAAAAGCTCTTTTCAACATCTATGATTGGCGAAAAACAGTAGGAAAAAAATTCTAAAACTAAGTGAACTAAAGATTTAGGATGATTTTTCATAGATTAACATGGGAAACTGAACACAAGTGGCTGATGGGGACATATTTTCTTAATTGAATGCTATACAAGTCAAGTGGATAAAAAAAAGTTCCTGGAATTTTTTTTTAATATAAAATAACTGTACATGCACAACTAATTTCACACTGGGTATTCATAGCATCTACATCAACGATTCTCAAAGGGTGTGGCTGTGTTGCCAAAAAACCAAAAAATTAGACATAAGGATCCTACATTGAATCCTTAGAATCCAATTTAGGCCAAGGTAAGTGTAATGCCTCTAGTGCAGTTCTGTCATCCACTGTATGGAATTTATTAACTGTATGCAGTGCTGCCACCTACTATGCCATAATATCTCCACAGCTAAATGCCGAGAGTTTAAAAAAAAAAAATGATAATCACTGATGCAAAAAATTTTCTAATTTGTTGTTTAATTGATCTTTTATGAATTTTCAAATATAATCCTTCATCAATTTGTGTGCAATTGTCAATATAGTAGCATCAATTTTTTCTGAAATTTAATCTCCATTGTTATAATCAAGTTAAAAGTTCAAAATTCAGACTAACTTTATCAAACTTCATTTTTTTTTTTTTTTTACTTTCTTCAATCATCTTTTGTGATTTTTTTTGTAATTATAATTGTTTAGGCCAGTATTTTTAATCTTTTTGAATCCATGGCACCCTTGACTAACTATGTTCATTCTGTGGTGCCCACATGGTTGCAATGATTATCTTAAAGCTATTGGTAGTTAAAAATATTTGAATATTTCATTTAAGGTAGTGGTTGAAAACGACTGGCTTAGGCTATTTTATTAGAAATTAAATCAGAGCTGACAGAGTGTAAAAAATATATAGTATGAACATTAGTAGTATGGGAAAGAGAAATATGAAGAAAATCTTGTCCAATAGAATAAATATTTCATTCCATTTATGTACATATTATTACAATACAGATGTCGATTCTCCTTCATCTGATGCTAATGTTTTTAAACAAAATTTCCCTGAAACTTTATAAGCTTAATCTTAGCAACACTGAATCGAATAGTTATTTCTTGAAAGGTATTGGTGAAGAGCACTAATTCTCATTTAAGGTAGTGGTTGAAAACGACTGGCTTAGGCTATTTTATTAGAAATTAAATCAGAGCTGACAGAGTGTAAAAAATATATAGTATGAACATTAGTAGTATGGGAAAGAGAAATATGAAGAAAATCTTGTCCAATAGAATAAATATTTCATTCCATTTATGTACATATTATTACAATACAGATGTCGATTCTCCTTCATCTGATGCTAATGTTTTTAAACAAAATTTCCCTGAAACTTTATAAGCTTAATCTTAGCAACACTGAATCGAATAGTTATTTCTTGAAAGGTATTGGTGAAGAGCACTAATTCTCCAAAATAGCCATGATTCTCTCTGAAGACATTTTCCATGAATTGAGATTCTTTTGATTTATGCTGCTTTAATGATTCAATTATAGTATTCACAAAAATCATGCATGGAGTTAAGAAGCAGTATTACAGTTGAACTGTGTTATAATAATTAGCTCCATGGATGCTTTCTAAATCTGTTTTGCACAGGAAAACTCTATATAATTTAAGGAATGGTCAGTAAAAGCATGTACACACAAGAGGTATAAGAATCATAACCTCTAGAGGGCTATAATAGTAATGTGAAACAATGGTGAACACCGATCTACATATTTGCTATCTCTCCCCCAACCAAACAACCTAGAAGCACATTTACATACCCTCCAAGAAGAAATATTGGATTCAAGCAACACAGTCTAGGCACTCTTATTTCATCTTTCTTGCTCTTGTGAATACTGGTTTCCAAGACCATTCACAAAAACTCTCCAAGAAGGGAAGTGGGAAGGGGGGGGGGGGTCTTTTACTTTGATTTGTATTCTAGCAACACTGAATCGAATAGTTACTTCTTGAAAGGTATTGGTGAAGAGCACTGATTCTTGATTGAAACTTTTTATATATTTTATTTAGTTTTACTCTTTTATATGTTTGTTAAAACTTGGGATCTAAAAATTTATCTAGTAAATGAGAGCGAAGCAGGTTTCAATTAGCAATATTTGAATTAAAAATTCCTAATATTCTCATTAAATGTATGCTCATTATAAACAGGTTTTACTGTACAAGGAAAAAACATGTTGACAGTCATAAAATGCTTTGGATATATAGAATCCTGATGAATGTGGCATATATACAACCCAGAAGTTAACCACCTAACTCTCTGAGCTAACCACAAAGTCGCTCCACTAGCTATTTCCATGTGCATTAAGCAAGCCAATAAAGTATTTTAATTAAATTCTACATAAACTTTCATATCTCTAAAAATTTTTCTGGATATGTAATAAAAATACAGTTTAAGAATTGAAATTAAGTGTTAAATGATCCTGGAATAGCCAACCTCAAATTAACACTGCCTTAGAATCAGTTACCTCTAATCAAAAACACTTGCAGATTCTTATTTTAATTTCAGTGTTAAATGTCCAGAGGAGAAACGCATTATGATATATCAAAAAACATTAAATCATTCTGAACTTGTAAAGTACTTAAAAATTTTGCAAAGAGTTCTAAAGTTCCTAAAATCTGAAAATGTTCTAAAGACCTAAAAACATCTGAAAATTCTAAAACCTGTAAACATTCTAGAAATTCTAAAATACCCTGAAAGGGGACCTATTGACCAGTTACCGTAAGTGTACAAATATGTACTCCTGTAAAATATTAAAAATAGCACTTTCCTAAAAATAAAAATACATTAAAAGAAAGAACACAGATTTTAGGTTTTCAAAAATCTAACGCTTATTAAAATTTAAACTTCATTTTTAAAGAATTTTCAAAACATTTTACAACTTTTAAACATCTCATTAACTAAACAAATCCAATTAAACATCATAATTAAACATATAATTAAATTTGAATTAATAAATGGCCGGATGTAAAGTGGAAGTAAAAACGTTAGAATATTAAATTTTAAAGTTAACAATATTAAAATTATACAATTATTTGCCAAAACTAGAATTTAGAATAAAAGGAACATCAGTTAGCCAAAAGGGAAATTTAGAACAAAAAGTTAAAGAAAACCATAGGTTCAGGTGACCTAAAATATATAGGTCAAGGGGGTCTTATTCTAGCCAACTTAAATTAAACTTTAAAATAGTCTAAAACTGACAGAAACAATTAAAAATTAGAATTTAAAAGATATCACCTGGATGTAGAGCCGTCATGTAACATGCTGGATGCATTAGATCCCAAAAGATGAGATGAAGATGGATAGGCAAAAAGTCCAATCACTTAAACACGAGGAAAACCATCCATTCCAGTCCAAAAGAAAGACCACTCACGTCAGCACGCTCCTCAATGTCGCAAAATTTGATCAGCACAAACATCAGTTAACGATTTCTTCATCGGAAACAATGGACACATTCTTTACTCATCTGTACTTAGCGCCGAGTATATAGTCCATTAATCACATATGGAAGGAAATGTCGACTCAATAAGTCATTTAAAGAATGCACATGGATAGCGATAAACAACCGCTTAATTGGCGTCAGCATTTCTCAAATCTACAGGGCAGGCGAGAACTTGTAGACTAAACAACGCCTTCCTTCACAGACCGCCCCTTAGAAGCACTCGAAGATAAAACATTGTCCAGCCATTGTAGACTAAACAACGCCTTCCTTCACAGACCGCCCGTTAGAAGCACTCGAAGGCAAAACATTGTCCAGCCATGCTATTAATCAATTTAAATGATGAAGACTTCTCGGGATGTGAATAAATAACATCATTTAGAACATAGTTGAAAGTAACCAAGTGCAGATATTCACACGTTTATCAACAGAGATGAGGGAATAGGATATTTCGTTCCAATGCGATGGAATGCATAAGAGCGCCGAGGCGCTAAAAACAACTTCGTAGATCACATCTTGAGTTCTAATCCAGAGGGAAGAGCAGAAGAGAAGAAAGCGAAAAAGCGCATGATTTTACTTATATACTGCGAAACATTGCTGCCACAGATTGTAAACAAAATTATCGATGAACGATAAAATAATTAATGACAGACAATTTTAATAATACGGTCAACCAATTAAAAACTCGAAATTTTAAAGAGAAATGGAATTTCAAAGCAGACGAAAATTAAAAGAAATGAAGTGAAACGATTTGGAATATACGAATTCGGCAACAATTTAAATATGAACGATTCTGAAATATTTAAAAAGCTGAAAATAGAATAAAATTGAAAAATTGCGATGAATTAACGAATTTTTAACCGAGAGCAATAAATCTGGAATCAAATTAAAGGGAATAAAAAGGGCAATAAATGGAATTGCAAATTAGCCAATTTAAATAAATTTAAATTCCTAAAACTTAAAAGAACTAACTTTCGTCGTTTTTAACACAAAACCTATGGAATAGAACCTATTTGAACAAAGAATATCAAAAACCTAAAGAATTGGAAAAAGGATAATTAAAAGAGAATGGCTATGTAAATAAGACCCCTGAACACGTTTAGATTAAAAACAAAATTCCTAAAATTATTAAATATTCAAAAGTATAACCCAACATAAATTGTAATGCAAGGGGGGGGGGGGGGGGGGGGGTAATAGTGACAAATTAAAACTTCAGGACAATTAACTACGACAATCAAGGATACCCATAAGCTAAAATGTTACCCTTTACTTTAAAGTAGATGCCATATGAAAAATAGAACTAGTGAATCTATCGATACTATCCAAACCTGTTCAACCTTGTATGTTTAGCTAGGAATGTATGTCCTGTGATTTACAAAACTAATAATCACATGGTTTTTTTTTTTTTTTTGAGTGAGCTAATAATTTTAAGATTTGCCTAAAATTTTCAAAATATTTAATAGATTTTCAAATATTTGCAAAAATGCTACAAAATAGGACTAACTCAAACTCTATCTCTTTCGTTAGTTTTTGTACTGGAATATCGTTTTTTCTATTTTTAACAGAAGTTAAGTATGTAGAAATTTACATATTACATTTGAAAATAGAAAAAGACAAAATAAATCAATATTTTTTATAACAGATTTTTAATTATGGGCAACATATGTCGGGCACCATTTTATTATCCTCTACTAACAAGAGAATGCACAGCAAAAATTTTTTTCCAGGTTTAGATGCAAAGTGTAATACATAAAATGTTTTATTCTAATTTCATGAATTTTAAAGGTAATGTTTAGATTTTCTTTAAATGTACAATTATTTCAATATTATATTTTCTTTAAAAATTGCACAAATCGAATCACAATTGCTATAATTCCAATTATGTTTATTGCATCATCCTGTGATATGAACTATAGCATACAACCATAAGGCCAATAGTATTTGTTACATATGCATAAAATTATTGCAAATACTTGATACAAACAAAAAAAATTCTTGAATTTTATCCAGTTTTTAAAAGAATTAAAATTTTGGAATAAAAAGTAAAAATCAAGATTCTTTTTTATAAAATTCCGAACAACTACTCCTCTTGAAAATGAATCTTCAATAATTGTGTAGTGTGACAAAGTCTAATCTGCTTTTACAAGGATACATGAAAAGTTTAAGCATTAATGCAAATTTTGTTTAAACATTAATGCAAAATCTTGAAATTGTTCTTTAACAAAATTTGCATTTATAATTAATTAACTATAAAAATTTTCAATTATTACTTAAATTAAACTTACTCAATATGGTTATAATCCACATGTTCAATGTCAGGAATTATTTTCTCACAAGGATACTGATCCAAATTAATGGCAAATGTTAAACGAAAGCTTGAAAAGTGCTTCTCATTTAAAACTACCACATTCAATCTGAAATAAAATATTCACATCATTAAAGTGGATTCAGAAAATAAAATGAACAATGTACAAAGCATATTTTGATACACAAGTTTCTATATTTACATTAATACTATTTTATTAACTAACTAAGGCATTTTTTTATTACACCAGTTCCCCATAGGAGTTGAGATGCAACTTTAAATTAACTGGTGTGTGGCTCAATTTGGCTTTTGCATACCAGAATCATTTTTTTTTTAGCAAACCTTTCAAAAAAAAAATGTTTGAAAGATCTGTATTGTTGGTCCAAATGAGTAACATTATAGACTTTATTTTAAAGGACTTGAAAATCTTTCAATTGATACCAAACTTGGCAATGTCAGAACTTGACAAATCAGGATCGATCCTACGAGGGGGGGTCTAATGACATCACAAACACAAAAATTGTACCGCATCTATTTTTTGCTACAATGATTGAAACTGTCGTTTCGGAATCATTGAGTAATAAGTAACCCTTTTTATGCATAATTATATACCTGCCAACCTGGGAAAATTGGAATGTTGTTGATGTTGTTGAAACCCAGACCGTCCGACCTACCAGAAAGGTGTAAGGTAACTGTTTGGACGGTCGGGAAGTGCCACCCAATTCAGACCGGAACCCAGTGGGGGAGGCATCCACAGGGACCGTACCCTCCTTCCCCTACCACCAACCTCTCGGAAGGACTTTCAGACCCACATGTTTAACGTGATCGTACTCCGCATGAACACGGCGGCAGTTTTGGCAGTGGCTGGAATTGAACCCGGGCCTACCGAGTGCAACTCCAGCACGCTAACCAATGGGCTACCGCGCCCATTGGAATTTGGAAAATTGGAAAATTGGAATGTGTAAAATTTTGCGTGAATGACATTTATAATGATTTCTTTTTTAAACTACACGCGCAAACGACATTTCTAATAAATTCAACTATATACACGTACCTGCATTAAAAAATACTGCATTAAATATCAGGTTTACTGGTAGAATATGAAAATTCAGGACACCAATTTTATAAAATTTCAGGACAATAAATTATAAAGCAAAAAATATATAAAGGTTTTATCCGGTGAGAATTACTTTATAATGAAGACAAATATTTATGTTTGGCAAAACACAGGTTTTCACTAAAGAGAGTAACAAATATTGATCTTTAATAAAAAAATATATATATATAGCACTGAATTATATTCCTGCCAAAATGGTTTCCCTTTTATTTGCCTAAATCATTGCTTTAATACCACTTTTTGGAAAATATCCCTTCACAGAGTTTATACCCATTTTTTAAATAGAAAAATTTATATTATGCAAATATAATTAAAAAATTAACCTAATAATTAGACATAATATGAAAATAAGCTAGTTTAGTCGATCTAATATGCAACATTTAAATGATGGAGATGGATGAAAAAAGATACTAACGTACTCTCGGCAATTCACGTGAAGTAACTGAATTGCTCAATCGCACTGTTTATGTGAAAATAATTAAGAAATTAACCGTAATAATTAATCAGAATATGAAAATAAGCTAGTTTAGTCGAGTTATGCAACATTTAAATGATGGAGATGGATGGAAAAAGATACTAACGTACGCTCAGTAATTCACACGAAGTAACTGAATTGCGTAATCGCACTGTTTATGCGAAAATAATTAAGAAATTAACAGTAATAATTAATTAGAATATGAAAATAAGCTAGTTTAGTCAATCAAAAATGCAATATTTAGAAGATTGAGATGGATGGAAAAAGATACTATTGTACTCTCGGCGATTCATGAGAACAAACTGAATTGCGCAATCGCAGTGTTTATGCGAAATTAATGAACAAAATAACATTTTAGCGATTTATGCTGAATTAGACAACCTTTGAAGAAGTATATTTATTACTTTTATATTTATTACTTAAGCGATCGAGATCTTAATTTACGTTACACGCGGCCGTAAATCTCCGTTAATTTGATTGGCATTACCCTGCATTGTATTATGGATTTGCTACGATCCCGGAAATGGTAGATATTAGTGTTAAAAAAGAGGAAATGCGGTGTTTCCGAGGAATTATACTATGTCTGGTTAATTGATAAATTTCAAACATAAAAAGCCGGAGAATTTCGTCGGGGATTGATTTCCTATTAATGTTAAGAAATTCAAATAAATGCGGAAATGCGTAAAATACAGCAATAAATGCGTAAAAGCATAAAGAGCAGTTAAAATGCGTAAATTTTACGCATAATGCGTAAAAGTTGGCAGGTATGTAATTATGTTACATTTTGTCATATGCTGCCACGCTAAAAAAATATAAAATTTGAAATAAATTTTGAAGTTTTCGCTCGAATTTCAAAAATTCTATCTAGTTCTAGATTTTTCAATAAGAAAGCCAAATATAAAGTTTTGTGAAAATCCCTTAATATTTGTGACAGCAATTATTGTGTGACACAAGAAATCAGAGACAGACAGACGGATGGAAATCACTCTAAAAATAGTCAAAATGTGTACAGGCGGTCCCAAATCAGATTGGCATCAAAATCTCGAAATTTTTCGTGATTGCTTTCACTATACTATATTTTATAGTATGAAAAAGTAAAAATTGTGATTCTATTGTTTTTATATTTGGCTTTGCATCTTTCTTTATTCTTCAGTAAATACATGAAAATAAATTTCAATTGAATTGCTGAGGTAATATGATATAGGGTTGAATATCTGATAATTGCCCCTTGAGATTAAAAAAAAAAATAATGAAAAGTAAAATAACTATTTTCTTGCAGTAGTTGTTTAGAATACAATTTATTCTGCATATTTTCGAGAAAAAGCATATTTCAATAATATTAAAAGCATATTTCAATAATATTAAAAGCAGCTTTCATTTCATAAAAATGAAAATTTGTCACTTCTGTCACTGTCCCCCAGTGAGGAGTTGAGTTTTCATTTCCTAATTACATCAGTAAAAAAATAAATAATGGAAATAAATTGGTAAAGCTTAAAAAAAAAATTACAATTTAAATTATTTTTAAAATTTTAACAATAGTGTTTTGTGAAACTGCTTATACACATTTGTCCCTGAGAATCTGTGACATTACAACTTTGTCCGAAAAATCAACTTTGTCATGCACCAGTTGGCAACAGGAGTGATTTTAAGTCTATTTAGAGTTTTGTTCCACATCTGTGGTTTGGAAGTTTTGCAAGTTTGGTATTAACAGGCAAATAAAAATATAATTTTATTACTCATTTGTGATGAGTAAATTTATTAGTTATTATTTCTAACACGGATTTAGTTATTATTAATATGAATAAACAATTTCAAAATACTGGGTCTCCTGTTAATGCATAAAAGAGAGTTATGCATAGTGCATATTTTGTTTCTTGATGTTAGTTTAAATTTCTATGCCAAATAAAAAACAAACTCAAATGTCATTTCTGACACAAGAACATGATTACTATGCGTTTAAATTCCATTAATCTGGTTAAACAGTTCTGTCATCCATTATAAATCTTATGACATTTTCAAGAACTTATTCCAAGCAAAAAGGTTCTAGAAACTAAAGTTAAAAAAATGTTTTGGAACCTGAAAATAGTCAATTACTAGATATTCAGTCAAAAAGTTAGTGGCTTAAATACACAAATAGGAATTCAGATAGGGCAGTGATGATGACTAGTAAAAATATTTAACTGAAACATGATAAATAAATAAATAAATTGGCATCACGTCTGATTTCAATTAGCAGAAACAACAAACACACAACTATATCAGAAGGGCTTTATATCACTTCTTATAAGACGTACAAAATTTAAAAAGGCTAGAGCGCTTTCGAGCGTAAATACGCTCTTCATAAGTTGCTACATGGAAATAGAAATGATCGTTCATATATAGACCAGAAAAGGTGACAAATTTGCATAAATACAATATCAATAAACATATGTTTAGCTAAGGAGAATCCAAAAATACAAAACATTTTGCACAAATTCAAAAAATTGAGCATAAATCACGAAAAATACAGTAAAATTCTTACAATTTTATTACAGAAATTTCAAATTTAAAAAATTCTTTTTAAATATAGGGGACAGTCAGGCCCTATCCCCAAGAGGATGACGTCAAAGATAACTATGAAGAGACTTGAATTGCACGGAGTCAAGAATGAGTCGCCAATCATAACTTAAAATCTGAACTGGGTCAAAATTACAAATCGACTTGCGGTAAATATAAATAAAGAGGGATTCAAAAAGGAGAATATTACGAGGGTTATTACAACGCATAAGAAGGAAAGTTCTTTCAAAAATGGGCCGGAAATTTTCTTTAACAACAAATTGAGCAAAGGCCGTAGAAAGTTTACCGCCTTTGACATCCCTAGCATGTTCTGCCAAATGGATACCAATAGTACGTTTAGTACTGCCAATATAAAATTTAAAGTTACCATCAATGGACAACAGGGGAACTGCATACACCCCAGCAAAGCTTTTAAAGTCATTCTTATCACCCAGCTTATCAGACCGAATTATTCTCAAAAGCGCTCTAGCCTTTTTAAATATTGTACGTCTTATAAGAAGTGAAATAAAGTCCTTCTGATATAGTTGTGTGCTTATTGTTTCTGCTGAAACATGATAGTTTACAACAGTCCTTTTACACTCATCAACATGCCAGTGCAATTACTGGAATTTCCAGTGTATAATCCACATGTGCAATTTTCAGATACAAAAAAAGAATTACTTCATATAATCTGCAAGCCCAATTGTTTGTTTCCTCAAATATCTATGCAACAGTAGTTAAAATGATGAAATTTACCTTGTATTTGAATTAGTGACATTATGACAGTATTAAAATTGTTACTTCAGAACAAATTTTATCAAAAATATTTTATTTTGTATTAATACAATGCTTTTTTAAATATGCTTCTTTATATTTTATATTTGCACATTTATTGCTTTTTCCACTTGGAAAAAATTTGATAATCCACGAAAACCTATAATCTGCACATCAAAATTTGGAGTTTTTTCAATAGATAATCCACAGATTATACGCAGGAAATTCAGGTAATGATTATTTGGTGATCAAAAATAAAACAAGTCCCCTAATTTTGGTAGCTACAATAAAAGAAATATTGCAATATTTTTTGTCTCAAACTTCTTTAACTACAATATTTTCACACTATATTCTCCACTTCCCGGCCATCCAAACGGTTACCTTACACCTTTCTGGTAGGTCGGATGGTCTGTGTCTCAACAACACTATATTCTCCGGTTTGCACTTTCTGAAGCACTGGTTTGATCGGGATCTACAAATTTTGGAGCTTGAAACAAGAATGACATGTCCCATTTTATCAGTTTTCTAAAACAATCAATATCTCCAGTTAATTCTTGTTTACTGCTAATGAAGATAATAGTTTTCAAGTAATATTTCCATAAAAAATTATAATGTCCAGATTTTACATCAAATAAAATGTGTTCTAAAAAAGATATCTTTAAACATTGCTTAAATTATTATCAAACAATATATTTTTCGAATTTGACATGTCAAAAATAAAACACAATCATAAGAATGTATTCAATTTGACCAATTGTAGATATAATTGATATTCATATCTTAATATAAACTAGTGGGCTTTGCTCACTAGCAGCTACTAAATATATAGCAAAAAGTTTTTGTAGTAATCATTTTTTAAGCAAATTTTGCACCTGTGCAGTGGGCGCAATTGCCCCCGCCCCCTCTAAGGTAGACAAAAAAGTTGCAAAGCAGCAAAATTGTGTCTAAATTTAGAATGAGCAGGCCAAGTAGGTATCATTGGTCCAAATGATTACAATTATAGCGTGTTACCCTTCGCTTAAAGGACATGAAAAAAAAAACTTTTAATTGATACCATACTTGAAAATGTACTGTGTGTGTGTGTGTTAACTTGCCACCCCTTGGGGGGAGGGGGGGGGGGGGGGGCAATGACTTTACAAACACAAATTGTATCAGGGCTATTTTTCAGAATAATGATTGAAACTATTAAGTCTCGAGATCATTGAGTTCTAAATAACCCCTTTTATACGTGATTATTACTTACCTTGGAGTACCCATGAACAAAGAGGGTGTAACAGATGATGAAATAAAAATAAAAATTGCTAAAGCTAAAAATTGTTTTAGAAAACTGAAGAAAATATGGAGAGTTACTAACCCTAATTTAAAAACCAAAATCACCCTTTTTGATTCCTTAGTGAAGAGCATTTTATTATATGGAGCCAAAATATGGAAATTAACAAAGGACCAATGCAACAAGTTGAATGTCTGAGAAAAATTCTGGGAGTATTTTGGCCTTTACAAGAGTACTGGATAGAAAGTAATCGAAATGGAAATAAAACAATGAAGATGGAAATGGACTGGATATGTTTTAAGAATACCACAGCATAGCATCCCTGCTGTGGCACTTACTTGAGCTCCCAAAGGGAAAATATCTCGAGGTCGACCCAAGCTAATTTGGAAGAGACTAATGGAACAAGAAAGAAATCAGGTGGGATGGGCGAGCTGGTCAAAAGCAAGGACTGCGGCACATGATTGACCAGCGTGGCGACGCAGCTGGGGCGATCCCTAGTTACAGCCACCTGAAAATGGTGATTTTGTAATTCATATTTGCTGAATTAAGTCCATTTTATTTACGTTAAAGTATAAACTAAGTGCAACTTAAACATCTATTTTGAAAGCTCAAAATATCTATTTACAAGAAAAAAGTTTGTTTAGTTATCTTGGGTAGTTATAAGAGATATAGCTATTTTCATGAACCCCAGAAAACCTGATTTTTGACTCATCCCAGCAAGTAAAAATAGGCCCAGATAAAAAATGGTGGCAAATATAAAAAAAAAACTAAAAATTGTTTTGGTCTACACGCAAATGGTAAGAACTAAAAATAATAATAAAATGATCAAGCAACCCGCTCTGCTCATTTCACATGGAATGAACCCCATATAAATTCCATAAAACTGATGAATTTCAAAGCATGCATAGAAAAGATTTTCACTTATTATTCAACATACAATTATTTTTCAGACATAAAACATGCTTGTGAGGTGTGCTAACAAATGGATAACAGATCCCCGATTCTGAATACTTGCTGATTTTAAGCTTTAGAATGCTTTATAGTGGCAAATTTTGACTAATATATTTTAACATATTGAAGTACATTTATTCAGAACTGAAATGTATTTTTAGTCAGAATTTTTTTTTTCTTAATATATAAGCATTGGCAAATTTAAATTCTGAATTGTAGTTATATACAGTTAAATAAGTTATTAAAGTAATGCTAAAATGAGTAATGATGAGTGTAAAAAAAAAAAAGAGATGAATCAAATATTATTTAAATTATTTTACATACTTGGGCATAGTTTCTGAATTATCGACTGATACTTTATTTCTGATCTCCACAAGGTTTAAATCCTTTACTAATGACTTAGCAATTACTGCAGCATTCAAATATTTGGGAAGTTTCTGAAAAAGAGTTAAAGAGTTAAGATTTGTGTAAAACTAAACTAAAATATCAATTCACTGGAACAAAATAAAACTTGTTAAGAATAAACAGCATTATCATTTAAAAATATTTTGTATTAAAAAATAAGTTGTCAAAATTTTAGAGTGATTAACCGAAAGTAGTCATAGCAAAATTTTAAAACAATTACAACAATGAAAAAATGCAGTCACTGCACAGTTTGCTATACAGGGTGTTTATGAACAGTGGAAATGTTTTTACCTGTTGGTTGTAGACACAATTCTAATTGTAAAATTGCTCTTTAAATAAAGTAGGATATTATGCAATAGCAATTTAAATAATGTGTAATATTTCTGTAAAAACTTTAAAAAATTAAATTTTTATACAGCCCTTCTAGTACAAAAAAAGGAAAAAAAAATTACAAAAATGTCGACCTTACTTCATTATTTAGTCAAACTATATAAAATTTGGAAATTTTTTCTCAAAAGTGCAAATTTAAGGCTAAAATTGTCAACTTCGCTTTATATCGCTTTATTGTGGCTTTTTGATATACTTGTAATCACTGCAATTCGAATCCAGGAGATTTTCACAAATTAACTTTGTAAGCTCTCTCGTTCACATTGGGTTCATTACTCCAAATACAGGTGAGTCATCGAGGAGACAGTGGTGTTCTTGGTTAAATACCTTATATTGTCGAGAACAACAATACCCATACATATTCAGTAGCACCGATATTTATTACAACTATTATTATACGCTAGATATTATTTACGACTATTATTATATGCTAGATATTATTTACAACTATTATTATTCAACAACATATTATCATTCAGGAGAAGAGAGCCACTTTGCTCCGTGACTTTCTCTGTCCACATCTCCAAAACAAGTTCTCATGGAACATCCTAGTTCCATAGTTCACCTCTACTCACCCCTAAACCGGGGGGGGGGGGGGGGGGGGGGAGAGAGAAGAGTCCCATGCCCCTCGCAGCTGGGCAGGAGTGGATCGAGGACCAATGAACCTCACAAAACTGATTCTCAGAAATCATTTAGTAGGGTTTTAAAATGATTTTTTTTTCAATAGTTTGTCTTTGAAAATATTAATTTATTTAAACTATTATTATTCTGGTTAAAAGTTATTTTAACCCTCAAATAAGATAAAAAATTGATACTTGTGATTTCTTATCTCTCAGATGTTTTAATAATAAAATCTATGGAAAAATAAGCATGTCCTTTAATTTTTGAAATCGGTTATATTCGCCATAAATCAATCAACCCAGGGTTTGGCATTACTAAACAGCACCATAATTTAAACACTAGTTAAGTAGCTAAGTTATGTGGATGCATACAAACAAACTATGATTCGATTCAATGCTGACATAATAGTTTTACTGAAATATTTGTGTAAAATAAATTTGAATAAATAGTAAAAGTTTTAGTAACTATTTGCAACCAAAATAGATTTGCAGATGTCCATTTATTTCCCAAAGAAAATCTTGAACAATGATAACTATATTAAATTTGATCCTATTATCAGCCAATTTTTTGTCAGTTTTACAAAATATGGTATGGGTAATTAATAATTTTGTAATTTGATATTTTTCATTAGAGGGGTTATATAAAAAGTTAATTTCTTTAATATGTTATAAAAATATTATACATTATTTAAATTACTATTTCATAAGAAAAACTTGAACAACGTATTTAAGCACAAATGAAATAAGAATGTAGCATACAGCTGTTTTGAGGATATGCTGGATCCCCTTTGCCTGTGCAAGAAAACCAAAAAGCACAAGTCAAAAAGTATTTCATAACTTTTTATATTTAAAGCATTTTTGCAATTGGAATTGTGTGTACTTCTACAACCAATGGTAAATTAAAATTTCTGCTGTTCACCTTTTTTTAAACACCCTGAATATTGCAGGCCACTTAGAGCAGTTTAACCTCTTTCCCACCACAGCTCATGACATTCCAAAGAGGATCAATGTAGAATGTATTAAGGAAAATTTTCTAATCAGATTTTCTAGTCATATGATGTTGGCAGTGTCTGCAGCTAAAGTGAATTATGTATGCTGAACTGCAACAAATACCTTTGTTTACACTTGCAGTGAGATTCAAACCCTATACCTATGAGTGTTCAAATGTCAGAGCTCTATCATCTCACTGTTGCGGCAATTATGTTTGATAATGAGAAGCAAGAAGTATTATTTGGATACCCACTTATTTCTTATAGAAAAAATAAAGACTAAAAATGGTTTTTAAGGATTTTGAACTATTCAAAATGTGTTAACTTGGAGGAGGGGGGCATTCCAACTCTACCTACAAATTATATGGGGTTTTAACTAACTTATAGAATCATTATAAACAGTTTTCAAAAATGTTAAAAATCTTGGCAATTCAATCTAAAAAGATTAAATACTTGACTATCATAAAAATTTTTCTAAAATTAACCAAATTTATTTTTATGCTTAAACCACGTAAAACCTTGAGCAACTTGTTTTTTAAAATAGCTAAATAAAAATTTAAATACAACAAATATCAATTATAAAATATTTAATTATCTAACGATTTTAAGGACTGTGGGAATATTAGCCATTTTCACTTACATTTCGTATGGGCAAAATGGCTAATGACACTAAATGTTACACCTACAGACTTCATAAAAATGCTGAATATCAAAAGCAGTTTCAAATTTAAACAGAAAGATGGTAAACATTTTATAATTCTGTTAACATGGAAATTATGGTATGTAAAACAATACTTCATACCTGATCACTGTATGCTGTTGAATTTTCAATGTTTTTAGATATTTTAACAACAGAGTTTCTAAAAGTCAATTTCATGACTTTTTGGGGACTTACCAAAAAAAATTCCTAACTTTACTTAATTATATCGGTCAATTATATGTAATTATACTTCAAAATATCTTTTGAAAAACACTATTCTTTTACTTATATATTGCTCATAGTCTAGTCTGAAAAATTAAATAAAATACTACCGAAGTATCAAATTTTAAGTTTAATCAATAAACAGTTTTTAAAATGAAGACAAAGCATAAGTCGGATCACAAGAAACTTAAATTGCACTTATTATAGATTCTCTTTAGGAAAAAACGAAAACAAATAAAAATTTCAGTTCAATAACTTATATTGAAATTATTTTGCTGGCCTAAACAAATTATTGATATGTAAATGGCATTTTAAGTGAAAAATTAAAGGTGTAATATAAAATTATAATATCTTAAAAATGGTAACCTCTGATATTAAAATATATAGAACAATTAACACTTTGTATAAAACACCATAACTCCCAACACTCTCATGTAGTTATTTTTTTAATAAAAAGTGAACTGAATTTTTTCTAATGACACAATTCTCGGGAATTTATAAGTAAAAAAACACAATGTGCAAAGGATAAGAAAAATTTGAGCAACATATTCAAGCACAAATAAAATAATAATGCAGCAAACAACTGTTTCAAGGATATGCTGGTTACCTCATCGTCAGTGCTAAAGAATCAACAAACCCGATGTAAAGAAAAATGAAATGGGCACATGAAACACAAGGAAATCAGTAAGTAAAAAACACTTGCAAAAGGTAAGTAAATTAGTTTTCGTAGTGCTGACGATGGAGCTCTAGCATATCAACAGCGGTATGCTGCATTATTATTTTATTTGCACTTAAATACATTGCTCAAATTTTTCATCCCATCAGCAGGCTGTACATTTTTATTTCTATATTTTTTACAGTTGGATCAACAGCTTGCCCTTTTCCTTCCTTTGCAGAATATTTTCTGTCTTGCTTTTCAGAAGTTTTAAAAGCAATAGTCATTTGAATTCTATTTAATAATGCATTTGCTAGAGCTGAATGTTTTTTCCGTTTAGCATGTGTTTTAATGCAGCCAATACCACTATGACTTGTGTCAAATTTAGAGTTGCATATCTTGCAATATGCTTTATATATATCATTAGTCACTGGAGATAACCATTTAAATAGGATTTTATCTTCAGAGCACAGCCATAAATCATTAAATTTGCATTTCCCGGGCATTATGAGATTATGCCTGAAAATAAATAAACTACACAAATACAGGATAAAATATCAAACACTTTCAAGAATAGCTTTTGTGAATTTAAAATGTAACTGCTTGTAGAATTTATGCCTCAAAAGAATTCAATAGAAATCAAACATATATATAGTATATATATATATATATATATATATATATATATATATATATATATATATATAATAAAAAAAAATTTGAAAATCCAATGATACAATATATACAGTACAACCTCGAAAATCCGGACATCCAAAATCTGGAAGTTTTCCAAATTTTCGGGTTTTTTTTCCCGGACTGACGAAGTCACAGAATTAAAGCAACAGGGTAAGATTAATTATATAGAATCATATTTTATGAACAAATACCGTATGGGGGGGGGGGGGAGGGGGAGGTATAAAATTACCAAAAATGTGCTTACTTAATATTTAAAAGACTCCTAATTAATTTTTAAAAAGAATGTTAAAAAAATGTTAGTAAGAATGTTAAAAAAATGTTAGTTTTAAGAATTAAAAAATTTAAATGCCGAAGAATATGAGTTATAGTTAATGATTTCTTTTTTATTACTTTCTAAATTAGCATGGTAAAAAAAAAAAATGAATTTTTAAGTTTGTCTCCTTATGACAGAAAATCTCTCCCAAAATTTTCTGGAAGGAGAGAAATTCTCCCCCTCTTTTCCTGATTTAGTGGGAACCCTGGTTGGATATATACACTTTATAAGATTTTACCCAGTTTTGAGTTTTCTAAACACATAAAGTAATGAAGGTGGTGAAGAGTGATAAGGAGAAAGAAATACTTGCATCTATTAATTTATCAGCACAGAAGGGAGAAATCTCTGTATCAGCAGAAACCCGGTGCAATAATAATGCCAAACCAAGATCATCTAACTCATCAGGATCTGAAATTATGAAAATATTTCACTTTAAAATACAGACGAAATGCTCACATGCATTCATTTCTCTACAAACACGTGTTACTGTGTATCATAGTAACCACTGACACTCTGTTTTTGTAATAGTGATGCCAGAACAAATTTACCTGTTAAATCTGGATGCTTGCTAAATCTCTTTAGCTCAACAAAATTAAATACAGAGTGTCCAGGAAAGACATGGATCAGGCAAATAACTCTAAAAGTACTAGGATTGCTTTATACTTTTTATGCAGGTGTATGTATAGACACCCAAGTAGCATTATACGATGAGACAACTTTTGCCCTGTACCCCCTTCGTTAACAGGTTACAGGGGGCTATTTTGCTCACTTCCTGTTAGAGATAGGGGGGAAAAGTCAAAGTTGTAGAGCACTGCAAAATCAGTATTATGGATTTTTTGCCCCCACCCCATAAAAGATGAAAAGTATATCTATATGACATCTAAATGAGACAATTTTACTAATCTGCGTGTAATAGCATAAATGTACAGAAAAACACATAGAAACACAATAGAAAACATCTTATGTGTAAAAGCATGCATCATTGCTGAAGGTCAACATTTTGCATTTTATGTATAATAAAGTCAATTTTATTCTGTCGATTTTTAGGGGAGGAAGTTAGATGATTGTATACACTTCATTTCAGAGTTTTAATTTTTTATGGGGGGGGGGGGGGGGGGGGGGGGGGACAAAATTACTAATTTTGCAAAACTCTACAACTTTGTAATTGACTTATTTCCCTATCTCTAATAGAAAGTGAAATAACCCCCTTACACTGCTAAAGAAGATGGTCACCCCCTCCCAAAGCTGTCTTGTCATGTAGCACTAATAGAGTTTTCTATACACCTGCAGAAAAATAAACATATAACTCTAATACTTCTAATATTATTTGCCTAATCCATGACTTTCCTTGACATCCTATATAATTTGAGAAATAGTCAGTAAGACATGTTCAGGGTATATAAGCATCCTACACCTCCCCATAGTAACACTACAGCCATTGAAGGGCACTGGCTTCCTGCACAAGAGCACTCCATTCCAATCTTTCCCCAGTTTCGATCTTTCATTCAGTTTCACTATTTCGTGAACATTTTAAATCCGGAAAATAAAAATTTTTCTCGTTAAAAGCAAACAAAGCAGGCTAAAATTAAGATTGTATCAATTGAAAACTCATAATTTTATCGTTAAATCCAGAATCTCACTAAATGCAAGCTCATTAAGTTCTACAGTGCAATTAAAAGACTCTTCAAGAATTATTTTTTAATTAAACATGGTGTTTTTTAATTAACATCTAAAATTAACATCTCTCTTTCTAAAAAGCCAGGGGACAAAAATCGGCATTTTAAAATTCGATTTAAGATCATAAGGAAACTAATTATATTTTTGCATTTTCTGCCCCTTTGGAACAAAATATGCAAATATTTTCAAGAATTAGGCGAAATTTCTAATTTTTAAGAATTTTAAAATTGATCTATAAAGAAAAATGACAGACAGATAAACATCGATACTGAACCAAAATTTCCCTTTAGTATATTTGTGGGGATTTAACAGGTTTTTTTTTTTATTAGTAGGTAATTTGCAAAAACTACTTTTTGGTAATATAGTGTAAATCTGTATTTACACTTGATCATTGGTTTTTTCATTTTAATGAAATTATTTTTCAATTTTGCAATCTGTTTACATTGGATAAGATCTTTTATAATTTGCTCTCGTTTTATATGGGAAACTTATTTTTCAATCATATTGTTAATGAAATAAAGGGCTATTTTCTAAATAATATTAAAACAATGATTTGGACACTAGGAAATTTCACCATTTTATGAACATAAATAATAATTTGGTGCATTTGCATCTATAATTAAATAACTTTAAATAAAAATTAATATCTGTTGTATCTTAATAATCTCAGTTAATATTAAGAGCCATGAGAATAACAAAAAAGTCATAAACACTTTTCAACCATGTTGTAAAGTGTTAAAAAGTAAAAATATACAGAAGGTTTAACCATAAAAAAAAAGATTAGTATCCATTTTCACAGGACATTTTCAATAAAATTAGGGTCTCAGGTCCTATTTTTACCCAGCCCCAGAGCGACCACTGTAAAAGGAAATGAAAAAGAAAAGGCTCACTTTTAAAGAAAGAACAACTTGCCTAAATACTATTCTATATTATAGTATTTGCCATACTAAAATTATAAATACATAGGTCACTTTTAAAGAAAGAACAACATGCTTAAATACTATTCCATATTATATTATTTGCCATACTAAAATTATAAATACATAGGTCTCAGATAAAATTCTTTTGTGTATTTAAAAGAAAAAAATCATTTTTCTTTTCATGGAGGAGTGTGTGTGTGCATGTGTGTGGAAGGGGAGTGGGTATGGTCGATCAGGAGATTTACAATGCTTGAATTGTGTTTTCCAATATGGACCCTATGAACAACTAATGTAATTCTTTAATCGGAGAGGATGGGAACAAAGACCCTCACACACCTCTTCCTGCGCTACTAAAGAGAATAAGTTTATTACACTTGGCTTCAATATTTTGCTGGGGGGAGTAAGAGATACATGGCAGTATATTCTAAAAATGTTCTTTTAGAAAAAACAATTACTCTATAGAGCACCGATTCCCAAACAGGGTTCCATAGATCCCTAGGGCTCTGCAAGCCTATGCCAGGGGATATGTGAGAATTTGGTACAACTTGCCATCTATTTTATAATTTGTTAAAAATTTAATAAAAGTTAAAATTTAAGTAGTGAGAGTTTTACTGGGAGAATAAATTTCATTCAAGCGGGGAATTTCTGTAGCAGCAAAGAATTGAGTGACAGTAATGAACATTACCAGCACACCCGTTAACTATACTAATAAGGCTGCTTGTTAAAATTTTGTTAAAAGCTAAACCAGTTGTAATATATTTTTCTTAATCACATTCACATCACATGAAAATGCATTATAAAACTACAGTGCAATTTGTCAAAATTATATGAAAAACAATCATATTAACACAAAATCATCACAAAATATATATTCAATGTTTATATATAATTCATAAGCCAGATGTAAAACAAAATTATGTTTTTTTTTTATTAACAGTAACTGATTAATAGAAATAGACAATAAATGTTCTTGTATTTCATTCAAAAGTATGAATTAGTTATTTATGAGCTCTACTGCTTTACACATATATTTTGAAATTAAACCCTGTCAGGCAGCCTTTCAGGACTTTTTGGCAGAAGGGGGGGGGGGGGGATTTGCCCTCAGATGTATGCCTGAACATGAAAGAAACACTGACTCCTGTTGAACCTAAATTTGAGTCGGTCAATTAGGGGTTCCATGAGATTTTATAAAATATTTTAAGGATTCCTCTAAATATAAAAGGTTAAGAATCCCTGTCATAGAGAATTCTAAACTTCACCAATAGCTTCGTCATGCTGAGTTACCTGTAGTAACATCCCTCATTTACCCACTAATCATCCAATTTGAATTTCTATAGAGGACAAACATACATCCAATTTTATAATACAGATACATATTTATGAGAGTATCAATTCAGTATACTAATAAACCATAGAGATCTCACCCAGATATAAATGCTCAAATGTTATCTTTTTGGCTGAAGAACTTTCAAAGTCCAAGTGTAAAGGTACACGCATTATATAACAACCAAGTGAACTTTCTCTCATTAGCTCGAACATAGCTTGATCTCCTTCAAACCCACTGAAGAACCATGCACAGTCCTCACTGAAATATATACAGCCACAGTTTAACATTTACAACAGAAGTTATAGCTTAAATTATGTGGTACAACAAGTCAGAAGATAGTAACTTTCAAATTTGGCTAGTTCATTTTTGTTTTTAGTAGATTCAATGAATAAGAAATTACACAATTTTTAGAGAATCAAACACAGGTGAATGTATAGCAGGGGTCCACAACAGTGATAAGACTTCTGTTTAATAATAGAATAATCCATAGCAGCAATAAAGTGTTCAACTGGTTACTTTCTCATCACTCATGAACTATAGTTTCTCAGTTACCGTAACTCATTAGCACAGGTCAGGTGATGAAATGGCTCACAAATACAAAACATCATGAATCTTGGAATTTTTCTGACAGAATTATTAGCTTTGAATCAACAATGATGCATAACATTGTTTTAGCACAGCCCACTGTTAACAAAATCCTAAATACTCAGGATTACAGGGAAAAGGGGACTACATTCACCAGTAATTGTCACCTAATGAGCCAGTATATAAAATTACTAGATTCAATAACTGACATTTATACCAAATAAATAGTACTTTATTTAGGAGTCTAAGCTCACACAGTTATGTATTATTATTATTACAAGTTATGTATTAGAGTGCTATTAGTAAGTAACTGGGAAATAATGTTGTAATGTAAGTAGCTTGAATATTTACTAAAAATAGTATCACTAAAATAAAAGTAATTTCATCTGCCAGTATGCAATTTTAATTTTTCATATAACTAATGATTTGAGAGAAAAGGGATGGATCATTGCCCAACAATTCCAAAGGGCCATGCAAAATGAAGCGATTGTGTTTATCTTGATCTGTTTTACTTTAGTAAAGATTTTTCAAACTCATATATTGTGTTTTGCCAATTAATTCATATACTGTATTTAGCCAATTGTTGAAACAGAATAAAAGTAGGAAGAGTATATCTTCTAACACCATTTTTAACACTTTAATTTTGGCATAGGGTAATTCTAGGATAGATGGCCATAGTTTTTACTGATTGAAATAAAAATTCATGGAATGCAAATACAAGAAATGTTTAGGCATATTGTAAATTCTAATGCATATACTCAATATATTTTAGGCAAAAAATAATTAAATATTGAGAACAAAAAATGAAAAACGTGGTTTGAAATTAAAATGACAAATGGCCATCTCTCCTTCATGTCAAGGACAGATGGCCATGCAATAAAATAAAGAAAAATGAAGTTAAAATAGGAAGAAATAACACATTTCATATAGTTAACCACGAAAAACTTATAATAACTTGTAAAGATGCAATTCTATCATGAAAAATGAGTGAAAATTCTAATAAACAAAATTTAAAGTATAATTTCAATCCTTCACTTTCGTAAAATTTTACCACATTTTTGGCAAAGGTCTTGAAAGTTTGTACACATTTCATGGAGCCACTGTATGCATCTTATCCAGTCATCCTTTATGGTTGTGGTAATGTATTCTTCTCCACAGTGGACACAGTGATCTTCATCAAATTCTATTCCCTCTGAATCTGTAGTATCCGATAATTTCAAATCTATTTTATCTTCTTCGCTGCTGGAAGTGTCATGTTTTTATTTTTTTCTCTCAATTATTTTAGACTTTTTCACGGTTTTAAGCTTATTTATCAACTTTTTCTGTTTCTGGGATGATAATTTCCGAAGTTTTTCAATATTTTCTGGTGATTTTATACTTTCAGGGCTTACGAAGTTTTTCTTAAAATGTTAAGTACTTTTCGAGTTATATGCATTTTTTGAAATGATGCACACAGATTTAAAGGTCAGGTAACCATGGGATATATATTCACTGTATAATTACCTAATTAATTACCATATACTTTATTAATAAAACGTGATAAATGCTTTTTCAATCTGCTAAATACAATTTTTTAGGCCTATGCACTATGCATATAGTGTGCAAAATCCTCATTCCGTATATTTTTGAAATATTAATGAAAAGTGGTCATCTCTCCTCGATTTGATGTGGCCATCTATCCTGAAATTGAAGGAGAGATGGCCACCCAATTTAAAGCATCACTCCGCCATTGCACGTCTTTGTTTTATGCTTACGAACAAAGATTGGATTATATACGTGCCTTAAAAGTCTGTATAATTAAGTAGAAAAATGTAACGTACGTATTGCAAAACATTCAAATACCTAACTCAAGAAAAATATTCAACCACTAAATTAAATAAACATTAAAATTTCACTTACTTTTTGTAATCGAATAACGCAACGGCATGTCGCTATGGATAAACGGGTTAAACTGCTTTGTATGAACGAAGTTCGTACTGCTATCTATAAATGATTTTGGGAAATATTTACACTGGCCATCTCTCCTCTATGGCCATCTATCCTAAAATTACCCTATATTGACCCAATTTCATACTTTTTGTAAACTTGTTTACAAACTAAACCTACTTTCCCGGCCGTCCAAATAGTTGCTCAAGTCCTTCGGATGAGTCGGACGGTTTGGGTCTTCAACAAACTAAACCTGGATATTTTATTCCTCAAATCTGCCTGTCAAGATAATTTTGTATAGCGAGAACAGAGATTCTTAAACTTTTCAGAAGAATTAAATTAAACTGTCATTTAGAATACAACAAGAATTTGCCCATAATTGTCAATTTTAAGTTTCTTTATATTTCTATAAATTCATTATGAAAGGGGATACTGCTAGTTTTTATAAATAAAATTGAAAATATATCTGTCTTCTCATCACAAGAAAACAACTGTACCGAATTTCCTGAAATTTTGATGGGTAGCCTTAGTATTCTCCCATTTAAAATTTAGGCATACTTCTATCTTCCTGTGTGTCCTTTAGCAGATGATATTTTTTTTACTATATTTTATGAATGAATTTATTTACAGCAGATGATATTTCTTTTATTATATTTTATGAATGAATTTATTTACAGTTTTGAGTCCATTGTGATAATTATGCTAGCAGAGTTATGTTTCAAATATTGAAATCGTCTCTTGGCTATTCTTTAATCAAACTATTGACACATAATGTTATAATTAATTGATTATGATTTAGATGTCTAAAAATGTTGATGCAATGATCTGAGGTGAAATATTGTTTTACATACTTTAATTTTAGTGTTAATAGAAGAGTCATGCCACAGAATTTCAACAAACTTCTATTGTTTTTTTTTTGTTTGTTGCTTGACTATTTCTAATTATTTTCATCTTACATTATAAAGGAAAATGTCAATGTGTGTGTCTGTAGCAATAAATCTGTGTGCAATCTGTAGCAATAAATCTGTGTGCAGTCTGTAGCAATAAATCCAAACATCGTATGACCATGGAATTTGGTACATAGGTACTTCAGGACACAAATAAGGTGCACTTTGGAGTTATTTTTTAAATGTTGAATTAATTTTTTTAGTTATTTTATGTTTTACCCTGATTTATTTTGGTCAATATTCACACAAATTGATTTCTTAGTGACCTAAAATATTATCACAGAGTTTCCAACTATGAGTTTCCACAAGAATGTTCTTTCCAACAGTGTTTGAATTAAATATGTGTGACAATTCCTTCATATACCTATATATATATATATATATATATATATATATATATATATATATATATATATATATATATATATATATATATATATATATGTATGTATGTATTTTTAAATACATCGAAATTTGCATTTTTTACTAAATTTGATATATATCTGAAAAACTTAGATTAGCACAATTTTATAGTTTAGCTAAAAGTTCTGCATATATATCAGCATTCTAACAAAAAAAAAATTATATTTCATAATTTTAATTTTTCTAATCTTTTCAGTCCATTGCATTCAGTCATCGCAATGGACTGTCTAACACTTCAACAAAGATTTTGTGTTCCCTTTCTCTGGATCAGATATATTTTAAAGTTTTAAAGAGGGGTGAACTGGTTACACATAAGAGTAAAAAACTTCTGAAGGAATCTTTCCCCCTTGCAGATAGGGTGCTTGGTGAATTGAGTAGTAATGGGCATTTATATATGACCTGGACAATGCAGGGTAATTCGTTCAATTACTTTATATATTGAAATTTATATATATGAGAGGATAAAATTATTTTCAAAACATTTTAATTTTTCATTTTGTTAAACTACAACATGTTAAAAAGTGAAATTTTGCAGGGAAAAAAAAAGCATTTATGAAATTGCTTGTACTTTATTTTTATTAACCAATAAGAACATTAAATATGTAAAACGATTTAAACTCTGCACATCTTACAGAATCAGATAAAGTAAGTTTTATAGTTTTGGGTCTATGACAAAAAAATTTAGAGTTATGTAGACCTAATTAAAATATTGATAAAATTACCAGTTTTTGAAAATCTTTTACCTGTGAAGGAAAATAAATAACACTGCAATTTTTAATTATCTCTCATTTTATGGCTTCTAAAATGCTATTAAAAAATATTTTGAGAAGATTTTTCATTTCTTTCTTTGATATACATGATGAGCTTTTAAAATTTCCAAAAAGAAGCTTTTTTGGTCAACCGTAACTGAAAAGATGGGAGGAGGTATACAGACAAAATTTGACATGACAACACCTCTATGCATGTTGATGATGATGATTCGAAAATTTTATTCTGTTATTCTAACTCCTTAATGAATTAAAATTTGGAATTTTGTATGCATAGATCTATATTATAATACATCTTAGGAGTTCTGATGATAGTTCTATTGTCCAATATAAGAAATAATTTCCTTATTAACAATGCCTGATTCTACATAAATTTAAGGTACTGTATTTCACCAAATGATTGAAATAAATGGCATTCTTTCAAAATGGAAAGCGATAAATGACATATAAAATAATGATTACATTCAATGCATTCAAATTTTTCTTTGGCAATTTTGATTTAACAATTCGTCATTTATATGTCATTTCTATGTTACTTCTAATGTTCCTTAAAATTCTGTTAATGTTCAAACACAAATTTTTATGGGTGCCCCTTAGTTTTATTTTTAGTCTCATGTGACCAAGAATGTTCCGATAGTTAAATATTTTTTTTTACTATTTATTGTATTTTAATACAACAGTGTAACTTAAAAATATTTTTTATAATATTTTATTCTATACTTTTTAGTCTTTTGCAATTTTGTAATTAATTTTGCATTTGATATTCAATCAAACATTTTAATAATCTTTTATAGAATTCGTCATGACCATGAGCAATGGTTATCTGTTTAGATGTCTGTTTAAACTTCTTTGATAGTATTTTTAACATACTTCACTAAGTCCTAAAGATCTCAAATTTTGTACACAATTTTGTCCAGTGAAACATTTTAGTCTATTAAAATTTGTTGGATTTTCAAAAATTGGAACTAGCATTTTTTTGTGTAAAATGGTCCACAAAAAACCTCCTTCGGTGAGTTCAATATGCAGTCCTATTTATATATATACAGGGCATCCCAAAAAGATTGAAACACGCTATAAATCTTTACCTGCTGGAGATAAGTGGGCAATATAAATTGCAAAAATGTTGAAAGTAAGGTAGGAAATAAGAATATGTTAATGAAATAGTCCTCCCATTCATTTTAAAAAAGTTACACTTTTTAAATTTTTATATGACCCCCCTTAGACAAATTTGGTCAATTACAAAATTTTTATTTTTAATGTAACAAGATTAAAAAAAAAAAATAAAAAAAAATGCATATCTGTATCTTTAAAATTGAGCGAGTTATATTTAATTGAAAATTGAACATTGTGAATAGGGACCCTATATCAAATTAGAAATGTAAATATGTGACATATCACAAAAAAGATAAAACTGGATGATAATACATAGGATACTCAACCGCGTAGTGAGTACCACTGCTTTATATGATCTCTGTCTGTGTAATGCTTTATTTAGATACATTTGTGATAAATTTTGACACATATTAACATATTTTTGATTTAAACAATTTCCATTGTCAATTTGTTTATGATCCCTATTTTCACTGATGAAACAGCCTTTCACATGGTATGGAAAAGTGGCATAAATCAGACTTTTACCTTTATCATAATTCAGTTGATTTTAAAGATATAGATATGCAGGGTTTTTAATGATCTTGTTGCATTAAAAATAAAAATTTTCTGATTGACCCAATTTGTCTAAGGGGGCCATATAAAAATTAAAAAAGTGTAACTTTTTGAAAATTAATGGGAGGACTATTTCATTAACATAGTCTTATTTCCTACCTTACTTTCAACATTTTTGCAATTTACATTGCCCACTTATTTGCAAGAGGTAAAGAATTAAACCATGTTTCAATTTTTTTGGGACACCCTGTATATATATATATAATAAAAATAGTTTATGATAATCCAAAGTATACATATATATATATATATATATATATATATATATATATATATATATATATATATATAAATATACAGTCTGTAACAAAAGTATAAGACCACGAGACTTTTTGTTATTTAGGTAATTAATGAAATATTTTTTATTCGAAATCAAAATTACTCCATGTCAGAACAAGTTTTAAATAAAATTTAGCAACTTACATGTACGAAATTCATTTAGAAAAATATTTAACAACAATATAACAAAGAGTGGCACAAATACCTGTTACAAAATTATAAGATCACATGTGGAAAAAGAAAGTTTTAGCAAATTTAGTAAGTCGTTGCTCCACCATTTTTCTGAATAACTTGAAATACACGATTTGGCATCGATTTAATTAAATTTTTAAAGACAGATTCCGGAATATTGTCCCATTTCTCCATAATGGCGACTTACAATTCATATGCCGAATGATATTGTTTGTTGTTTTCGTATATACTTGGCGAGACAAATAACCTCACAGGTTTTCTATGAGGTTTAGGTCAGGGCTAAGGCTCGGCCAAGATATAACATCAATCTTTTCTCTTTTGAGCCATGCTTTTGCTGATTTAGAAGCATGACTGAGAGCATTATCTTGTTGGAATTTCCATTTTGGCCCTCCTAAAAGTGGCCCGAAGGGTATCAGACTTCTGTATAACATTTGTTGATAACTGTCCGAATTCATTTTGCTATAAACTCTTTGCAGATTGCATTTTCCTGCATATGAGAAAGCGCCCCACACCATAACAGAACCGCCTACCATCTGCCTACTGAAGAACTCACGAGATTCTTGCCTTAAGTAATGCCAGTAGTAGTTACTGCCATCCGGACCGTCTAAGTTAAATTTTTTCTCGTCTGAAAATATTATATTTTTCCATGTAGAGTTCCAGGACATGACATTCTTTGCCCACTTCAGACGTGCTTCTTTATGATGTTTAAGAAGTCGTGGTTTGCTTCTTAGTTTCCGAAGTTTAACATCAATATTCGACTTCAAACTTCGCCACACAGTTACATGACCGGCCGTCCAAATAGCTGCTCTTAGTCCTCTGGACGAGTCGGACGGTCTGGGTCTTCAACACAGTTACATGAGACACTTGTTTACTTGTCTGCTGTGCTATTTTATAAGTAGACTGGTAGTTTTTCGTTGCAAGCTGGAAAATTTGTCTATTATCACGAGCTGATAACTGCTTTTTGCGGCCAGATCTTTTTTGCTTTCCATACAATTCTTTTTTACTCAAAAATTGTGAATAGCCATTTTAGAACGATTAAGAATCTTACTTATTTCACGTTCCGACTTTCCTTTTCCATTGAAGAATCAAACTTTTCGCACTTCTACTTCAGACAAATCACTTCCATGAGGCATTTTAATAATCCAACGAATCAAACAGTTCAATTCTGAATTTCTGCCTTTTTTCCTTCTTTCCAACCTTTGCAGATGGTTTAGGTTAGAGTTAAACGCCGAAGTTAAACAAAAATCCTTTGCATTATTAGAAAATCTAAAGTGGTCTTATATTTATGTAACACCGTGATTTCGAAAAATTGTTTGTACGAAAATTATATTCGATCTGGTTTTTTTTTTCTCAGCTAAATTAACACTGCAAAATTGTTTCGTTTCATACACCTTCTTTGAAATTCACATTCAATGTTGTCTTTGTTGAGAAAGGGTGGAATTTTGAGTGGTCTTATAATTTTGAAACAGACTGTAGGGTGTCCAGTACTATCGGTGTCCAATGGCTATTTCCTCAACCGTTAGTCACAGAGATATACTTCCAATTGCAAAAATGTTTTAAATTTTAAAATCTATTATCTTAGAAGCAATTTAAATCAATAAATACATTTCTGAAAGAAATACGAAATATAAATCTTTATACGGTCCTCCGGTCCTACCAATTATATTTAGGAAAATCATCCTCATACAATTTCATGCAAAATAAAAATAAAAAATCTTCCTTTTATGACCAAAATTCATCGAGTTATGAAACATTGAACTTTATGACTTAAGTTGCTTTTCCACGCATAAAAATGTCCAGTTTCAGGCAACCAACCAATCAGGGACCGTATTGACAATTTCTCCAAGCAACCAACCAATCAGGGACCGTATTGACCATTTTCCAGAGTAAAAAGTGCTCCTACTTTAAACAGCTATAAGTCTATCAATTTTGGTCGTAAAAGGATGATATTTTTTTGCATAAAATTGTATGAGGATGATTTTCCTAAATATAATTGGTAGAACAGGGGGACTGTATAAAAATTTATATTTCGTATTTCTTTCAGAAATGCATTTATTGATTTAAACTGTTTCTAAGATAATAGATTTTAAAATTTAAAACATTTTTGCAATTGGAAGTGTATCTCTGTGACTAACAGTTGAGGAAATAGCCATTGGGCACCGACAGAACTGGATACCCTGTATATAATCCCATTGTAAAAACTAAAAAAAAAACAGTGTAATAAGATTTGTCTGTTTTTACCTTCCTTATATACATAGTATAATGTATAAGGAAAGTATTGTGATGGGGTCGAAAATTTGAATTTGAGTTTTCGATGGGAGAGAATGTTTCAAACATCCATGAGCACAAATCGAATTTTTTTGAGGTGATGTCTATGTATGTGTGTGTCAGTGGAGATGATATCTCATGAACAAATAGCGATTCAAACAAAATTTGGTACAAAAATTGCAATCAATGAATACTGGAAGCCTATTATTTTTAAATGCAATTGAATGCTCAAAACCCCTCAAAATTTTGAAAAAATCATCATAAAACCAAAGCTTTCAATAAAGTTATGTAAATAATCATTTCTTATGTAATTTTTCATTAGAAAACGTTTGACACAAACTTTAGAATGCTAGCAGGAGCCGTTCTTGATATATTGCATACTTTTCAAATAAATTTATCAAAACAAAATCTAATGTGGGCAGCACATGACTTTCTTTATATAATACAACGGATTTACTAGCCTTACAATTAAAAAAAATGTATAAGATCCACGACGCTGTGTTTTTAACGTTGAATTGTACATTGGCAATTTTCAGGATGACAACATGTAAATCTATTTCAAAATACTCCATTAACTTATACTTGGCACAACTCTAAATAAACAATCATCAATATTGATAGCATCCTCAATAAGCGTTAGAGTCCATATATTAAAATACTGTAACAATTACTTCATCATATAGTCGTCATTTTCATTGATTTAGAGTCATTTTTATCAATTTGGCGACATTTTCATTAATTTGGCAACATTCAAAAAAGTCGCCAAGGTGGCGACATTCAGCCAAATTCGTCGCCAAAATCTCGCCAAGCGTTATGGACGAAGAAATAAATTGTAACAGATAGTCTTGTAACAGATAAATGACTACTGGCGTCCAAATACAAATATATTACCTAAAGTATCTTTTCTCAAGAATGGAACTAGCTAGATCCACGAGAATGTCACCAAATTTATCGCATGATAGTACTTATGAAAAGTGAACATATTTCACAATACGTAATATTTTTTTAAATTTCATATGATGTTTTAATAATTTCTTAAAAATGTACAATATCTAGAGAACGGTTCATGCTAGTGTTTTAAAATTTAATAGTTTTTTAATGAAAAATTACATAAGAAATGACTATTTGCATAATTTCATTAAAGGTTTTAATTTTTTAATGATTTTTTAAAAATTTCACTCGAAAATTTAGGGGGTTCTGAACATTCGATTGCGTATAAAAACAATAGGCTTCCAGTATTTATGGATTGTAATTTTTCAACAAAATTTCATTCGAATCAGTCCATTTGTTCGCGAGTTATCGTCTCTACAGATTCACTGACACACACACACACACACACACATCATCTCAAAAATGCCTGATTCGTGTTCAGGGATGCTTGAAACGTGCTCTTCCGTCGAAAACTCGAATTTGAATTTTCGCCCCCGTCACAATACTTTTCTTATACATTATATGTATATAAGGAAAGTAATAAAATTAAAAATAACTATAGTGAACAGTATTAACTATTCAGTATATATAACAGTATTCGCTTTTCATATGTAATATTATGTGATAAATTTGTTAGCGTCATTTTTGAGGATCTAGTTTGTTCTATTCAAAAGTTTTGGACGCCATTAATCATTCATCTACTATACGAATAACCTATTTCTCCTTCCATAATGCTTAAAAAAATTTTTTGGGGATGAATTTGGAGGAATATCAACAACTTGACAGAAATATCCTCAAATTGACAAAAATATCACCAAATTGATACAAATTATGCTAAATCAAAAATAGTGACTAATTGATGAAAATTCAAAATCTTTGAAAAAATATATGACTCTACTATAAGAATAATCTATTTCTCCATTCATAACACTTGCAAAATTCTGGCGATGAATTTTGGTGTAATATCTCCAACTTTTTTAAATGTTGTCAAATTGACGAAAATGTCACCAATATGATAAACAAAAATGTCACCAAAAAGATAAAAAATGACATTAAATCAATAAAAATGATGATTAAAAATGGAAATTAAATATCTTGGAAAGAACACAACACAATAATCGACTACAAGAATAACCTATTTCTCCATCCGACCATAATGCTTGGTGAAAAAATTTGATGGAATATTACCAACTTGGCAACTCTTTTACATGTTGCCAAATTAATGAAAATGTTGCCATGCCAAATAGATAAAAGTGTCACCAAATTGATAGAAATGATGCTAAATGGAAGGCAATGTTTTGTAAATTTTTAATTCCTTCATATGGCAGGCATACATTCTAGTATATAAGAAATGCTCTTCTCTCCGTTTGTTTGTAATACTTAGTGATACATTTGGCAAACAATCTTGCAAAATATTGCCAACTTGATGATATTTGATCCCAAATTGATGAATTTATTATTAAAATATTTTAATATATGGACCATATTGCTTATTGCAGATGCTATTAATATTGTTAATTGTTAATTTATAGTTGTGTGAATTATAAATTAATTGGGTACGAAATAGTTTTACATGTTGTCATCAGGAAAAGTGCCAATGTACAATTCAACGTTACAAACGCTGTGCCTTGAATCTTTTCAGCATTTTTTCACTGTCAAAGAAGTAAATTCATTGCATTATATAAGAAAAATCATGTACTGCCCACATCAGATTTTTTCAAGTTAAAATCATAATTTCTTAGGCTTCACCAATTTATTTCCACTATTTATGTTTTCACTGATATAATTATAAAATGAAAACCCAACTCATAACTGACAGAAATGATAAATTTGCATTTAATGAAGTCAGAGCTACATTTAATATTATTGAAAAATACTTTGTTGTAAAATATGTGGAACAGATTTCATTCTAAACAAATGCAGCACAAAATATCTATCTTATTCATTATTAATTTTCTAGAGCTCAGTAGATACAAAATTGACAATTATCAAATATTCAGCCATACATTATAAAAAGTGAATTATGCCTTTCCATGTGCGAAAAAGTGTCACATAATTTTCATTAGATTTTATACTTTCATCAGAAATGTATGAACGGTTTAGATTTTATACTTTCATCAGAAATGTATGAACGGTTCTGTTCAGATTTTCAGCCTTCATATATTATTATACCTCATTCATTTTACAGTAATTATTTCAGTTGAAACATCTAGCCATTTGTTCGTGAAAGACTATCAAATGAGTGATATGAAATATAGTTAATAAGTAACTTTTTGAATTAAAATTAAATAAATCAAATAAATTAAGCCACATAATCAAAAATGTTAAAATGGTTTCTTACCCCTTAGTTGCACCCTCAAATGTCTTTTCCAGAGATCTAAATGTCTTTATTTTTTCAATATAACCTTCAGCAGAAGACCTATGATAATAAAGTTTATAATAAACAGATATACAAAATAATGTATTTCGACAAGCTCTTTTTAGGTGTTAAGAAATTTTTGTAATGTTCCAGTTTATTTAACATTGTCAATTATCTGTAAAGTAAAAATTTCTTTAAAACACAGCACATATAACAAATTAGTTATGGTATCAAACGGTTTCGGAGACTAAACACAGCTCCCTTAAGGATAAAAAGTGTTTGAATAATTTTGCTTAAGTACTTTGACTGCAATTGTGCAACCAGGAACTATGATATATCTGGTATAAAAGGAGGAAAGAGGATTACAGTATCAAGCGGGTGGATACCAAGAGTATGTCAGAGGATCGATGAGTCACGTGATATGTTTTTTTAAGTTCTTATATAATTTAAGTATTTTGTTTTACATTATTAAATACTCTTATATTGCTAAATATGGCTATCTTAAAATTATTCTAATGCATGATAAAAGGTGAAACAACAAGACAGAGCAACCACATCAGCAAATGCAAAACAGTATACATAGTTGCATCACATAATTCAAGAAGAAAATCATTGCCAAACAAAATACATACAAATATTAGGAAAAAGAAAACAAAATAGAAGGATTTAAACCACTTCCTTAGTGAACAAGATTACTGCTCAGAGAATGGTGTTTTAATGTAAAACAAATGATTTGGAAATTGAATGATGTTATCTGTAAATGTATTATTTATGTAGTGGACATTCTTTCTTCTTATTTAGGACTCAGGCAATTCATTCCAGTTCAAAATAAAAGGTTAAATATATAGGTTAATAGTTAGTTTATATACTTTTTCCAGTGTTTGCAGTTTTTAACACTTTACAACAAAGTTGAAAAGTGTTTATGACTTTGTTCATTCTGTCTGTCTGTCTGTCTGTCCGTTAGCACGATAACTGCCGTAAAAATGAGTTAATCAAAATGAAATTTTAGTATGTTGTTCTGACGGTCTGTAGGACCTATGGGAATATAAATGAATAATATCACCCAATTAGTTTTGGATTGAACCCGGGTTCAAAAATGAAATACATTGAGCCCTATGGGACCTAATTTTTCAAACATTTTTTAAGCGGATTTAAAATTCACAAATTGCTTCGAAAATTTTAGATAATATTCAAATTGTTCCATAAAATATAAAAAAAAAAATTCAGCGAAATATATTCAGTAGTTTTTTAAATAAAAATTAAAATAATAATTACACCTCTTATATGAAACGAACATGTGACCATGATATGATATGTGACATGACCCACTTCAAAATGATATATGGCATCCATCTTGTTTCAAAATCGTGATTTTTTAAAGTTCTTTTTAATTCATATTGAGTGTTGTATCCGTCCTAAAACTACTTTATTTTTGCTTAAATTCTGTGCATCTACATACTGCAACAACGCAATGACAATATATTTGAGTTTAAATGCTCATCTAAATTTGATTATTTCTACAACTAAGCCTATTTTTCACCTATGTAAAATGTAAATAGCAAAATATGTAGAATGAGTTGTATTAGAATTCCTGTATTTTTTTAACACAAAATAATTTAGTCCATGGAGTCTGCATGGCTGATATGAATGAAATATTAATTGATTTTATAAAGAGAAGGACGATTTTTTTCGATGAAGTTTTAAGATCATAGAGTTTTTTCATAGAGTTTAATTATTTGTAGCTCCATGGTCTTAAATAAAATGTTTAAATAAAATAAATTATTATAGTATTGTGATGAATGAAATGAATGGGAGAAAGTTATGAATGAAATCCTGTTTTTATAGAGAGATCCAGGCGTGTTATTTTTTCTATGACGTCATTTAAATTAATTTCAGTTGTTTTCGAAGAAGTTTTCAAATATAATAAATTATTGTAGTATTATTATTGTTTTTAAAATATTACCGTGGAATGTATTGCAGTTTAGAGATATTTAAACCAGGCAATTTATATTTCAATGCCGTCATTTGTATGAAGTTCATTTTTCTCAATGAAGGTTTAAGTTTTCAAATATAATAAATCAATGTAGTATTGTGATAAGTTTTAAAATATTACCGAGGAATGTATTGCATTTTCGACTTTTTTTAAATAAAATTGCATTGAAGTTGGAAAGTGTTTCATAATCAATGCTTTAAGCATGATTGATCTTTCTTGTTTTTTTTTAATGAAGTTGTTTTTGACGGAGATTCTTTGGGGTCTTTAATCCAGATAAATGTTTTTCTTATTCTGTATAATTGGGACTTTACTGTATTTAAATGGGATTAAGCACATATCAATAATTGTTTACTGCTATAGTGTATTCACTCATAAACACAACCATTCCACATATTTACAATGGCAACTCAAGAGTATAAAATGACAATTTTTAATCATTATGTCAAAGTAAAAAGAATATTTCTTTAAATATTCAACTTAATAAAATATTTTGACTGACTATATAAAGTGCATCACAAAATAAAATCACTTTAAAGATGATCAAAAAAATGTTTTACTTTTGTAGTGAGTGTCTTTAAAAACATTAGTGCATGCTCATAAAGCATGCTATAATTTATCATAACAAATATTATTGCAAATGCTCAAAAGAGCTATATATAATGAAACATTCAATATAAAATAAAAAAGCACATGGAAGAATACAATAAAGTACTAGATGTAACATACCCACTTGCAGTCCAAACATTATCTGAAAATTTATAAAAATTATTATCAGTATTTTGCTTTTTTAAAGATATGTTACACAGTTTTAAATGCAAATAATTTAAAAGCAAGTAACCAGAAATAAAAAAAGCCCATTTATTGCAAGCAATGACTCAAAAATTCCTTAAAATGTGTCATAAGACTGGATTTACATATCCCAACATTTTTATATACACACACATGCATATATATATATATATATACAATATATATATATACAGGGATGTATCTACAGTGGTCGGCGGTGGTCGGGGTTTCCACCACTCAAAATTTCCGACCACCACTCAATTGCCGACCACCACTCATCCAAAAAAAATATACATATTATAATTACATTTAAAAAAAGTTATATTCAATTTTATCAAATGTTTTTCTTTAATATAAAAGTATACAATACTAATACTGTTTGTGTGTGTGAATTAACGCGAAGCTCGTTTCGAAATTTTATATTCGCAATTAATAATTGTTCTGAAAAATCAACCACCACTCACATTTCTCTAGATACATCCCTGATATATATATATATAAATAATAATAATAGTTTGAAAGTCCAATGATAGAATAGAGAGAAGTTGTAATTTAAAAATCCTAACTGTATATAAAAAACCCACAAAATAAAAAGAAGTATTAAATAACAAATCTTCAATCAAATGGTAAAAAAAAAAAAATGCTAATTTTGAGTCATCAAGCTAAAAATAATCAACAAATATCAATGGTATGGAATCGATAATAGAAAAACAAATAAAATCCAAGCATTAATGCTATATACATGGACAAGACTAGGCCTATATAATTGAATTGTTCATTTCGACAAAACTCTTCGTCTGGACTAAGTATTTTGTCAAAATGAACACAAAATATGTATGTTTCTGAAGAAATTAATTTAAACTTTTTAGCTATACCATTTACTAAATAAGCTGGATATTTATATAATTTGCTGGTAATTTTTAGATTATTTATATGCATAGCATGAAATTTTTTATCTGATAATCTATAAATTCTAAAAAGTTGATTAAGGATAATATTTCAAAACAATTGAATTGAGTTACAGGAATTAAATGGTAATATTTTATTAATGTTAAAATTAAAATAGTCTTTTTCATCATATAGATTTGTAACAATTCCATTAGTAAGTTCAATAAAAAGATCTAAATCCAAAAAATTAATATTATTGCTAATAGTGGCTTCATTAGGTATTAATTCCAAATTGTCTGGATAGAAATCCATATCTATGACATAGTTTTCAGTATATACTAAGCAAATCAGATCACCAACATATCTGTAAATATTATAATCTATTGAAATAAAAGACAGTTTATAATTATAAAGGTATAAATTAGCTAACATGCTGCCACTACAGCCACCCCTTGGAACTCCCCCGAGACCAGTAAGTATAATTTATTTCCTTGAAAAATATAATTATTGAAAATAACAAAGTGAAGAAGTTTAGGAAAATTGATAAAATTTGTTTGATTTGATTGATTATTAATAAAAGCATTATATAGATATAGAGCTAAAATTACATCATATACATCTGAGATCTTAATATTATTAAAAAGATCTTTAAAATCAAAAGTTTGAAATCCTATAAGATTTCTTAGTGATGTCAATTTATTCTTTAATTCTTTACTATTATTTAGAATAAGAAAATTATTGCCAGACTGACGTAAACTATCATTTATTAGATTTAAATAATTTAGTAGTAATTTACTCGCAGTAGTAGGGTAAGCATTATGCCACTAATTACTGTTCTAAATTTAATAGGATTTTTATGAAATTTAGAAATAAGCACTATATATGGATAAGTAATTTATATTTAAATCACTATACACATTGATAATTTTCAATTTGACACTATTAATGGAAGGTGAATCTAGTTTAAACAGACACAATTATTCTTTAAATAATCTAACAGAAATTGTATATAAAATGTTTTACAGATAATAGCATAATTATTAGAGGGATTATTAGATAATTATTATTATATCAACATAGGTAATAAGGAAAGATCTTCGTAAATCATTGATGGAGTGTTTTATATTATCAATATTATATAGGATTTACTAGACAATTTAATACTACTAAAAGCATTTTTAATAAATTCTAATAAAGTAAATTTCCACATATTAAATGCTTCTAAAGGCAGAGCATATTTAGAAGCTAATTTATATATATATTTATCAAGATCAAGATTTATTGATTTTAAAACTTTAAAAGAATTATTACAAGATGGTATCCCGAATTTAGTGCCAAATAACACAATGGTTCTTAACGCGTCGTCTTTAACTATACCTAAGTTTCCTGTAACTGTATGTCCCAAGTCTGGATTTAGATATTTAGCATTTCTGTTTATTTTGCAAATACATTCATTACCTACAATTGACATAGAATTATGAGCTATAGAGAGAGATTGTGAAATTTCATCATAATTAAATATAGATCTACCAATAGGCTTGTTGTATTTAAAAGTCTTTGAAACACTCAAATCTCCAATCTTCTATATAATAAAAGGCAATGTCTGTCTGTGCGTCTGTCTGTCTTATACACTATACGTTCAGCGACCGCGCGTCGGAGAGCTACGAAATTTGGCAATCGGAGACCCGGGAGGGTGGGAAGGGGACACGTGAAAACCGATTTTTAAAATTTTAATTATTTTTTTTGTTATTTAATGTTTTATGCGATTTCGACCGTTTTTTGACCTTTTTGCCCCTTTTTCTCCTCGATCCAGACATTGTAGAAAAAAACAAATCACACCATCGGAAAGAGCAGAGAATTTCGAGTAAAAATATATCAATTTCAAATCTCAGAGATAAATTCTAATATTTTTTTATGATTTTAAAGCAAAAGTCACTTTTGACTCAAAAAAACGATTTTTGGTTTTTAAATTCTCGCATAGTAAAAAGTACTCATAATTTCGACTAATAATTTACATTTTTAGAAAGCTGAAATATCTGGCATTCTTACAAGTCTAATCTGGTCCAGAAATAATGAAAATTGCCTTCAGGATCGCAATTTTAAAGACGTCATGATTTTAAATTTCTCGGCGTTCCGCTCGGCGTGCCGCTTCGTTTCTCCCCCGCTGAAGCAGGGAAGGTGGTGGGTGGGGACGTCAAGGTGGAGGTGACGTCACGGTTCTGAATAGAGCTCCTTTGCTCTATATAAATTATTATATTTATATTTTAAATGATGGGACGATCTGGATTTTTTAAATGTATATTTTAACTTTTGGATATTTTAAATGGATATTTTAATTTTATGGATATTTTAAATGATGGAACAATGAAACAATGGAATGAGGATGATGGAATTAAGCATATGGTCATTTTAAATTGCAAATTAGCGCGCGGGAAGTTAGCGGTAGGCCCGGGTTCGATTCCCGCCACTGCCGCCGTGTTTACGTGGAATACGATCACGTTAAATATGTGGGTCCGTAAGTCCTTCCGAGAGGTTGGTGGTAGGGGAAGGAGGATACGGCCCCTGTGGATGCCTCCCCCACTGGGTTCCCGTCTAAATTGGGTGAATATGTAGAAAGTTATGGAGATTGTCGCGGAGGGCGCGGCAGCCCAGTGGTTAGCGCGCGGGAATTGCACTCAGTAGGCCCGGGTTCGATTCCCGCCACTGCCAAAACTTACGCCACGTTCACGCAGAGTACGATCACGTTAAACATGTGGGTTCGTGAGTCCTTCCGAGAGGTTGGTGGTAGGGGAAGGAGGGTACGGTCTAAATTGGGTGAATAAAAAGAAAGTTATGGAGATTGTCGCGGAGGGCGAAGTAGCCCAGTGGTTAGCGCGCGGGAATTGCACGCGGTAGGCCCGGGTTCGATTTCCGCCACTGACATGGAGTACGATCACGTTAAACATATGGGTCCGTATGTTTTTCCGAGAGGTTGGTGGTAGGGGAAGGAGGGTACGTTCCCTGAGGATGCCTCCCCCACTGGGTTCCGGTCTAAATTGGGTGGCACATCCTGGCCGTCCAACCAGTTACCAGGCCCGGGTTCGATTCCCAAAATTGCCGCCGTGTTTACGCGGAGTACGAGCACGTTAAACATGTGGGTCCGTGAGTCCTTCCGAGAAGTTGGTGGTAGGGGAAGGAGGGTACGGTCTAAATTGGATGAATAAAAAGAAAGTTATGGAGATTGTCGCGTAGGGCAAAGTAGCCCAATGGTTAGCGCGCGGAAATTGCACTCGGTAGGCCCGGGTTCGATTCCCAAAATTGCCGCCGTGTTTACGCGGAGTACGATCACGTTAAACATGTGGGTCTGTAAGTCCTTCCGAGAGGTTGGTGGTAGGGGAAGAAGGGTACGGTCCCTGTGGATGCTTCTCCCACTTGGTTCCGGTCTAAATTGGGTGAATAAAAAGAAAGTTATGAAGAATATCGCGGAGGGTGAAGTACCCCAGTGGTTAGTGCGCGGGATTTGCACTTGGTAGGCCCGGGTTCGATTCCCAAAATTGCCAAATAAAAATAAAGTTATGGAGATTGTCGCGGATGGCACGGTAGCCCAGTGGTTAGCGCGCGGGAATTTCACTCGGTAGGCCCGGGTTCGATTCCCGCCATTGCCAAAACTGCAGCCGTGTTCACGCGGAGTACGATCACGTTAAACGTGTGGGACTGCAAGTCCTTCCGAGAGGTTTGTGGTAGGGGAAGGAGGGTACGGTCTCTTTGGATGCCTCCCCCATTGGGTTCCAGTCTAAATTGTGTGGCACTTCCTGGCCTTCCAAGCAGTTACCTTACACCTTTCTGGTAGGTCGCGCCAACGAGTTTGCCACGGTCAGAATTTTAAATGATGGAACAATGAAACAATGGAATGAGGATGATGGAATTAAGTAAATTGCAAATTAGCGTGCGGGAAGTTAGCGGTAGGCCCGGGTTCGATTCCCGCAACTGCCAAAACTGCCGCCGTGTTTATGTGGAATACGATCACGTTAAATATGTGGGTCCGTAAGTTCTTCCGAGAGGTTGGTGGTAGGGGAAGGAGGATACGGCCCCTGTGGATGCCTCCCCCACTGGGTTCCCGAAAGCCCAGACCATCCGGCTCGTCCTAGGACTTAGAGCAGCATAGCGAATGGTCGGGAAGATTTTGGTAAGCGGAGGCCGTCCGCCAGGAACCCTACGTCTTCCAGGGGCAACCAACACCTGTGTTTATTTTATCTTAAGAAAGGGAGGTTACAACATTTTAGGCTAGGGTAACAATGATACAGCAGTTTACAAGCGCTGTATATTCAGATGGTTGATAACATTTTCATTGACTTGACATGTTGTAACTTGACAAGATGTTCTGAAGTTAAACAACTATAATCGGTGGGTAGACGTTACACATAAAATCATACACATAAAAACATCATACACATAAAAACATCATTACACATAAAAACATAAAATCACTCAACAGAAATATAACGAAATTATTTAGGGAGAAGTGCAAGCAGGAATCATATAATGAGTTGCACGACCGACAAAAGAGACGGGACAGAAAGGGACAAGGTCAATCCACATCAATCAAAACAACACATAAAAAAGCAACACAGATAAAAGCAACACATATCAAAACAACAGAAATCATTGCAACACAAGAACAACGTCACAAATCAAAACAACAAAAAGGTATCGCATCTTATAACAGGTCGATGAGGCTCAAACACCAAGCCGAGTCTCTTCACAAGAAACAAATCCACAAGGTGAAGGGTCTCGAAATCCTGGAATTTTATGTTATGTTCCATATCTCTTTATTATGGATTTATATTATCTCTATATTTCTATGTGAATTTATAATATTTCCATATACATATCTATATATATAATGTTTTGTAATATTTATATATTTATATATTCAAGCTTTGCAATATTTCAATGTATATAATCTATGTAGATCTATATTATTTCTTCATTTATGTTTACCTCTATAACACTATATAAAATTTATATTTACAATATATTTATATATTCCAGCTTTATAATTTTTCAATATATGTAAATTATCAATGTAGATTTATAATATTTCTATGTCTATATTTACATTTTATGATTTTATATAATATTTATATTTACAAGATTTTTAATACTCATTTATTTCTATATTTTATATTTGTCATCTGTTTTATCTATATCATCAAGACAATGGAGACCCATTCACCAAACCAACATATTTATTTACAAGCACAAGTTGAACCCAGGAGCAAATAGACAAACATTGATCACATGACATTGATAGCAGTAAAGATCACACCCTCGTCACTTCACCTTATTAGAAATTTCTCTCGCAACACGAACACAGTTCTGTATTTTATTTATTAGAGTTTTGTTTTTGCAGACATTGGAAAACCAAGCTGCACGATGACTAGGGGAAGGACGAACGAGGTGGAAATTTTTAGAATGGGGACAGGAATTTCCTGTCCCCACTGGGTTCCCGTCTAAATTGGGTGAATATATAGAAAGTTATGCAGATTGTCTCGGAGGGTGCGGCAGCCCAGTGGTTAGCGCGCGGGAATTGCACTCAGTAGGCCCGGGTTCGATTCCCGCCACTGCCAAAACTTACGCCACGTTCACGCAGAGTACGATCACGTTAAACATGTGGATTCGTGAGGCCTTCCGAGAGGTTGGTGGTAGGGGAAGGAGGGTACGGTCTAAATTGGGTGAATAAAAAGAAAGTTATGGAGATTGTCGCGGAGGGCGAAGTAGCCCAGTGGTTAGCGCGCGGGAATTGCATGCGGTAGGCCCGGGTTCGATTTCCAAAATTGCCGCCGTGTTCACGCGGAGTACGATCACGCGGAATAAACATGTAGGTCTGTAAGTCCTTTCGAGAGGTTGGTGGTTGGGGAAGGAGGGTACGGTCCCCGTGGGTGCCCCTCCCACTGGGTTCCGGTCTAAATTCGGTAAATAAAAAGAAAGTTATGGAAAATGTCGCGGAGGGCGAAGTATCCCAGTCGTTAGCGCGCGGGAATTTCTCTCGGTAGGCCCGGGTTCGATTCCCGACACTGCCAAAACTGCAGCCGCTTTCACGCGGAGTACGATCACGTTAAACATGTGGGATCGTAAGTCCTTCAGAGAGGTTGGTGGTAGGGGAAGGAGCGTACGGTCTCTGTGGATGCCTCCCCCACTGAGTTCCTGTCTGAATTGGGTGGCATTTCCTGGCCATCCAAACAGTTACCTTACACCTTTCTGGTATGGATATTTTAAATGGATATTTTAATTTATAGATATTTTAAATGGATATTTTTATTTTATGGATATTTTAAATAATGGAACGATGGAACGAGGATGATGGAATTAAGCGCTTATCATATGGTCATTATAAAATTTAAATTAGCGCGCGAGAATTGCACTCGGTAGGCCCGGGTTCGATTTCCGCCACTGACACGGAGTACGATCATGTTAAACATATGGGTCCGTATGTATTTCCGAGAGGTTGGTGGTAGGGGAAGGAGGGTACGTTCCCTGTGGATGCCTCCCCCACTGGGTTCCGGTCTAAATTGGGTGGCACATCCTGGCCGTCCAACCAGTTACCTCACACCTTTCTGGTACCGGCCACACAGAAAGCTACCATTAGCCTATGGGTTGGTCGTGTGGTCTGGGTTTTCTACACCTTTCTGGTAGATCGCGCCAACGAGTTTGCCACGGTTGGAATTTGCCACGATCAGCATTTTCAAGGGTTGCGAACAGGCTGGTCGCCAAAGGCGGCTAGTCTATATAATAAAAGGCAATGTCTGTGTGTGTGTCTGTCTTATACACTATACGTTTCGCGACCGCGCGTCGGAGAGCTACGAAATTTTGCAATCGGAGACCCTGGGGGGTGAGAAGGGGACACGTGAAAACCGATTTTTAAAATTTTAATTATTTTTTTTTGTTATTTAATGTTTTATACGATTTCGACCGTTTTTTGACCTTTTTGCTCTTTTTTCTCCACGATCCGGACATCGTAGAAAAAAACAAATCACACCATCGGAAAGAGCAGAGAATTTCGAGTAAAAATATATCAATTTCAAATCTCAGAGATAAATTCTAATATTTTTTTATGATTTTAAAGCAAAAGTCACTTTTGACTCAAAAAAACGATTTTTGGTTTTTAAATTCTCGCATAGTAAAAAGTACTCATAATTTCGACTAATAATTTACATTTTTAGAAAGCTGAAATATCTGGCATTCTTACAAGTCTAATCTGGTCCAGAAATAATGAAAATTGCCTTCAGGATCGCAATTTTAAAGACGTCATGATTTTAAATTTCTCGGCGTTCCGTTCGTTTCTCCCCCGCTGAAGCAGGGAAGGTGGTGGGTGGGGACGTCAAGGTGGAGGTGATGTCACGGTTCTGAATAGAGCGCCTTTGCTCTATATAAATTATTATATTTATATTTTAAATGATGGGACGATCTGGATTTTTTAAATGTATATTTTAACTTTTGGATATTTTAAATGGATATTTTAATTTTATGGATATTTACATGATGGAACAATGAAACAATGGAATGAGGATGATGGAATTAAGCATATGGTCATTTTAAATTGCAAATTAGCGCGCGGGAAGTTAGCGGTAGGCCCGGGTTCGATTCCCGCCACTGCCAAAACTGACGGAAATATGTATCATATCCGTAAGTTATATATTGAAAATTAACGTATAATTAAATTTCTGATGAAGCTGGTGATAGAATAACTATGAGCCACGAAATTCTGGTTCCACAACTTCGTTGAAAATTTAAAACAGAGTGTTGCAGCTATAACAAACGTTAGATAGTAGTTGTAGGAATACAAGTAGCAGTAGAAGTGTTAAATGAGAACAGTTCCAGTTTAAATCAAAATCACTTTTATTGAAGAGTGAATCCATTGTATTTGCTTACAGTATATATCATGAAAACAGGTAAGCCAAATAACCAAAGCATACTATTTACAAAACATGAGCACTACAGCTCATATGAAGGTTTTTCAGTGTAAGTTCCATGCCTAGACACGTTTCTGGTTAACGTATTATTTACACAAGTAAGTGGAATAAAAGCATTTCACACTTACGTGACCACGTGCACTTTCCGATGCCACCACTAGTTGGGCACACGCTATGGCAAAAACTTTAAACTTTCCGGATCAGCACTATAAAGTCCACAACACGGGAAACATGGTCTCCTTAACTGAGAACCATCAAAACTACTAAGTTTAGTTTAAATATCCGCGTTCACCGATAAACACTTTATCGTAACTTTCGACAACATCGAAACATGACTTTACGAAGATCCGTCTGCCCGATCTAGATCCTTCTAGATCAGGGGTCGGCAACCTATTGAAACGGAAGAGCCAAAAGTTACAATTTACAAAATTTCCCAATTTTTAAAGAGCCACTAAAAATTTTCGTTTCAATATTATAGTATTTGCTTATATATATTGGATTTTGATTTAAAATAAACGGCTTTAAATACGGAATAATATTTATTCATATAAAAACACAAATATAGATAGTTACATCAATGGGAGCATTGGCTTTGCATGCCTTTTGAAAGTTTGATTAAATCTGGCTTATAACTTGTTATTTTAAGTTTCAAGCACGACTCTAGATTTTTATTTGTTAGTTGACTTCTAACTTTACTTTTTATTATATTCATGCAAGAGAACGCTTGCTCGCACGAATATGTCGACTCGAAGATCGCCAGCACTCCATATGCCAACTTCATCACCTCACTGTAGCATTCTGGAAGACTATTCCATGCGCCGAATATGAGGGCCTCAACTCTAGGAATTTCTTTTAGAGCTGTCCACTTGTGCTGCGCGATGTGCATGCATTTCTGGATCCCCAACTCTTCCAACTGGCTCTTGAGTTCTGTGAACTTGCCACTCCACAAGTCTTTCCTTTTCAAATCTAGCAATTGCGTTTGGAGCGATCCAGCATCAATTCCAAATGGCTCAATGTTGATCTCATTTGCATTTGTGTTGAGAGGATTTACTATGAACGCGAGAGTACTTTTGTTTGTTTTGAATTGCTCGAATCTCTCAGCGAATCCATCCTTCATGTTTTTTAAAGCTAGGCTGAAGTAATTCGTGTCAATAGTTTCGTTGGTCTCATCGCGATATTGCTTCAGATTTTTAAAATGAAGTAATTTACCGCTTCCCATGTTTCAACAAAAAAAAGTAATTTTTTTTCGAAACAAACTACTTCAAGCAAGGCGTAGGCTGGGTTGCCCTTTCCTTGCAGTTTTAGATTTAGTTCATTTAGTTTCATTGTGGTATCTACCATGAAGTTGAATTTTTGCAGCCATTTGTCTTCTTCCAATTCGGGATGGTCAATGCTTTTTTCATTGAGGAATATTTTTATTTCACTCAAGCACAAAGCAAAACGTTGCAATACGTTACCTCTGGAAAGCCATCGCACTTTATTGTGCAGAAGTAGGTCAGAAAACTGGCTATCTATTTCTGCAAGGAAATCTTTAAACTGGCGATGGTAGAGTGCTTTTGCCAAGATGCTGTTAATAATCTTAATTACCAAGTTCATGACCTCAACTATTTCGGCCGGAAATGTTTGGGCACAAAGCGCTTCTTGATGAATTATGCAGTGAAACGTTAGAATTTAGTGGTTTATTTTTTCTGAAGAATTGATGTTACCCCTCTATATATTCCTGTCATACTTCTGGCTCCATCAGTTGCTATAGAAACGATTTTATTTATATCGATTCCATTGTCTTCTAGGCATTTTTGCACAGCATTTGCTGTATCTTCTCCACGAGTTTGCCCTGAGAGCGGTAGCAATCCTAGCAGTTCTTCTTTTGGACCTTAGGACGACATATACCTGACGCAAAGGGTAACTTGTGCCGTGTCTTTTATGTCGCAAGACTCATCTATAGCAAGTGATAAGGCAGAAGCCAGTTGAATGTCTTCCACTTGCATATGTGTTACATTTGAAGACATTTTAGCAGTTCTATCTTGTACTGTTTTAGCAGATAATGGCAAATCTTTGATTTTTTTCATGATTTCTGCTTTGTTTTTAAAATCCCGAAACAGTTCTCCAGATGCACGTATAAAACAATCTTTGACGTGCTCACCATCTGTGAATGGTTTTCCTCTTTTTGCAATTTCTAATGATACTGCAAAGTTTGCCAGATTTACATTATTGGAAGATTGCGCCCAGTTACTTAGCATGGAACTTGACTGTTGTTGTTTTTTTGGAGCTCTTCAACAGCTTTTTTTCGTGCGTCACCGGTTGGATATTTACCAGCAAACTGGGTATGTTTTGTAGTGAAGTGTCTCTCCAAATTTGACTTCTTATTGTGTGCGAGTTTTTCGTCGGCAAATGAGACAAGTCGGAAGGCCATCTGTGTTGCATATGAATGCAAACGACTCCGTCCAATCCTGATTGAATTCTCGGTTTTCTTCTTCAGTTCTTCTCTTTCCTTTACCAGATGCCATGATGGCGCGGAGCTGAAAAAATGACTTTTTAAAATTTTACTTAGCTATCTAAAACGGCAAACAATTTATTTACCATTATTACTTCGTTAGCACGATCCTCAGATATGTAATTCAATTCTGTTACTGATTTTATTATATTATACGCGCACATACATTTAAGAAGATAATTCGCATCTAAATCGTATTCTTCTTGAAACAACAAGCGAATAAACACGCAGAAACCGCAAGCGATTAAATTAACACACATGCAACGTAACGTCGACCGCTATATCCGAGGATGATTGACTGACAACACGTCTAGAGCCTAGACGTGTTGTCTAGACTCTAGACGGTGGCTGTTTGGGTGAGACGGAAATGAAATTCAATTGGCTGAAAGATAAACATGGTCACGGAGTCTCATCTCTAAGAGCAAAACAATAGTTCAAATTTATCTCATTACGGTCATGTTAAGCGTAGCGATTTGTAATTAACGATTATGAAAATAGAAGCTATTGAGAAATTAGGTACTTAAAAATATATTTTCTTATTTTTTAAAGGTTTTGATAATAAAATATTAATTTTTTCGTATGGAACTGGAGAGCCGCAACCTTACATCAAAAGAGCCACATGCGGCTCGCGAGCCGCAGGTTGCCGACCCCTGTTCTAGATCCTTCCATCGATCAGTATAAGCAAGCTATCCAATGAGCTTTCCAAGCGATCTACTGACAAAGCGATCTCCATTAAAACCGATCTGACTGAAAACCAGAAAAGTGTCTAGCCTTTATACCCGAAGATGGGTGCGTTCCGGAACATAACCGTTGCCGGCAACGCCCTCTGGATATGCAAAACAGGATGCGTGAGCGGCGAGAAAGGTGATTTGCATGATCAGCCAAGTTTTGTCCACATCGCGATTCGTTCACGAGAACGGAATAATCATTTTAATAATGACGTCACGCTCTCGCGAAACGAGAATCGCGATGTAAACAAAACCAAGTTTCTAACAATCGGCCCCCTCATGCAAAAACACCAACTCTCGGCGCCCATGCTTTCATCCAACAAAAGGTTATTCTAAGAATCAAAATTCTTAGTATCCTAAAAACATAATGTATGCATACACAAAATTTTATACATTAAAGAAAATTTATAACACTTATAACATTTAGAAAGTGAATAGCCTTTTCTCAAAATGGCAACAATCAAATGAGTACACTTATCTATTATGCAGATCATAAGCATTCTTTAAATTACATGTTTAAGGATAACATAGTCAAAGAAAACAGTATAACCATACTATTGCCCTTTCTTAAGTACTAGCTCATACTGAAGAAAGCCATTTCTTTACTATTTTGAAAATTTATAAACAAAACATTAAGTTTAAAATTTAAAAGTCTAAAGATATCAAAAATTTTAAGCTCTAGAAAAATTTTAGGTATAGTTATCAATTTTAATATTTAAGATTAAAAATTTAAATCTAAACATCAAAATCAAGTTGTAGAAAATTTAGTGCATAACTATGAAATTTAACATTTAAGATTAAAAATTTAAATCTAAACATCAAATTCAAGTTTGTAGAAAATTTAATGTATAACTATGAAATTTAACATTTAAGATTAAAAATTTAAGTCTAAACATCAAATTCAAGTTTGTAGAAAATTTAATGTATAACTATGAAATTTAACATTTAAGATTAAAAATTTAAGTCTAAACATCAAATTCAAGTTTGTAGAAAATTTAATGTATAACTATGAAATTTAACATTTAAGATAAAAAATTTAAGTTTTATTATCTTAGCCCATGACTAGTATACACACTAAATACCCAATACAATGGCAATGATAATAAAAGATACAGAAGGTAAATATACATATGAGATAAACACTGATTAAAAAAAAATTTTATGTTTCAATAATGTACATTCAGATAACATTTTATTCACATAAGCGAAAATGCATTATGCGTGTAGTAAAAATGGATATATATATTTTTTTTTAAGTGTAATGTGAGAAAAGTAACAGTTCATTGTCACATAACAATATATACTCAAGATACATTTCATTTGTATCAATGAGAGAGGAATAAATTATAAAATACCTTAACCATTTATACTTTGAAAATATGAAAAAAAAAATTTAAAGTAAAATTTTTATTTGAACAGTTAAATTTTATATTTTAAAGATATCATTACTAAATTTTAAAACTCTATCTTTAGTCATTGGCTTCGTGAAGTAATCTGCTACGTTATCTTTAGTATTAACAAAGTTAATTTTAAAAGACTCGTTTACAACTAAGTTCCTTAAATTCCACACCCAAAAGTCTTTTGACTTTTCCCAATTCTTTGATATCAAATTCTTTACTCAAAAGTGAAACTGTATGGTCTATATCATTTTGTTGTTTCAAGAAAATTTTATCATTCAACTTTGCATAAAGATATGCGGACTTAATGTCCAGTTGAAAATGTTTCCATTTAAGCATGCAAACGAATATGGAGAAGAAAGCTCTGATTAAACTAAAATTAATCACAGGGCTAAACACTTCATCATATGAGTCCCCTTTTATCTGGGTATATCCTTGAGCTACTAGGCGAGCTTTGAATCGTTTAACATTTCCCCTTTCATCCTTCTTAATGGTATAAACCCATCTACTTCCTATAATTTTTTGTTGTGAGATGGGTGCAGGCACTAAGTCCCAGACACCCCTCTCTTGCATTGTAGCTATCTCATCATCCATGGCTTCTTGCCATTTATCGGACTGGGGAGATTCTATTGCCGATTTATAGCTCTTGGGTATCAAGATCTCAACATTGCTTGCTTCTGGTTTTCTTTTGATATCACTTACCCCCTTTTTCTCTCTAAAATTAAACATTTGCTGATCATAATGAATGTTAGCTTTTCCACAAAACTTTCTGACATCATTATGAGATCTCAGCCTTTTATTGTCACCTTTTACTGAGTAGTAAATATCCGTCCTACTCCCATCAGGCCTAGGTACTGCTTTCCGTATCCAGTCAATATCTGAGCAGGGTGTCAGACCAGAATCAGCAGGAGAGTCCTCATCCCCACTAGATTTACTAGTGTCACGGCTCTCACCTGCTTCTTCCTCTGACACTCCTCCTAAGCATTCTGATTCCGAGTCAATAGACTGAGTAACGTTCGATTTCCTCAAGGTGATTCCTTTAGGGTAATTAGGGCCCAGGACGCCTTCCGCTGCCACTCCTTCCTCAAACCTTACATTAGAAGTTTCCTCAACTTTCTTTTTACCCGCTATATAAATCCTATAGCCTTTGGTGCTTTCGGCATATCCGACCATTATTCCTATTTGGGCTCTCATATCCAACTTATTTCTAATTTGTTTGGCTGTGCCCACATAGGCTTTGCACCCGAAAACTTTGAGGTGAGCAACGGCTGGCTTCCTTCCATAATATAACTCGTGTGGAGTTTTGGTTTTGAACTTATGACATATTCTGTTCTTGGTGTGTGTAAAACACAAAATCGCTTCTGCCCACATTCTGTTATCAACCTTGCTTTGATCAAGCATAGCTTTCACACAATCTAGTGCAGTCAGATTAAATCTTTCAGAAACCCCGTTCTGTTCGGGTGTATATGCATTTGACCTTTCTGATTTAATCCCCAATTTATTTAAGTATGCCTTGAACTGGTTGTGACAGAACTCCATACCATTGTCCGTACGGATACACAAAATCTTTTTGCCTAGCTGCCTTTCTTCCTTAGCTTGGAATTCTTTAAATATCTTAAACACCTCTGATTTTTGTTTCATTATATAAACAAACACTTTCCGGCTGAAGTCGTCAGTTATTGTCAAAAAGTATCTGTTTCCGCCCATTGAAGCTGTAGGTAAGGGACCACACACATCCATATGGAGTAATTGTAAAGGTTTAGTGGACCTTATCCTACCAATTGGCTTAAAAGAAATTCTCTTAGACTTTGCTAACTTACAGTGTGTACAGTTAATTTTTGCATATTTTAGTCTAGGGAGTCCATTAGCCGCGGAAACTTTACTTGTCTGATATAAATAATCAGAGTTAATGTGGCAATATCTCCTATGCCAGAGTTCCGTTTTATTCAAAACCTCAGAAACCGCACAACTTGGTTTCTCATTAACCTTTTCTTTTGACCTCGACTTCACCTTAGAGTTACGTTTACTTTTATTTATTCTAGGCAAATTTTTCATTTTGTCAATACTGTTTTTCTTATTTAGGGGTTTTCTATCTTTCTTAGAATTTTTATCCCTACCCTGATCCTTTCCTTTAGTTTTACGGTCTTCAATATTGTTATTTGCAGTCTGAACTTCGTATTGAGGTTTTAAAAAATATAACCCTTCTTTTCGCTTAGCATAGAAGAATTTTTCTCCCTTTGGAGTGTAAAACCACAATACCCCATTAGCCCCTTTAAAAGTATACCCCTGTTCCTCAAGAACAGATGCGGCTAATAAGTTTCGTCTTAACTTAGGCGAAAACATTACATCAGACAAAACAATATTACTTCTTATGTTCTGAAACTGAACATACATTTTGACCGTACCGATAGCCTCAACTGGGCTCTCAATATCACCCACTGCTAGCGACATAGATGCACCTTTGCTTTCCTTAAATTTTGAAAATAAATTAATATCATTGCAAAAGTGCCGCGTAGCAGCGGTGTCAATTACCCAGCTGAGTCTATCGCTAGGATCCTGCACAGTATTAGCTTCAACTCTAGCAGATGAATACAATTCAATTATATTTGAGCTAGACTTAAGAATAGGGCAATTCTTCCTTAAATGACCGGCCTTCTTACAAAAATAACATGGTCCTATGACCCTTTTAACTGGTTTAACACTTTTAAACACTTTGTTATTTTTACACTTTACATTTACATTACTCTGAGACAAGAATACAGATGAATTTTGACTTACATTGTTTCTGTCACTACGGAGTTGCCGGATACGTCCTTCTTCCGCAGACAATTCATGTTGGATTTTCTCCAAAGTGAAATCTTTGTCCTCCCATCTGTAAATTAGCTGAACTATTCCCTGGAAGTCATCAGAGAGGTATCTTATGGCCTGGAATGCCACATAGACGCTTTCCACCGGGTGCTTGACGTCCTTCAATTTGGCGACCGCCTTCTTCAAACGCGTACAGAAGATATCCACCGGTTCATCTGGCTCCGGACGTAGGCTGAGGAACTCATCCAGTAAACGCACCAGGTTGGCGCGAGTCGGCGCGTCGAAGTGCGTTTTTAACTTATCCCACGCATCTGCCGGATCGTCGTTAATGTCAATTAACTCTTGGTAATCAGATGAAACATTCTGGAACAGGATTGCTAACGTGCGGTCCTTTCTTCGCATGTGATCTTCATAATCACGGCGTGATGTTTTTTCACCTACCGGTAACGCTGTTCGGTCTACAAATCCGAAACAGCCCTCTCCTTTAAGAGCGAATGAAACTTCATTCCTCCAAGGGACGTAATTGTCTCTAGTTAATGCAGTAATTTTATTTGCCTCCATGGCAAGGTGGCCTTTTGGAACTGAGCTGAACAGACCTTTTGTTTACGCTTTCGTCGACATGCAAATGGCGCCGTCCGCGGCCCCCGTCGACAGGATTCGTTGCTGGAACTCTAACACCTCTATATTTTTAACGTTGTTATGGGGAGCACTGGGGCCCATAACCTTTGACGGAAATATGTATCATATCCGTAAGTTATATATTGAAAATTAACGTATAATTAAATTTCTGATGAAGCTGGTGATAGAATAACTATGAGCCACGAAATTCTGGTTCCACAACTTCGTTGAAAATTTAAAACAGAGTGTTGCAGCTATAACAAACGTTAGATAGTAGTTGTAGGAATACAAGTAGCAGTAGAAGTGTTAAATGAGAACAGTTCCAGTTTAAATCAAAATCACTTTTATTGAAGAGTGAATCCATTGTATTTGCTTACAGTATATATCATGAAAACAGGTAAGCCAAATAACCAAAGCATACTATTTACAAAACATGAGCACTACAGCTCATATGAAGGTTTTTCAGTGTAAGTTCCATGCCTAGACACGTTTCTGGTTAACGTATTATTTACACAAGTAAGTGGAATAAAAGCATTTCACACTTACGTGACCACGTGCACTTTCCGATGCCACCACTAGCTGGGCACACGCTATGGCAAAAACTTTAAACTTTCCGGATCAGCACTATAAAGTCCACAACACCGGAAACATGGTCTCCTTAACTGAGAACCATCAAAACTACTAAGTTTAGTTTAAATATCCGCGTTCACCGATAAACACTTTATCGTAACTTTTCGACAACATCGAAACATGACTTTACGAAGATCCGTCTGCCCGATCTAGATCCTTCTAGATCCTTCCATCGATCAGTATAAGCAAGCTATCCAACGAGCTTTCCAAGCGATCTACTGACAAAGCGATCTCCATTAAAACCGATCTGACTGAAAACCAGAAAAGTGTCTAGCCTTTATACCCGAAGATGGGTGCGTTCCGGAACATAACCGTTGCCGGCAACGCCCTCTGGATATGCAAAACAGGATGCGTGAGCGGCGAGAAAGGTGATTTGCATGATCAGCCAAGTTTTGTCCACATCGCGATTCGTTCACGAGAACGGAATAATCATTTTAATAATGACGTCACGCTCCCGCGAAACGAGAATCGCGATGTAAACAAAACCAAGTTTCTAACAAAAACTGCCGCCGTGTTTACGTGGAATACGATCACGTTAAATATGTGGGTCCGTAAGTCCTTCCGAGAGGTTGGTGGTAGGGGAAGGAGGATACGGCCCCTGTGGATGCCTCCCCCACTGGGTTCCCGTCTAAATTGGGTGAATATGTAGAAAGTTATGGAGATTGTCGCGGAGGGCGCGGCAGCCCAGTGGTTAGCGCGCGGGAATTGCACTCAGTAGGCCCGGGTTCGATTCCCGCCACTGCCAAAACTTACGCCACGTTCACGCAGAGTACGATCACGTTAAACATGTGGGTTCGTGAGTCCTTCCGAGAGGTTGGTGGTAGGGGAAGGAGGGTACGGTCTAAATTGGGTGAATAAAAAGAAAGTTATGGAGATTGTCGCGGAGGGCGAAGTAGCCCAGTGGTTAGCGCGCGGGAATTGCACGCGGTAGGCCCGGGTTCGATTTCCGCCACTGACATGGAGTACGATCACGTTAAACATATGGGTCCGTATGTTTTTCCGAGAGGTTGGTGGTAGGGGAAGGAGGGTACGTTCCCTGTGGATGCCTCCCCCACTGGGTTCCGGTCTAAATTGGGTGGCACATCCTGGCCGTCCAACCAGTTACCAGGCCCGGGTTCGATTCCCAAAATTGCCGCCGTGTTTACGCGGAGTACGAGCACGTTAAACATGTGGGTCCGTGAGTCCTTCCGAGAAGTTGGTGGTAGGGGAAGGAGGGTACGGTCTAAATTGGATGAATAAAAAGAAAGTTATGGAGATTGTCGCGTAGGGCAAAGTAGCCCAATGGTTAGCGCGCGGAAATTGCACTCGGTAGGCCCGGGTTCGATTCCCAAAATTGCCGCCGTGTTTACGCGGAGTACGATCACGTTAAACATGTGGGTCTGTAAGTCCTTCCGAGAGGTTGGTGGTAGGGGAAGAAGGGTACGGTCCCTGTGGATGCTTCTCCCACTTGGTTCCGGTCTAAATTGGGTGAATAAAAAGAAAGTTATGAAGAATATCGCGGAGGGTGAAGTACCCCAGTGGTTAGTGCGCGGGATTTGCACTTGGTAGGCCCGGGTTCGATTCCCAAAATTGCCGAATAAAAATAAAGTTTTTGGAGATTGTCGCGGATGGCACGGTATGTTGGAAATAATCAATACATCGCGATTCACGTTCCTGTGAACGGGCGTTTATGCAAATTTAATATGAACGACTCTTCCCGTTCACCGGCGTGAACCGTGACGTTTTTCAACATGAGGTTTCATGCAAATCAGTTCTCAATGCGTACGCATCTGATTTGCATATCCGGGGGCGTTTCCGGAACTGTCCATTCTCGGATATATAGGGCAGAGGTTTCTTGAAGCAAATGAGAAGGTCGGAGTCGATCGAGATCAGACGTCTGAAGAAGTCAGACGAGATAGACACTGATGGTCTGATGCAGGCAGACAGAAATGTTTTTTTGACAGAAGCACTGCGGAATATCGTTTGACGACGGTGAATAGTCGAAACGGATGCAGATGTGGTCAGTTTGGACCAGCATGTATTGAACGTTAAATTTACTTACAAACGTTCGGAAGCCGCTTTAAAGATTTTCCTGATGTTCTATCCTTTGGTTTCCCCTTGCCAAGTGATGGTGGCTGAAATACACGCAAGTGATAGAGGTAGTATAGTAACTTACTACCAAATGCTTCAAGAAATCTCTGTCTAGTCATTTACAACTAAAAAATTTTTTGTACATAGTATATTTTTGATGTTTTACGGCATGGAAAATTACCAGGTACGTGTAATATGCCGAGTTGTGTTTTTCACCAAATAAAGTGAACGAAGTTTTTCTTTAAAACTGGACTTGTGTACTTTCATGACCCAGCCAACACTTATTGACTCTGACAGTGCGTGCTTTGCTATCTTCAAATTTTAAATTTTCCAATAGAAACGGTTACGGGGCCAGTTCAACGCCCAATAGAGTCATAAGTGCAAGTATCTTTAAAGAAATCGTTCCAGTGTTCAGATGGGGGCCGCACACGGCACCATTTTGAAGTTCGTGTGAACAACGAAACGCAACAGTGTAAACGTAAACAGTGTACAAGAACTTTTGCTTCTGCTTCTTCAAAACTACGAGTGGCCATGGAGGCAAGTAGAACGGAGTTGCTGACGCGGGACAACTACGTCACCTGGCGTACCGACATCTCATTCGTCCTCAAGGGAGAAGGATGTTTCGGACACGTAGATGGAAGTGCTAAGCCTATCGAGGAAGATGCAAGTCGCCGCGACTACGATGATTTTTATCGCCGGAAAGACCGAGCATTAGCCATCATTTATCAAAGTTTATCCTCGGAATACAAGGAGTTGATAAACGTCACCGACGAACCTAGTCAAGTATGGAATACCTTGAAAGAACATTTTCAAGCGCCTTCCAGAGCCAACCTGGTTAGATTACTAGATGAGTTCTTCGACGTTCGGCCGGAGCCAGACGAGCCTGTTGATATTTTTTGCTCAAGACTGCGGAAGGCCGTGACGAGGCTTAAAGACGCGAAACACCCCATTGAAGACCTATATGTAGCATTCCAGTCGATTCGGTACCTTCCGGAAGAATTCCGAGGTATCGTTCAAATTATATATCGATGGAATGACTCGGACTTCAAGCTCAGCAAAATACAAGCAGAGCTAGCAGCGGAGGAGAGCCGGCTGAGGCAGCAAGCAAGTGACTTTTCCAAAACTGTGAGTTCAAATTCTGCATATTTTACTTCTAAGAAATTTGTAAATAGAGTAAATGTGTCTAAACTTAAATTTCCAAATGTATCTCATAATGTGTCTAATGTAAATACTTCTAGTCATAATGTAAATATTTCTAAAAGTAAAATTAAGTGTTTTAAGTGTAACAAACTAGGTCATACTAAATCTAATTGCAGTAGAAATAATGGATCTAGTATTGTGGAATTTCTTGGGTCTCCACAGATTGAGGCTAATACTGTAATCGATCCTAGCGATAGACTCAGCTGGGTAGTAGACACTGCTGCTACGCGACATTTCTGTAATAACATTAAGTTATTTTCAAAATTTAATGAGTGCAAAGGCACTTCAATGTCGCTAGCAGTAGGGGATGTCGAAAGTCCAGTTGAGGCTATCGGGACGGTGGAAATGTATGTCCAATTTAAGGATAAGCAAAGTATTATCAAATTGGAAAATGTTATGTATTCTCCTAAACTTAGGAGAAATTTATTAGCTGCATCTGTTCTTGAGGAACAAAATTTTAGTTTTAATGGAGCTAATGGGGTTCTATGGTTTTTTACACCTAAAGGGGAGAAATTCTTTTATGCAAAAAGAAAGGATGGGTTATATTTTTTAAAACCTAAGTATAGTACCCAGGAACAACATAACGTAGAAAACCGTCAATCTAAAGATAGGGATCGAGATGGAGACAAGAAACACAAAAAGGATAAGAAATCCAAGGATAGGGATCCTAGTGCTTCCAGAAAAATAGACAAAGTAAAAATAGCACCTAATCTTAAAGAAACTAAATTTAAATCTGACAAAACAAAAACTAAGCAGAATAGAAATGTGGATAGTTCAATATCTAAGCCTAGCAGTTCAGTAACTGAACTTAATAGTACAAACTGTCTTTGGCATAAACGATATTGCCACATAAACACTGAATATCTTCTCCAAACCAGCAAAGTTTCTGCCGTAAACGGACTTCCTAGGCTTAAATACAAAAAGTTAAATTGTAAATCGTGTAAATTGGCTAAGTCTAGGAGAGTATCATATAAACCCACCGGTAGGATAAGGTCCACTAAACCATTGCAATTGTTACACATGGATGTGTGTGGTCCCTTACCCACAGCCTCATATGGTGGGAACAAGTATGTCTTAACTATAACAGATGATTATAGTAGAAAAGTTTTTGTTTACCTCATGAAACAGAAGTCAGAAGTATTTTCACATTTTAAAGAGTTTCAGGCCAGAGAAGAAAGGCAGTTAGGTACTAAAATTCTATGTATCCGGACGGATAATGGGATGGAATTCTGCCATGATAAGTTCAAAAATTACCTGAAGGATATCGGTATTAAGGCTGAGAGGACTAACACATATACCCCACAGCAAAATGGAGTATCAGAGCGATTCAACTTAACCGCATTTGACTGTGTTAGAGCCATGTTGAACGACAGCAAATTACATGACAGATTCTGGGCGGAAGCAATATTGTGTTTTGCATACACTAAAAATCGAATATGTCACAAATTTAAGACAAAAACTCCACATGAACTCTACAGTGGTAGAAAACCTTCAGTCAAACATCTTAGAACCTTTGGTTGTAGAGCATATGTAGGCAAACCCAGTCAGCTCAGAAAGAAGTTAGACATGAAAGCTACAGAAGGGGTGATGGTAGGCTATGCTACTAAAACTAAGGGCTATAGGATATTTTTGTCAGGGGAGAAACGAACAATTGAGACCTGCAATGTGAGGTTTGATGAGGGTGATGTAGTGGAAGGCATCCTGGACCCAATTTGTCCCAGAAATATCTCCTCAGGGATATCAAGAGATAACCTTTCAGAATACTCAGACGGGGAATATCCGAGAGAGCAGTCTGATGGGGGGGCAGGAGAGAGTGAAGACACTGGTGACGATCCGTCTGAATCCAGTGAGGAAACGGACTCTCCTGCTGACTCCAGTATGACTCCTTGCTCGGATATTGCTTGGCAGCGAAAGACGGTTCCAAGACCCGATGGGAGTAGAACCGATGTGTATTATTACGCTCAAGGAGATAATAAAAGGCTGAGGTCACACAATGATGTTAAGAAATATTGTGATAAAAGGAATATACAATTTGATCAGCAACTGTTTAATTTTCGGGAAAATAAAGGTCTTAAAAGGGTCAGAGGCAGACCAGAAGCAAGCAATATTGAAATAAATATACCAAAAGGGTACAACGCTGCTATTAAATCTTCCCAGTCCGAAAAATGGTGTAATGCTATGGATGAAGAAATGGCCGTAATGCAAGAGAGGGGTGTCTGGGAACTAGTTCCTGCATCCACCTCACAAAAGCATATAGGCAATAGATGGGTCTACACCATTAAGAAAGACGAGAATGGGAAAATCAAGAGGTTTAAAGCTCGTTTGGTAGCCCAGGGGTATGGTCAGAAAAAGGGAGAATCATACGATGAAGTTTTTAGCCCTGTTGTTAACTTCAACTTAATTAGAGCATTCTTCTCAATTTTCGTATGCATGCTTGGCTGGATGCATTTCCAATTAGATATCAAATCTGCCTATCTCTATGCTAAATTGAGTCAAAAAGTATATATGAAACAGCCTCAAGGTTATGTCAATCAGGAACAGCCTGATTATGTTTGTTTGTTGAAGAAAGCCATTTACGGTCTTCATCAAAGTGGAAGAGAATGGTTTAATGAACTTGACACCAAATTAAAAGAATTAAATTTTTTAAAACTTCAATGGTGTAATTGTGCATATATTTACAATAGCAAAGTTCTTATGCTAGTCTATGTGGATGACATAATTCTCTTCTCAAAGTATCAAAGGGACATAGACCACATTGTTTCATTACTTAGCATAGAATTTGATATCAAGGTATTAGGAAAAATTAGAAAACTTTTAGGCGTGGAATTTAAAGAGTGTGACAATAAATTTTTTATACATCAAAGTCAGTATATAGATAAAGTATGTCAAATGTTTCAACAGTATAAATATCCAGTTACTTCACTTCCCATTTCTAAAGGGAATATTCTAAGTAAAATAGATTGTCCAAAGACAAGTGAAGAAATAAAGCAAATGCAAAGTTTTCCTTATAGGAGCTTAATTGGGTGTTTGGCTTTCATATCTAGTAGGACTAGACCTGATATTTGTTACGCCATCAATATATTATCTCAATTTCAAGAAAACCCTGGAATTAAGCATTGGGATGCATTGTTAAGACTTTTAGGATATGTTGAAAAGACTAAAAACTATATGTTGAATTTATCTAACATTCAGGAGTTAAAATTAAATTGTTACTCAGATTCTGACTTTGCTGCAAACAGAGATGACCGTGTTTCACTTGGAGGCATGATACTCTTTATTGACAATGTACCTATTTCTTGGCGTACCTTTAAACATAAGTGTGTCAGCTTATCAACCATGGAAGCTGAATACGTATCACTAACTGAAGCCGCTAAGGAAATGGTATGGGTACAAAACATAATTGAAGAATGTCATTTACTTGGGTTAAACTTTAATAAAAGTAACAGTGTTATTTTTAGCGACAACCAAGCAGCCATTAATTTTTCTAACTCTCCAATTGAAAACAATAGAACTAAGCATATTGATGTTAGATATCATTTCCTAAGAAATTTAATAGTCAATGAATCTTTTAATGTTAAATTTGTAAATAGTAAAGATAACTTAGCAGATCACTTTACTAAACCAATGACTAAGGAAATAATACTTAAATTTTGTAATAAAATTTTTAAAAACTAAATCAAAACTTTTTGAGATTAAATGTTTAGTCTAAAGAAATTTTTAAATACTAAATTGAATTTACAACTTGGGAATTTTTTTAAAAAAGATGTCATATATGTACATTATTGTTTATCTTAAACCTCATTGATATAAGATAGTATATCTTGAGTATAAATTTTTGTGATATTGAATCTTTTTCACTTTACACCTTTGTATATACATCCATTTTCCATGACCCGCATGATGCTAAATAATAGCTTATGTGTATAAAATTTTGTATTTTTCAACTTGGTAAAAAGTATGTGTTGAAAGTTTTGATAAAGGAATTTTATTATCTGATTACTTGCATCATGTATTTTTAAATATTTGGTATATCAATGCAGTCTAATAGTATTAATTATGTATACTTATATTGTGTTAATAGACTAAATTTTTTTAAGCTTTTTGAATTATAGTGTTTATACTCAAATTTAAAGTAGACTTAAATTCTATGCTTATACAAAATCTTAATCTTTTAAAGTTAACTTGTTTAATATGATAATGTGCTTATACTTAAATTTTGGATACTTATAATTAAATTTAAACTAAAATTTCAATTTTTGAATGCTGATACTTAAGCATTGAAGTTGTGTTGTATATAAATTTCTACTTGATGTGAAATGTTGTTGTTACAATATTGTCGACAATACTTAACTATTTTTCAGATGCTATAAGTACTTATGCATTTTATTTTAAATTTAATAATGATATAATACTTTAAATTTTTTCCTTCATTATATGTTTGATAGGATACTGGGGGCCTTGGTGTTTATTGATATACCTTGGTTTCTCAGAGTAAGTTTTCTTTTGCATATGCATTGAGACTTAAGGATTTGCATGAGGGGGCCGATTGTTGGAAATAATCAATACATCGCGATTCACGTTCCTGTGAACGGGCGTTTATGCAAATTTAATATGAACGACTCTTCCCGTTCACCGGCGTGAACCGTGACGTTTTTCAACATGAGGTTTCATGCAAATCAGTTCTCAATGCGTACGCATCTGATTTGCATATCCGGGGGCGTTTCCGGAACTGTCCATTCTCGGATATATAGGGCAGAGGTTTCTTGAAGCAAATGAGAAGGTCGGAGTCGATCGAGATCAGACGTCTGAAGAAGTCAGACGAGATAGACACTGATGGTCTGATGCAGGCAGACAGAAATGTTTTTTTGACAGAAGCACTGCGGAATATCGTTTGACGACGGTGAATAGTCGAAACGGATGCAGATGTGGTCAGTTTGGACCAGCATGTATTGAACGTTAAATTTACTTACAAACGTTCGGAAGCCGCTTTAAAGATTTTCCTGATGTTCTATCCTTTGGTTTCCCCTTGCCAAGTGATGGTGGCTGAAATACACGCAAGTGATAGAGGTAGTATAGTAACTTACTACCAAATGCTTCAAGAAATCTCTGTCTAGTCATTTACAACTAAAAAATTTTTTGTACATAGTATATTTTTGATGTTTTACGGCATGGAAAATTACCAGGTACGTGTAATATGCCGAGTTGTGTTTTTCACCAAATAAAGTGAACGAAGTTTTTCTTTAAAACTGGACTTGTGTACTTTCATGACCCAGCCAACACTTATTGACTCTGACAGTGCGTGCTTTGCTATCTTCAAATTTTAAATTTTCCAACAGACACGGTAGCCCAGTGGTTAGCGCGCGGGAATTTCACTCGGTAGGCCCGGGTTCGATTCCCGCCATTGCCAAAACTGCAGCCATGTTCACGCGGAGTACGATCACGTTAAACGTGTGGGACTGCAAGTCCTTCCGAGAGGTTTGTGGTAGGGGAAGGAGGGTACGGTCTCTTTGGATGCCTCCCCCATTGGGTTCCGGTCTAAATTGTGTGGCACTTCCTGGCCTTCCAAGCAGTTACCTTACACCTTTCTGGTAGGTCGCGCCAACGAGTTTGCCACGGTCAGAATTTTCAAGGGTAGCGAACAGGCTGGTCGCCAAAGGCGGCTAGTAAATAATAAAAGGCAATGTCTGTGTGTGTGTCTGTGTGTCTGTCTGTCTTATACACTATACGTTTCGCGACCGCGCGTCGGAGAGCTATGAAATTTTGCAATCGGAGACCCTGGGGGGTGAGAAGGGGACACGTGAAAACCGATTTTTAAAATTTTAATTATTTTTTTTGTTATTTAATGTTTTATGCGATTTCGACCGTTTTTTGACCTTTTTGCTCTTTTTTCTCCACGATCCGGACATCGTAGAAAAAAACAAATCACACCATCGGAAAGAGCAGAGAATTTCGAGTAAAAATATATTAATTTAAAATCTGAATTTCGATTTCTAATATTTTTTAAAGATTTTAAAACAAAACTCACTTTTTGCTCAAGAAAACGATTTTTGGTTTTTAAATTCTCGCATAGTAAAAAGTACTCATAATTTCGACTAATAATTTACATTTTTAGAAAGGTCAAACATCTGGCATTCTTACAAGTCCAATCTGGTCAGGAAATATTCCGTATTGCCCACAGGATCGGGATTTTAAAAGTTTCCAAATTTCAATTTCTCGGCGTTCCGCTCGGCGTGCCGCTTCGTTTCTCCCCCGCTGAAGGAGGGAAGGTGGTGGGTGGGGACGTCAAGGTGGAGGTGACGTCACGGTTCTGAATAAGGCTCCTCTATATACGAGCTGACTCATCAAGCATATTGAAGCCCACCATAGCTGGAAGCACAATCCATTAGCATTAGCTCTATTCGTATTTTCACTTTAGGAAGTACTATTGAAGTAATTATAGGTGGTTATTCTGCACCGAGCTGCTCTAATCCTTCTAGAAAGGGTTTTAGGCTATTTCGCTGTCCTAGAAACGAAGAAAGAAGAAAAAAATAGCTAATAAATAATTGGATACCCGGTACTAGAGCACACTTGTGCGAGCTAAGTTCTACAATATTCTAATTAAAAAATCTTTTTTTATATAAAGTATTAATTTTAAGCACTTATTTTATAATTTCTGTAACTGTAGTATGGAACCCTATGGGCTTCAATATGCTTGATAAGTCAGCCAGTAGTAGAGCAGCTCTAGTTCTGAATAGAGCTCCTTTGTTCTATATAAATTATATTTATATTTTAAATGATGGGACGATATGGATTTTTTAAATGTATATTTTAACTTTTGGATATTTTAATTTTATGGATATTTTAAATGATGGAACAATGAAACAATGGAATGAGGATGATGGAATTAAGCATATGGTCATTTTAAATTGCAAATTAGCGCGCGGGAAGTTAGCGGTGTTAGAAACTTGGTTTTGCTTACATCGCGATTCTCGTTTCGCGGGAGCATGACGTCATTATTAAAATGATTATTCCGTTCTCGTGAACGAATCGCGATGTGGACAAAACTTATGCTGATTAAAGCTGATCATGCAAATCACCCTTCTCGCCGCTCACGCATCCTGTTTTGCATATCCAGAGGGCGTTGCCGGCAACGGTTATGTTCCGGAACGCACCCATCTTCGGATATAAAGGCTAGACACTTTTCTGGTTTTAGTTAGATCGTTTTTGATCGACGGATCGATCGCTTGGAAAGCTCGTTGGATAGCTTGCTTATACTGATCGATGGAAGGATCTAGAAGGATCTAGATCGGGCAGACGGATCTTCGTAAAGTCATGTTTCGATGTTGTCGAAAGTTACGATAAAGTGTTTATCGGTGAACGCGGATATTTAAACTAAACTTAGTAGTTTTGATGGTTCTCAGTTAAGGAGACCATGTTTCCCGTGTTGTGGACTTTATAGTGCTGATCCGGAAAGTTTAAAGTTTTTGCCATAGCGTGTGCCCAGCTAGTGGTAGCATCGGAAAGTGCACGTGGTCACGTAAGTGTGAAATGCTTTTATTCCACTTACTTGTGTAAATAATACGTTAACCGGAAACGTGTCTAGGCATGGAACTTACACTGAAAAACCTTCATATGAGCTGTAGTGCTCATGTTTTGTAAATAGTATGCTTTGGTTATTTGGCTTACCTGTTTTCATGATATATACTGTAAGCAAATACAATGGATTCACTCTTCAATAAAAGTGATTTTGATTTAAACTGGAACTGTTCTCATTTAACACTTCTACAGCTACTTGTATTCCTACAACTACTATCTAACGTTTGTTATAGCTGCAACACTCTGTTTTGAATTTTCAACGAAGTTGTGGAACCAGAATTTCGTGGCTCATAGTTATTCTATCACCAGCTTCATCAGAAATTTAATTATACGTTAATTTTCAATATATAACTTACGGATATGATACATATTTCCGTCAAAGGTTATGGGCCCCAGTGCTCCCCATAACAACGTTAAAAATTTAGAGGTGTTAGAGTTCCAGCAACGAATCCTGTCGACGGGGGCCGCGGACGGCGCCATTTGCATGTCGACGAAAGCGTAAACAAAAGGTCTGTTCAGCTCAGTTCCAAAAGGCCACCTTGCCATGGAGGCAAATAAAATTACTGCATTAACTAGAGACAATTACGTCACTTGGAGGAATGAAGTTTCATTCGCTCTTAAAGGAGAGGGCTGTTTCGGATTTGTAGACCGAACAGCGTTACCGGTAGATGAAAAAACGTCACGCCGTGATTATGAAGATCACATGCGAAGAAAGGACCGCGCGTTAGCAATCCTGTTCCAGAATGTTTCATCTGATTACCAAGAGTTAATTGACATTAACGACGATCCGGCAGATGCGTGGGATAAGTTAAATACGCACTTCGACGCGCCGACTCCCGCCAACCTGCTGCGTTTACTGGATGAGTTCTTCAGCCTACGTCCGGAGCCAGATGAACCGGTGGATATCTTCTGTACGCGTTTGAAGAAGGCGGTCGCCAAATTGAAGGACGTCAGGCACCCGGTGGAAAGCGTCTATGTGGCATTCCAGGCCATAAGATACCTCTCTGATGACTTCCAGGGAATAGTTCAGCTAATCTACAGATGGGAGGACAAAGATTTCACTTTGGAGAAAATCCAACATGAATTGTCTGCGGAAGAAGGACGTATCCGGCAACTCCGTAGTGATAGAAACAATGTAAGTCAAAATTCATCTGTATTCTTGTCTCAGAGTAATGTAAATGTAAAGTGTAAAAATAACAAAGTGTTTAAAAGTGTTAAACCAGTTAAAAGGGTCATAGGACCATGTTATTTTTGTAAGAAGGCTGGTCATTTAAAAAATAATTGCCCTATTCTTAAGTCTAGCTCAAATATAATTGAATTGTATTCATCTGCTAGAGTTGAAGCTAATACTGTGCAGGATCCTAGCGATAGACTCAGCTGGGTAATTGACACCGCTGCTACGCGGCACTTTTGCAATGATATTAATTTATTTTCAAAATTTAAGGAAAGCAAAGGTGCATCTATGTCGCTAGCAGTGGGTGATATTGAGAGCCCAGTTGAGGCTATCGGTACGGTCAAAATGTATGTTCAGTTTCAGAACATAAGAAGTAATATTGTTTTGTCTGATGTAATGTTTTCGCCTAAGTTAAGACGAAACTTATTAGCCGCATCTGTTCTTGAGGAACAGGGGTATACTTTTAAAGGGGCTAATGGGGTATTGTGGTTTTACACTCCAAAGGGAGAAAAATTCTTCTATGCTAAGCGAAAAGAAGGGTTATATTTTTTAAAACCTCAATACGAAGTTCAGACTGCAAATAACAATATTGAAGACCGTAAAACTAAAGGAAAGGATCAGGGTAGGGATAAAAATTCTAAGAAAGATAGAAAACCCCTAAATAAGAAAAACAGTATTGACAAAATGAAAAATTTGCCTAGAATAAATAAAAGTAAACGTAACTCTGAGGTGAAGTCGAGGTCAAAGGAAAAGGTTAATGAGAAACCAAGTTGTGCGGTTTCTGAGGTTTTGAATAAAACAGAACTCTGGCATAGGAGATATTGCCACATTAACTCTGATTATTTATATCAGACAAGTAAAGTTTCCGCGGCTAATGGACTCCCTAGACTAAAATATGCAAAAATTAACTGTACACACTGTAAGTTAGCAAAGTCTAAGAGAATTTCTTTTAAGCCAATTGGTAGGATAAGGTCCACTAAACCTTTACAATTACTCCATATGGATGTGTGTGGTCCCTTACCTACAGCTTCAATGGGCGGAAACAGATACTTTTTGACAATAACTGACGACTTCAGCCGGAAAGTGTTTGTTTATATAATGAAACAAAAATCAGAGGTGTTTAAGATATTTAAAGAATTCCAAGCTAAGGAAGAAAGGCAGCTAGGCAAAAAGATTTTGTGTATCCGTACGGACAATGGTATGGAGTTCTGTCACAACCAGTTCAAGGCATACTTAAATAAATTGGGGATTAAATCAGAAAGGTCAAATGCATATACACCCGAACAGAACGGGGTTTCTGAAAGATTTAATCTGACTGCACTAGATTGTGTGAAAGCTATGCTTGATCAAAGCAAGGTTGATAACAGAATGTGGGCAGAAGCGATTTTGTGTTTTACACACACCAAGAACAGAATATGTCATAAGTTCAAAACCAAAACTCCACACGAGTTATATTATGGAAGGAAGCCAGCCGTTGCTCACCTCAAAGTTTTCGGGTGCAAAGCCTATGTGGGCACAGCCAAACAAATTAGAAATAAGTTGGATATGAGAGCCCAAATAGGAATAATGGTCGGATATGCCGAAAGCACCAAAGGCTATAGGATTTATATAGCGGGTAAAAAGAAAGTTGAGGAAACTTCTAATGTAAGGTTTGAGGAAGGAGTGGCAGCGGAAGGCGTCCTGGGCCCTAATTACCCTAAAGGAATCACCTTGAGAAAATCGAACGTTACTCAGTCGATTGACTCGGAATCAGAATGCTTAGGAGGAGTGTCAGAGGAAGAAGCAGGTGAGAGCCGTGACACTAGTAAATCTAGTGGGGATGAGGACTCTCCTGCTGATTCTGGTCTGACACCCTGCTCAGATATTGACTGGATACGGAAAGCAGTACCTAGGCCTGATGGGAGTAGGACGGATATTTACTACTCAGTAAAAGGTGACAATAAAAGGCTGAGATCTCATAATGATGTCAGAAAGTTTTGTGGAAAAGCTAACATTCATTATGATCAGCAAATGTTTAATTTTAGAGAGAAAAAGGGGGTAAGTGATATCAAAAGAAAACCAGAAGCAAGCAATGTTGAGATCTTGATACCCAAGAGCTATAAATCGGCAATAGAATCTCCCCAGTCCGATAAATGGCAAGAAGCCATGGATGATGAAATAGCTACAATGCAAGAGAGGGGTGTCTGGGACTTAGTGCCTGCACCCATCTCACAACAAAAAATTATAGGAAGTAGATGGGTTTATACCATTAAGAAGGATGAAAGGGGAAATGTTAAAAGATTCAAAGCTCGCCTAGTAGCTCAAGGATATACCCAGATAAAAGGGGACTCATATGATGAAGTGTTTAGCCCTGTGATTAATTTTAGTTTAATCAGAGCTTTCTTCTCCATATTCGTTTGCATGCTTAAATGGAAACATTTTCAACTGGACATTAAGTCCGCATATCTTTATGCAAAGTTGAATGATAAAATTTTCTTGAAACAACAAAATGATATAGACCATACAGTTTCACTTTTGAGTAAAGAATTTGATATCAAAGAATTGGGAAAAGTCAAAAGACTTTTGGGTGTGGAAATTTAAGGAACTTAGTTATAAACGAGTCTTTTAAAATTAACTTTGTTAATACTAAAGATAACGTAGCAGATTACTTCACGAAGCCAATGACTAAAGATAGAGTTTTAAAATTTAGTAATGATATCTTTAAAATATAAAATTTAACTGTTCAAATAAAAATTTTTACTTTAAATTTTTTTTCATATTTTCAAAGTATAAATGGTTAGGGTATTTTATAATTTATTCCTCTCTCATTGATACAAATGAAATGTATCTTGAGTATATATTGTTATGTGACAATGAACTGTTACTTTTCTCACATTACACTTTAAAAAAAATATATATATCCATTTTTACTACACGCATAATGCATTTTTGCTTATGTGAATAAAATGTTATCTGAATGTACATTATTGATATAATTCACATGAAACATAAAATTTTTAATCTGTGTTTATCTCATATGTATATTTACCTTCTGTATCTTTTATTATCATTGCCATTGTATTGGGTATTTAGTGTGTATACTAGTCATGGGCTAAGATAATAAAACTTAAATTTTTAATCTTAAATGTTAAATTTCATAATTATACATTAAATTTTCTACAAACTTGAATTTGATGTTTAGACTTAAATTTTTAATCTTAAATCTTAAATTTCATAGTTATACATTAAATTTTCTACAAACTTGAATTTGATGTTTAGACTTAAATTTTTAATCTTAAATGTTAAATTTCATAGTTATACATTAAATTTTCTACAAACTTGAATTTGATGTTTAGACTTAAATTTTTTAATCTTAAATGTTAAATTTCATAGTTATACATTAAATTTTCTACAAACTTGAATTTGATGTTTAGATTTAAATTTTTAATCTTAAATGTTAAATTTCATAGTTATACACTAAATTTTCTACAATTTGATTTTGATGTTTAGATTTAAATTTTTAATCTTAAATGTTAAATTTCATAGTTATACACTAAATTTTCTACAATTTGATTTTGATGTTTAGATTTAAATTTTTAATCTTAAATATTAAAATTGATAACTATACCTAAAATTTTTCTAGAGCTTAAAATTTTTGATATCTTTAGACTTTTAAATTTTAAACTTAATGTTTGTTTATAAATTTTCAAAATAGTAAAGAAATAGCTTTCTTCAGTATGAGCTAGTACTTAAGAAAGGGCAATAGTATGGTTATACTGTTTTCTTTGACTATGTTATCCTTAAACATGTAATTTAAAGAATGCTTATGATCTGCATAATAGATAAGTGTACTCATTTGATTGTTGCCATTTTGAGAAAAGGCTATTCACTTTCTAAATGTTATAAGTGTTATAAATTTCTTTAATGTATAAAATTTTGTGTATGCATACATTATGTTTTTAGGATACTAAGAACTTTGATTCTTAGAATAACCTTTTGTTGGATGAAAGCATGGGCGCCGAGAGTTGGTGTTTTTGCATGAGGGGGCCGATTGTTAGAAACTTGGTTTTGTTTACATCGCGATTCTCGTTTCGCGGGAGCGTGACGTCATTATTAAAATGATTATTCCGTTCTCGTGAACGAATCGCGATGTGGACAAAACTTGGCTGATCATGCAAATCACCCTTCTCGCCGCTCACGCATCCTGTTTTGCATATCCAGAGGGCGTTGCCGGCAACGGTTATGTTCCGGAACGCACCCATCTTCGGATATAAAGGCTAGACACTTTTCTGGTTTTAGTTAGATCGTTTTTGATCGACGGATCGATCGCTTGGAAAGCTCGTTGGATAGCTTGCTTATACTGATCGATGGAAGGATCTAGAAGGATCTAGATCGGGCAGACGGATCTTCGTAAAGTCATGTTTCGATGTTGTCGAAAGTTACGATAAAGTGTTTATCGGTGAACGCGGATATTTAAACTAAACTTAGTAGTTTTGATGGTTCTCAGTTAAGGAGACCATGTTTCCCGTGTTGTGGACTTTATAGTGCTGATCCGGAAAGTTTAAAGTTTTTGCCATAGCGTGTGCCCAGCTAGTGGTGGCATCGGAAAGTGCACGTGGTCACGTAAGTGTGAAATGCTTTTATTCCACTTACTTGTGTAAATAATACGTTAACCAGAAACGTGTCTAGGCATGGAACTTACACTGAAAAACCTTCATATGAGCTGTAGTGCTCATGTTTTGTAAATAGTATGCTTTGGTTATTTGGCTTACCTGTTTTCATGATATATACTGTAAGCAAATACAATGGATTCACTCTTCAATAAAAGTGATTTTGATTTAAACTGGAACTGTTCTCATTTAACACTTCTACAGCTACTTGTATTCCTACAACTACTATCTAACGTTTGTTATAGCTGCAACACTCTGTTTTGAATTTTCAACGAAGTTGTGGAACCAGAATTTCGTGGCTCATAGTTATTCTATCACCAGCTTCATCAGAAATTTAATTATACGTTAATTTTCAATATATAACTTACGGATATGATACATATTTCCGTCAAGCGGTAGGCCCGGGTTCGATACCCGCCACTGCGAAAACTGCCGCCGTGTTTACGTGGAATACGATCACGTTAAATATGTGGGTCCGTAAGTTCTTCCGAGAGGTTGGTGGTAAGGGAAGGAGGATACGGCCCCTGTGGATCCCTCCCCACTGGGTTCCCGTCTAAATTGGATGAATATATAGAAAGTTATGGAGATTGTCGCGGAGGGCGCGGCAGCCCAGTGGTTAGCGCGCGGGAATTGCACTCAGTAGGTCCGGGTTCGATTCCCGCCACTGCCAAAACTTACGCCACGTTTACGCAGAGTACGATCACGTTAAACATGTGGGTTCGTGAGTCCTTCTGAGAGGTTGGTGGTAGGGGAAGGAGGGTACGGCCTAAATTGGGTGAATAAAAAGAAAGTTATGGAGATTGTCGCGGAGGGCGAAGTAGCCCAGTGGTTAGCGCGCGGGAATTGCACGCGGTAGGCCCGGGTTCGATTTCCAAAATTGCCGCCGTGTTCACGCGGAGTACGATCACGCGGAATAAACATGTGTGTCTGTAAGTCCTTTCGAGAGGTTGGTGGTTGGGGAAGGAGGGTACGGTCCCCGTGGGTGCCTCTCCCACTGGGTTCTGGTCTAAATTCGGTGAATAAAAAGAAAGTTATGGAAAATGTCGCGGAGGGCGAAGTACACCAGTGGTTAGCGCGCGGGAATTTCACTGGGTAGGCCCGGGTTCGATTCCCGCCACTGCCAAAACTGCAGCCGCGTTCACTCGGAGTACGATCCCGTTAAACATGTGGGATCGTAAGTCCTTCCGAAAGGTTGGTGGTAGGGGAAGGAGGGTACGCTCCCTGTGGATGTCTCCCCCACTGAGTTCCGGTCTAAATTGGGTGGCACTTCCTGGCCGTCCAAACAGTTACCTTACACCTTCTGGTAAGGTCGCGCCAGCGAGTGTGCCACGGTTACAATTTGCCACGGTCAGAATTTTCAAGGGTAGCGAACAGGCTGGTCGCCAAAGGCGGCTAGTAGGTAATAAATACCTGAACTCGTTTCATAGATAACCAAAATTTGTAGAATTATAAATTGGATGCTTGAAAGAAATTACACAATAAGAATTAGTAGACGTATTATTATTATGAAATTGATTATGTTTAAAATTTTAATGCCCTGATCATGTAATGAGCAAATCATAGAAAATATGATTAAAATGTTCATTAGTAAGATTATATATATATATACATATATCTTTTTAATAATATTAAGATCTCTGATCTATATGATGTAATTTTAGCTCTATATAATGCTTATATTACTAATCTATCAACTCAAACAAATTTTATAAATTTTCCTAAACTTCTTCACTTTGTTATTTTCAATAATTATATTTTTCAAGGAAATAAATTATACTTACAAGTCTCAGGAGTTCCACAGGGTGACTGCAGACCAGTAGCAGTATGTTAGCTAATTTATACCTTTATCATTATGAAAAGTCTTTTACTTCAATTGATTACACGTTTTACAGCTATGTTGATGATCTGATTTACTTAGTATATACTGAAAATTATCTCATAGATATAGATTTCTATCCAGACAATTTGCAATTAATTTCTAATGAAGCTACTATTAGTAATAATATTAATTTTTTGGATTCAAATCTTTTTATTGAACCTTCTAATGGAATTGTTACTAATTTATATGATAAGAAAGACATATTTAATTTTAACATTAATAAAATCTCACCATTTAATTCCTGCAACTCGATTCAATTATTTAGAAATATTATACTTAATCAGCTTTTCAGAATTTATAGATTATCTGACAAACAATTTCATGCTATGCATATAAATAATCTAAAAATTACCAGCAATTTATATAAATATCCCTCTTATTTAGTAAATGGCATAGTTAAAAAGTTTAGATTAGCTGGATTTTCATGAATTCTATTCATGGTATCTTATATTAACCAGACATCACTATTCTCTTGTATTAATAATACTTTTATTTTTACATCCTCTTAAACATAAGCCTTATTATTATTAGCCCAACTCTTTTGTAGATCTTTTTGTATATTATTACTTTTTCTTACCTTTTCGCATTACTGTTTTTTATTTTTTTCGAATGGCAACAGTAGATCAGTTCTTTTTCCTTTGCAAATGGCAACACTGGTCTCTTCATTCAGGGTTCCAAGGTTTGACTGGTTCAGGCATATGTAGTGTTTTTTCCAGGTATTCTTGTTTCCTTTATTTTTCCTTCTTTATGTATGTTGTCCAAGTAGAAATAGTTTATAGATATAATTTATTTCTTCAGAAACATACATATTTTGTGTTTGCTTCGACAAAATACTTGGACCCGAGGAAGAGTTTTGATGAAGTGAACAATTCCATTTTTTAAGGCCTAGCCCTTGTCCACGTGTATAGCAATAATGCTTGATTTTTTGTTTTTCTATTATCGTTTCCATACAATTGAAATTTGTTGATTTTCTTTAACTTGATGACTCGAAATTTGTATTTTTTTCCATTTGATTGAAGATTTGCTGTTTTATACTTTTATTTTGTAGGTTTGTTAGAAAGTTAGGTTTTTCGAGTTGTAGCTTCTCAGTTGCACGGACATACATTTTATATATGTCCAGTATATCATATATATATATATATATATATATATATATATATATATATATATATATATATGATATATACATATATATATATATATATATATATATTATATATATAATACATATTATATTATATATATATTATACATATATATATATATGAGGGAGAATTTTAAAGGAAACAAAACAACCCAAATTTTGATGAATGTATACATTTGAAGCATTCCTGAATAAGAATCAACCATTTTTTCAATGTTTTTATGTCTGTCTGTCTGTACAGTTTAACTCTCAAATAAATTGGGCATTTAACACAGTTATTTCAATCCGTAAATGCAAAATTGAGTTTTACAGAGATTGGTTTGCAAGGAAAAGATGGAACCAGAACCTCATTATTTCAAAACAGTGTTTTAAATTGAAAAAATACAAATAAAAATAATTATATTAAAATCTATTAAAGAAATGGCCAAATGAATGTGATTTAATAACAAAAGAAATTATTTATAGAATACATACATATGATATACTGGACATATTACATGTTTTTCATTTTAATTGGAAAAAATCATATTAAATATGCTTACTGTTATCACACGAATGAATGATTGTTAAGTACTTTTCAGCAAAAATGAGTGAACATCATTGTTTAGGACTTATCGTGACCCACATTAGAAATGTTACTATTCCATAGTAATTATATCTTTTGATGTAATCAGATTTAGACTACATTTTGAATACAATTTGCTTATTTTAAGATTTAGATTACAATTTGCTTATTTTAAGTAGTAACAATAAACCTATTCATTTTCAGTCAGATTAAATGTTGAGAAACCTCAAATCTCTTTCCCTGACTTCCGACTATATGGAAATTTTGCTTCTTGTGTTAGACACATCAGATTTTTTTTTCAGTTATAATGGCATTACTGAATTTCAAAAATATTGAATTAATACATAGTATATTAATTTTAATACATAGTATAAAGGAAAAAACTTACTTGGCATCACAGTACAAACGTCCATATCAGCATCCTGTTAAAAGATAAAATACATTTATACCATAGAACATAGAAGAATTTAAAGTTCACAATATAATCTCACATAATAAATGAAGATAATTGTCAATGTGTGTGGTCTGTAGCAGACAATCTAAGTCTTGTGCAGCCATGAAATATGGAGTGCATGAATTTCAGAAACCGGGAAGATGCACCTCAGTATTATTTTTATTTAAATTCAAATTAGTGTTTTCGCACTTTCATACAAACTGGTTCCTTAGTAACTGAAAATAATATCACAAAGTTTTCATCTTACCATCATTGGAAAGATCGCGCGAAGAATGTTCTTTTCAAATATGCTTGAACTGAATTCGTAAATTCGTAAGACAATTCCTTCATATTTATTTATCTTTTTAAATACATACAGATATTTGCATTTTTTAGGGTATCTGATATCGTAGCATCAGAAAATAAAGATTAGCACAATTCTATAATTTGGTTAAAAGTTCCACAGATATCATAGCAAATGTTTCAATTTCATATGTAAACTTTAATTTTTGTAACTTCTTTAAGTAATCACAAAGCATCTTCCAAGAATTTCCCACACGCTGCATGGATTGGACTTTTCTACCTGTAGATTTTATTGTGAATGCCCACATAGGAAGCACAGAGCAATCTATTCTAGGAAGGTTTAAGTCATACCTTACTTCACATCATTCCTTTTATTACTTTCCTTATATACATAGTATAATGTATAAGGAAAGTATTGTCAGTGGGTCAAAAATTTGAATTTGAGTTTTCGACGGGAGAGCACATTTCAAGCATCCCTGAGCATGAATGAAACGTTTTTGAGATAATGTCTGTTTGTGTGTCAGTGAATCTGTGGAGACTATATCTTATGAACGAATGGAGCAATTTGAGCAAAATTTGGTACAAAAATTGCGATCTGTGAATACTGGAAGCCTATTATTTTTAAACACAATTGAATGTTCAGAACCCCCTTAAATTTTTAAGTGAAATTTTGAACAAAAATCCTCAAAAAATTAACACCTTTAATATAGTTACGCAAATCCTCATTCCTTATATAATTTTTCATTAGAAAACGACACAAACTTTAGAATACTAGCACGAACCGTTCTCGACAAATTTTCCGAATAAATTTATCAAAAAATCACATAAAATAAAATTCTTAACTATTGTGAAATATATTCACTCTTCATATGTAATATAATGCGATAAATTTGTTGACATCATTCTCATGGATCTAACACGTTCCATTCATGAGAAAAGATACTTTGGGTAATAGTTTTGTATTTGAAGGCCAATAGTCATTTATTGACTATAAGAATAACCTATTTCTCCTTCCATAAGGCTTGACGATATTTTGGCGACAAATTTTACGGAATGTCGCCACTTGACAACTTTTTTAAATGTTGCCAAATTAACGAAAATTTCGCCAAATTGATAAAAATGACAATAAATCAATGAAAATAACGACTAATTGATGAAAAGTCAATACCTTTAATAGGATGTCAAAAATGTGGCAACTTTTTGAATATTGCAAAATTAATGAAAGTGCCGGAAAATTGATAAAAATATCGCCAAATTGATAAAAATGATGCTAAATGGGGGGGGTAATGTTTTACAGATTTCTAATTCAGTCATATGATGGGCATACATACTTTCTAGTATACTCTTATTAGAAAGCTCTTTTCCCCATTTGTCTGTAACTCTTGGCGATACATTTGGTAAACTTGGTGAATAATCTAATGACATATTGCCAACTTATCGATATTTAGCCCCAGATTGACGAACATATCATCAAAATTGTAAAAATGATGCCAAATTAATGAAAATAATGCCTAATTGATGAATTTATTATTTACATATTTTAATATATGGACTATATTTCTTATTGAGGATGCAAAAAATATTGATAATTATTAATTTAGAGTTGTGTGAAATATAAGTTATTGGGTACGAAAGAGTTTTGTATGTTGTCATATGGAAAAAACACAAATGTACAATTCAACGTTAAATACAGTGTGTCATGGATCTTATACATCCATTTTAATAATAAAAGCATGGAATTTCGCCCCCAATAGTTCAAGGTAGAGCATCGCCTGGCCAAGTCATAGATTCAGGTTCCATTTCCGGTTGGGGCAAAGTTCTTTACAATTTTATATAGAAGTAAATTCATTGCATTATATAAGGACAGTCATGGGCCGCCCACATCAGAATTGTTATGTTGCGGAGAGCGTCTGAGATTTGGAGTGCTGAAGACCCAGACCGTCCGACTCGTCCAGAGGACTTAGAGTAACTAGTTGGACGGCCGGGAGATTTGGAGTGCGTAATTTCTGGATCAAAGCAATTTTTAATTATGTATGAATGTATTATTTAAGAAGTAAGCGCTTATTTAATTATTTATACATAGTGGATGCTCATTTAGGATCCAAACAATGTCAGGTAATTTGATGTAGTTGTATAAAACAATAAAAACAAGGGTTAGATAAAAATTCATGTATATTTTATATTTCGAATGCAATAAAAGCAATCCATTAATGTTTGAATATACACATTCCTATCAAATTTCATAAACATTTACATAAAGAACTAGATAACACTTTCATTAATTTTTTTTTTCTAATCAAATACTAGCAAAAAATTAAAATTGCAAATAGAATATATATATATATATATATATATATATATATATATATATATATATATATATATATATATATTATATATATATATAATTGAAGAATTTTTATTTTTCTTGTATTATATATAGAGATGGATCATTAATAGAAAATGTTCTGTATAGCAAAAGTAAAAGGAAGATGGACTGAAATGTATGTGATATCAAAAAGACTATACGACAAGCTGTTGAATATTTTAAAAAGAATATGATAAGTAAACATTATAAATAAATAAAATGGGTACTAAATTGGTATAAAATACCCCTTTTTCCATGTTCCATATATAAGTTAAGGAATGGAATAAAAATTACATGTGTTAAAGATGGGTGAGAAATTTATTTTGTAACTACACATTTAGATGAAAGTATTTTTATAAATCATATATGTAATGCAGGTACTTAAGGTACTAATCCCCTTGTTCCTTGCATAAACATATATGGTTATTGTTGTTGAGATCCAGACCGTCCAACCTACCAGAAAGGTGTAAGGTAATTGTTTGGACGGCCGGGAAGTGATGCAAGAAATATGTGTAAGGAAATATATATATATATATATATATATATATATATATATATATATATATATATATATATATATATATATATATATATATATATTTATATATATATATATATATATATATATATATAATTGAAGAATTTTAATTTACTTGTATTATATATACCAGAGATTGATCTTTTATTGAAATGTTCTGTATAGCAAAAATGAAAATAAGATGGTCTGAAGTGATTATTTAATATCAATAGTGACTATACGACAAGCTTATGAAGATAATAAAGAGAACATTATAAATAAAACATTATAAATAATACATATAATAATAAATAATACATTATATATATACATATATATATATCCTTTTTCCCTTTTTTCATTTTTTGTTGCCTGTAGTCTGAGTTTAAGCATTTATAGTAATGTACTATTGCTTAATCTGAAACAGGCATTTGTTTGGGTTAATTAGAATTAAATACTCAGACCTGAAGATGAATTTAATTCTGATTAATCATCGAATTTGGGACGGTGCTGTTCTTTTCTCTTATCGGCATTATGGCCGTGAATTTGCTTCTATTGTGATGTTAATATTACTTGAATTGTATTTTTATTTTTTTATTTTTACATAATTCTTATTATTACATATTTCAAATATATATATATATATATATATATTATATATATATATATATTACATTTCATGCAAGGCTATTTACTTTTTTCAATATTTTACTAATCACACAAAATAAATTAATATGTTAAAATAACTGTAGAAATTGTTCAGATCGATAAAGAGAAACTATTAGTCTTTTATAAAAAAAGAAAAAAACAATACATATAACAAAAATTATAAAAATAAAGTCTGTGACTACCAATTTTGAAAAGTAGCTATTAAAAAATAAAAACTGGCTAATTTGTGGCTAAAGAGAAAAAAAATTGCAGGGCAAGGCTTGATTCTCAACTTTCTTCTTCTGATTAGAAATTGCATTAAACCTGCATTGGTTACATGATTAGAAATAGCAGCTTGTGTTGTTCATTTTAACTATAAATTTCTATTCCACTTTGATTTTTTCAATACTTGAGTATACCAAATTCCAATGCTAAAAAATGCTGTCATTTTAACTTGCTCCCCCCCCCCCCAATTTAAAACTGCATGGTTGCCACAATACAGTAATACAACAATATAAACAATAAAAGAACATAAGATGATAAAAATTGCCTTTAATGCAGTATAATAATGGAAACTGTTTCCCTATCTATTTATATTTCAAAAATTGAAATGTCAAAAGAAATTTGTTTGCTTTTAATGAAGTTTGCTTACTTTTCAATAATTTAAATTTTGAAACCTTTTGTATACTTTCTATAAATTACATGTTTTAAAGTTTTTTTAAACTTTACATTAAATTTTAGCTATTATTGAAAAAGCATGATATGCATAGAGTATGATGTTGTATTCCAAAAATGCAATGCATCAGAATTGGTCAACAAGTATGTCTTGGAAAACACTCCTATTTCAAATACCAGCATCCATGGACCAGTTTCGAATTTATGCACTATATTACATTACTATACTATAGCATGAAGAATGTAAACAAATCAAGGGATTATAAGGTAAGTTGTATAAGAATTGCTGAATTTTTTTCACTCAAAATTATGTAGTGCTAGAGTCTGGAATATATGTGATATGAATGCAGTATTAATTGATTTTATACAGAGGCAGATAATTTATATTTTGATGATGTCATTTGAATAATTATTATCATAGTTAAAACTATTTTGAAGAACTAATTTAACATAAGCAAACAATGTAGTTTCTATAATAATGATATATTATAATTGTGACGTAATATTAACTGCAAAAGCATCACAAACACTTCACAAATTATACTTCCGATGATATCACTTGAATAAAGTTCATTTTGTGTAACTAGCATTGTCTTTTTCGATGAAGCTTTAAGTATTCAAATACAATAAATTATTATAGTACTGTGATAATTTAAAAATATCAGTACTGAATGTATCACATTTTAGATGTTTAAATAAAATTGCATTTCAGTTGGAAAGTGTTTCATAATCAATGTTTTATGCATGATTGATCTTTCTTGTTGTTTTATATTGTTTTACAAATGAATAATTTTATCTGCAGAAAATGTAACTAGGTCTTTCTTAGAAAAGCATAAGGTTTTGTTTTTAATTACTAATTAGTTTATATCTAAAAATTACTTTGCTTAGTATTAATTATGCTACTTTTAACAAGTATGAAGATTTGTAAAAAGAAAATAGGTTGTTTGTTGAAATAATTCGAAAATCATTCCCTCACTGTAATCTTAGAGGATTTAGATATATTTCTTAGGATATTTTCCTCAATTAAAAAAGAATAAGATGTAATGACACCTAGTCATTAAAAAATAAATATGCAATTCAGACAAAAACATCTTCCTATAATGTTTATGTTTCAAAATTTGGCACGTTGCAAAAAATAATAATTGATATGACCCTCAGTTGAATTTTAAAATATTTGATGTGCCTGAATGTGATATAAGGTTCTTGGGCGAGCCCTGAAGCACCCCAATAACTTCGTAAGGAAAGGTCCATGAGTATACACACTAGCTTTTACTACTAAAGTGACTATGTCCAACTGAATAAAAATGATTGCAGCACCCCTTGTGGAGAATTTTAAAAGCTAAGATATGAACTAGGCAGCAAAGCAAGATAGATGAAAAAAGCCAATGGCAAAATGAGTGTTGTCTAAGTATGAAGACAATAAAACTCTTACAGAAGGCATTTATTAGTCATAATATCATAATATAGTTTTTGGGGAATGGCTGTCCTATTCAGGAATGCTAAAATAAACAACACTTATATGCACAGGAATCTAATGCAGAGCCAGTTCAAAATACCATCAATCAGCAGCAATCTATATATACTAATTGCCAAGTGTCCGTCTGCCATGCTTTTTTTAAGCAGTTCCCGAATAGACAGAAACTTGCAATTTGGTACACAGGTTGATCGTTCCATAAAACCCCCTGCAAAAATCGTTTTTTCCGAAAATGTTCTGAAGAGAGGGTGCTCTACGCCAAAAAAATTCGAAATGTGAAATATTAGAAAATTATACTTTGCAATAAGATAGAGACTTCAAATTTGGTGGATGGGTAAATCAATCGAAAGGATTTAAGTGTGCAATTTCAGATTTCCAGTGTTTTCTACTTAAGAGGGTGCCGCACACCAAAATGTTCTTACCGAATAAATGAGAAATGGCTCCAATAAAATTTGATAGAGGTTTGAAATTTGGTATATGGGCTAATCATTTGAGGAAAACACCCAAGACAAATAGAGTTTCTCAAAAATGTTCATTTAAGAGGTTGCTCCAGAGAAAAACGTTCGAAAGGTGAATTGATAAAAAAAACATTCTTCGGGATGAGATACGAGATTTCAAATTTGGTGTATGGGTAGATAATTTGGAAGGAAGAAAGTGTACAATTTCAGTTTTCCAATATTTTCTACCACCCCTTTTAAAACGTGAAGAACCACCCCTTTTAAAACGTGATAGAGGCTTGATATTTGGTATATGGACGAATCATCTGATAGAAAACCCAAGAAGAATGGAGTTTTTCAAAAAAGTATATTTAAGGGAGTGGGTACTCCACACAAAAACATTCGAAAGGTGAAATGATAAAAAAAGCATGCTTCGAGATGAGATAGATACTTCAAATTTGGTGTACGGGTAAATAATTGGAAAGGAAGAAAGTATGTAATTTCAGTTTTCCAACATCTGCTATTGTAGGGGGTGCCGGTTATTAAATATTCGATTTGACGAATCAATGAAAAACGCCTCCTTTACAATGTGATAGAGGCTTGATATTTACTAAATGGGCTGATCATATGATACAAAAAACCAAGATGAATACGGTTTTAAAAAAATGTTCATTTAAGGGGGGTGCACACAGAAAAATATTTGAAAGGTGAAGTGATAGAAAAAACATACTTCACGATGAGATAGTTATTTGGCTGGTTGATTGGGTTTTGTCGCACAAAATTCAAAAAGGATATGCTGCGCTAAACACATTACGATGAGATAGAGACTTCAAATTTGGTGTACGGATAGATAGTTTGAAAGGAAGAAAGTGTGCAATTTCGGAATTCCTATATTTGCCACTTTAGGGGGTGCCGCAAACCAATACGTTCGATTTTCCGAATAAATGAGATACGACTTTTTTTAATGTGATAGAGGCTTGATATTTGATATATGGACTAATCATCTGATAAAAAACCCAAGATGAACAGAGTTATTCAAAAATGTTCATTTATGGGTATGCTCCCCAGAAAAATGTTCGAAAGGGACAATTATAAAATAGTATGCTTCGGGATGAGATAGAGACTTTAATTTGGTGCACGGGTATATAGTTTGAAAGGATGAAGTGAACAATTTAAGTTTTCCAATATTTTTTTCTTAAGGGGGTTCTGCACACCAAAACACTCAATTTGCCGAATAAATGTGAAACACAAATTATTCAAATATTTACATTATTCAGGGCTTACTTATTGTGAGACCGTTGATTTTCAATAGGTATACGGCTAGTGCATATTTAAATTTGAGAAAGAATATTACCTTGTACTTTGACAAGCATTGCAGGTGCCATCATGCTACAGGTTCTGATGATATGATTTTTTGACATATTTATTGCCTTCCATAAATGTATTTTGTTCATTCCTGTGTAGATTCCTACTTATTAGTAGGAATTAGTATTAGTACTTCTTACTAATTAAATAATGCACTAAAACTTTATAATTGGCTTTCTTCATCTATATATCGCCCGAGATTGTCGAGTTCATTATAATAATTTTTTTAATTAGCTACTATGGATATGCAATCACTTTTATTTGATCAGATATGATAATTTTACTATAGATAAAACTAATGTATACACTCATGGATCTTTTCTTGTAAAGGACATAACACTTAAAGATTTTCATAGAAACCCTGTATATAGTTTAAAAATATTTAATTAATTAATACTTCAATTTACCCAATTTTTGGCATTTCCATCAACCTCGTCTTTTGGTGGTAGAACAGAAGAACTTTTAAAATGATAGTCATCAATCCTACCGTCTTCAGGATTTCGGGGCAACTCATTTAACAGAAGATCTTGTTCAGAGTCTATCATATGTACTTCTGATGATATACAATTACTTTGTTTATTTGAAAAAGACACATTGTTGCCATTCTTCTGGACTGGTGCATCAACGGTGACCTCTTTATTTTTATCAATATCATTTAAAACTTGTGGTACTTCAAACTGCTGATTCAATGCCTGATCTGAACTTTTAATTAAATCACAAACTGTGTTTATATGCCCTACTTTAAATTTCCCAAGATCTAAATCATCTGATGGTAAAGGACAGCTTGATGAAGATTTTCGTGAGCAAAATCCAGGATTGTAAGAAATAGTACTATCCACAGAGCTTGTAGCAATATTGTTTTCAAATTGATATTCAATATTTTTCTTAGGAACATTACAGCCATCTTCATTTTCGAAATTCAAGCTTTTCTTCACAGAGAAAGAACACAAAGAATTTGATGTGTTATCAATACATGCAGAAATTGACACTTTTTCAGATCTTACATAAGGTGATTTATTCATAGAAAGGTGTTCTTTACCAAAAGTTTCTTTTGTAGTTTGACAACTAGAAACATCAAGATGTCTGGTGCTTTTTTTAGAGTGAGATTGAGCATTTGAGGGATGGATTGATTTTAAAGGAGATAAATTGCACATTTCTTGACTTTCTTCCACTACAGATTTTACAATGCTCATTGCAGAAGGCCAATTATTGTTTACATTAGAAGAATTGCTATCAGAATTACTATTACAATTAAGAAAATTTTTGACAGATTTTGGAGACTGGATTTGCACTGCTTTTTCAGTTTCACAGCTTCTTACAGGATTGGACATACCTAATTTGTCTATAATCTCAGAACTAGTGGTAGATGGTTTAGTTATTGTTATTACAGGATTGGCAATATCTTCATAGAAAACTTCATCCAAAGCAACATCCTCATACAACTTTTCTTCACACAAATTAATGGTTTTAAGGGTGTTTTCTGGGGTAACTACATTTTCTACAGTGATTTCTAGTCTTGATTTTATCGAAGTATTTTGATTAAAAAGTCGACTCGGGATAGTTGTAGGAATTTTACAACTGATAGTGTTTGTATCACTTTTGGCAAAACTATTATCAAGAATTGAACTAGACTGTAGTCGTAAATTATCTTCAGGGTAATCAAATGTATTTTGTAAAGAGATAACTCTAGTATCATCTTTAAGAAATTCTTCAATGTTTTCTGAATATTCTGGATTGTACACTAAGTTTGAAGCACTAGGATTAGGTTTAGGTGTAACCAAAGTACTTTCATTTTTTCCAACATTCTCATGTTCGTCCACTGGATGAGGTTGTCTCACATCCATTTCTGTTATAAAACTTAATTCCTTGTCACCATAATTGAAACTGTATGACTGTCTAATAGCCTTTCGCACTGCATTACAAAGTTCAATTTTTGTGCAGGAAAATGAAGTTTTGGGTTTAGGCTGTTTTCTTAAAGACATGAATACTTCAGGAAACTTAAAAATATTATCATCAATGTTCGAAGCCTTATTTATATCTTTTAACTGCTTAATTGCATAAACAATACCAGACTTAGCAGATTGAATAATTTTGTTATTAGAATCAACATCTTTGTCGTATTTTTCTACACTATTTAAATCACTAGATATTGAAGTACTAGGGCAAATAATGTCTTTTCTTTGCTCACTTTGGGAACTTACATGATTGGACAACTCTAATGTGGTAAATAAATTATTTTTAGGACATTTAATTATGGAAGTTTGTTTACTTAAATTGTCATTAAAATTCTCAGAATTATTGGAGCATTCTGTATTGTACTCAATATTTGACTTAACAGGATTAGATTCTGTTGCTAATGAGTTATGCTGAGGTTTACAATTTTTTTGTACTGATTTGTGGATTTCTCCTTTGTTCTCCCGAAACGCAGAATAAATACTTGTTTCACCCGGACTTAAAATATAATTTGAAGGAGTATTTTGCAGGCTGGCACAATTGGACAGATTACTGGGATCACAAGTCAACTCCATTCCACATGAAGAAAAATATTTAGTATTAGCACAAGTTTGACCACAGCTTACATTTTCACTTGGATAACCTTCTGTCAATGGAGTTTTACACGTCAGTTCCAAGTCAGATGCAAAATGTTGTGGATTATCATTTAAAGTAATATTTGGTCTAGATGATACACTATTTAATTTTGATTTGAAACCATTTTCATCTGATATTACATTTGATGACAAGCTTTCATTTTGCATAGCTGTACTTTCAGAATAGCCATCATTATGAACTTTTTGAGCTATCCAATGTTGCTCATTACTGAATTCTGATTTTTTTGACTCAGATAGATTTCTGGGATCACATGTCAATTCCATCCCACATGAAGAAAAATACTTAGTGTCACCACAAGTTTGAGCAGGGCTTACATTTTTATTTGCATCATCTACTGTTAATTGAGTTTTGCATGTCAGTTCCATAAAATCAGATGCGAAATGTTGTGTTCTCTTATCATTTAAGGTAATATTCGATCTGGATAATATACTATCTAATTTAGATCTATCATAATTTTCATCAGATATTACATTCACTGATAAGCTTTCATTTCGTAACATTTCTGTGCTTTTAGAACAGACATTATTATGAATTTTTTTAGCTTTACAATGCTGCTCATTTTTGTATTCTGGTTGTTTTGACTCAGAAAAACCACTCTTTTCAGCATTTTGAGAGAAAATAAAACATGAACTTTTATCATAATTTTTTGATTCAATGTCTGAATTATTTAAACTGTAATGGCTTTTTAATCCTAATGGATCATCAAGACTATGATCTTGAATTTGTAAGGAATCTGCCTTTGCATCCAGAGATGCATATAAAATCCTATTCTGAAATCTATTTTTATTATTTAAACAACTTTGTTCTTCATTATGAATATCAAACTGCTTATTCATATTGATACTTCTAAAGACTTTTTCTCCTGACAATATAGATAAATCTTTCTCCAATTCATCGTTTTCATCATTAAATATAACATTAGTCTGGAAAATATCTTTCTGTATATGGCTAGAACTAAACTTTGGGCTTATGTTGATGTCAGATGTGTCACTTTTAGCTAATTCAAAATTTTCGTCATAGCAAGTCAGTTCCATTGGATCAGAATTAAAATGTCTGGTTTTGGGATCGCAAATACTACTTCTTTTAACTGACTTCGACTGATTATCTGTTAAGTCAGATACATTGCAAGTTAAATCCATTTGAGTCCTATCCATGTCAGTAATTTTACCATAATCATTATTAATTTCATTTTGCATTATGAAGCTCTTATCACTGTACTGATTAAAAGAAGAAGGGTGTAAGTTTGTTTTGTTGAGAGATTTTATAGTGTGATCTTCCATGCTGAGATCTTTATTAAAGTTTTCAGTATTGCAAGTTAAATCCATAATACTAGATGTTGATAAATATGCTTTATTTGATGCAGCAGCTAGATCTTTATGATATGACTTTTCAATTGTGCAATTTGTATCTGTTAATGAACATGTTTTCTTTTTATTTTCTACTAATGTATATTGGTTAATTCCATTTCTTTCATATAAATTTAGATGTTTATTTTCATCAATATTTTGTAGTATTCTAACATTCTTCAAGTAAGATTCGTCTGATAGATTCTCAAATTTATCTTTTACTTTATTAGAATCCATTTCTTTTTTGCCATCATGGAGTAAATCTTCATTTGAAATACAAATTTCTTTATTAATCTTTAAAATATCGCTAATCTCTGAATCATAATTGCACTTCTGTACCTCATGAGATTTATTTAATATATTCTTGCTGGAGGAGCAATTATCTGATAAAATGCCTGAATATGTAGAACTCAAAATTATCTGTGGCTTTACATCACTGGATAGCGTTCGAGATTTTAACTGAGAATCAAAAGCAATTTTCTCCGAATTTTTTGAAGAGTCATTACAACCCAAAATAGTCATATCCATATCTTCAATACTCAATCTGGTTTTATCTAGATTTCCATACGGTCTTTTAAATTCCATTGCGGGTAATTCATTTAACTGAGCAATATTAGTTTTAATTCTATTTTCTTCATAACTTTTACTACTAACATGTAATTTTTCAAGATTTTCAGTGTCAGATTCAGACAACACCTCACTATCCTGGAGCTTTGGAACTATACAAGTCAAATCCATAGAACAATCAAATAAGCAAGTTTTATCAAAAGTTGACTTTTCATTGTTTTCAAGTGAGGACGACATATGGAACTTATTTGGCAGTTGATCATAATCTTTTACAGGCATTGAAGTTGGAATATCACTTGGAATGACAAAAGCTGCATTATAATCTTTCAAGTTAGATATGTGTGGCTCGAAAGAATGTTTCACAACATGAGAAGATTGTAAAGGGATTCTTTGTTCCAATTTTAGATGTCTGCTATTTGTGATCAATATATTTTTATTTTTTACATCAATATATATATTTTCCTTATTCTCCTCAAATGGAATGTTTGATACTGAAACAGGACGTACTACATTTACCAGTTCTTTTGAGGCTCCATACTGATGTGTGTCCATAATCTCACTTTGATTACTTGAAAAACTATTTTTTAATTCACATTTTTCAGGCATACTTTTAGGAATAAAGTTTCTTTCATCTGACATCAATGTTTCTGAGGGATTCAGTAATCGAATTTCTTCATTCATATCTTTTGCCAAATCCCTTTTATTTGTCATAATAAAACTTTTTCGCTGCATATCATCTTCAAAGTTTGAATTAGTATTCTGGACAAATGTCAATTCCATATCTTGACTGTCATTAAACTCTGCAGCAATCCCTTTGTAATTCTGAGAATTACTGTATAAAAGTTCATTAAATTCTGAGAAAACACTTTTTAGAGGAGAGATTATATTTTCTGGCAGCAAATTTGAAGTTGGAATCTGGATGGTACTTAGCTTTTTCCTGTTTGGTTCATCGTCTTCATCAGATTCTATTTTGTGTTTTCTAGAGAAATTTGACACAGAGTACTGTTCATGTTTCATTAGACATTTATCAATGGATGAAGAAATTTGTACTTGAACCCTAAATAAAAATAAAAGAAAGTTTAAACTTATAGAAACATTTTTTATCACAAATTCTAAATACAATGAAACTTGTTCTATGCAGCCACTTACAGCACCTATAATAAATGGCAGTTAAGGCAGTCTAAAGCAGCATTTTTTAGAGTGTGTTTCGTGATGTGATAAATTCACTGCAGTAAATCAAACAGCACAAATTACAAATAATTATGAATTCAGCCTGACATCTCTTCTATGTGGTAGCGCATCATTCAGTAATTTATGTTCAATAACACAGCCTCATAATTCTCATTAACTTAAACATGAAATTTGAAATTAATTATTTTACTTATTATTTATTTAACTTATGTAAGCTATGAAATTTTACACTTCTTCAAGTCTTACACCTTTCTGGTAGGTCGAACGGTCTGATCTCAACAACAACAACACTTCTTTAAGCTGGAATTAAACAGTGAAAGGACGGCATTCGTAACATAAGTAATGCAAGCAATTTATTAAAACTCACATTTTGAGGAAAACATTACTAAAATGTTTTAATTAAAAAATCACATCAAATTTTAAATGCATAATTTGATCCTAAAGAGCCCCAATTTTGATGCTAAAATAATGCCAATTAGTACACTTGAACAGAATTGTGCAAAATCTTTGGAGTACTTTCAAAGTAAATAAATAAATTAAGAAACATTTCCCTAGACTTTTATTTATTTTGGGGTTCCAATATCAAATTGAATTTCAAAATAGATTCTGCAACCAAAAAAGTTTGAAAAACACTGGTCTAAAGGTTTATCCAAATTGCTTTTAAAAGGTGCCATTTTTATGAAAAAATTCAAATTCTAACATAAAATTGCTAATTTTTGAAAATAAAATGCTAATATTTTTTAAATCTTGAATTAAAAATCAATCTGCAATAAAAAAAGATACTTTGGTAATAACAGTATGAAAAGTTGATAAATATGTTAACTAATTTTAAAGGCAATAAAAAAAGGTCTTCTACATCAGGATAGAGTAACCACACCAGGAAAAAGCATGAACGTGTCTGTCAATAAATAGTTGTATTATGTGACCCAGGAAAGAAATCATTACCAAACAAGAATTAAAAAAAAGGGAGGGGGAGAGGGAGAAGAAAAATCTTAAAAGGAAAGGAAAAATTCAAAGATTCAAGACACTTTTTCAACGAATAAAACTACAAACATAAGTGCCCTATGATTTAATAAATAATAGGGAAACAAGCTGTTTCAGAGGATAAATGAGCCATTATTAACTTTCAAAAATTAATTATTGTAAAAATACTTGTGAATAAGAAGACTATGAAAAAAATGTAGCAATAAAACAAAATGAAGAGAACAAGCTATTTCGGGGGCTAAATTCATAAAAAAAAAAAAATTTATTCAAATTGCTGAAAAAAAAAAAAATTTATAAACCACAAGAAAAATTAAGAAAATAATAAAAATTTAGGAAATCAACCAATTTTGGAAAGTTATGTTGCTCCTTCATAAAATAAATCCAAATAACATACAAATTAAATTAAAAATGTAAACAAATAAAATATCACAGTATTAAGAAAATTAAAAAATGAAGAAAAGAATTTTAACAAGCCATATGAGCTAACTTCATATAAATTCAAATAGCTCTCAATCGAAACCAGAATATAACAAAAAATAAAGGAAACAACTGGTTACAGAAGCTATATGAGTGAACTTCATCAATTAAAATCAAATAACATTCGATCAAACTAGTTTAAATATGATTAGTGAATAAAGAACAACAAAAGAATAATATAATAAATTTTGAAGAAAATAAGTGATTTTGAAAAATAGATGAGCTAACTTCATCATGAGAACAAACTACTGTAAAAAATACCAGTGAATAAAAAGATTGCAGAATTAAAATACAGTAGTACCCCATATTCGTGGGTAATACATTCCCAGACATATCATGGTTACATGAAACTGTGGATAATACCGATTGCTATATATAATGTAATATTCGTGCAACATACACAAATATTGTAATGTTTAATTGATAATTATGGATTACATACATTAAGACATTACCAAGACCAAATAAAGTAATAATAAAATGTGCATTCTGTACAACACACTTCATTTTTCCCTCTCTCTTTCGGACGTATGAAAATAAGGGATTCTGGCATTTCAGCCTAATCCTCAAAAGATGATAGAATAGTGAAAAAAATACAGTACACTTGTACTGTATAGTATCATAAGTAGTTTCAAGGGATGACAGACCAATAAATCATTTATTTCCATCATCAAAGTGCTCTCTGAGCAATGAAAAAATGTGTTATTGTTACACATTTTATAATGGATATCCTACGTTATATACGTACCTGCACATAACCTGAAATAATAAATATTCATAAAAAACTATATCCGCCATTTCGCTCAAGGAATGCAGACCCAGTTATGGCTTGAAACCAATGAATCATTTATTTCTTTAAATTTTAAATTTCTATTTCGAGCTATGGAAAACCGTGGATACTGACTCAACAGATAAGGAGGGGGGGGGGGGGGGGCGTGACTGCATAACAAACAATTGAAGGAAAACAACCAGCTTTGATAGGCTACATGGACAATGCATCAATTAATAGTTATTTAAATTTAAACTTTTAATACCTTATTTACCAGTTTCACTTGCTTAGAAAAGAAATCAACAACATTACAAAGGCAATGGCTAATCTAAATTCTATTGAATATAATTATATCTTTTTAGAACATTAATTTATGGTATTTAAATATAATGTGTATAAAACTTGCTGAAAGATCCACCAAATTGAAAGACTGAAATAGAAGCCCACTACAGAATATTTCGTTATTAGCAGAGATTTTGAAAGATATCTGCACTCAACCAATCAATTTCCCATTTCAATGTTACACAAATAATTAGCAAAATATGCAAGAGATTTGTGAATAGACCTAGTCCACTGGTGGGCTCTGTGAATGTGGGCTACAAAGAAATATAAAATTATAAGGTCAATTTAGACAGACCAAGTCAAAATGAAGTTTCATTTGGGACTTCCATAAAAAAAAATAAAATAATAATACATTTTTAATTTGAAAAATAAATATTTCTTCACCCTATGAAACAATATTCTTTATCACATTTGGCAAAAGTTTATTTATTATCATACTAAAAAAAAAGTACCCAGAATTGTCCAAGTTTTAAGATACAACCTCTGATTACTGTTGTGAAAACCAAAAACGCTTTTATGATATACCCGATTAGAATAAAAAATAGATAACTTGTTGTACATCCATATTACATCTTAAATAATAAAAGGCAATGTCTGTGTGTCTGTCTGTCTTATACACTATACGTTCAGCGACCGCACGTCGGAGAGCTACGAAATTTGGCAATCGGAGACCGGGGGGGGGGGACACACGTGAAAACTGATTTTTAAAATTTTAATTATTTTTTTTGTTATTTAATGTTTTATGCGATTTCGACCGTTTTTTGCCCTTTTTTCTCCACAATCCGGACATCATAGAAAAAACAAATCACACCACCTGAAAGAACAGACAATTGCGAGTAAAAATATATCAATTTCAACTCTCAATTTCGATTTCTAATATTTTTTAAAAATTTTAAAACAAAAGTCACTTTTAGCTCAAAAAAACAATTTTTGGTTTTTAAATTCTCGCATAGTGAAAAGTACTCATAATTTCGACTAATAATTTACATTTTTAGAAAGCTGAAATATCTGGCATTCTTACAAGTCTAATCTGGTCCAGAAATAATGAAAATTGCCTTCAGGATCGCAATTTTAAAGACGGCATGATTTTAAATTTCTCGGCTATCGGCTCAGTTCTTCAACGGCATTCTCCCCCCCTCCGCAGTAGTTTCTTCCCCGTCTCCATGGAGACCGCGCTTTCGGTTTTAAATGAATTAAGAGCCTAGCATAAGTGTTGTATACATCGGGCGAAATTATTATATTTATATGATATTTTAAATAATTTAAATGATTGAATTATGGTGGTTTGAATTGTGGTGATGTATTTGAAATTATTATATTTATGTATTGGTGGAACGATATGGATGATTTTTTGATTTTAAATCGATATTTTAATTTATGGATATTTTAATTTATAGATATTTTAAATGGATATTTTAATTTTATGGCAATTTTAAATGATGGAACGATGGAACAAAGATGGTGGAACTAAGAGCCTATCATATGGTCATTATAAAATTTAAATTAGCGCGCGAGAAGTTAGCGCGCGGGAAGTTAGCGCGCAAGAATTGCACTCGGTAGGCCTGGGTTCGATTCCCGCCACTGACGCGGAGTACGATCACATTAAACATATGGGTCGATAATTCCTTCCGAGAGGTTGGTGGCAGGGAAAGGAGGGTACGGTCTATGTGGATGCCTCCCCCACAGGGTTACGGTCTAAATTGGGTGAATAAAAAGAATGTTGGAAATAATCAATACATCGCGATTCACGTTCCCGTGAACGGGCGTTTATGCAAATTTAATATGAACGACTCTTCCCGTTCACCGACATGAACCGTGACGTTTTTCAACATGAGGTTTCATGCAAATCAGTTCTCAATGCGTACGCATCTGATTTGCATATCCGGGGGCGTTTCCGGAACTGTCCATTCTCGGATATATAGGGCAGAGGTTTCTTGAAGCAATGAGGTCGGAGAGTCGATCGAGATCAGACAGATCGATTAGATCGGATCAGACGTCTGAAGAAGTCAGACGAGATAGACACTGATGGTCTGATGCAGGCAGACAGAAATGTTTTTGACAGAAGTACTGCGGAATATCGTTTGACGACGGTGAATAGTCGAAACGGATGCAGATGTGGTCAGTTTGGACCAGCATGTATTGAACGTTAAATTTACTTACAAACGTTCGGAAGCCGCTTTAAATATTTTCCTGATGTTCTATCCTTTGGTTTCCCTTTGCCAAGTGTGATATCTTCGATGGTGGCTGAAATACACGCAAGTGATAGAGGTAGTATAGTAACTTACTACCAAATGCTTCAAGGAATCTCTGTCTAGTCATTTACAACTGAAAATCTTTTGTACATAGTATATTTTTGATGTTTTACGGCATGGAAAATTACCAGGTACGTGTAATATGCCGAGTTGTGTTTTTCATCAAATAAAGTGAACGAAGTTTTTCTTTAAAACTGGACTTGTGTACTTTCATGACCCAGCCAACACTTATTGACTCTGACAGTGCGTGCTTTGCTATCTTTAAATTTTAAATTTTCCAAGAGAAACGGTTGCGGGGCCAGTTCAACGCCCAATAGAGTCATAAGTGCAAGTATCTTTAAAGAAATCGTTCCAGTGTTCAGATGGGGGCCGCACATGGCACCATTTTGAAGTTCGTGTGAACAACGAAACGCAACAGTGTAAACGTAAACAGTGTACAAGAACTTTTACTTCTGCTTCTTCAAAACTACGAGTGGCCATGGAGGCAAGTAGAACGGAGTTGCTGACGCGGGACAACTACGTCACCTGGCGTACCGACATCTCATTCGTCCTCAAGGGAGAAGGATGTTTCGGACACGTAGATGGAAGTGCTAAGCCTATCGAGGAAGATGCAAGTCGCCGCGACTACGATGATTTTTATCGCCGGAAAGACCGAGCATTAGCCATCATTTATCAAAGTTTATCCTCGGAATACAAGGAGTTGATAAACGTCACCGACGAACCTAGTCAAGTATGGAATACCTTGAAAGAACATTTTCAAGCGCCTTCCCGAGCCAACCTGGTTAGATTACTAGATGAGTTCTTCGACGTTCGGCCGGAGCAAGATGAGCCTGTTGACATTTTTTGCTCAAGACTGCAGAAGGCCGTGACGAGGCTTAAAGACGCGAAACACCCCATTGAAGACCTATATGTAGCATTCCAGTCGATTCGGTACCTTCCGGAAGAATTCCGAGGTATCGTTCAACTTATATATCGATGGAATGACTCGGACTTCAAGCTCAGCAAAATACAAGCAGAGCTAGCAGCGGAGGAGAGCCGGCTGAGGCAGCAAGCAAGTGACTTTTCCAAAACTGTGAGTTCAAATTCTGCATATTTTACTTCTAAGAAATTTGTAAATAGAGTAAAAGTGTCTAAACTTCCAAATGTATCTCATAATGTGTCTAATGTAAATACTTCTAGTCATAATGTAAATATTTCTAAAAGTAAAATTAAGTGTTTTAAGTGTAACAAACTAGGTCATACTAAATCTAATTGCAGTAGAAATAATGGATCTAGTATTGTGGAATTTCTTGGGTCTCCACAGATTGAGGCTAATACTGTAATCGATCCTAGCGATAGACTCAGCTGGGTAGTAGACACTGCTGCTACGCGACATTTCTGTAATAACATTAAGTTATTTTCAAAATTTAATGAGTGCAAAGGCACTTCAATGTCGCTAGCAGTAGGGGATGTCGAAAGTCCAGTTGAGGCTATCGGGACGGTGGAAATGTATGTCTAATTTAAGGATAAGCAAAGTATTATCAAATTGGAAAATGTTATGTATTCTCCTAAACTTAGGAGAAATTTATTAGCTGCATCTGTTCTTGAGGAACAAAATTTTAGTTTTAATGGAGCTAATGGGGTTCTATGGTTTTTTACACCTAAAGGGGAGAAATTCTTTTATGCAAAAAGAAAGGATGGGTTATATTTTTTAAAACCTAAGTATAGTACCCAGGAACAACATAACGTAGAAAACCGTCAATCTAAAGATAGGGATCGAGATGGAGACAAGAAACACAAAAAGGATAAGAAATCCAAGGATAGGGATCCTAGTGCTTCCAGAAAAATAGACAAAGTAAAAATAGCACCTAATCTTAAAGAAACTAAATTTAAATCTGACAAAACAAAAACTAAGCAGAATAAAAATGTGAATAGTTCAATATCTAAGCCTAGCAGTTCAGTAACTGAACTTAATAGTACAAACTGTCTTTGGCATAAACGATATTGCCACATAAACGCTGAATATCTCCTCCAAACCAGCAAAGTTTCTGCAGTAAACGGACTTCCTAGGCTTAAATACAAAAAGTTAAATTGTAAATCGTGTAAATTGGCTAAGTCTAGGAGAGTATCATATAAACCCACCGGTAGGATAAGGTCCACTAAACCATTGCAATTGTTACACATGGATGTGTGTGGTCCCTTACCCACAGCCTCATATGGTGGGAACAAGTATGTCTTAACTATAACAGATGATTATAGTAGAAAAGTTTTTGTTTACCTCATGAAACAGAAGTCAGAAGTATTTTCGCATTTTAAAGAGTTTCAGGCCAGAGAAGAAAGGCAGTTAGGTACTAAAATTCTATGTATCCGGACGGATAATGGGATGAAATTCTGCCATGATAAGTTCAAAAATTACCTGAGGGATATCGGTATTAAGGCTGAGAGGACTAACACATATACCCCACAGCAAAATGGAGTATCAGAGCGATTCAACTTAACCGCATTTGACTGTGTTAGAGCCATGTTGAACGACAGCAAATTGCATGACAGATTCTGGGCAGAAGCAATATTGTGTTTTGCATACACTAAAAATCGAATATGTCACAAATTTAAGACTAAAACACCACATGAACTCTACAGTGGTAGAAAACCTTCAGTCAAACATCTTAGAACCTTTGGTTGTAGAGCATATGTAGGCAAACCCAGTCAGCTCAGAAAGAAGTTAGACATGAAAGCTACAGAAGGGGTGATGGTAGGCTATGCTACTAAAACTAAGGGCTATAGGATATTTTTGTCAGGAGAGAAACGAACAATTGAGACCTGCAATGTGAGGTTTGATGAGGGTGATGTAGTGGAAGGCATCCTGGACCCAATTTGTCCCAGAAATATCTCCTCAGGGATATCAAGAGATAACCTTTCAGAATACTCCGACGGGGAATATCCGAGAGAGCAGTCTGATGGGGGGGCAGGAGAGAGTGAAGACACTGGTGACGATCCGTCTGAATCCAGTGAGGAAACGGACTCTCCTGCTGACTCCAGTATGACTCCTTGCTCGGATATTGCTTGGCAGCGAAAGACGGTTCCAAGACCCGATGGGAGTAGAACCGATGTGTATTATTACGCTCAAGGAGATAATAAAAGGCTGAGGTCGCACAATGATGTTAAGAAATATTGTGATAAAAGGAATATACAATTTGATCAGCAACTGTTTAATTTTCGGGAAAATAAAGGTCTTAAAAGGGTCAGAGGCAGACCAGAAGCAAGCAATATTGAAATAAATATACCAAAAGGGTACAACGCTGCTATTAAATCTTCCCAGTCCGAAAAATGGTGTAATGCTATGGATGAAGAAATGGCCGTAATACAAGAGAGGGGTGTCTGGGAACTAGTTCCTGCATCCACCTCACAAAAGCATATAGGCAATAGATGGGTCTACACTATTAAGAAAGACGAGAAAGGGAAAATCAAGAGATTTAAAGCTCGTTTGGTAGCCCAGGGGTATGGTCAGAAAAAGGGAGAATCATACGATGAAGTTTTTAGCCCTGTTGTTAACTTCAACTTAATTAGAGCATTCTTCTCAATTTTCGTATGCATGCTTGGCTGGATGCATTTCCAATTAGATATCAAATCTGCCTATCTCTATGCGAAATTGAGTCAAAAGGTATATATGAAACAGCCTCAAGGTTATGTCAATCAGGAACAGCCTGATTATGTTTGTTTGTTGAAGAAAGCCATTTACGGTCTTCATCAAAGTGGAAGAGAATGGTTTAATGAACTTGACACCAAATTAAAAGAATTAAATTTTTTAAAACTTCAATGGTGTAATTGTGCATATATTTACAATAGCAAAGTTCTTATGCTAGTCTATGTGGATGACATAATTCTCTTCTCAAAATATCAAAGGGACATAGACCACATTGTTTCATTACTTAGCATAGAATTTGATATCAAGGTATTAGGAAAAATTAGAAAACTTTTAGGCGTGGAATTTAAAGAGTGTGACAATAAATTTTTTATACATCAAAGTCAGTATATAGATAAAGTATGTCAAATGTTTCAACAGTATAAATATCCAGTTACTTCACTTCCCATTTCTAAAGGGAATATTCTAAGTAAAATAGATTGTCCAAAGACAAGTGGAGAAATAAAGCAAATGCAAAGTTTTCCTTACAGGAGCTTAATTGGGTGTTTGGCTTTTATATCTAGTAGGACTAGACCTGATATTTGTTACGCCATCAATATATTATCTCAATTTCAAGAAAACCCTGGAATTAAGCATTGGGATGCATTGTTAAGACTTTTAGGATATGTTGAAAAGACTAAAAACTATATGTTGAATTTATCTAACATTCAGGAGTTAAAATTGAATTGTTATTCAGATTCTGACTTTGCTGCAAACCGAGATGACCATGTTTCCCTTGGAGGCATGATACTCTTTATTGACAATGTACCTATTTCTTGGCGTACCTTTAAACATAAGTGTGTCAGCTTATCAACCATGGAAGCTGAATACGTATCACTAACTGAAGCCGCTAAGGAAATGGTATGGGTACAAAACATAATTGAAGAATGTCATTTACTTGGGTTAAATTTTAATAAAAGTAACAGTGTTATTTTTAGCGACAACCAAGCAGCCATTAATTTTTCTAACTCTCCAATTGAAAACAATAGAACTAAGCATATTGATGTTAGATATCATTTCCTAAGAAATTTAATAGTCAATGAATCTTTTAATGTTAAATTTGTAAATAGTAAAGATAACTTAGCAGATCACTAAACCAATGACTAAGGAAATAATACTTAAATTTTGTAATAAAATTTTTAAAAACTAAATCAAAACTTTTTGAGATTAAATGTTTAGTCTAAAGAAAATTTTAAATACTAAATTGAATTTACAACTTGGGAATTTTTTTTAAAAGATGTCATATATATACATTATTGTTTATCTTAAACCTCATTGATATAAGATAGTATATCTTGAGTATAAATTTTTGTGATATTGAATCTTTTTCACTTTACACCTTTGTATATACATCCATTTTCCATGACCCGCATGATGCTAAATAATAGCTTATGTGTATAAAATTTTGTATTTTTCAACTTGGTAAAAAGTATGTGTTGAAAGTTTTGATAAAGGAATTTTATTATCTAATTACTTGCATCATGTATTTTTAAATATTTGGTATATCAATGCAGTCTAATAGTATTAATTATGTATACTTATATTGTGTTAATAGACTAAATTTTTTTAAGCTTTTTGAATTATAGTGTTTATACTCAAATTTAAAGTAAACTTAAATTCTATGCTTATACAAAATCTTAATCTTTTAAAGTTGACTTGTTTAATATGATAATGTGCTTATACTTAAATTTTGGATACTTATAATTAAATTTAAACTAAAATTTCAATTTTTGAATGCTGATACTTAAGCATTGAAGTTGTGTTGTATATAAATTTCTACTTGATGTGAAATGTTGTTGTTACAATATTGTCGACAATACTTAACTATTTTTTCAGATGCTATAAGTACTTATGCATTTTATTTTAAATTTAATAATGATATAATACTTTAAATTTTTTCCTTCACTATATGTTTGATAGGATACTGGGGGCCTTGGTGTTTATTGATATACCTTGGTTTCTCAGAGTAAGTTTTCTTTTGCATATGCATTGAGACTTAAGGATTTGCATGAGGGGGCCGATTGTTGGAAATAATCAATACATCGCGATTCACGTTCCCGTGAACGGGCGTTTATGCAAATTTAATATGAACGACTCTTCCCGTTCACCGGCGTGAACCGTGACGTTTTTCAACATGAGGTTTCATGCAAATCAGTTCTCAATGCGTACGCATCTGATTTGCATATCCGGGGGCGTTTCCGGAACTGTCCATTCTCGGATATATAGGGCAGAGGTTTCTTGAAGCAATGAGGTCGAAGAGTCGATCGAGATCAGACAGATCGATTAGATCGGATCAGACGTCTGAAGAAGTCAGACGAGATAGACACTGATGGTCTGATGCAGGCAGACAGAAATGTTTTTGACAGAAGTACTGCGGAATATCGTTTGACGACGGTGAATAGTCGAAACGGATGCAGATGTGGTCAGTTTGGACCAGCATGTATTGAACGTTAAATTTACTTACAAACGTTCGGAAGCCGCTTTAAATATTTTCCTGATGTTCTATCCTTTGGTTTCCCTTTGCCAAGTGTGATATCTTCGATGGTGGCTGAAATACACGCAAGTGATAGAGGTAGTACAGTAACTTACTACCAAATGCTTCAAGGAATCTCTGTCTAGTCATTTACAACTGAAAATCTTTTGTACATAGTATATTTTTGATGTTTTACGGCATGGAAAATTACCAGGTACGTGTAATATGCCAAGTTGTGTTTTTCACCAAATAAAGTGAACGAAGTTTTTCTTTAAAACTGGACTTGTGTACTTTCATGACCCAGCCAACACTTATTGACTCTGACAGTGCGTGCTTTGCTATCTTTAAATTTTAAATTTTCCAAGAAAGAAGGTTATGGAGATTGTCGCGGAGGGCGCGGTAGCCCAGTGGTTAGCGCGTGGGAATTGCACTTGGTAGGTCCGGGTTCGATTCCCGCCACTGCCAAAACTGCTGCCGTGTTCAGGTGGAGTACGATCACGTTAAACATGTGGGACCATAAGTCCTTCCGAGAGGTTGGTGATAGGGGAAGGAGGGTACGGTCCCTGTGGATGCCTCCCCCACTGAGTTCCGGTCTGAATTGGGTGGCACTTCCTGGCCCTCCAAACAGTTACCTTACACCTTACTGGTAGGTCGCGCCAGCAAGTGTGCCATGGTTAGAATTTGCCACGGTCAGAATTTTCAAGGGTAGCGAACAGGCTGGTCGCCAAAGGCGGCTAGTCCTAAATAAATGTGCAGAACACACGCAATCTAGGATACACAGCCTTCATTAGCTCAAGCTAAAAAGTAGGTCTTAAAAAGCTGAGATTCAAATTAAAAATAATATATCAAACTATATGATTGCTTTGAGAACAAACACCTCACATTGAGAAAAGAAAATATCACTATGATGAATAATTCCAAATGCAGATATATATATATATATATATATATATATATATATATATATATATAAAAAAGAGAGAGAGAGAGAGTTTTCTTAACCGAGAAGTAAAATTAAAAAATTTAAATGCTATCTCAGCAAATTTTCACCAGAGTTTTGCCATTTTTAACACAATACTCAATAATATAAAATCAAATTTTAAAAATTGAACAAAATCTTTTGAATTTGCAAAGTTAGAATTTTGCATTTTAAATCCTAGTTACTCTGATAACACGTGTCTGGAATGGAGCATGGAAGATTCGTCTGCAGCTGCACTGAATAAAAAGATCTGGTGAAATGGCAGAAAATGGTAGTTTTTCCGATTTAAAAGTTCATAACTTTTTAGAACATCTTTATTCAAATTATCATTTGTGTAATCAGATTTTCCGACATTTAGAGCAGAAAAAATATTTGCATGACGGAAATTTGTTCAAAGTAAAGTCTAAATACATGTGTAAATCAAAAAAAATATATTACAAATCAAAATTATCATAATAGTTAGGGGTTGCCATGAAAATACATATTTGGAGCAGGTCTAACACTGTTTGTATGCTATCAAAGGTGGGTTACGATAAAAGTTTGAATATCACATATTTAGGTGTTAATTTTTACCCAATAAAAACAATTTTATTATTTTATAAGATTTTTGTAACACATCATGCACATCTCTATCATTAAACAGCTGTATATTAGTAATTAATAAATCTTAAACATGAGGCAAATGATTTTTGACTCTTTTGGAAATTTTTGTAATGATTTAGATTTTTGAATTACATATCTACCTTGAAGTGTGACTGAAGTCAATATTTTCTCCAACAGTAATTTCAGACTTTGCTTCGGAAGATGAGTCTGCATTAAAAGTAGATTCATACTCTGAACCTGAAAACAAATTTAAATACACAAAATCACACAAAATGCACTAACTTTATTTTCAATATTTAAAATTAAAATCTTAGATTAATAAAAAGAAATATTAAAGTAATGAACACCTTTAAAATGTGTTGTTGTTGTTGAGAACCAGACCGTCCGACCTACCAGAAAGGTGTAAGGTAACCTTTAAAATGTGTGTCAAACCTATTTAGAATTAAATTATAAATATCCACAAAAAATGCAGATTTGTTAAAGGTTTTGCATCCATTATTAAAAGAAAAATAAATTTATCAAAGTAAATGTACTGCTTAAGACTGCTACAAATAGATTTAACTGCATTTGCATAATTATTGAAGTTAAAACATTTTTTAACCCCAACTCTCACTTCTGAACTTAAAGTGAACCTACATTTTCCATAATGATATAACTTAAAACAGCCCTACCTGATTTACTAAGGAACATTTGGAAGGAAACCTGTAGACCGCAACAAAGCTTGTAAATGGAAAAGTTGAACAACTTATAAAGCACAAATAACATTAATAATGCCACATGCAGCTGTTTTGAGGATACGCAGGATCCCCTTCGTCAGTGCAAGAGAACCAACAAACCCAAAATTCAAAAGAGAAATGGGCACGGAAGGAAGACGGACTTCAGGTTTGTTGGTTCTCTTGCACTGACGAAGGGGATCCAGCATATCTTTAAAACAGCTGTATGCTGCATTATTGTTATTTTATGTTTTTATACATTGCTCAAGTTTTCCTTATCCAGCGCACAAAGTGTATATACTTATTGAAAGTGTATATACTTATAGTACTTATTGAAAGCTTGTAAATGTTTCTATGCAATACTTGGATCATTCCTCTCAGAGTCATATGTCACTATTAAAGTCAGACAGGAGAAGTCTAAGAATACTTTGAAGAATGGCCTTGTACTCTCTTTAAGTGTCTCTGACATCACTGAATTCTTAACTCATTGAATGTCCATTGATTCGCATTATACAATTAGGTTTGTTTCTAGTGATTCTATTTGCTCCATTTCCTTTAGGAAGCGAACCCCCGCATTAACCAAAGGATATCGGCACTTCATATAATAATATAAGCGAGAAGAAATGAAGAAAAGGAAAGTGTTATCAGAATTTTCATTGATTTTTTTCATAGGGGTATATTTTCATCTGTTTCTACTGAATATACTGATTGGTGTTTGCACAGTGTACATCTATGTAGAGCTTAAATTATAGTTCTCTTATTTATAAATCACTGCCTGTCACGCAGACAGGAACTATTTTATATCAGCCACTCAATATCTGTTACTAGCTAATGAATGTCTATTACTAGCCAATTTTAGTACAAAATTGCTACCACATATTAGTGTCCTTAACTCAATAATATAAACTGGAATAATTAAATACACAAAAAAGAATAAGTAATTAAAATTATCTTCTCGTTATGATCACCTGGAATTTCATACCACTATTATCAACTAACATAGGTTATAAGCTACAGTGGCTTATATAATACTTGGGACTAATATTTACAAACCAAATTTGAAAATTACCGGTCAACATTCCTACTACAAAATTTAGGCTGTAGTGCTCAGGAAATCTTCAATCTCTGTCGTAGTCAGGTAAAACCATGTAGGTCTGAAATATCGGTTTGTGTAAACCTCAAATGGGTGTATCGATGTATAACCTTATGATATATCAATATTTCCCTTCAATGTACATACATGTGATATTGATGGATCTCAGCATTGGTGCAATAGCTATCAAATACATAAAATATCAAACATTGAAAGCTATACAGTTTTGCTCTCAAGTCTACATCATAGTGCACAATGATTTACCCACTTCAATGATCAAGACGAGAAAACTTAAAAACTTAAGGGAGAAACAGGTATATTAAGAAATAATCTGTAATTATGGCAAAAAATTAAAGTTGAAAAAATCTTGAATAATTAAAGTGTTATATAGGGGGAAATGAATTTAAAATTGCTCTCAAAAGTATTAAGTAATAATGCTTCACAGTAAATTAATATATTTTTATAATGTCTTGGAAAACAAATGTTATAAAAGACCTACAATGAAAATCAATGGTAAGATTTCAAACAAGGTTAAAAAAAATAGTGAATATAAATGTTCAAAATATTCAGAACATGGATAAATTAAAAACTTAAGAAATGGAAAAGATAGGGATACTGACTTACAGAAAAGAATTAGTTTTAGAAGAAAAAACCACTTAAAATAAGTTTTGAAAATATATTAAAAGTTAAAAATAAGGAGATAGCATTAATAAATTCATGTTAACAATTTTACTCATTAAAAAATAAAATATTTCTATGAATTTATCTTTGTGTTATTCCATAAAAAAAAATGCTTTATAGTTTTTAAATTTCTTAAATTTTTCCCAATTTTTAAAATCTTCCTCAACAACCAAATAATAGATCTTTTCTTGCTAACAGACATATAGTAATACCTTGCACCTAATTAAAGTACTCGCCAACTCAAGACATGGGGAGGAGAATTGGTTGTTTAACTTATGTGTACTGTATAATAAATCTATAAATAAGTAAGTGTAATAAAACTAAATTTCAAAATTATTATATTAACACAATTTTATTATTTAAACACAATTTTGCATAATATTAAGCAAGTTGAAAAAAACACTGCATATTTTGCAGCTGTCAAGAACTGGCCATTAAAGTTCATGAACTTAGCGGCCAGTGGCTACTAACTAAATATGGAAATTTAGTTAGCAGCCACTGGCTTTTAGCTAGGCTTTAACCTGAAGTACCTCTGTACCAAATTTTGTCACTATTCAACACTTAAGATTTCCCACTACAGATGATGATACACAAACATATTTCATTAAGTAAGATGGGTTGATTTCAAAACATCTATATGTTTGTCACAATTTTAATATTTTTTTAAAAAAACTTTTAAAAATACTATAAAAATTATTTTTGTAAAACTTTTAAATAAACATTATTGAAAATGCAAAACAAATAATTTACAAATTACTTGGGCTGTGATAGATCCCCGCTGAGGCCGAAAATTTACGGTCAAAACTCTGAACAAAGTTTTCAGGCTTGGACCAAACTGGAATCAAATTTAAAAGTTAAACCTAATCTAACCCTAACCTGGAATAAATTGGAAAATTAGGCATGGCAAATTCCAGTCTCAATTATGGTGTGAATTGGGTGTTTAGTATTACACACAATAGGTTTGATTGCCTGACTGTTGTGCACTGCAAGACGAATTGCTGATTTAGCTGCAAAAATAATTATTTTTAATCATGAAATTAAAGTTCATAATTTTGATTTGAGATAATAATTTACATTGTAAAAGTAAAAAATAAGTGTTTGCATCTAAAATATTTGACGCATAGCACTCATAAAATGAATTCATTATTTAGAAATGCATACATTTTGCATACAAATAAATTTAAAATTGTTTTATTATTAAATTGTTAATAAAAAATGTTCATTTATAGTTAGAGAGAATTGACTTGCTCAGTAATACAAAAATATTAAAACATAGATAAATAAAAGTGGCCAATTTCAATTGGAAAAAAAGTATAGGCATATAAGCCAACTTCTATTTGAAAAAGTATAAGATTATAAGTGGAAGTTAAACAAGAAAACTTTTTGAAGATAAAAAATAGGCATTACAATTATATTTTATTATAATTATACAAAGTGTCCGGATGAAAAGCATCCAAAATAACCAAATTATATCTCAGAAAATATTTACTAAAGAAATTTCTGGTTTACATCATCAAAGGAAAGCTGTCAAGAGATTTTTTCTGAATATAATTATCTAAATGAATTTCAATGTAGGTACCTTTGGTAGCATGACAACCATTAATTTCAGAGAATAAAATAATAATCAAAATACATGAGGACAGTAGACATTATTCCACATTACTTGAAACATGTTTGGTTTAACTATAGTCACAGCATTTGTTCTGCAGGCTTTTAGGTGCTGAAGATCATAAAGTTTGATCTGGTACACTGTGTTTTTGACATAATCCAGCATAAAAAAAATTCAGTGTTAAATCTGCTACTGACCTCATCTACGGTCACTAGCTGGCGCATACTTGTGAGCAAGTACTAGTTGACATATGCACATGAGTGCATGTGCCAATGCATGAAAAAAAATTTACAAACCAGAAGTTTATATAATAATTACTTTCTGAGATATACTTTCATATTTTTGTAAACCTTTTATCCAGACAATTCATTAGAAAGGATGAACTAGACTTCCAAAACCCAGATATGTTTTAAACAAACATCATGGGATATAAAAATGTGAAATCAATGGTTTGGATTTCAGTATTTGAGTTTGCATGCAGCTGATCAAGGAATACTTTACCTTATACATAGTTTAAAATATAGTAAAAAAATATTTTATAACTTACATGGAGAAATTAGTGTTAAAATAATTATTTAAAACAATTTTTTTATAAAGCCTGCCCAAACCATGCCCCCATAAAATTTGTAACTCTAAAGCAGTTTGAGCCCAACTCGTTTAAAATTTGTAAAGCTAAATCTGTCCATGCGCGGCCTGCTCAAAAGTTTCAGAAGACAAAGTTACCCGAGCCCAGCTAGCAGGCAAATTTATACTCAGCCCGGGCCTGTGTAGTTCTCTAGGCCCATGTAACTTGTATAAAATATTTATCTGTTTTGTTTTTGCAGCAAAATAGATAGATATTGTTTTGCTTTCACTTGGCAGAGTACCATGTAAAAGCAAAACATTTCAGTTTGAGCCTATTTCTAGATAAAGTATGTGTGCATTTGTTGTATATATACAGGTTATTCTATATCAAATCAACACAAAAAAAGTGACATTTTCAACCCGACAGACACCGATTTTTTTAAAACTTGGCTATTTTGTTGTCCATTCATATACTAGACATTATGAAGAAAAAATTTCGAAGTAATTATATGCAAAGTCCCTTTCTCATTCCTTGCCCTGAAGCAGTCATGCTGCCCGGCTTTATGATGGTAGGTCAGTTGCTGGCACCTCAGGAAGATGAAAAGCATCTAATTAGTGATGTCTAGACAGAGCAGACCATTCTAATAGAATTCAAATACTCCAACTCTGTGGCAAAATTGCTAATATTTGAATTTTTTTGTACCTGCTTTCAGTTTCATAAAACTTTTGCTTGAGTTGTTACAATATTTCAGACTTTACCTTTTCCCCCAGATGTATCATTAGATGATTAAACAAACAAAACTTTGTTCTTTAAAGATTTTTGAATTCTTTGTAATTTTCACTTTGTATACTTGGCTTCATTTGGTCTTTTTCTTTGTCAGCATGTTCTAAGATTGCTGGTACATTTCATCCATCCCAAATGTCTGCATGGGGTGCCCATCCAGAAATACAAGGCCTATACTGGATTAAATAATTTATTACCCCAGAATATGAGAATACGGCTGGAGGTCATGTTTGTGGGATTGATTCACACTATTAGGGCAATCTTGATTGCAAATTCTAAAAATAAAATTCAATATTTTATTCTTTATTCTACTAGAGTATAATATATCACTGAAATACATTATTTTTATATAAGGATATGTTTATATTATATATATATACAGGGTATCCCAAAAAGATTAGTAAGTGAATGGGGTATAATAAATAGTATAGTAAACGGGTAATAATAGTAAACTATATACAGGGTGTACCAAAAAAATTGAAACACAATTTAATTCGTTACCTGTTGGAGATAAATGGCTAAAGTAAATTGCAAAAATGTTGAAAGTAAGGTAGGAAATAAGATTACGTTAATGAAATAGTTCTCCAAATTTAATTTTTTTTTTAAAAAGTTACACTTTTTAAATTTTTATACAACCTCCCTTAGACAAATTTGGTCAATCAGGAAAATTTTATTTTTAATGGAACAAGATCATTAAAAAAACCCCTGCATATCTGTATCTTTAAAATCGACTGAATTATGATAAAGGAAAAATATCTGACGCCACTTTTCCATACCATGTGAAAGGCTGTTTCATCAGTGAAAAGAGATCATAAACAAATTGACAATGGAAATTGTTTAGTTCAAAACTATGTTAATATGTGTCAAAATTTTTTATCACAAATGCATCTAAATAAAGCATTACACAGACAGAGATCATATAAAGCAGTGGAACTCACTATGCAGTTGGGTATCCTATGTATTATCATCCAGGTTTATCTTTTTTGTGATATGTCACAAATTTACATTTCTAATTTGATATAGGGTCCCTCTATTCACAATGTTCAATTTTCAATTAAATATAGCCCGTTCAATTTTAAAGATACAGATATGCAGTTTTGTTTTAATGATCTGGTTGCATTAAAAATAAAAATTTTCTGATTGACCAAATTTGTGTAAGGGGCCGTATAAAAATTTAAAAAGTGTAACTTTTTGAAAATTAATGGGAAGACTATTTCATTAACGTAGTCTTATTTCCTACCTTACTTTCAACATTTTTGCAATTTACATTGCCCACTTATCTCCAACAGGTGAAGAATTAAAGAGTGTTTCAATCTTTTTGGGACACACTGTATATATATATATATATATATATATATATATATATATATATATATATATATATATATATATATATATATATATATATTATATATATATATATATAATTGAAGAATTTTAATTTACTTGTATATTTATATCAGAGGTTGATCATATATTGAAATAGTTCTGTATAGCAAAAATGAAAATAAGATGGTCTGAAGTGAATATTTGATATCAATGACTATACGACAAGCTTGTGAAGATGTTAACAAGAACATTATAAATAAAACATCTATATATACTAATTGCCAAGTGTCCGTTTGTCTGACTGTACCACGTTTTTTAGACACTTCCCGAATAGATAGACTTGCAATTTGGTACACGGCTCAGTCGTTCGATAAAACCCCCTTGAAAAAATCGAATTTTTCAAAAACGTTCTCTAGAGGGGGGGGGGGGGGGGCTCCACACCAAAATGTTCGAAAAGTGAAATGGTAGGAAAGCATGCTTTACGATAAGACAGAGACTTCAAATTTGGTATATCAGTAAATCGTTCGAAAGGAAGAAAGTGTGCAATTTCAAATTTCCAATATTTTCTACTTAAGGGGGTGCCACACACCAAAATGTTCGATTTACCGAATAAAGGAGAAAAGGTTCCTTTAAAATTTGATAGAGGCTTGAAATTTGGTATATGGGCTAATCATTTGACGAAAACACCCAAGACGAATATAGTTTTTCAAAAATGTTCGTTTAAGGGAGTGCTCCAGAGTAAAACGTTCGAAAAGTGAACTGATAAAAAACCATGCTTCGGAATGAGATACAGATATCAAATTTGTTGTAAGCGTAGATAGTTTGGAAGGAAGAAAGTGTACAATTTCAGTTTACCACTATTTTCTACTTTATGGGGGGGGCCGCACACCAAAATGTTCGATTTTTAGAATAAAGGAGAAACGTGCCTTTTAAAACGTGACAGAGGCTTGATATTTGGTATATGGGTGAATCATCTGATAGAAATCACAAAAAGAATAGAGTTTTTCAAAAATGTATATTTAAGGGGGTGGGTACTTCACACAAAAGCATTCGAAAGGTGAAATGCTAGAAAAGCATGCTTCGCGATGAGATAGACTTCAAATTTGGAGTACGGGTAAAAAGTTGGAAAGGAAGAAAGAGTGCAATTTCAGTTTTCCAACATTTGCTATTGTAGGGGGTGCCTCTCACTAAAATGTTCGATTTGCCGAACAAATGAAAAACGCCTCCTTTACAATGTGATAGAGGCTTGAAATGTAGTATATGGGCTAACCATTTTACAAAAACACCAAAGGTGAATACGGTTTGACAAAAATGTTCATTAACAGGGTGCTACACAGAAAAACGTTCGAAAGATAAAGTGATAGAAAAAACATGCTTCTCGATATGATAGAGACTTCAAATTTGGTGTAGGGTAGATAGTTTGAAAGGAAGAAAGTGCGAAATTTCAGATTTCCAGTATTTGCTACTTTAAGGGGTGCCGCACACTAATATGTCCGATTTTCCGAATAAATGAGGCATGCCTTTTAAATGTGATGGAGGCTTGATATTCGGTATATGGACCAATCATCTGATAAAAAAGCCAAGACAGAGTTTTTCAAAAATGCTCATTTATGGGTGTGCTTCATAGGAAAAGTTCGAAAGGAGAAATAATAAAATAGGGTGCCTCGGGATGAGATTGACTTTAATGTGGTATACTGGTAGATAGTTCGAAAGGAAGAAGTGCATAATTAAGTTTTCCAATATTTTCTTCTTAAGGGGTTCTGCATATTAAAATATTCGATTTGCCGAATACGTGAAACGCGAATTATTAAAAAAAAAATTACAATATTCAGGGCTTTCTTATTGCGAGACCGTTGATTTTCAACGGGTATTCGGCTAGTATATATACTAATTGCCAAGTGTCCGTCTGGCAAGCTTTTTTCAGGCACTTCCCAAATAGATAGACTTGCAATTTGGTACACGGCTTGGTCGTTCGATAAAACCCCCTGGAACGTTCTCTAGAGGGGGTGCCACACACCAAAACGTTCGAAAAACGAAATGATGGGAAAGCATTCTTTGCAATGAGATAGAGACTTCAAATTTGGTGTATCGGTAAATCGTTCGAAAGGAAAGAAGTTTGCAATTTCATATTTCCAATATTTTCTACTTAAGGAGGTGCCGCATACCAAAATGCTCGAATTACCGAATAAATGAGAAACAAGTCCCTTAAAATTTGGTATATGGAATAATCGATAAAAACACCCAAGACGATAATAGTTTTTCAAAAACGTTCGTTTAAGGGGGTGCTCCAGAGGAAAATGTTCGAAAGGTGAATTGATAAGAAAACATACTTCGGGATGAGGTAAAGATTTGAAATTTGGTGTAAAGGTAGATAGCTTGGAAGGCAGAAAGTGTACAATTTCAGTTTTCCAATATTTTCTATTTTAGGGGTGTCGTACACAAAAATGTTCGATTTTCAGAATGAAGTAGAAACACTCCATTTAGAATGTGACAGACGCTTAACATTTGGTATATGGGCGAATCATTTAATAGAAAACCCAAGAAGAATAGAGTTTTTCAAAAATGTATATTTAAGGGGGGTGGGTACTCCACAAAAAAACATTCGAAAGGTGAAATGATAGAAAAAGCATGCTTCGCGATGAGATAGAGACTTCAAATTTATCTTTTTTCAGTATTTTTCGAATAGCTGCTCATATAACATATGTTTTTTTTCACTATGAGCCCATAGTTTTCTCAACTTAAAATTTTTGTATAATAGAGATAGAGTATTCACAAAATGTATTTCTGAGAAAAAAAAATTAAAGAAACACTTTTTTCACTTATACCAAATTTGTAGATAGTTAGAAAGGAAGAAAGTGTGCAATTTTAGTTTTCCAACATTTGTTATTGTAGGGGGTGCCGCACACTAAAATGTTCGATTTGACGAACAAATGAAAAACACCTCCTTTATAATGTGATAGAGGCTTGAAATTTAGTATATGGGGTAATCATTTGATAAAAAAACCCTACGATTATTACGGTTTTTCAAAAATGATCATTTAAGGGGGTGCAACACAGAAAAACGTTCGAAATATGAAGTGATAGAAAAACAAGTTTCACGATAGGATAAAGACATCAAATTTGGTGTACTGGTAGATAGTTTGAAAGGAAGAATGAGTGCAATTTCAGATTTCCAATATTTGCAACTTTAGGGGGTGCAGAACACCAATATGTTCGATTTTCGGAATAAATGAGACACGCTTCCTTTAAATGTGATAGAGGTTTGATATTTGGTATATGGGCCAATCATCTGATAAATAAACCCAAGGCTAACAGAGTTTTTCAAAAATGTTCATTTATAGGTGTGCTCCACAGAAAAATGTTCGAAAGGAGAGATGATAAAATAGTATGCTTCGGGATGAGATAGAGACTTTAATTTGGTGTACTGGTAGATAGTTCGAAAGGAAGACGTGCACAATTTAAAATTTACAATATTTTCTTCTTTAGGGGGTTCCGCACACTAAAATATTCGATTTGCCAAATAAATGTGAAACACGAATTATTAAAAAAATGACAATATTCAGTGGTTACTTATTGTGAGACCGTTGATTTTCAACGGGTATTCAGCTAGTTATAAATAAAACAGGTATTAAATTGGTATATAATACCCCTTTTCCCCTGTTCTATATATAAGTTAGGGAATTGAAAAAGAATTATATGTGGTAAGGATTGGTAATTATACTCCCTTAACTACACCCTTAGATTAAATTGTTATAAATCATATATGTAATGCAGGCACTAATCCCCTTGTTCCCTGCATAAACATACATGGTGTAAAAACATGAATAGTGTATAAGATGAAAAATTGCAAAACAGAAAAAAAAATTTTGCAAGTGGAGCTAGGTCTTCCTTGCTCCCCAAAATTTTTTTTTAAATGAATGAATTGAAAAATGTGAAAAGCTTTTCCGAAACCATATACGTTATCAAAGGTCATACCTGGTTTGTTAATGCTGATTCTACGTTTCTCTCTCTCTCTCTCTATATATATATATATATATATATATATATATTTGAAATGTAATAATAAGAATTATGTAAAAATAAAAAATAAAAATACAATTCAAGTATTTGAAATGTAATAATAAGAATTATGTAAAAATAAAAAATAAAAATATATATATATATATATATACATATAAAAATAGCAATGGTTATGAGTTTATTTAAAAAAATATGATTAATAACATTTACATTCTCTTTTAAATCTTAAAATTGAGTGGGGGGTGGGGTGGGGGGAAATTATATGCACGTTAGAAAATGTTTATAACTATTAGTCAAGTATAATGATGTTTATTTGAGAATTTTTTATCAATTATTTTTTTTTTAGGTTTCCAGTATTTTTCGAATAGCTGCTCATATAACATATGTTTTTTTTCACTATGAGCCCATAGTTTTCTCAACTTAAAATTTTTGTATAATAGAGATAGAGTATTCACAAAATGTATTTCTGGGGGAAAAAAATGAAAGAAACACTTTTTTCACAGTTCAAGGTCAAATCAAGTGACTTTGAAATGAAAAATATTATTTACAGAATCATCTGACATATCACAAGAAAGGTCATACTTTAAACTACAAAATAAGCTTTATTTCAATGCAATCTGTTGATTAGGTCAAAATATACAGGCATTTGAATATGGCAAGAATCATTAAAAATTACCAGATTTTCCAAACTTCAAATTTTTATAAATAAAAAAATAATGAAAATTGGGTACTAACATTTTGCATAGAGTCTTATATATGAGTGACCAACAAATTAACCAAGTTTTAAAAAAATCGGTGTTGGTTAGGTTGGGAGCTGTGTTGATTTGACATGGAATGACCCACATACTACAGTAGAAACCCTACTAAATTAGAATTTATAATGTGGTGAATCATTTGCTTAAAAATTCATTCGATCATTTGCAACTATGGAAATAAATTAATATTAATGTCACTTAAAAAATTGCCAGTGGTACTTACCTATATTAAATACAAATTACCAATGAATTTATTGCCATCAAAATCAGAAAATTTTTCGATTTTTATATTTTTGGATTACATCTTTTTTGAATCACAAAAGGTCAGATTTAGAATACTATTTAATTAGAGGGAGATGAATGATAGATAAGGATATTGTTGACTTTGATATGATTCAGTATTGATACATCAGTAACCAGAGTTTCCCCCAGGCACTTTTGGAAGGGTGCAGCGCCCTGCCTGCCCTTTTTTTACCAGAACAGCGCCCTCCTTGCCCTTTGTACGAGAAAAGCACCCTCCCTGCCCATTTGTTAGCAGATCAGATCCCCTGCTTAGTCTTTTGTTAAGAGAGCAATGTCTGTCCTCAAACGAAATTCAACCAGTTCAGATAAGTCCCAGAACCCTTTCTCTGCGTTCATTACCGTAAATTTTGATCATGTCTATCTCCCCCCCCCCCCCTGCTCCCTCCTCCTTCAAAAAAAGAAAAAGGGTGATCTAGTGCCAATAAAAAGAAGATTTACAGCCCCATATCATTTCTTTCCTTCACTGAAAGAAACAAACGGAAAGGGGAATATTAAGCATGTACATTCCTTCTTCCATCTGATGAAAACTTTCAAAATAGTTTTCTTTTTTAACTTAATTTTTTGTTAAATTATTTCATGTTTGATATGCATTTGAGTTATAAAATTCAGTAAATGTAAACCCTGTACGCATATTTGCTCTAAAACAAATATTTAAAAATATAGATTTCCGGACTAGGGTTCTTTGCGCCATTTGCGGGAAGATGTTTACGTTGATTCCGCCGATTCAGTCAAAACCGGAGGATGATAGAAAGGGTAGGGTGGGGTGAAAAGTTGTTAGGTTAGCACGGTGATTTTAGCGGGCTTGAATGATATATGGGAGAGCTTATTTTCTTTATATTGTTTACTAATTGCCTTTAGCTTCTTCCATCTGATGAAAACTTTCAAAATAGTTTTCTTTTTTAACTTAATTTTTTGTTAAATTATTTCATGTTTGATATGCATTTGAGTTATAAAATTCAGTAAATGTAAACCCCGTACGCATATTTGCTCTAAAACAAATATTTAAAAATATAGATTTCCGGACTAGGGTTCTTTGCGCCATTTGCGGGAAGATGTTTACGTTGATTCCGCCGATTCAGTCAAAACCGGAGGATGATAGAAAGGGTGGGGTGAAAAGTTGTTAGGTTAGCACGGTGATTTTAGCGGGCTTGAATGATATATGGGAGAGCTTATTTTCTTTATATTGTTTACTAAATGCCTTTAGCTACCAGCCTAGTGGCTTTTTGAAAATTCTCTTAATATGCTTTCTTGCTGCAGACTGTGTATCTCCGCTATGCGCGAAAGTCACGGATAAAAGTACTCCTATTTTTTGTTCGTGTAATAGCTATCGACTGTGTATTTGTCCACCGCCGCCCTTAGAGAGGATCGGACACCACTCAAGTGGTGGGACCTGGACTCCCCACCAATTTTTGAGGGAGGAGAAGACTTGAAAAATGCACAAATGAGAAAAACGAAATGGAACCCAGGAATTTGTATGGGCAGTCCTGATCTGACCACTACGCGTTATATAAAATATAATGAAAACTCCGCTCCATGCAATAATGATACGTGGACATATATAATTCACGTAGCGGATATACTCCCAATGCAGGTCATGCAATAGCTATTGGCTGTATATCTGACCATGGCAGCCCATAAGGAGGGTCGGATACCACTCAAGTGGTCGGGCCCCCAATAATTTTTTGAGGGAGGAGAAGGCATGAAGAATGCACAAAAGAGGAAAACGAAATATGAAAGATAATCCAGAAATTTGTATGAGCGGCCCTGACCCGACTACTACGCAGACGGATGTAGTACGCGTTATATATAACATAACGATAACTCCGCTAAATATAATAACGATTCGACATATTTAATTCGCGTAGCGGATTTACAAAATTAAGCACTTTCTTTTAACGAGTGTATGTAATCCGCATACAATGCATGCAATAACGATATATACATTGTGCAGACGCGTGCAAATCGTGTGACATTGTGTTATGAACACGCCCTCTATGCGGGCTTATGGTTTAACAGATTAGCCCGTTGCACGACATCCGCATAGCAGATTTGAAACACAAAATACCCCCCCCCCCCCCATATTGGCGGACTCGTCTTTGACCCGCTCCGCGGACGCATGCAATAATAATAATCAAGCTTATTCAATAACGATGCGCCCGCTTTAGGGAGGTATGCAGTAGTTGTCGCTCGAGTACTCGCCCGCTACGCGAGTTTACGGCTAAAGATACGGATGCTGCGCAGACACACGAACGTACGTTGCTTGCACTATTAATAACTCTGCTCCATGGAATAATGATTAACTTAGCAGCTAAACATTTGCTAATCCATTGTTCAATACTTTCTTTATACGATGATTTTATGGAGCTTTTTAGAATTTTATTTAGTTATTTAAATCAGGTTCTTTTATTTTTATTTTTTGTAATCAATACATAACAACAAACAATTAATATTTTCAACATTTAAATATATCTTATCCCTTAAAATCATCAAACCTCATTGACTAATGAGAAAATACTAAAAATCAAAATTTAATATCCTCTTTTTTAAATTTAATAAACTAAATTTATATAAATTCAATAATTGTAATTGCTAATAAACCCAACTGCTCAAGACTATAATTGCATTTGATGTAAAAATAGCATTTATTCAATGATAAATTTGTTCTCAACAAAAGGAACATTTTCATACCTTAGTGGTGGTGGCTCCAGTCTGATGAAGCCAAAATTGTTTTGAATGAATAACATTTTGTAAAATAAAACTTTAGTAAAGTTCAATAAAGCTATTCGATTTTTTCAGATTCATTTATATTGTTTACAGGATTCCAAAGTGCTACAAATGACTCGATAACTGTTTATAGCTAGTTAGTACTTTAGTTTTCACAACGATTTTATCTGGATGTTATAGACCATAGACTTCACGTTAAAATATAAAATTATTTTATGAACTTGTTTTTCAGTATATAAATTAAACTTATCTGACCTGAAATCAACCTGACCTATAATCTATAGACTTGCCTGGCAGCACATAATATGTATATTTTCATTTCTTTTGTTTAAACCTAACCAATCATTACACATTTTTAAAATCTCCAAGTTCATTTAATGCTAATTTTTTAAACAAAGTAAGATTATCTCATACTCATGCACAAATATTTCACCAAGGAGTAAGTGACAGATTCAGCTGAAACAATAGTAACATTTTAAGTAAATTAAAGCTTTCCCACACATTGGAAAACCCATGTTAAAATACTAAAATATCGAAATTATAACCATTATACTTCGAAAACAAAGAGCTCATCCAAAATCCAATTATATACACTTGTAGGGATTTCAAAGAACTATATTCTTGCATAATTGTTTACAGGTTTAGTTTTTGAGATAGCATTACAAACTTGAAAAGGGGAAATTTTCACTCTTCTTCAACTTGACAAAACAATTACTCGAAAACTATAAGCACTTTTTAAAAATATTAATATAGATTTAGCAACTAAGTTTCCTAATACATATTTTTAACCTTTACTATTTATATCTGTCTTTTATGGTTTCGAAGATATTTCAAGTGAAAATAAGCAAAATGAAAAAAAAAACACTTGTTCGGACAGATACTTTATGTTTTTCAAAAAACAAGTTCAAAATATTAAAAAATTGAAATTAATTTTATATATTCACAATCTTAACCCATTTTCTACAAAATAAGAAAATATATTTACATTTTTGTCTATTAGACTTGGAAATATACACGACAAAAAGTGTTTACATTTTTTTGCAATGCTGTAATTTTCGTCATAAAAATCCCAAGTATAAATGTTATTCAAACATAAAAAAATATGTGCCCTCTTTTTCTAAGAAGTGCCCTTTTTCTGGTAACAGCACCCTGCCCTTTTTTAATCCTGGGGGAAACTCTGCATCAGTAAACTATATGTATCAGTACAAAAAAATGATACATTGCCCAGATCTGCCCATTACTACAGAAGCATCTGTAAACTTGATTTTACTTTTACAAAATGCATAATCAAAAATTTAATTACCACTTTTTCCAGGCACATCATATATATTTCCAGTACAAAGTTCCCTACAAATAATAAAATACAAGTATGAAAAACTGAGTAATAAATTGAATAAATCTTTATTTAAAAACTATATATGCTAATAAAAAAATTAAAATACTATAACATGCATGTTAATAAATATAAAATATAGATTTATATAAAAATTCAACTAAAGATAAAACTTACAAATATAAATATATATAACTAAATATATGCCCGTCATACGATGGGTTGCATAGTTACATAAAAATGCTCTCCTATTCACCTGCTTAAAGCACTTGCATGCCTAAAATCTTTAGATACATCCCCTGTAGACCATTTTCCGCTTTTGATCAATATTATAAACTACTGTGCGACATAATAACAAACATATTACATTATGATTCCCCCTATCCAACAAACAATGAAACTTTTTATATTCAGAATCTAGAATATCAAAATAATAAATCCCACAAAGCAGCAAGAATTATAAAAGAAACTAAATTTAATTTTCCGAGACAATAAATAATCATTAACTTGACATTTCCCAAAATTAATCAAATTGGTGATATTGTACAAAATTCCATGCAAATTTGTTGCTAAATGTGATAGACAGGGATAACGGCTCTTTTTTTTCCCCTTTCTGAAACATGTGACCTACCTGATGGTGTAAGGTAACTGTTTGGATGGGTGAAACAATGTCACCCAATTTAGACCAAAACTCAATGGGGTGGCAACCACAAGGACTGTACTATTCTTTCCCTAGCTCATCATCTCTATGATGGACTTTCGGACCTACAGATTTAATGTGCTCAAACTCCACATAGACACTGAGATAGTTTTGAGCAACATCAGGGATTAAACCCGGGGCTGTTGAAAGTAAGTCTAAACTAGTTAAGCATAAATGTTTTAATTTTACAGTGTGATGTCATTGGTTGCATAGTGATAGCATGATTTTATGCATGTCATAACGAATCACAAGTATGACATCATCGACCAGTCCGTCTTCAGTTTTCAAGGTTTGATCGACAGTCATGCAAATTATCTCTTCCAAGAAAAAGTAGGAGACATTGCAAGGGTATTGGTATATGTCCGTGACATCAACCGCTTTAACATAAGTACTGCAAGTCGGTGAAGGGTCACACTGCTATTACTGTTTAGCTTACTCATTTGCATTTTGAAAGTTCTGCTGCACAAACTTTTATCAACACAGAATGACGAGTTAGTATTTCTATTCATCATGTTATGCTTAGTTACTACTTGAAGTTTCTGTCACATGGATGTTTTTGAATAAACTTTTGAGTTTAAATTTACTTGACTACAATGTTGTTCCTGCCTGAAAAATATGTTGAGTATCAATTGCTCCAGTCAGCCCCAGTATTTTACAATAAAACTCACTTGGCAATATGCTTTTACTTAACTGCACTCTGCTATTTAAACTTCGGTACTTCAAAGTTTAACAGGGTCTACCATATGTGAACCTCATGCCTTAACAACTGAGCTATATCGACCTTGGGCTTTTCTTTTAAGATAATATCAAAATAATTTTTACTAAATTAAATACTAAATTAATACTAAATTTATTGCAATAATAATGGTAACTCAATCACCAGGTCAATTCAAAATTTGCCTATGATTCTAACTATATCACTCTTGTAAAAAGGAAAAAATATTTCTGATAAAAAACAACTTTTCTATTGATGACTTGTTGAGTGCTGTTGGTACCTATCTTTTGGGTACCAGTTCTCATTGCCAGCACAATTCCTATCAGGATAGTCTAGTATACACATGCATGACTTCTGGCTTCTCTTCAATAACACCTTATAGCACCTGAGCTCATCATCAAATCCTGTTTCAACATCTAACAGTTACACAATCAATATTGATTGAGTATAATATTATTGACTTAATTTTGGGGCAACACTCAACATGTTAATACATTTATATGTGCAACCTAAAGAAATGCATCTTACTTAAAACTGATGGAGCAAAATTCTAATGAATGCAAATATATAGTATTTTCAGGATTTGTTGAAAAATATTATTTTGGCTTGCAATTTCGATTTTTTTTTTAAACTTGGAAAGCATTCAAATTTGCAACAGCTTTAAAATGTTATGATTGGCTGATTATTATGATTATGCAAAATAAACCAAAGGTTCAATCGTATCAACAGGGTTCATGCCCATTTTTCAAAATGAAATTCCCTGAGTTTTCCAGGTTTTCCCTGTTGTCGTCATCAAAATTCCAGGTACTGCATACTACTCTTAATGCCAATTTAAAAAAAAAAATTAGATTTAATTGATATTTACTGTGAATATATGACAGTGAGAAAAAAAAACATTCAAAATCACTCAAAATTTTCTATATTTGCATACAACTTTATCTGTATATACAGTACAACTTTGAAAATCTGGACTTTGCCAATTTCGGATTTTAGAATTTTCCGGATTATAGAGACAAAATGTCAAGTTAACTCATTAAAAAATATTATTTAATACAAAAAGAAAAAGAAAGTTTACATTTTTATCATTTTGTTTAAACATTTGAACTAATGTTTGTTGATTCATTAATTTTGGTTTGTGGGAAAACAGTTTTTCTTTTATCCTGTAGGTAGATGGGCATTATTTCCTGTTTGGTTACGAAGTTTCTTTGTTCATGACCTTTAATTGCATGATTGACTGTTTGTACATGATTATCAATAGGTGTTTTTTCTGTCGACTGTTCCACGAGGGGGTCATTGTCACGGCGATTTGATTAGCATTACAGTGCATATGGCCATAAATCCCCGTTAATTTGATTAGCATTAACGCTCATGTGGCTGTAAATTTTTATTATTACGTTGACATTACTGTGCATGGGGCCATCAATTTACATTGCTCTTCACAGAAAACAATTTTCTATAGGAAACTATGCAAATTCCGTAAACCACAATATGAGGAAGTTTCCCGCAGAAACTACGAATAATCTGTAGTAATTGGCATCTCAGTGAGTAGGTCGGCAAGTTAAAAATTCCCAGATTTTTTCAGAATTTTGAACAAAAAACCGATTTTCCCTGCAATTTCCCTGACACTTCAGTTCAATTTCAAATTCCCTGTAAATTCCCGACTTCCAGAGTACACACAAACCCTATGTCAATCACCTTTTTTCAATAAATTTTGATTGGCATTCATAAAACGTTTTCCTGATTTTTGGTGCTTTTATTAATAAAGTATAATTTTTACAAAGTTTAGACAAAATTCCTTTATATATTTCAACATAATCTAAATTAAAGGTCCTATAATAAGGAAATTTAACAAGCATCCAGCTGCAAGATTTTACATTCTATTAAAAAAAAATGTTAATTTAGCATGATTTGGTGATTTTTAAGATATTTTTTTAGTTTAAGCAGCAAATGAATGTTCATGCATTTCCCCATAAAAAAAACTCATGATTTTGCAATGACAGTTACACAGGTGTCACTTTCTTATGCCAGACCTGCCAACCCTGGACCTTCAAAACTAGGGACATTCATACAAAAATTAGGAACATGATCATGGCACATTATTTTTGGTGGCATATTTAACATAAAATACCTTAAGGATTTTTTCCCTGAAAAAGAGAATTTCAAAATCAAATGAAATGGTTTTTCAATTTTCTAAAAATAATTATACAACAGCATTTTTCTTTTATAAATAAAAGTAAAAAAACAAAATTTTCAAAAAATAGAAAAATAATACAATAGGAGTACTAAATTCTACATATATATTAAAAAAATTACCATACACAAGTTTCCGAATAATTAACTATTTGATCAAGTTAAAAACTAGACTCATTTTTTGTTTTTCACATTTGAGCATAAAAAATCCCCAGTAAATAACACATACTCAGTAAAACTTGATGGAATATATATTTTATTAGTTATTTTAAAAAAGTGACCTAAGCATTTTAAGAAGGACCATTAAAAGGACCTTCAAAAGAAATTCCTAGAAATTATTTTTCTGTGTTATTAAACTCTTGTTGAATATTGTACAATTATTTTGTTAGTATTTTAATGTTGATTGTACCTGCTTCAAACATTGTTAAAGTAATTCTCATATCATTAAAGTATTTTTTTTTTTCTTAATGGAGGCTCTTGAAGTAACCTCTCATTGACTTCTGCTACATGGTTGTTTACAGAGGCTAAATCTTTTTGTAAACAGCAATTGTTTTAGTTTATTCCAATATGAGCTTCTGTTCCTCTTTTCAGTTTTGAAAGAACATTAAAATTTGCAATTTTTGAGAAACAGCATGAAATTTCGTGATTTTTAAGAAAAGATGTTAAAATTCACAATTTTCTTAAAAATAAAGCTAAAATTCACAAATTAGTTAGTGATTTAATTTTTAAAAGCTAAAGTTTGCGGAAGCCTATTTAAAAGCACTAAAAATGTGAAGAACTGTCTTTTTGATTGCAATTTTTCATGCTTTTCTTTCTATATAAATCATGAATTTAGATTTTTAAGTTAAATAACTAGTGCCCTTTTGCAATTTTTCAAGAAAAAATGTGAATTTTAATGCTTTTTCTCAAAATTTGCAAATCCATATGAGAATTTCATATCATAATTTTTGAGGAAGAGCACAAAATTTTGCAGTTTTTGAGAAAATATGCTTAAATTCCCAATTTTTTAAAAATAAAACTAAAATTTGCTATTTTATTTAAAAGTGCTAAAATTTATGACTTTATTAAAAAAAAGATAAAATTTATGATTTTATTAAAGAAAAGTCAAAATTCCCGATAATGTATTTAAAATTGAGAAAAACCATCTTGATCCTAGATTTTAGTATTTTTTGTCTGTAAAAATTATGAATTTATACCTTTAAACTAAATTGTTAGTTTTAGTGCCATTTCTAAGCAATTTCCTACCACTCCTACCCCCCAAAAAGAAAAGAAAATTACGAATTTTAGCACCCTTTCTCAAAGTGCATAAATCCATATAGAAATTTCATATGATGTTGATTGAACACATGGAAAATTATAATCCCCTCCTCAGTAAAATGAGACATACTTGTGTAACACTGGTTCCCTTCCACAAAACAAAATAGGGAAAAGGCGGTAAATTAAAAGTTGAGAATAGTATTTGTTTACACCATGCCTTCATGGTTTCTACATGTCATACATTACATGTAGAATTAGTATTCTTGCTGAAATATGCACTAGTAGACCAATAAGGAAACTAAACTAGTATCTCTAGACAGCTTTAACTAGTTCCTGAAGTCTTGACACATGCATAACGTTACTGTTTTGAAATTCTTTTGAACGTAGGTGGTTCAAAAAGTAAGGTAACAAGAGCTCTCACGGGTGCACAAATTCGGCATGCCAATTAAATTCCATGTCTAGATAAGGTGTCGTGTTGTTGCATGACAACGCCCGATCGCATATGGCCTCGGTTACACATGATTTGGTACAGCGTTTCCGATGGAATGTACTGGAATACCCACCCTACAGCCCAGATCTCGCACCAAGCGATTTTCATCTCTTCAGATTGTTGAAGAAGCACCTGGCAGGTCGCCATTTCACAACTGATGCGAAGTTCAGGAAGCCATTGTTGAGTGGCTCCGCAACCTGGACCCAGATTTCTTCTATGCCGGTTTCGATAGAATGGTTTACCGATGGAACAAATGCTTCGACAACCATGGTGACTATGTGGAAAAATATTATGTACCAGTGCCTTGCTAATTTTGTGCATCTCTTTGATTTTGTGAATAAACCTTTTGTCTCACAGGACTCGTTACCTTCTTTTTGAACCACCCTCGTATATTGCACTCAACAATCAACATTTCCCATTCTCTTTCTTTGCACTTGGCTGGCACAAAGCAAGGACTGGAGATTTTCCGGGAGAGAAGGTAAGAAAATTTCATAAATAAAGAGGAGAATAGGAAAATTTTACTGAAATTTCAGATATTCATAATTTTAAGGATAAGATTTGTATACTGAGAGCTAAAATTCTAACAAAAGTACGAAAAATTCATGACATCTGGCAGGTCTGTCTTACCCACACAAACGACCAAGGAAATTTGTTCTGTAGTTGCACATGCACAGAATTTGCAATGAATAGTTCAGAAAAATATATTTATTTGCAGCGGCCTCAGCAAGCACATTAGTCGCTACAAGACAGTTTAGTCTATATATTTAACTGTGACTTGTCTATGTAGCAGGCTTACTATAAACATCTCATAACTTTTCAAAAACAAGTAACACATTGGAAGCTACAGAATATCCTGGAATATATATTTTTCTATTTTGGGACTTACCGGTTTGATTTTAGCAAATTTTGTGTATATCATTAGCCATGGCCTGCCTGTATAATGGGTTATGTGGATGGCCACATAGTGGACAGGTATAGAGGCCTACAGAAAACAACTGAGTTTTCCAAAATGTGATGTCTAATATATAATAGAGCACTTACATAACTTGGAATTTATCAGCAAAACTAACTCTTCTTTTCGATGAAAAACTTTTCCTTTTATTTTGTGCATCTTCAGACTATAATAAAAAGTATATAAAAATTTAATTGTATATGTGTACTTAGTTCTAAATCATACAATTTAAAATATGCATCATTCATATATAAAGAAAATGTGCTTCATAGAAAGTTTTAAATTTTCTCCATTTTCTTAAATTATTAACAAATACACAAATAAATGTTTAAATAAATAAATGTTCCTCGTGGTAGTTCATTGCTATATTTGGCGTTAAGAATGAAGGTGATCATATGTATGATTTTTGACTTCTAATCACATCCTTATTAATTAATATGTTATATTTTATACTTAGTTTTTTGTACTATCATCCTCCCCTTTCCATTTTTTTTTTTTATTATTATTCCCATTATTATTTCTCTTTTTTATAATGTGTCAGATCTTTTTATGATGTTTCAACCATGTGGTTGCATCAGAATATGAAACACATTTAGAACTTCTGTGGTGATCATTGAAAAATAGAATCTATAGAGGTTCTATCTCAATTCCATCTATTCAAATTTATATCTTTTCTTCATAAAATTTTTGTCATTTTAATATTTTGTGTTTCCAGCATTTTCCATTTCTTTGAAGCACATGCTTAGATTGTATGTATTACTCCAATAAACTGTTAATTCCCATGTTTTATTACTTATATCACCTTTTAGTATAAAAATAAAGATCAATTTTAATTCTCTGATATCAATGTTTTCCTTTTGTTACTTATTATATTTCAAATCCACTTTGAAGGATATCATTTAACCTCTTTAATGCTATTGAACTAGGGTATGCCATTTATTTCATGTTGTATCTATTAGCTTCCCTATCTCTATATTTTTATTTTATATATATATATATATTAGAAAAATGTAATAATAAAAATAGTCAATTCAAGTAATCGTGAAATATTAACATCACCATAGAAGCAAAACCACGGCCATAATGCCGATAATAAAAAAGAACAGCACCAGCTCAAATTTGAAGATTAACCAGAATTAAATTCATCTTCAGGTTTGAGTATTTAATTCTAATTAACCCAAACAAATGCCTGTTTCAGATTGGGCAATAATACATTACTATAAATGACCAAACTTAGACTACAGGCAACAAAAGATGAAAAATTGAAGATAAGGAAAATTAGGAAATCTAGTATTACCATGAGGCAGGAATCCTTCTACTTTCACCACGTGTAAGTGCGATCAACCGCAACAGTATGAAAAATATCAAGAAGCACCAGAATAAACATCACGAAATACAGTCTAGGAGGCAGAACAAACATTCACAGCGACCCTCCCAGACCCGTCCAGTGATTCAGAGCAGGAGACAGCATAATTACCCATATAAGTAAAACATAATATGAACATGAAGCATAGATGAAAATTTTTACTAAACAAGTGGTTCATAGAAGAAATGGATAAACAAGAATGCCACTATACACCATTATAAGGGCGCTTAAATCGTAGTATCAAACTGGCTAAAGTTACAATTTTTTAGTGAAAATAAAATTCAAATCATTAATATTAATATATCTTATTTTTTATTTTTCTAATTTTTTTAATTTTATTTTATTATTATTCATTTTTATTTAATTGTATAATTAATAAATAATTATAATTTTCTTTTTGGTCTTCATATTATTAACCACTATAATTGGAAAAGTTGTCTCAGATGTTATCGAGTGGAAGTTGATACACTGAGTTGATAATTTTAATAACGAATTTGGGAGGATATGCATTATCAGTCGCTGTACTCAATAATTCCATAAAATGTGCTAATTTATAATTTTCATCACAAATTTTATTGATTCTAAGAACCTGGTTTATTATATTTCTAAAAACTAATATAAGCAAACAAGAATCAAAGTGTTGAATTTTTGATGTATTAAATTCAAAATCTTGTCTTTTATCATTAACCCTTTCGCACGCGGGCCGGCTGCGAACTTACATTCAAGGACGTACGGCACGCACTCGTGCCGGAGATAACTTTACCCTAAACGGCGAATGGCACGTATCGGTGTTTCTGCGTGAAACGTTTTCATTTGAATTTATTTGTCTACTAGATGACGTTAAATGCCCGTGGAAGCAACTTAAATGTATTTTATAGATGTTTGACCTTGGAAGGAGAATCCAATGAATTATTTCTCCATTTGGAGCGGTGATACATGGTTCTGTAAAGTAAACAGAGCACTTCTCGCAGCATCAACAATTTTATAATTGAGTTCCGGGTCTCCTTTTGATTTTAGCTTTTAATGATTTCGTTGGTGAATTACAGGAATATAAGAGAGTATTTTGGGGGGTGGGGGGGTTAAAGGAATGTGCGACAGTGAAATGTTTAGGCTATTTCGGATAAAAGTATGGCTGGTTTGAGACTTTTTCTTTCTGTGGAAGAATATACGCGTATGGTAAACGAACCAGACAGTAATGAAAGCAAAGAAGATAGTGAAAATTCGTGGAACAGTGTTATTTCCGATGATGAATCTGAAAATGCAATTGATTCTTCAGATTCTGAGCGTACTATTATTACAACGCCGCCAGCTTCAGTTGCTGTTTTTTCGAATGATGTTTGAGCATGTGATTTGAAAGATCTGAATTCTTTGGAGTTTTTTAACATACCTGGAATAAATCACAATATCATGGCGCCTAATTTAGATAGGGAACTTGATTTTTTTAGCATATTTTTTTATGATGAACTAGTAGAATTTATCGTAAATGCAACTAATGAGTTTGCAAAGAAAAAATGGGAAAAAAATCTCCTCTCTCCTTCCACATCGAAAACTCCACCTGTTTCAAATGTATTTACACCTGACAGGAAACGAATTTCGTGTGTTTCTCGCACTAGTAATTTTGATGAGCATTGTCAGAAAACCAAATCTTAAAATGTATTTTTCTAAGAATCCAATTCTCAGTACTCATTTTTTCAATTCAGTTACGAGTCGCGATCGATTTATAGGAATATTACGTTACCTTCATTTTACTCTTGATAGTAATGCCCAAAAACTAGATAAATTGAAACCCGTGTTAGATGCATTAGTTTCCAAATTTAAATCTATATGCACTCCTAGAAGAAATGTGTTCATTGATGAATCTTTGTTCTCATGGAAAGGAAGGCTGGGATTTCGTCAGAATCGGAATCAGGCTATAAATGGAATTTCCTTGTGTATACTGGAAAGGACACTGAATTATCAAGCTCTGATGGTGGGTATGGAGAGCGCGTTGTGAAAACATTTCTAAGTGAACTTTTAGGAAAAGGATACTTTGTATTTGGATAAATTTTTTACCTCTCCTGTACTTACGCACTTCCTATACGCAAAGTATTTGTTGTCTAAGAATACGCATATATGTGGTACAGTTTTAAAAAATCGGAAGGACATGCCAAAGAATTATCCATCTGTACCTAAAACATATATACACAAAAATTTTTAATATTTTGATAAAAAAAAATTTGTATAAAAAATATACATCTAATAGAAAATAAGTATTTCCTTTCTTCCTGAAAAAAGTAGAATGCTGTGTTGAACGGGTGATTTTTAGTGAATTTTTTTCGAGAGTTAGGCTTAGCGCAAAAAATTAGCCGTCTTTTGGGAACAGCTTGGAAACGAAGTGTTCCATCCTTTGGGCCACGGCAGTTTCTGAATGCCGCCGTCCCGAAAGGGTTAAAGTTACATTAGATGTCTTTTATCATATAAGTTACAAGCCAAATTACAATTTTGTAAATCTAAATTTAAATCTAAAAAGTTTGCAACATTAGTCATTATTACTTGCATTTAATTGTAAATTATTAGGATAAAAGTTATATACTATAAGGATATTATTATGGGATACACATAATATGTCATCTAAATATCTAAACATGTGCATATTATTCAATCCTGGATTAATGTTCTTTTCATAGAAGAATAAATACAGATTAGCTAATAATGATGAGCCCCCCCCCCCCCCCTTGTGGGATACTAAACTGTTGCTCCAAAAAAGTACCACCATGTTGAATATAATTCTCATAGAGAGTGAAATTAAGCAATTTTTTAAAAAGAAAAGTTGAATATTTTATTTTAGGGTGATATTATATTTTTCAAAAATTCCTAAAATAATTCTATACAGATCATCTATATATATATATATATATATCAATATTATTAAACAAATCTTTGAAATCAAAAGTATAAATACTATGAATATTAGTAAGTTTTTAATTTTTTCACTAATTCAAAACTGTTTTTCGCAATATGACAATTATTTGAGATATCATTTGACAAGGATAGTTCACGTAAGATTTTTAATAATAATTTACCAGCATTAGTAATGTAAGAATTATGCCCACTAGTAATAGTACGAAAAGCAACAGGGGATTTATGAAACTTGGGTACTAAAACAAGATATGGAATGTTATTACAAATATTTTTTAGATGGATCTGCTTATATTTGGCTGATATTCTATTGGATAAGATTTTAAGTTAGTATTATGTGAATTATAGATTTAATTATTAAGTAAGTATGACTGGAGGGTACTTATATAGTAATATTTACTACTAGCATAGAGTAGTTACTACTAGCCTTATAGAGTAGATTATAGAGTAGTTACTACTAGCCTTATCGACATAAGTAATGACAAAATTATTTTGAATTTCTTTAATATCCTTTTTAATTGAATTAAGTTTATATGTTATAAAATCAACGACACAACATCATAGATAAAAGGTCATTTAATAAAATCATCCTACAAGACATACAAAGCTTTAAAAATCTAGAGCGCTTTCGGGCATTACTACACCCTTCATCAGTGGCTATACGAAACAGTAAACATGGAATACTTATACGTAGACCAGATCAGCAGACAAATTTGCATAAAAAACTCAAAATAATGGTAGTACAAGTAAGCTAATTAAAATGAATCAATCACAAATACAAATTTAGGGGTTATACCCAAGAGATTTAATTAAAACAAGTGGTAAATATTTTACAAGAAAAGACACAATTCAAAAATGTAGCCAAACAAAATTACAATAAAATGATGTCACAGATAACTGTGAAGAGGTTTGACATGTATAGAGTCGAGAACGAGTTGCCAGGTGTAACTTAAAATTTGAATAGGATTAAAATTACAAATAGAATCACGGTAGATATAAATAAACAAAGATTCATAAAGAAGGATATTACGTGAGTTATTACAATGAATTAAAAGGAAGGTTTCTTCAAAGACAGGCTGAAAGTTATCTTTAACAACACATTGGGCAAGAGCCGTAGAAAGTTTACCATTCCTGACGTCACGAGCATGTTCCGCTAACCGGATACCAACAGTACGTTTAGTACTACCGATGTAAAATTTTAGTCATTATCAGGAGTTAATAGGTGTACAACGTACACCCCAGCATGGCTTTTAAAGTTATTAATATCCCCTAACTTATCGGTGCAAATACAATTGAATAAGGTAGTAATATTAGAGTGAGCAGGTCTGAAACCAAATTCATGGCAAAATTGAATAAGGGGATGGAAAATCTTAACATGATAAGGAAAACTGGATTTATACAGCAGAGGTTCAATAACAGCAACAAGTTTAGTATCAGGTTAAGTAAATATATGGCAGACATGCGCAAAAATCTTATAAATAAACTCAAAGGAATAAGCTGCCTCATGGCCAAGATTAAAGATAAAATTAATTTCATTATTTAAAGCCGAAATAGAAGAGCAAATTTTATCAGGAGTTAACAGGGGTACAACGAACACTCCAGCATGGCTTTTAAAGTTATCATTATTAGTGTTGTTAAAGATAACTTTCAGCCTATCTTTGGAAAAACCTTCCTTTTATTTGTTGAAGACCCAAGCCATCCAACTCATTCTAGGACTTGAGCAACCAAAAGGACGGCCGGACCTTTTAATTTGTTGTAATAACTCACATAATACCTTTTAATTTGTTGTAATAACTCACATAATATCCTTCTTTATGAATCCTTGTTTATTTATATCTACCATGATTCCATTTGTAATTTTGATCCTGTTCAAATTTTAAGTTACGCCTGGCGACTCGTTCTCGACTCTATGCATGTCAAACCTCTTCACAGTTATCTGTGACATCATTTTATTGTAATTGTGCTTGGCTGCATTTTTGAATTGTGTCTTTTCTTTGTAAAATATTTACCACTTGTTTAAATTAAATCTCTTGAGTACAACCCCCCAAATTTGTATTTGTAATTGATTTATTTTAATAGCCTGCTAGTACTACTATTATTTTGTGTTTTTTATGCAAATTTGTCTGCTGATCTGGTCTGCATATAAGCATTCCGCATTTACTGTTTCGTATAGCCACTGTTGAAGAGTATAGTAATGCAAGTAAAAGCTCTGGCTTTGTACGTTTTGTAGGATGATTTTATTAAATGACCTTTTATCTATGATGTTGTGTGTCGTTGATTTTATAACTAAATTTAGAATAGACATGATACCACCTTTATTATTAAGTTTATATGATTTATTAATTTTCTGAATATATATATATAGTAATTTAAATATTGCTCTATTAAGATGCTCCAGGGTTTGAAGGCTTCTACAGGGATTTGATATTTATAGCTGATTTTATAGATAAATTTATTTAAGTCAAGAATTAAATCTGAACCAATTGATTTATGTTTAAATTTAGTAGATAATCGGTACTTAGTACCTAGTAACATCAGTGATCTCAGTGCAGGGTCATTCCGTGTCAAATCAACCAATGGTCTGAACCGTGACATCATGAAAATTGATAATTTTTGGTACAGTGGTAGTACCAGTGAAGCTAACAAAAACTGTAAAATATTAGATTTTTTGGGCTCTTAGTTTTTCAGTTATTGACTCAAAAAAGTGAAATTCGCCAAATTTAGCAAAGTTTTGAAATCTTTAAACAGCTGTATATCAAAAACTATTTAACCTAGAGAGCTCAAATTGGTGTCATTTTCTTTTGCTTTTAATGAGTCTTAATTTGATATATAACATGACTATGCTATTTCAAATTTGAATTTTTTTGAAAAACTTACAAAAAATTTTTTTTTGTAATCTCAAAAACACCCCGTTTAATTTTTTTGAAAAAAATATATGCTTTAAAGATGCTAATGGACTACTTGTATGCCAAATTTCATAATGGGATGGCAATGGGTTCCTATGAAAATTATTTTTTTATTATTAAACTATACATGAAATTCGTAAATTTAATTACAAAAAATTTAATTTCCATAGGAACCCTTTAATGACCGACTATGAAATTTCGCACACAAATAGTCCCTTGATGTCTTTAAAAAAATATATTTTTTTGAAAAAAAAAAAATCAGCTTTTTTTTCTTTTTGATTTTCTAAAAAAAATTCTTTTTTAGTTTGTAATTTTTTTAAAAACTCCAATTTAGAAAAAAAAAAGAGTTAGAATACCATAATCATGTTGTGTATCAAATTAAGGCTCATCGAAAACAAAAGAACGGCACCAATTTGAGCTCTCTGGGTCAAATAGTTTTTGATCTACAACTGTTTAAAGATTTTAAAACTTTGCCAGATTTGGCTTTTTTAAAAAAGTAAGTAACTGAAAATCTAAGAGCCCGAAAAATCTGAAATTTTACAGTTTTTATAAACTTTACTAGTACTATCACTGTACCAAAAATGATCAATTTCTTAGGTATCAAGGTTCAAACCATTAAGTGATTTGACACAGAATAACATACATTTAGTACATAACTCATTAACCAGTTGTTTCAAACATTCAGCTCAGCTCACATATATTCTTTTCAATTTTAACAATTTGCTGCACACTTAATATTTCACATATGTCACTCAAAATTTAATTTTGTATTTACAATTATAATTACAAAACCTCACTTTTTTCAAGAACTTTTAAAATAAGTACTTCTCCAAACTGAGTGAAGACAATTTCATTTCTTACTTGCTCAGAGTACAAACTCTCCCAGTTGCAGTAACAGGCTCTAATTTCTGCAAAGTGGTCTCACCTGGCACATTCAATACGTCACTCAGTTGAGGATCAAAGATAGAAGGTGAAGGTCCCTTAGGATGTAGGAAGCTTACTTTATAGTCGCTCGTAACATTCTTCTCAAGAATATATGCAAGTCACCAAGATCCTTTATAGACTATAGTGACAAATCCAGATTCAATTATTGCTAAATTAGTTGGTGTGATATAGTCTAATGCTGTCACACGTTCAGTAAATTGGTGTTCACTACAGTAATAGTGCTTAACAAGAAGCAGATTTTTAGAAATTAGGTAAAAAGAATGAAATTTTTGAGTACATAGACTTTGAATACTGCACAGTTGATGAATATGAAGAAGTTAAAGAAACACTGTCACCACGGTTCAATAATTCTAAGGCAATCATGGATACTCAAAAACTTCTTTTTACCCAATTTCTGAAAATCTGCTTCTTGTTAAGCATTATTACGGTAGTGAATGCCAGTTTACTGAACGTGTGACAGCATTAGACTATATCACACCAACTAATTTAGCAATAATTGAATCTGGATTTGTCACTATAGTCTATAAAGGATCTTGGTGGCTTGCATGTATTCTTGAGAAGAGTAATGTTACGAGCGACTATAAAGTAAGCTTCCTACATCCTAAGGGACCTTCACCTTCTATCTTTGATCCTCAACTGAGTGACGTATTGAATGTGCCAGGTGAGACCACTTTGCAGAAATTAGAGCCTGTTACTGCAACTGGGAGAGTTTGTACTCCGAGCAAGTAAGAAATGAAATTGTCTTCAGTTTGGAAAAGTACTTATTTTAAAAGTTCTTGAAAAAAGTGAGGTTTTGTAATTATAATTGTAAATACAAAATTAAATTTTGAGAGACATATGTGAAATATTAAGTGTGCAGCAAATTGTTAAAATTGAAAAGAATATATGTGAGCTGAATGTTTGAAACAACTGGTTAATGAGTTATGTACTAAATGTATGTTATTCTGTGTCAAATCACTTAATGGTTTGAACCTTGATACCAAAGAAATTGATCATTTTTGGTACAGTGATAGTACCAGTAAAGTTTCCAAAACTGTAAAATTTCAGATTTTTTGGGCTCTTAGATTTTCAGTTATTTACTCTTTTAAAAGAGCCAAATCTGGCAAAGTTTTGAAATCAAAAACTATTTGACCCACATAGCTCAAATTGGTGCCGTTCTTTTGTTTTTGATAAGCCTTAATTTGATATACAACATGATTATGGTATTCTCTTTTTGTTTTTTAAATTGGAGTTTTTAAAAAATAACAAACTAAAAAAAAATTTTTTTTTAGAAAATCTAAAAAAAAAAGAAACTGATTTCTTTAAAAAATATATATATGTTTTAAAGACATTAAGGGACTATTTGTGTGCCAAATTTCATAGTCGGTCATTAGGGCGTTCCTATGGAAATTAAAGTTTTTGTAATTAAATTTAGCGAATTTCACATATAGTTTAATACAAAAAAAAATAATTTTCATAGGAACCCATTGGCATCCCATTATGAAACTTGGCATACAAGTAGTCCATTAACATCTTTAAAGCATATATTTTTTTTTAAAAAAATTGAAAGGGGTGTTTTTGAGTTTAAAAAAAATTTTTTTTTTTGAAGCTTTTTAAATAATTCAAATTTGAAATAGCATAGTCATGTTATATATCAAATTAAGGCTCATTAAAAGCAAAAGAAAATGACACCAATTTGAGCTCCCTAGGTTAAATAGTTTTTGATCTACAGCTGTTTAAAGATTTCAAAACTTTGTCAAATTTGGCAGATTTCGCATTTTTTGAAAGTCAATAACTGAAAAACTAACAGCCCAAAAAATCTGAAATTTTGCATTTTTTGTCGTCTTGATAGTTACAATAAATAAACAAAAAATCATAAAAATCTGAATCGTGAAGGTTCAAAATTTTTTTTTTATTGTTTGATTTGACATGGAATGATCATGCATCATAATTAATAATATCTAGATTTCTCATTATAACATGCCCATGGTGTTTATCTACATAGTCTTTATATTTATCGAAATGATAGTGGCAGGATGACTCTTCTAATTCAGAATTTTGATTGATATCTATTGATTTAGTTATTTGATTATAATTGAAAATATAACATCCTAGCGGTTTATCATATTTAAATACAATTTTAGGATTTACATGTTTGACTGGAAAATAATTGGAAACCGATTTCAAAAAATTATTCATCTTTGGATTATTTAAGGCAAAATTAGTGAAATTCAGGGTACAATATTCGTTTATTTTAGTATATCGTTTTGATTCGTCATTTAAATTTAAGTCTGTGACGTATAAATAAACATTAAGAATTTTACTTCTGGTGATGAGCAAATCATAGAATAAATATTTAAAATGAATGTTATCAAACGCAGTAGATATACAGGATGTATATAAACTGATGGTCAGAACTGTAAGGGATTATAGAATTCACCAAAACAAACAACTCTCACAATACAATGTGGGGTCGAGAAAACAAAAGGCGAGCCGCGACAGGGCGCTTTCTCTGGAGTAGATGAAACGTCACGTCAAAATGGAGAACACAGTAAATCCGCATGCTACACGTTTCAGATGCCATAAGCACAGGTTCTCCATAAATGTGTTGGCAAGGGTTATCCACGACGAATTAATTCGCCTGTATCTGTTACCAGATCGCCTAGACGGACAGAAGTACATCACCTTCTTCCAGCAGGTGCTGCCAGATTTACTACATGTTGTACCAGCAAATCATCGAGTGATTATGTGATTCCAGCACGACGGAGTGCCAGCACATTACACCAAGATTGTGCGGAACTACCTGGACATTGCCTTTCCGAACAGATGGATTGGTCGTGGTGATTCAGTCACATGGCTTTCCAGATCTCCTGCCTGGATTCCTTGATCTGTCCTGCCTGAATTTTTTCCTCTAGGAATAGCTAAAAAGCGATGTTTACAAGATGCCCATTGCATCAATAGAGGACATTGTTACCCGAATTAGCGTTGCAGCTGCAGACATTCGTGAAATGCTAGGAATCTTCCAAAGTGTACGCGATTCACTCCGTCGCCTCTGTGACACCTGTCTCGTAGTTGGTGGTCATTCATTTGGGCATTTGTTCTAAACATTTTGTCAATAAATTTCCATTATTCGTCTTCACTTCACTCCATTTTGACGTGACGTTTCATCTACTCCCAGATAAAGCGCCCTCTCGCAGCTCGCCCGACCCCACATTGTATTGTGAAAGTTGTTTGTTTTGGTGAGTTCTATAACCCTTTACAGTTCTAACCATCAGTTCATATACACCTTGTATATATCCGGCCACACAACTTGATACCATAAACCCCCTGGGTTGGTCGTGTGGTCTGGGCCTTCAACACCCTGTATATATATATACAGCCACAATGCCGAAAAAAGAAATATACAGCACTGACTTAATTTTGAAGATTAATTAGATTATATAGAGTCATTTTCAAGTTTTTATTATGTCACATTTACGGATTTCTGTATTAACATCCTATTTAAATAATATATATATATATATATATATATATATATATATATAATTGGATATTAAAAATAAAGTTTGGGCCACTATTTTTATCCTGCATTTAATTTTATGTACAAAACACTTGAAGGGTCGAAATTTTAGAACACTATACACAGCTAATAAAATTTAAAATAGGAATAAAAAGAAGCATGAAACATACCAAATGGTCATCTTCAGAACTTTTAGGTGGTTTCAAAATCTGTTAAAAATATGTAAAATTACCAAAAATAAATAAAATTACCAAAAATATATAAAATTACCAATATAAAAAAAAACATTCAAATTAAAATTAAATTACATTACTGCATTTCATTTATACTTAACAACAATATTAATTAGTACCTACTATATAGCACCATTTCTCAAACATCTTCTTTTACTACTTACTACATTGGGAATTAATAGGGCATTCAATACCAGGACAAAATTAAAATGTGGTATTTCAATATCTTTTATTTTTAAAACTGCGATATTGCCATTACTGGATTTTCAAATAATAACACTTCGCTCACAGAAAAAGAAAAAAAAAAGGGGGGCACATACTCTAACTTAATTGTTAAAAAAAAAGATCTTTTCACCTATGTTATGGAACATGAACAAAGTGTGACAATGAAGTGACAAATCTTAAAATAATAAGATAAGATTTCTATGCATGTCGATCTACCAAAAAAAGAAAAAAATATATATCATACAAAAAAATAATTTAATAAAATATACCCATTATACTGAAAATACTAAATATTATCAAAAACAAAAATTGGAATATTAATATAAATATAATTATCAAATACATGCTGATTTGAAAATTAATGAGAAAAACAAAACTTACAGAAGAACGTTTTCCAGTTTTCCTGCTAACTTGCTCAAAGCTGCAAAGATAAATATTTACACAAAATGTGAATTATGTTGGCTAAATATATCATTTTAGAAAATCTTTCTCAATATAAATATAAAATAACTACATCGACCATAATGGGGTTCTTGTTCATTTTCGGCTTAAAAAAAAATAAACACTTAAAGTAAAAACTCTAACAAAACTTCCTTGATAAAAAGCAAGCATATGTCAATTAGATAATAATTATAGCTGAATATCTGATAATTGTTAATTTTGTTTCCCTTGGGCTTTAAAACAATAATAAATAATGTAAATATTTATTGCAGTATTTGTTTAGAATACAATCTATTCAATTTATTTTTCAACAAAAAAAAATATATTTCAATAATATTAAAGGTACATTTGACTTAAAAAAATGCAAAAACTTGACATTTCTGTCACTGTTTGTTGTCGCTGTTCTGTCCCTTCTGTTTATATATATAAAAAAAAAAATGCTTTCACAATTTATTGTTTGAATATTTGGAATAATCATATCTCAAAATCATTCTAAAGTTTGCTGTACACAACTATGAAAGTGTGAACTAAAGTAGTCCTTTACTATTTGCAATTAAAATACAACAAAAAGAACTACAATGTATGTGTTGATTTCTGAATGCAGTTATTTTTAATATGAATGAAAATTTTAAAATACCATGTCTCCTGTTAGTGTGTGAAAGAAGTGTAATAAGCATGGTGCATACTTTGTTTTTCCAAATGTTAGTTTCAATGTCTATGTGGAACAAAAAAAAAAAAAAACCATGCTATTCCTATCACATACATTTCTGACACAGGAACATTAAATGAATATTTTTATGAACTTATTCTAAGCAAAATCTTCTTGAAACTATAAAAAAGAAAGAAAAAAAAATCTGGAACTTGAAAATTGACATTTATCAAATATTCAGCCTTATACATAATGAAGTTTTATTTAACATCATTATAAAACCACATCACTTTTATAGATACATGTGATGTTCAAGAAACATTTATTTCAACAACAGAATTTTTACAGAATGCTTAATAAAAGCTACAGCAAATAATCCAAAAAATAAACACAAACTGTTCAAACATAAATAAAATTCTAATTGAAAAAGAAAAGATATTAAAAAACACTTAAACAAGTAAAGTCTCAAGTTTATAATAACATTTTCTGCTACAAAAATATTCCTATTACCCTAGAGGAATAAAAAATTGTTTATAATAGGCATTACAAATATCTGTAATCAGACTCGGAGAATAAGGATTAAGTTTCTTAAAGGTCAGTGGAAGAAACTGGAAAAATATTAAATTACTAAAAGAATAATAATAATAAGCCCCTTTTAAGCACTTTAGTAAAAACTTAAGCAGTTTTAAGATCCTGAAAATCAAAATTAAGAAATAACCTGCAGAAGTTTTTATGGACTTTTAAGAACTGAAAGCATCCTGTATAACAATGAGATTATCTAAATAAATGATTATTTTGAAAACTATTAAACAATAAAGAAACAATTTCTTAATATTTCTTGTATATATTTTATTTAGCATTGCATATCAATACTGCAAAGTTACTATGAACAATCTGACATAATTAATGCCAGAATTATTTTTTGCAGCCTTGTAATTTCTTACTATTTAAATATATTTTAAGTAAAACAAAAAGGTATAAAGTAAAAACTTACGAAATAAATGAAGTAAATATATATATATATACAGGGGTTGAGTTTTTTGTTACTTTCGACAACCTATTTGCCAAATAGCGTTTTTATCTGCCAAATTTTATTTTGACAATCCATTTGAAAAATTTGTTTTTATTTATAAATTCTCAAATTCCAAAGATCATTGTTTTGAAGAAAGCAAATAGCATAGTAGCACACATTATGATTAGTATACCAAGATTCTTGATTTTGATATTGACAATATTTATAATCGCCATCATTTTTACCAAATTAAAGTGTCATTCCCAAATGAGACAATGGTGATCAGCAGCCCAACTCCTGTGTATATATATATTATATTATATATGTTTTCAACAGACAGAATTCTAACTTACTTTACATCTACAATTTCATCAAGAACTTTCAAAATCTCCTCCTCATTTGGTCTTAAAGATTTGTTATCCATATTTATGGTTATCTTCGAAAACTATAAATAAATGGAACTAAATTGAGAAATTTTACATTTTCTGAAGTATAAAAAAATTGCAGTCTTGCCCAATAAAAAATTAAACTTTCCTAAAAGTAAAAATTTTTTACAAATGGTTATACTCAGAATATCAAAACACTAACCAAATCCCTAAATATTCATATCCAATGATAATATTGAATGTAGTTATATAATCAATATCAGCTGATGCTGTCAGGTACATTTATAGAGCTGCTGCTTGGATAATATATCTAAATAAAACCTTGTGATAATATTAAATTATCTATATATCTTCTTTGCCCTTTATTTTGAAGCATCACATAATCTACAGTGGTATTTTTCTTTAAATTACCTGCATAAATTTAACAGTCAAATATTTAAAACTGTAAAAAAAAATTTAAAACTTTTAAAATTTTTATATCTACTATATACAAACAGCAAACCTTTTATATATATATATATATCTACAAGCAGCACACCTTTTATATATATATATGTACAAGCAGCAAACCTTTTATATATATGTACAAGCAGCAAACCTAACAGCATTCAATTAGCTCTCATTATAAGTTTTTGTTATCATTATACAACCAGAATAATATACAAATATTATTTATCAGCATACACAATCATTAAAACATAACTTGCAACACCTCTTTTAAGTGTATAATAATAAAATAAAAGAAAATATGCTAAAAGAAACGATAATTCATTAGATCCAAAATACGGAGAAAATAATCATGTTGTGATCTAAGGGTAGCAATTTAAAAGAGACTTATTTTGCTTTTTTCCAGAAAATTATCTAAAAAAATAGATTTTTTTTTTTTTACAAAACACATAGAATTTATTTTCTAGAAAAATTTTCAAATTTAGCAATATACAAAATGTAACTTTTTCAGGGAAACATTCAGTTCCACTGACAAGATAATACTAATTTCTGTCAAAATTTTGATTAATGCCAAGCAGTGTTTACTGAATTATCCACCATTAAATAAGTATTCTAGTGAAAATTGTAATTAGAATTGCTAACTAGTATTGCTTACAATTTTTCCCTACCTTACATAGAAAAAAATATATATATATATAACTGTTACAATATTAAGACTTATACCGCCCATGGGCCGAAAGTAAACGCATTATATAAAACTAGCAAAAAAAATTTAAAATGACATAGACTATAACTTAAAATCAGAATCGGTTAACACAATAGAACAAGTTTGCTTTAAAATACTTGCGATAATTTTAGGATCTGTAGTTTAGCTACACATTGAGTACAATATGGAAAAAATATAAAGTGTAAAAAAAAATTAATTCCATATATCTTTTAGACAACTCCTTGAAAATTCGCGCTTTTGTATTCAACAAATTCAAATACAACACAAGATCAATTTTCGGATAGAAACAGAACAAAACTCTGTCTACTGGAAAAACTTCCAAAACACGAATTCAGCTGTAATGTTGCAATACACAATATACTCAGTTAGTGTTTTGAGGTTCGAGACTATAAAATGTTACATTTGGGTTCCAGAAAGAATATATTCAGACGGGATGTCAGTAGTAAATATGGGAGGGACGGGAGGCGGAGCCAATGTGACGTAACACAGATGTGGCGAGATATGTCAATCAAGAAGCACACGCCTTTGTTAACTTTCGCGGCACACATATTTCGCCGAAATTTTGCTCAAATAGTTGCGAAATATTTTCTTATAGATAAAACGCTATGCTCAGATTATATTAAAACTAAATTTAATATCCAATAAAACATAGAATATATGTTTTATTTTAATTTAAAATATTTTTGGTGCTGCCATCTGTTGTCGTAATTTAATTCATACCGACTATTTTTATTTTTAATGAACATTTTTAAATGTCTATTCCTTCTAATACGCTATTAAATACAACAGCAGATCATATATAATGCCATAATCACGGAAACGTAATTGAACTTGGACTTGAAGACAAAGGAACTTGAAGACGAAAGTGCAGTCCTCAGTGATGTACATTCAGATCCCTTATCAAATTTATAGAATGATAAATTACCTTTCCGTGATTGTGGCATTATTATATATGATCTGTTGTTGTATTTAACACTATGTTAGAAGGAATAGATATTTAAAAATGCTCATTAAAAAATAAAAATAATCAGTATGAATTAAATTACGACAACAGATGGCAGCACCAAAAATATTTTGGATTAAAATAAAAAATATATTCTATGTTTTGGGGGGCATTAAATTTAGTTTTAATATAATCTAAGCATTGCATTTTATCTTTCAGAAAATATTTCGCAACTATTTGAGCAGAATTTCGGCGAAATATGTGTGCCGCGAATGTCAACAAAGCGCGGATAGGGCAGAAAATTTACTGATGCTCACCCTTAACTGGATATAATTTTTTAAACAATTTGAAGTTATTTCATGTATTTCAGAAAGAGGATTTTCATTAGTTTATTTATGTGTTCTAAAACACAAAGATTTAATTTTTATTGTCTTCATCGTATTACAGATGGAAATATTTCTATGCAGGGCCCCCACAAAGGGGAGGGTCAGTTGGTACTACAGTGCTGGGGCCCGGCGATTGTTAGGGGTCCGTGAATATTGCTGCGGATAAAATTTTTATACATTTGTGTATGAATATATAATTTTTTTTCTAAATTAATTGAAGGTTTTGAAATTTACGTATTATATGTAATTATAAAATTACAAATATAAATTATATATAAAGCCTAAACACAATCTGTAAGTTTAAATAAAAGAAAAGTACAAAACGTTTTGTAAACATCTGTTTGGATTCTGTGTCTCATTCTTGAAGTAGTCAAAAGGGTCTCAAAGAAGGGCCCCTTAGTTCAATACAAGCCTTTGAAGAGTAATCAATCATTTGTAGAACCGAAGGGGGACATACTGGCCAGTGGCCATGCTTTTGATAGCTAAAGAAGGGAAAGGCTACATCTAGTGATTCTAGCTCTTTGATACAAACCGTCTGGGTAAAGATAGCTTCAGTGTCATTGTGTTCAGAATCTGAGGCAATAAAAACCGATCCGGGGGAAATTTTCTAGAATTGCACCAAAACAGATACGTTTATGACCCTAGTGGGTAAGTTTCCTCTTGCTCATTCATTCATGTTTACAGCTCATATCAATCACGTCCAGCTAACTACTGAGCCGACCCGTCTAGAAGTTTCTTTTGTGAAATTATCAGTTTGAGAAGGGGGCGATCCAAAGAGCTAGCCTGGAAGGGGCGATCTTATCTCCCTACTCTTTGAGGTCGTAAACCAATTAACGCGACGTAGTGTCGGACTGAATGATGTAGAAAGAAAAATTCTTGTTTCTCCCTCCTGACATGAACTTGCTTCCCATTTTGATTTCCGAGATAGCCGATATTAGAAAGCACAAAAAGCAAGTTTATTTTAATTTCTCATGCAATTAAATTGTAATCTCATATGGGTTTTCAGTGCTAGTTGTTAGTGCAACTCTCAACACATTACTAAATCTTGTAAAAAAGTGATTCGCTCAAACAAACACCAATGCTACCATCTAAGATTTAAGGTATGTTCAAAATCATTTTCTTATAGTTTTCAAATATTATTTTCAGATTTATTAATCTTAAACAAAGCTAATTTTAGATTTAATTAAAATTTGTTTTATCAAATTTCTATGCTGTTTTGTAAATTTAATCGTCTAAAATAACTATAATTAAATATGTACAAAAATCTCTGAGAAAATATTGCATTATGAAAGGAAAATGGATTATTTTGTGTTTATAATGCTTTTTTAAAATTTCACTTATGATTGTATGATTTTATGTTGAACTTGGTAATTACTAGAAATATTCAAAAATTTCCCTTGCGTCATCTATTTTTTTGGAATTGGCTAAGGATGGAGCTTAGGCGATGATTTATGCAGTATCAAATTTCGAACGGGGGGTTGAGGAATTCACTAAGAATTTCAACTTCTGGTTGAGGGGAAGTGTTAATTAAATTAAAAAAAAATTATATTTTCCCTGCAACAGCAATTTTTTAACACTTTACAACATAGTTAAAAGTATTTATGACTTTGTTCATTATGTCTGTCTGTCTGTCTGTCTGTCCCTTTAGCACAATAACTGCCGTAAAAATGACTTTATCAAAATGAAATTTTAGTATGTTGTTCAGACGTTCTGTGAGACCTATGGAAATATAAATAAATAATATCACCTAATTAGTTTTGGATTAAAATCGGGCTGAAAAAATGAAATACATTAAACCCTATGGGACCTATTCTTCAAATATTTTTTAAGCGAATTTAAAATTTACAAATTGCTTCGAAAGTTTTAGGAAATATTTAAATTATCCCATAAAATATATAAAAAAAAATTCAGAAAAATATATTCCGCAGTTTTTAAAAAAAAAATTAAAATAATAATTACACTCATTATATAAAGAGATCACGTGATCCACTTCAAAATAAAATATTGCATCCATCTTGTGTCAAAATCGTGATTTTTAAAGTTCTTTTTAATTTGTATTTAGTGTTGTGTCTGTCTTAACACCGCTTTATTTTTGCTTAATTTCTGTTCATCAATATTCTGAAACAATGTAATTACAATATATTTGGGTTTAAATGATCATCAAACTTTGATTATTTCTACAACGGAGCCTAATTTTCACTTATGGAGATTGTAAACACATCAAGCTGTAAGATGAGTTGTATAAGAATTGCTGGATTTTTTCAACGCAAAATTATTTAGCGCTGGAGTCTGCAATATAGTTGATATGAATGAAACAGTCATTGATTTTACATAGAGAACAGACGATTTTACATCAGACTTTTTTGGTGAAGTTTTAAGCACAGAGTTAAATTACTTTTACCTCCATGGTTTCAAGTTTTTAAGTAAAATAAATTATTGTAGTATTGTGATGAATGAAAGGAATTGAATAAAAGTTTATGAATGAAATTTTTATTGATTTTTCATAGAGAGCCAGGCAATTTATATTTCAATGACGTCATTTGATAAAGTTCATTTTCTTTTGACGAAGTTTTCAAATATAATAAATTATTGTAGTATTGTGATAATCACAAAAATATCGTCGCTGAATGTATCGCAATTTAGAGATGTTTAAATAAAATTGCATTGCAGTTGGAAAGTGTTTCATAATCAATGCTTTATGCATGATTGATCTTTCTTATTAAAGATGAGCTTAAATGATGATTGATATAGATTCAGCATCATATTCCAGAGGAAGTAAGGAACCTCCTGCCCCCTCTGGAATTTACTTTTCTAAGGATTTCTACTTGCGGTTTTTCATCTTACGGTTCAGAACATTTCCTTGAAACGTATATTTTGATTGACTATAGAGCTTAAATGATGACTGATAGGAATTTAGCATCGAATTTCAGTAAGGGTAGGGGTTGAGGATTTACTAAGAATTTTCACTTCCAGTTCTTTTCCCAATACTGGATAAAAAAAAATCATTTTCCTTCAAACATTTATTTCTCAAAATCGGCTATAGATAGAGCTAAATGATGACTGATATGAATTCAGTATAAAATTGCTTAGGGGTTAGGAGAATTCATTAAGGACTTCCACTTCTAGTTCAACAGATGTCACTTCCGATTAAAATAATTATAATTTTCTTTACAATGCCTATTTCTCAGGATTGGCTGTAGGAATAGCTTAGATAATGACCGATATGTATTCAGCAACGTATTTTGCAGAGAGTTGGGATCACTAATGATTTACACTTCCGGTTCTGGAGATGTCACTTCCGATTTTTCCCAAAATTCCTTTGACTATGCGAAATAAGTGTGCAACTGAGTATAAAAATATTTCGTTTAAAATGAAATTTACACACCACTTGCCATTATATGAACGATCTTTCATAAACTGTGTTATATTGTGTTATATTTCGTACTTGATATATATTATTAGATTGTATAAACTGTGTTATTTTCCTGTGTTATATTGTGTTAAACCTCGTACTTAATATATTTTATTAAATTCAACTCTATCCCTAAATAATACATAAAAGAAAAAAAAAAGGTACCCCCCTTCCCCTTGTTTTTATCTAGGGCCCACAGCTCGACTTAGTACCCGGCCCCAAAATTGAATGCGGGGGGGGGGGGGGCTGTTTCTATCTAAGAAAAGCATCTTTTTCTATTTACGTATGTATAATTATCGAAACTCATTCAAACTACGATTCGTATTTGAGCACATAATGTAATTTTTGAAATACTTCAGCGAGCTGGGTGGGTATTTTCCTTTGGATTAGGTGGATTTTAAAATATCTGATTCATTGTAAATTTATCTTGCTCGCATTTTTAAAATCATTTTAATCATCAGTATCATTACTTTCCTTATATACATAATGTATAAGGAGAGTATTGTGACGGGGTCGAAAATTCGAATTCGAGTTTTCGACGGGAGAGCACGTTTCAAGCATCCCTGATCACGAATCAAACAGTTTTGAAGTGATGTCAATGTGTGTGTGTGTGTGTGTGTGTGAAAGTATGTGTGTGTGTGTGTGTGTGTGAAAGTATGTGTGTGTGTGTGTGTGTGTGTGAAAGTATGTGTGTGTGTGTGTGTGTGTGCGTGTGTCAGTGAGTCTGTGGAGACGATAACTAACGAACAAATGGACCGATTCGAACGAAATTTGGTACAAAAATCACAATCCGTAAACACTGGAAGTCTATTGTTTTTATACGCAATCGAATGCTCAGAACCTCCCTAAATTTTCGAGTGAAATTTTGAAAAAATCGTCAAAGAATCAAAACCGCTAATAAAGTTACGCAAATAGACATTTCTTATGTAATTTTTCATTAGAAAACGATTGAGATAAATTTTAGAACGCTAACATGAACCGTTCTCGAGATATTGCACATTTTTCAAAAAAATAATAAAAAAGTTATATAAAATAAAAAAAAATTTCCTATTGAGAAACATGTTCACTTTTCATATGTAATACCATGCGATTAAATTGGGTGACATCATTCTCGTGGATCTAGCTCGTTCCATTCATGAAAAAAGATACTTTGTGTAATACTTTTGTATTTGAACTCCAATAGTCATTTATCTGCTGTAAGAATAACTTATTTCTCCATCCATAACGCTTGGCGAAATTTTGGCGACGAATTTGGCGGAATGTCGCCAACTTAGCGACATTTTTTATTGTTGCCAAATTAACAAAAATCTCGCTAAATGGATAAAAATGACGCTAAATCAATGAAAATGACGACTAATTGAAGAAAATTCAATATCTTGGAGAGAATATAAGTATCTACTATAAGAATAACATTTTTTTAAACTGTAAAAGTAGTAAATTCATTGCATTATATAAGGAAAGTCATGTGTTGCCCACATCAGATTTTTTTGTGTTGAATTCGAGTTTCTCTTACTTTCAAGCTTTCTACAACATATTTAAAGCTTGCAAACATGAATATAAAGTTTTTTGTTTTTGTTTTTAATGTTTTCTTGCTACAATTGCAAATTACAATTAGTAAATAGTATTACATGATTCATGTACGTAGTTACAATATTTCACAACTACCTAATATTTTACCCACTGCATTTTATAAGCAATGGACACCACTCTGACCCCTTAATCTGTTGTAGTACACTCCAAAATATTTAATATAATATACTATTAAAGCATTGATAAATATACCACTTAAAGCATTGATAATCTAAATTACTTCATATGAATGCCGTTGTGGATCTGAGATTTGATTTAAACTTTTATGTCAGCTTTATATGTTCATGGATGCAGTTAGCTTATCTGCAATAAGAGCCTGATTCAAACTTTCGGAATATTTTCTATAGGCGAAGTTCTCTCAAGAGTTTAATTTTTAATAAATTAGAAGCCGGCTGCATGGTAGCACTAAATATATTAGTAGATATATTAAGTTCTAGTCCCCATAGAAATTCACATTATTGTGGCATATAGCAAGTTTTCTTGCCATTGCAGGTATTAACTATTCTATGTTGATAACATGTTTTTTTTTTTAAAATAAAAATATTACTTACTTCATATTACGTTATACGAATGAGTACATAAAATGTTAACGATATTGTACACAAATATTTTGTTCAGAAATTATTTAAAAATTGTAATTCGTGTACAGGTATAACTAAAACGTGTAAATCCATGAAAGTAAGAAAGTCAAATATTTTTTTAAGCTACATTAAACATTTACATGCATGATGATTTAAGAAAAAATTATATGCATCCTGCGATTATTATTTAAAATCATCATATCAATTTCATACTATATCTTTTTCGACATAGTTAGAGATGTGTGTAGGTAAATTTTCCATTTTTATTTCATTTTAATAGATTTGAAAATTAACTCTTTTTACGCTGCTTTTTAAAAAGCAAGTAACATTACAAATCTTTGCTTATTTAGTTTTTAATTTTGAGGAAAAAAATTAATTTAAAACAAAATATTGAGAAATGAATATATTTTTTCTAAAAGCATTAAACAGAAAGAATTACACTATACAGTACGTGAAAAATATTTAAATTAATTTATATATTATAAAGTAAACTTCGATAAACAGAAATCTGCATACAAAAGCATTTTGTCTATTACAATAAATATACCTTAATTCAGGTGGATGGACCTGAACATAGCCGCCGTCAGAAATTTCTGGCCCTATGCAACAAATGTGCACCCCCTCCCTATTTTACAAATTATTGATCTATTTTCACAAACAGTTTAGACAACAAGGAGCCCGGGTGGCGGAACAGTCCAGTTGTTAATGCACGAGGATTATACTCTGATAACACGAGTTTGATTCTCAGCTCTGCCCAAACTATCTATGTGTTCATGCGGAGCACGGGAACGTTAAATATATGGGCCCGTAGGTACTTCCGAGATGTTAGGGTAGGGGTAGAAAGGTACAGTCCCTGTGGATGCTGGCCCCATTGGGTTCCGGTCTAAATTGAGTGGCACTTCCTGGCCATTTAAACAGATACATTACACCTTCGGGTAGGTCAGATGGTCTGGGCCAAAAAAATGAATCCCCCGGGCTCCTATGCAAAGTATTATTTTGCCTTACCTATCAGCGCCTATGTATTAGAATACGGTTTGAGAGATATGCAGGACTGTTTTAGATAATTTTTCGGTAATACCTGAATTACAATTAAAATAAATTAATGACATTTACAAATTTTTGGAAGTGAAACCCCGATTTTGTAATACAAACATTATATGCAGGAAAACAAAATACAGGGAAAACTCCATTTTAATTAGAATATAAAAATCAAGGAAAATATATAAGAAAATTAATAGACCACTTATCAAGCTTTACTTTTTCATTTGATAAACATTTTATTAAGAAAAATTCCAAATGGGTATTCGTATATTACATTCAAGATTGATTTCGTTTCCATAAGAATTTTTTACCTTGACCTTAATACATAGACTTGTAAATTTCTTTGTTATACACAACTATGCCACTTCTGATTTATATAAAAAAAATTGAAGCAAATAATAAATAAAAATCAAAGAATGTAGGATGAAATTCGATAAATAAAAACATCAGGATATTTGAGATGAATGTCTTATATTTTTTAAAAATATCAATTACATATATCGAGATTTTAACTTTGAAAAATATCGAAACATCTATAATTTAGCAATTTTCCAAGTCGAATTTCCTATTAACTATTTAGAAAAACAGTCACTTCCTTATAGCTTAGACATGTCTATCAAAGACCCGCCGTAGTTCGAGTAAAAATCGTGTGCATATTTTCTTTGAGTTCCATTTCCAATAGAATATCTTCCGACATGGGTAGTCAGAGAGATTCGTTTTTCCTGAAAATCCCACTTGACGCTTAGCTATACCAGATGAAGTAAAAATACTTTGTTTATTTACACAGAGAATGTTTTATGCATTTATTTTGGATAATATATAATTAAAATAAAAGTAACTTTATCTTAAATTATTTGGATAGACGTTATCTCCCTTGTCTGCCATAAAACTAAAATAAATAAAATATTTCTACAAAATTAACTCTTTATAAAAACTTAAAACAAAATTCTATCATGTTACATACATAAACGTACAAAGTTACCGAATTGATTTTTAAATAAAATGATAAAATCAGCGGTGTGCAGTGATATTTTACTTTAGGCAAGCACAACATTTAATCCTGGTATATAAAAACAATAGGAAAAATATACTACAGTCAACCCACCCCTCCTATTACGCGGTACTCTCATAATGCGGTTTCCATATAATGTGGAGCAAAATTTGTGACATCTCTTTCATAAGGCAGTACTCATAAAACGCGGTAGTCTTATAATGCGGTTTCTTAATAATACAACTCAATTAGTTTAAGCAGTCTCATAGTATGAGTTTTTCTATTACACTTTGCAGTGGAAATTAATGGGGAATTCTCCTGTTTTTTCATCCACGTACATCACCTTATTTCAATTTCAGTTATCAGGGAAATCCCATGTAAAAAAATCAATACATTCACCTCAAATGCATTGGAAGACAAAATATGGGTTTCAAATTTCAATTTAATGATGTGAAAAGGGGGCTGGGTTTGAATAAACAATTAGAAAATTACTTTATTGAAAATGATCCTTCAACAGTGCGAAGTGCAAATTTTAAAAGAGAAATACAAAATTGCTTAGCTCCTTATAAAGAGATTTTAGTAGAGTTACAAAATGAAACTACATTTGAAAACAAAAATGAAGATATGCAAAGTGAAAAGGACATTAAAAGAAAAAGAATTAGACCACTAATATTTAACAGCGGTAATGAATATTAATAGGATTTTTGTTGGAAAAAAGTTATTAAATTTATATTTCACATTGTTTTTTTAATATTCTTATATAAAGTCTTAATAAAAATAATTCGAAATATGTAAACTTATATTTGTTGCCTTTTGTATAAGCATATTTCATAACCATATTCATCATAACATGGTACTCTAAAAATGCTGTTTTATATAACGTAGAATGAATTAGCCCTATTTATATGTTCTGAGTTCCACTTAATGCGGTTAAAAAGTTTTGAAAAGTTTCTACGATTGCGACAGGTAACCACCAGTCATGACCAAAGTGTTTGAAAACTGGTTTCGGCCACAGCCCAGTTATAGACAGAATGACAAAGGATTCTCTCCATTGATGTCATGTGGTCACATGATACACAGAATTCTTGTTTTGCTTGAAATGCTGTCTAGAACCGTGCAGAATAACCATGCTGTTTTTTCTCTGGTCAATGACCTGATAACCAATAAACAATTGTTAACTGAGATGACCATTCAGTTAACTTTTCAAACACACCCTTGACGTGTGCAAAAGTTATGCAACAAATGAATGCGCAAACTCATTGATTGTTTCAAAGTTGGACCAAGTTTTGTTTAACACAAATGATAACAGAAAATGAAAATCGCAACAAAATTACTTACTTCTACAAAAAGAAAGCTTATTGAATGAAAGTTTGTCCAATAGTACATATACAAAATTAGTTAAAATATATAAAGTATCTACATGTGTGTATGCCTGCATTCTATAACTATTTATTACCAGGCACACACACACACGGGGTGGTTTGTGTAAAAGAGTGCTGGTATGAATTGTTATAAAGATTGGCAAATAATTGATCAGTTGCACATGCAATATAATTTTTACATATATAGATATCTTTAAAAAATTTTAGCCAGAAAAACACTGGAAAGTATGCTAAGATTTCATAAACAGCAGAAACTTTATTCTGTTTATCTAGCCTTTCTGACATTTAACAAACTATGCACTCTTTTAGCGTGTACGCTTATACACGATTGATAAGAATTTGATATTTTTGTAAATACTTGAATTTGATATAAAACAATCTTGAAATGATGTTCGATTACTGTTAAAAGGAAATATGTGTTATTATACATATTAAAATATAACACTTACTTGATTGATACTTCATTAAAAATTATATCCAGCATAATAACCATAATAGCATTATAGCGTAAAATATAAGTTAAAAATAAGGAGATAGCATTAATAAATTCATGTTAACAATATTACTCATTAAAAAATAAAATATTTCTGTGTATTTGCCTTTGTGTTATTATAAAAAAAAAATGTTTTCTACTTTTTAAATTTTTTAAATTTTTTCCAATTTTTTAAAATCCTCCTCCTCAACAGCCAAATAACAGATCTAATAAAAGTAGATCTTTTCTTGCTAACAGACATATAGTAATACCTTGCGCCTAATTAAAGTACTCGCCAGCTCAAGACATGGGGAGGAGAATTGGATGTTTGACTTATTATGTGTGTATTGCATAATAAATCTATAAATAAGTAAATGTAACAAAACTAAATTCACTAAGAGACATGTATTTGCGCCCCTCCCCCGGAGACATTTCATGAAACCTAATTTCTATTTATGTGACACAGCATTTAGATACATTTATATAGGGCAAATCGAAAACTTGTCCTCCCTCCCTAAAATGCCATTAGCTCCCCTCCCGGCCCCCTAATTTTTTAAAAAAAAATTAATCATGCATAAAGCATTGATTATGAAACACTTTCCAACTGAAATGCAATTTTATTTAAACATCTCTAAAATGCGATAAATTCAGCGGTTGTATTTTTTAATACTTTACAACATACTTTACATATACTTTACATACAAAGTGTTTATGACTTTGTTCATTCTGTCTGTCTGTCCATTAGCACGATAATTGTCGTAAAAATGACTTTATCAAAGTGAAATTTTAGTATGTTGTTCAGACGGTCTGTGAGATCTATGGGAATATAAATAAATAATATCACCCAATTAGTTTTGGATTGAACCCGGGTTGAAAAAATGAAATACATTGAATCCTATGGGACCTAATTTTTCAAACATTTTTTAAGCAAATTTAAAATTCCCAAATTCCTTCGAAAGTTTTAAAAAATATTCGAATTATCCCATAAAATATATAACAAAATTTTCATCAAAATATATTCAGTATTTTTTTAAATAAAAATTAAAATAATAATTAAACCCTTTATATGAAGAAATCACGTGATCCATTTCAAAATGAAATATCGCATTCATCTTGTGTTAAAATCGTGATTTTTAAAATTCATTTTAATTTATATTTAGTGTCGTATCCGTCCTAAAACCTCTTTATCTTTGCTTAACTTCTGTGCATCTGTATTCTGATGTACAAAAATTACAATATATTTGAGTTTAAAAGAGCAATGCCATCCATCATCTGTTAAAATTGTGATTTCAAAGTTCTTTTTAATTTAAATTTAGTGCTGTATCCGTCCCTTTTGCTTAATTTCTGTGCATCTGTATTCTGAAACAACACAATTACAATATGAGTTTAAATGATCATCAAACTTTGATTATTTCTACAACAAAACCTAATTTTCACGTATGGAGAATGTAAACAGATTAGGCTGTAAGATGAGTTGTATAAGAATTGCTGAATTTCTTTACCGCAAAATTATTTTGCTCAGGAGTCTGCAATATAGATGATATGAATGAAACATTCATTTCTCTATGAATGTTGAAAATTGAAAAACTTGACTTTAATTAGCAAACCTCAATAAGTTTAAGTTATTTTGTTTTAAAAAAAAAAACATATATTTACAAATGAGGAAATATTTTTTAACGCTATATTTATTTTTGATAGCATATGTTAAGAATTTAGCCAACTAACACAGCAAATGGTATAAAACAGTATAAAATTTAAGAACATAAATCCGTTCAAACAGATCTATTTAATTACGGTTAATTGTAACAGAGAAAATGAATTCATATATATTTTTTTCGGTAAACAGATACTTCGGTGAATAGAAAACGAGAAAGATCAATCATGCATAATGCATTGATTATGAAACACTTTCAACTGCAATGCAATTTTATTTAAATATCCCTAAAATGTGATACATTCCTCGGTAATATTTTAAAAATTATCACAAGACTATATCAATTATTATATTTGAAAACTTAAAATTTCATCGAAAAAAATGAACTTCATTCAAATGACGGCACTGAAATATAAATTGCCTGGATTAAACATCTCTAAAATGCGATACATTCCTCGGTAATATTTTTAAAATTATCACAATACTACAATAAATTATTATATTTGAAAACTTCATCGAAAACAAATGAAATTTATTCAAATGACGTCATCGAAATACAACACACCTGGCTCTCTCTATAAAAGCAGCATTTCATTCATAAACATTTTTCCATTTATTTCATTCATCACAATACTATAATAATTTATTTTATGTAAAAACTTGAGACCATGGAGGTACAAGTAATTAAACTCTATGCTTAAAACTTCATCGAAAAAATCGTCCTTCTCTCTGTGAAATCAATGAATATTTCATTCATATCAGCTATATTGCAGACTCCATGAGCTAAATATTTTTGAGTTAAAGAAATGCAGCAATTCTTATACAACTCATTTTACATATTTTGCTGTTTACATTTTCCATAAGTGAAAAGTAGGCTTCGTTGTAGAAATAATCAAAGTTTGATGATCATTTAAACTCAACTATATTATAATTGAGTTGTTTTAATATGCAGATGCACAGAATTTAAGCAAAAATAAAGCGGTTTTAGGACAGATACAACACTGAATATGAATTTAAAAAAACTTTAAAAATGACGATTTTGAGACAAGATGGATGCCATATTTCATTTTGAAGTGGGTCACGTGATCTCTTCATATAATGGTCACGTGATCTCTCCATACAAAGGGTGCAATTATTATTTTAATTTTTATTTAAAAAACTACTGAATATATATTGCTGAAATTTTTTTTATATATTTTTTGGGATAATTTGAATATTTTCTAAAACTTTCGAAGCAATTTGTGAATTTTAAATCCTCTTAAAAAATGTTTGAAAAATTTGGTCCCATAGGGATCAATGTATTTCATTTCTTCAACCCGGGTTCAATCTAAAACTAATTGGGTGATATTATTCATTTATATTACCATAGGTTCCACAGACCGTCTGTGAGTAACATACTAAAATTTCATTTTGATAAAGTCATTTTTACGTCAGTTATCGCGCTAACGCACTGACAAACAGACAGACAGACAGACAGAATGAACAAAGTCATAAACACTTTTCAACTTTGTTATAAAGTATTAAAAAATATAGAACTGTTATATTACTTTCCTTATATACATAATGTATAAGGAAAGTATTGTGACGGGGTTGAAAATTCGAATTCGAGTTTTCGACGGGAGAGCACCTTCCACGCATCCCTGATCACGAATCGAACATTTTTGAAGTGATGTCTGTGTGTGTGTGTGTGTGTGTGTGTGTCAGTGGGTCTGTGGAGACGATAACTGACGAACGAATGGACCGATTTGAACCAAATTTGGTACAAAAATCACAATCCGTAAACACTGGAAGTCTATTGTTTTTATACGCAATCGAATGTTCAGAACCCCCCTAAATTTTCGAATGAAATTTTGAAAAAATCGTCAAAAAATCAAAACCACTAATAAAGTTACGCAAATAGACATTTCTTATGTAATTTTTCATTAGAAAACGATTGACATAAATTTTAGAATGCTACTAACACGAGCCGTTTTTGAGATATTGTACATTTTTCAAAAAAAATATCAAAAAGTCATATAAAATAAAAAAAAATTCGTATTGATAAACATGTTCACTTTTCATATGTAATACCATGCGATAAATTGGGTGACATCATTCTCGTGGATCTAGCTCGTTCCATTCATGAAAAAAGATACTCTGAGTAATACTTTTGTATTTGGACGCCAATAGTCATTTATCGGCTGTAAGAATAACTTATTTCTTAGTGCATAACGCTTGGCGAGATTTTGGCGACGAATTTGGCGGAAGGTCGCCATCATGGCGAGTTTTTGAAATGTTGCTAAATTAACGAAAATCTCGCCAAATGGATAAAAATGACGCTAAATCAATGAAAATGACGACTAATTGTCGAAAATTCAATGTCTTGGAAAGAATATTCGTATCTACTATAAGAAAAACCTATTTTTTTACTGTAAAAGTAGTAAATTCATTACATTATATAAGGAAAGTCATGTGTTGCCCACATCAGATTTTTTTATATATTTGGTGAAGTATTAATAGCACTTCGCTAAAAGTATACATCGATATTATTACCGTATTAGGTTTTTAGTGAAAATTAAAAGGATTATGTTACAAAATAAATAAATTTAAAATGCTAATACAATTCTTTACTCACCTTTGATAAAATGTAAACCGTAGACGCGACTGCTTTATAATATCTCATCTGTCAAGTCTATTCGATGAACGCGAGACAAACATTCACTCATTCGTTTTATGGTCAGTTCTTCAATTTTGCTACCTTTACTGTTCACAATTCTAGGAAATTCTTGGTAAAATGATGTAGTACCACCCTCACAACAAAGATCGTCACATATGTGACAATGACGTTGTAATCACGTGACACCTGGGGTCACAATGTGACATCATATTTGTGGCTTCTATGCGACGTAACGTATTAGTAATTTTGTAACTTCATTATGACTATATTCTGTGACGTTTCCACAATTTAATTAACACGCAACAATGTGACGACATTACAATGGCAATTACAATGTGACGTCACAAACAAGTTAATATGCGACGACCATGAAAATGACCAAAATGACTTCGCTGTGACCTCAATATGACATTGCTGAGACGTACTGCGACGTCCTATGACGTCCCAAAGTCACAGTGTGACGTAAATCTTACGTCACTGTGAAAAAAAATGCTGTTAGGGCAGTATCTCGGCCTGTGCGTCATAATTATTGATTATTTTGTCTAATATTTTTGCAATATTGCACAGTTTTAATTTCTCATTAGCCTCATTATTTCCTGTGTCACATATATAATTACTTTCCTTATATACATAATGTATAAGGAAAGTATTGTGACGGGGTCGAAAATTCGAATTCGAGTTTTCGACGGAGAGCACGTTTCAAGTAACCCTAATCACGAATCGAACATTTATGAGGTGATGTCTGTGCGTGTGTGTGCGTGTGGTGTGTAAGTGAGTCTGTGGAGACGATATCTCACGAACGAATAGAGCGATTCGGGTGAAATTTGGTACAAAAATCATAATCCATAAATACTGGAAGCCTATTGCGTTAAAACACAATCGAATGTTCAGAACTCCCCTGAATTTTCGAGTGAAATTTTGAAAACATCATCAAAAAATCAAAACCTTTAATAAATTTACGCAAATAGACATTTCTTATGTAATTTTTCCTTAGAAAACGATTGACATAAACTTTAGAACGCTAGCATGAACCGTTCTCGAGATATTGAACATTTTTCAAATAAATTTATCAAAAAATCCCATAAATTAAAAAAAAATATTAACTGTTAAGAAACATGTTCACTTTTCATATGTAATATCATGCGATAAATTGGGTGACATCATTCTCGTGAATCCACCTCGTTCCATTCACGAGAAAAGATACTTTAGGTAATACTTTTGTATTTGAACGCCAATAGTCATTTATCCGCTGTAAGAATAACATATTTCTCCGTCCATAACGCTTGGCGAGATTTTGGCGATGGATTTTGTGGAATGTCGCCAACTTGGCGACATTTTTAAATGTTGTCAACTGAACGAAAGTCTCGCCAAATGAATAAAAATGACGCTAAATCAATAAAAATGACGACTAATTGAAGAAAATTCAGTATCTTGGAAAGAATATAAGTATCTACTATAAGAATAACATATTTTTTAACTGTAAAAGTAGTAAATTCATTGCATTATATAAGGAAAGCCTTGTGTGGTCCACATCAGATTTTTTAGAGTTAGGGCTGTGATTCTATGAGCGAGAGATTTTATTGACTCTCCTTGAATTTGTTCAGCAGTGGAAAATAATATTTGTCACGATGAATAGACTGTTTGTTTGTAAAGTAGCCTAAGAAATTCTTTTTGAAATTGTTGAAAGATGTTTCTCGCCTAAGCTGTTGTGAATTAACATAAAAATCATTAGCTTGTCCACGGAAGCTAATTTAAGGATAGCGAGCTTTTCTTCATCGCTCCATGATCCGAGAATGCTTATCGCTTCAAATTGCTGCATAAAAGCGCCGCAGTCGTTATCTGGTGAACCGTTGAATGTGTTTAACAAATAACTTAAGCCGGGGATGTTGGAACAAGTGCCCGTGGTACGGTCGTTCATGGGTGTTTCATGTGTTTGGCATAATTGTAAATTTAGTATACAATAATAACTCCCCGTTTAAATATAAAATGTAATCAATGTTATACACAAAATAAAAATATATATACACAAATGACAAATCTAAAACCAAACAAACTTTACTTCTTTGTATTTTATCCATATCAAAATACGTCATATTTTCATGGTAACTGAAATTGTTTTCTTATTTTTAACACTTTACAACAAAGTTGAAAAGTGTTTATGACTTTGTTCATTCTGTCTGTCTGTCTGTCTGTCCGTTAGCACGATAACTGCCGTAAAAATGACTTAATCAAAATGAAATTTTAGTATGTTGTTCAGACGGTCTGTAGGACCTATGGGAATATAAATGAATTATATGACCCAATTAGTTTTGGATTGAACCCGGGTTGAAAAAATGAAATACATTGAGCCCTATGGGACCTAATTTTTCAAACATTTTTTAAGCGGATTTAAAATTCACAAATTGCTTCGAAAATTTTAGGTAATAGTTAAATTGTTCCATAAAATATATAAAAAAAATATTCAGCGAAATATATTCAGTAGGTTTTTAAATAAAAATTAAAATAATAATTACACATCTTATATGAAACGATCACGTGATCATGATATGAAACGATCACATGACCCACTTCAAAATGATATATGGCATCCATCTTGTTTCAAAATCGTGATTTTTTAAAGTTCTTTTTAATTCATATTGAGTGTTGTATCTGTCTAAAACTACTTTATTTTTGCTTAAATTCTGTGCATCTACATACTAAAACAACACAATGACAATATATTTGAGTTTAAATTCTCATTCAAATTTGATTATTTCTACAACTAAGCCTATTTTTCACCTATGTAAAATGTAAACAGCAAAATATATAGAATGAGTTGTATTAGAATTACTGTATTTCTTTAACACAAAATAATTCAGTCCATGGAGTCTGCATGGCTGATATGAATGAAATATTAATTGATTTTATAAACAGAAGGACGATTTTTTCGATGAAGTTTTAAGCATAAAGTTTATGAATTGCAGCTCCATGGTCTTAATTTTTAAATAAAATAAATTATTATAGTATTGTGATGAATGAAAGGCGTGTTATTTTTGGCGTGTTATTTTTTCTATGACGGTACTTGAATTTATTTCAGTTGTTTTCAATGAAGTTTTCAAATATAATAAATTATCGTAGTATTATGATAGTTTTAAAAATACTACCGTGGAATGTATTACATTTTAGAGATATTTAAACCAGGCAATTTATATTTCAATGCCGTCATTTGAATGAAGTTCATTTTTCTCAATGAAGGTTTAAGTTTTCAAATATAATAAATCAATGTAGTATTGTGATAAGCTATAAAATATTACCGAGGAATGTATTGCATTTTCGACTTTTTTAAATAAAATTGCATTGAAGTTGGAAAGTGTTTCATAATCAATGCTTTAAGCATGATTGATCTTTCTTGTTATATTATTAGATTAAAATTTATCTCAAATTAAAATTAAAATCAAGAGAAAAAATATTTTTTTTTTCATTGAAAGGTTAGCATTTCCTTCTATTTGCTTTGAAAAAAAAAATCTTGCTGTTACCAACTTCCAAAAAAAAATTTTTTTTTTTGGTTAGTGAACCAAACTTAATTCGAATCCTGGTCGTAAGCGCCACTTATTTTGTCCTGAGGTATCTACCTCTTTTTAGGACACGCCCAGTAAAAGCGCGAAAATAACAGTCGTGTATACATTTAACAAATACGTAATTTATTTACAAAAAACACATATATCTATTTCCAAGTGTTAGAATAAACACTAATCTTCATGTCCTTCATTGGGTTCAAAACAATTAAAACAATTTAATGAGTCTTACAAATTAAATTGGCAAAATAGCAACTAAAAATAAAATTAACGTTAAATTGAATTTATTTAAAGAAGAGAGAGAGAGAGAAAAAAAAAAGAAGTAAATATACTAGGAAAAGTCTCAAAAGGGTAACTCGGTCACCGACATCATTTAGCAGTGGAGAGTCCGCGCCAAAAATCATCTCTTTTCATCGGTGTCAAGAGATAAGAAACATCGACTCTTTCATCACTCCTTCCAGAATCAACTCCCCTTTTTACTTTACAAATTTTAAAACTTTCTCTCTCAAAGATTTAAGGGTGAGCGTCAGTAAATTTTCTGCCCTATCCGCGCTTTGTTAACGTTCGCGGCACACATATTTCGCCGAAATTCTGCTCAAACAGTTGCGAAATATTTTCTGAAAGATAAAATGCAATGCTTAGATTATATTAAAACTAAATTTAATGCCCACCAAAACATAGAATATATTTTTTATTTTAATCCAAAATATTTTTGGTGCTGCCATCTGTTGTCGTAATTTAATTCATACTGATTATTTTTATTTTTTAATGAACATTTTTAAATATCTATTCCTTCTAATACAGTGTTGAATACAACAACAGATCATATATAATAATGCCACAATCACGGAAAGGTAATTTATCATTCTATAAATTTGATAGGGGATCTGAATGTACATCACTGAGGACTGCAGTTTTGTCTTCAAGTCCAAGTTCAATTACGTTTCCGTGATTATGGCATTATATATGATCTGCTGTTGTATTTAATAGCGTATTAGAAGGAATAGACATTTAAAAATGTTCATTAAAAAATAAAAATAGTCGGTATGAATTAAATTACGACAACAGATGGCAGCACCAAAAATATTTTAAATTAAAATAAAACATATATTCTATGTTTTATTGGGTATTAAATTTAGTTTTAATATAATCTGAGCATAGCATTTTATTTATAAGAAAATATTTCGCAACTATTTGAGCAAAATTTCGGCGAAATATGTGTGCCACGAAAGTTAACAAAGCGCGGATAGGGCAGAAAATTTACTGACGCTCACCCGCCTCTCAAATCTTGGAAACATTCTCATGGGTTTATGGGGTGTAAGCCTTTGACCCGAAAGCAACATCATTGGCTTTTTAGACCCCCTCCCTCCATGCCAACCCTTTTGCAAGTCCCAGCAATCTGATACGGTTTCGAGCGCTAACTCGTAACCTCTATGATCTCGTCCGGCTCAGACAAAGTTGTATATTTCGGTAAAAATGCGAGCTACAAGGACCATCGTACGTCTTGTTTTTCCGTGCAGCTGGTACCTAGGGCTTATCCCCAAAATATAAAAGCGTTAACTCAAGATTACAACCCCCAAAATATTGGATCATGGGTTTACTACGTGACTTGCTTTACCATGTGATGCTTTCAAATTTTTTGAAATCATTTCTTAAAATGTTCATATGATACGCAAGATATAGATCTGAACACGTTTTTAAATCTAGTTCCTCTTCTTGAAGTGCTTGAGATGTGTTGTGGAAGTGGTTTGAAATCTTATTATTTTCCTTATATGCATATAATGTATAAGGAAAGTATTGTGACGGGGTCGAAAATTCGAATTCGAGTTTTCGAAGGGAGAGCACGTTTCAAGCATCCCTGAACAAGAATCAGACGTTTTTGAGGTGATGTTTGTGTGTGTGTGTGTGTGTCTGTGTGTGTGTGTGAAAGTATGTGTGTGTGTGTGAAAGTGTGTGTGTATGTGTGTGTGTGTGTGAAAGTACGTGTGTGTATGTGTGTGAAAGTATGTATGTGTGTGTGAAAGTATGTGTGTGTGTGTGTGTGAAAGTATGTATGTGTGTGTGAAAGTATGTGTGTTTGTGTGTGTGTGTGAAAGTATGTGTGTGTGTGTGTGTCAGTGAGTCTGTGGAGACGATAACTGACGAACGAATGGACCGATATGAACGAAATTTGGTACAAAAATTACAATCAGTGAATACTGGAAGCCTATTGTTTTTAAACGCAATCGAATATTTAGACCCCCCCCCCCTAAATTTTCGAGTGAAATTTTGAAAAAATCCTCAAAAAATTAAACCTTTAATAAAGTTACGCAAATATACATTTCTTATGTAATTTTTCCTTAGAAAACGATTAGCATAAACTTTAGAACGCTAGCACGAACAGTTTTCGAGATATTGCACATTTTTCAAATAAATTTATCAAAATACCCCATAAATTAAAAAAATATATATTAACTGTTAAAAACATGTTCACTTTTCATATGTAATATCATGTGATAAATTGGGTGACATCATTCTCGTGGGTCTAGCTTGTTCCATTCATGAGAAAGATACTTTGAGTAATACTTTTGTATTTGAACGCCATATCATTTATCTGCTATAAGAATAACTTATTTTTCCGTCCATAACTCTTGGTAATTTTGGCGACGAATTTGGCAGAATGTTGCCAACTTGACGACTTTTTTAAATGTTGCGAAATTAATAAAAATCTGGCCAAATGGATAAAAATGACGCTAAATCAATGGAAATGACGACTAATAGACGAAAATTTAATATCTTGGGAAAAATATAAGCATCTACTATAAGAATAACCTTTCTTTTTTACTTTCCTTATATACATAATGTATAAGGAAAGTATTGTGACGGGGTCGAAAATTCGAATTCGAGTTTTCGACGAGAGAGCACGTTTTAAGCATCCCTGATCACGAATCAAACATTTTTGAAGTGATGTCTCTGTGTGTGTGAAAGTATGTGTGTGTGTGTGTGTGTGTCAGTGAGTCTGTGGAGACGATAACTGACGAACGAATGGACCGATTCGAACCAAATTTGGTACAAAAATCACAATCTATAAACACTGGAAGCCTATTGTTTTTATACGCAATCGAATGTTCAGAACCCCCCTAAATTTTCGAATGAAATTTTGAAAAAATCGTCAAAAAATCAAAACCACTAATAAAGTTACGCAAATAGACATTTCTTATGTAATTTTTCATTAGAAAACGATTGACATAAATTTTACAACTCTAGCATGAACCGTTCGCGAGATATTGCTCATTTTTCAAAAAATTATCAAAAAGTCATATAAAATAAAAAAAATATTTCCTATTGAGAAACATGTTCACTTTTCATATGTAATACCATGCGATAAATTGGGTGACATCATTCTCGTGGATCTAGATCGTTCCATTTTTGAAAAAAGATACTTTGAGTAATACTTTTGTATTTGAACGCCAATAGTCATTTATCTGCTGTAAGAATAACTTATTTCTTCGTTCATAACGCTTGGCGAGATTTTGGCGACGAAATTGGCGGAATGTCGCCAACTTGGCGACTTTTTGAAATGTTGCCAAATTAACGAAAATCTCGCCAAATGGATAAAAATGACGCTAAATCAATGAAAATGACGACCAATTGTCGAAAATTCAATATTTTGGAAAGAATGTTAGTATCTACTATAAGAAAAACCTATTTTTTATACTGTAAAAGTAATAAATTCATTACATTATATAAGGAAAGTCATGTGTTGCCCACATCAGATTTTTTTTTACTGTAAAAGTAGTAAATTCATTGTATTATATAAGGAAAATCATGTGCTGCCCACATCAGATTTTTTATTATTGTCAACATGAAAACAATTTCCTGTTTCGGCATTTTGTTTGCAATACTTCCAACTTCTCGAATTATTTCACCTTTCTGAGTCTTATCATCAGTTATTTTACCTAACGCATATCTCAGAAATAGTGCTTGTTGCTTTTGTATGAACTTGTGTACTAAATAAAGTTTTTAAAGCGAGAGTCTTTGTCAAATGGAAATTAGCATTGTCTATCAGTCAGAATATAAGCATTGTCTATCAGTCTGAGGATGCAGAAAAAATGTGTAGAGTTGCTGAAAAGTTGATAAAAAAGCAATCCACTGATACAGGACAACTATCAATAGCACTAATGCCTATTAGATATAGAGAGTGAGCAGCACATGGTATAAAAATTGCATATGTTTTCCCTTCCAAAAGTTTTCTGTAAGACTTGATGACGACTTAACATATTGGAAACATTGTTGTACAATTGGCCTCTACACTTTTGAAAAATCAATGTTGCACGTATGATTGAGGTAATCCACAGACTGGTCCAAAAATATGTTTGTGAACAGAATCTGGTTTTTTTCTCATTGTATAAACGCCCTTCCTGATTTTTACTTTTCTTATATACATAATGTATAAGGAAAGTATTGTGACGGGGTCGAAAATTCGAATTCGAGTTTTCGACGGGAGAGCACGTTTCAAGCATCCCTGATCACGAATCAAACATTTTTGAGGTGATGTCTGTGTGTGTGTGTGCGTGTGCATGTGTGTCAGCGATATCTCATGAACGAATGGAACAATTCGAATGAAATTTGGTAGAAAAATCACAATCCGTGAATACTGGAAACCTATTGTTTTTAGACGCAATCGAATGCTCATAACCCCCTTAAATTTTCGAGTGAAATTTTAAAAAAATCATCAAAAAATCAAAACCTTTAATAAAGTTACGCAAATAGACATTTCTTATGTAATTTTTCCTTAGAAAACGATTGACATAAACTTTAGAACGCTAGCATGAACCGTTCCCGAGATATTGCACATTTTTAAAATAAATTTATCAAAAAATCCCATAAATTAAAAAAAAGATATTAATTGTTGAGAAACATGTTTACTTTTCATATGTAATATCATGCGCCAAATTTGGTGATTTCATTCTCATAGATCTAGCTCGTTCCATTCATGAGAAAATATACTTTGAGTAATACTTTTGTATTTGAACACCAATAGTCATTTATCTGCTATAAGAATAACTTACTTCTTCGTCCATAACGCTTGGCGAGATTTTGGCGGCGAATTTGACGGAATGTCGCCAACTTGGCGACTTTTTAAAATGTTGCCAAATTAACGAAAATCGCGCCAAATTGATAAAAATGATGCTAAATCAATGAAAATAACGGCTGATTGTCGAAAATTCAATATCTTGAAAATAATATATCTACTATAAGAAAACCTATTTTTTTACTGTAAAAATAGTAAATTCATTGAATTATATAAGGAAAGTCATGTGTTGCCCACATCAGATTTTTTTTGCTGTAAAAGTAGTAAATTCATTGCATTATATAAGGAAAGTCATGTGCTATCCACATCAGATTTTTTAAATGGCCGAGGCAATCAATTGTTCATCGATATGTTATCAATACTCCACATCGTCAGGAGTTAAATGCGCCCACATAGCAAGACCATCGCTACTAGACACTTCCATTTCTTCCAGCACATTATCACTTGATGTAGAATCAATTATTTATAACTACTGTTAACTACCGTTAAATCGATTGATTCTATATATGAGTTCTATGTGAGGTAATTACTTGGCCTGGTAATTAAAAAATGCAATAGCTCGATTGTATGTATAAGTTATAATCTTATTTAGGGGCTCTGAAATCAAATGGTATGACTTCTGACAAATATGCAGCAATGCTTTCTCCTGTGTTGAATCTTGTATACTGGAGAAAATACCACGAATCTGATTAAGAAATCCGGTGTCAACTAAAAATGAAGAAACTAATACTTATACATTGATGTTGGCAAACCTGCTATTGTTCTTAAGAACTAAAGAATGTATCTCACTTGCCAAAACAGGTTTTAAGCAAAATGAGAAAAATGTTCGAAAAAAAATCTGTAAAGAAACTGAAGTGCCTATACCGGTTGCTGCTGATTTATGTTTAGGAATAAATACGAGTAAAAAATCCATTTGTGTATTTTGCGGAAAATTTTATGAAAGTAAAGAATACTTCAAAGCGCAAAAACTCCCGATGGAAAAGAAGTACAATAAAGAAGGAATGTTTCACTTGTTTACGGATTGAACATCGTTCTAAACAATGCAAATCAAATGTCTGGTGTGTGATTTGTTCTAAAAGATATTGGATAGTTTTGTGTTGTGAACTAGTCAGTAATATTAAAACGGCTTCAGTTACAGAGTTCAAATAATGTGTGGAATAGAATATTATTTTATTCAGCCAATGCTATTCTGAAGAAGTACAGATGCAAACACTGCTCGTAGTTCTTAAAATTGATAGAAAAAACGAACAATAAGAGCACTGAGAACCAGGGGTTCACAACGTCCTTATATTCTGTAAAATACTGCAGGGTACTGCAGATAGGATTTGAACCTTTGAGTGCTGAGAGATTAATACAAATTTTGTTCTGAGGAATTGCCTCTAGGAGAGAACACAAGTGCTACAATGTAATTTTGAATGGTGAATGGTTCCGTTAATAAAGCTAGCTGTGAAGTTAAAGTGTTGGATCAACCTATTATATGTAGTTCAATGCCCCACACAACCACAGACTTCCAGTGGACAGCCAATAAAGCTCCCGTAAATCCTACAACTGTCATATCCTAAGCACGACGTCCACAGACGTCTTACTTAAGACCATCTTGCAATGTGTTCCAATCGTACTCCATTTGAAATGTTGTATGACGTCTTCTGGAACTTCCGTTAACCTAGAGGGCGCACCATGCGTCTTTCGTCAGTCAACCGCTCTGTGCAGAACGACTTCCGGTGTCCATCTTGATTTTTCGATAAACGAACTACTCTCACGTGCAACGGTAAGAAATTTTGTTTGTCTTTTAATATGTGAACTGCTGATATAAAATTTTTATAGTTAATCAAAACCTAGTCCGACATCAATATATTAATGTCCGCCTAGGCAAAACTTAAAGATTTCCGACAGAAATCGGTAGATCGCGATTATTCTGTTTTTATGGAATAACACTTGTATAGCAAAATATTTCAATTTTTCTGAAGTGTAATTGAATAGGTTTGAATCTTTTTAATACTCGGAACACAAAAATAAAGTTTAGAATGTTATACAATTCTTAATTTGCTTTAATTTTAATTGTGTAAACATCTCTATAAGCATGTGATTTATTACCATGTTTCAAGTTTTCTAATCATGCAAGGACGAAATGTTTCAAATCTTTCTGTTTTATAATTTTGTTTTTACCATTGGGGGGGGGGGGGGGGTTAGTTTTTTTTAACCTTATATTGTACAAAGGTACAATATAAGTTTTTTTTAACCTTGTACAAGGGTACAGGGAAAAAAATGTCATTTCATCTACTGCAGAATATTTAATTTTGGGGGCTTTAGTCCTCTAGCCCCCCCCCCCCCTGAATCTGTTAGTGTTGCCGTGCATTAATCGTCTTGGATGATGACTATTAACAAACTCACGAATACTTTATCCAATTCTAATAAGTGATACCTGTTAAGAATTGTTAGCTCTCAAGAAGTGTACTTATATCTAAATTTTATTATCCTTGTTTCGGCAAACAGTATTCAAAATTTTCCACTACATTGTACTAATAAACATACTATTCATAACCTCTAATTAATTCACCCAATAAAAAAAATATTTGAAGCAGAAATGCTGATTGTATTGTAAAAAGAGCTTGTTTAAAAAACAAACGGGAAAAGTACATCTATGAAACTTTGCTTATGTTTAAAGTTTAAGAATATAAACTCACAAATTATGACATTATTATATAATATATTTGCTGTCATTGTTACCTCAATCACTTCTTTCATATAAAATGAATCTCGAAGATACATGTTAGGATGACACATACTATATTTCAAAATTTAATATTACCTTAATCATCTTATATTTTAATAATACTATAAATAAAGATAAACACAAAAGTGTCATATCTGTATATTTCCTGTTTGGTTTTATAAGAAAATATAAATCTGTTTTTTATAATGCAATCAGCAGTTTTGTTTATAATTTTTCTTTCATTAGTTAAAGTAATTAAAGATTTTAAAAGGTTTACTTGTGTAGTAAAATGCGGTATTGATATTTATTATTTACTTGGTTATTGTTTAAATTTAGCTGATCATCAGAAAATAATGAACGGTTATATTTGAATTTTTGTGTGTAATCATCAAATATGACATAAATATTTCAAGTTTTCTGCTATAATATTGAATGGAGCGGTTGGAAATGCCAATGTAACAAGTTTTAATATGTTAAGTCTATCTTAATATGTTATTATACAAGTCAGAGGTACGTATGAAACGTAGATGTACATGCATAGTCTGTATATTGTTGTTGAAACCCAGACCGTCCGACCTACCAAAAAGGTGTAAGGTAACTGTTTGGACGGTCGGGAAGTGCCTCCCAATTTGGACCGGAACCCAGTGGGGGAGGCATCCACAGGGACCGTACCCTCCTTCCCCTACCACCAACCTCGCTGAAGGACTTTCGGACCCACATGTTTAACGTGATCGTACTCCGCATGAACACGGCGGCAGTTTTGGTAGTGGCTGGAATCGAACCCGGGCCTACCGAGTGCAACTCCAGCGCGCTAATCAATGGGCTACCGCGCCCCGCATAGTCTGTATGTGAAAATTTCCAAAATTGTAACTAATTTTGCAGACAAAATAAAAATTATCTTTTCAGTTTAACATATGCAACAATCACATGCTTATTTTGTCATATTTGGAACCTATTTGCAATTAATTACATATTTAAACATTTTTATTTTATAAGTTACCTAATAGTCTTATGCACTTCAAAAGTTTGTGATATATTTTTTGTCATTTATCATTTTGTTTTGGTGGTTGTGTAAACAGATACGATTTTATTTACAGTTAGATATTATTTTATATTACTCTGTATGTTATAGTTTTCATAAAAAGCTTTTTATTTTAATTTTTAATTTGATTCTTATGTCTCCATTCTCAAAGTTATACTTTGCATTTTTTGTGCTTGGTATCGCAATTTCATTATTTATTTTCAAAATGAAATTTTTTGAAAACAAGTAGCGGTTATACAGGAAAGTCATAAGTATTTTATGTTTCTCCGGGATTTACTTAAATTTATAAGTTCTTATTACAAAGTTAAATTTAATTGTACAGTTAAAATTGTATTTTATACTTATTCTGCACACTTATAATAATGTAACATTTCCAATATGTTTCAGAAATTTTAGCTCCCAGTTATTTGTAATTTCATTTTGTTTACTAGTAAGGTTTTTTATACAACACAAATAGCTTGGGTGGTATAAATTCACTCTACATGGAACAAAACTAAAACCTGAAGAACCCTTTTACTATACTGCTTGAAAATACACTGTTGCAAAAAAAATTCAGCTACAGTCGTTAAACTTGGAATGCATGTTGTTTTATTAAGTTTTGCAAATGATCAAACTGTCAGTGCCAATGATATTATAGGGCTCATTAAAAGGACGCAAAGTGCAGCATTTTAAACGACCAGTGTTCTCACTCACAGGCAAATGAAACTTTATTTCCTGCTTTCATACTGCAAATTGTGTACAAAGATGCTGTTGAGACATACTCTATGGCTCTAGAAACAGTTGTTGGGTTTTGAGAGGAATCGCATCATAGGCCTAATGAAAACTGTTTGAACTAACAGACGTATTAGTCACAAAACTATAACTGACATTTTGGTAAACTGACAAATTAAAAATCATCAGCAACAATTTTAATTTAGCTGTTTAACCCTTTGCGGACGGTAGGCGCATCCATGCGTCAACTGTGAAACTGCATTCAAGGACGACAGTCATGTATTCGCGTCCAGGAGAAATTTACCCTAAAGAGCGACTGATACCAATGTGCGCTTTCATGTGGAACATATTCGTTTGAATTTATTTGAATACTAGATGGTGCTAAATATCCATTCTAACATTTACAACATATTTTGCAAATATTTAACCTTGGTATAGGAGGTCCCTATGAATCCTCACTTCATCCAAAACGGTAAAATATGGTTTTGTAATATAAACAAACAAATCATTTCTGCCAAACTCTTGCTATGCTGTTATTGAGTATGTGTTCTCGTTTCGATTTGAGTTTAATGATTGCATTGGTGAATTATTAGAATGTAAGAGAGTATTTTCTTTCAAGTTTGGGTTTTAGCAGAATGTTCGGTAGTGAATTTATTAGGGAATGGCTATGTCAAGACATTTTTATGTATAGAAGAATATACTAGCATACTAGCATGGTAATCGAACAGAATAGTCATAAAAGTAATGCAGATAATGAAGATTCGTGGATATTTGGTATTTCTGATGAGCACACGGACAGTTTTTATAAATGCAAATTTTGCAATGTTTGTGTGTGAATCCATGTTTGAAATACATTATGCGTAAAAGGCGTATTAATTAGTAACAAAGCTATTTTCTTCCTAAAAATTGTACATAATCTCTATTAGCTGTGCAAAGTATTAAGTACAATCATTTTAATATTTTTCCTGCGTAACAAGTAACAATTTTAATCAAGTTAGTTAATCATTTTTAATCATATGAAATTTTAATATTTAAATAAAAGATAATTTGCGTGTAACATATGCATTTAATGGAAAATAAGTATTTCCTTTATTCCTGAAAAAGGTAGAATGCTGTAACGGATGACTTTTTTTTTTTTAGTTAGGCTAAGTGCAAAAAATATGCCGTCCTTTGGGAACAGTTCGAAAGTGAAATGCACCATCCTTTGGAACAGTTCGGAAGTGAAATGCTCCATCCTTTGGGCCACATCAGTTCTGAAAAGCCGCCATCCGCAAAGGGTTAAAAGTAATATAGTGGTGCTAGGGTTAGAAATTAGGAGCCGGGTGCAAGTACATATGCTTACTGATACATGAGGGAAAAAGCAGAAAAGTTAGACAGAGAAAATGATGATTGGGTCTAAAATCTTGATTGTCAAAATAAAATTTGTAGATCCAAAATACTCATTTCAACCTAGAGTGGAGCTTGCTAGCTCAGATATTGTAGCAAACTATTGGTTATTGCAAATTTTTTTTTCTGTCACCTTGAATCTTCTATACTTTTATAATGTTAAACAAAACATATTGCTTATAGCGAACAATTAAATGCATGTATGTTGGATATTGTGAAGTTTTTAGTTTGGGAAAGGTAAAAAATGTTTTTTTTTTTTTTTTTCAGATTACTTCTTTAAGTAAAAGCAAAATCTCAGGAGCAACAATAAGTTTGGTGACAAAGATTCATCCCCAAAGACATTAAGCCCAAACAAGTAAAGATTGCCTGTGGATGTTTAAATTATAACAGACGTGATGCTCATCTGAAAACAGTAAAGAGAACCAACAATCCATTTCTGATTCTGCTTATGAAGATACTTCAATGTAAAATAGGTTACAAGAAAAAGGAGTTTTGCTAGGTCTTATTTTTGACGATTATTCTGCAAGTGATGATTGTGTTGAAATAGAATCATAAGAGGTTAGTATTGCTATAGTTGCAGAAAATATGTTTAATGAATTAAAAAATAAATTGATTTAAAAATAGATAGGTCAACCTTACTATATTCTATATTGATTTTTTGTTTTACAATACGCAGTCGGATAAGTCATTCTTATAATATCGCTTATCACCTAATTTTTTTATCATTTATTACAGTCTTTGAATTGATTGACAGCCATTTGGGCTATTCTGACTTGACTATGAGGATGTATTGGGAGCAATATAAAAATTTTTATCTATGAGTGTAATTAAGGAAATTAATTGTTTTGTATATTATGTCATATATTTTTGTCTGGCTAAGAAACCTTAGCTTTATAACATTAACGTTCTGGTGGTAATACAGTTGGCCCCACTTACGTAGGTATTGAATAATAGCATAATTATGTGCAAAGAATATTGCAAAATAAAAAGAAATCCCATTGTAGTAGTAATACTAAATACGCTGCTTTATTGCTAGTCAGAGGCAGCTCTTCATTAATTGTATAAAAAGTGACTCTGTCTTCGCTAATTTCTGATATTGAATCCTATTTACCTCAATTTATCAAATGAACTGTGAGGAGTTATGATTTTAGTCTGCAATTTACTGCATATGTAAATTTTTAGATTTCATAGTATGCAATTAAAATGAATTAACAGTAAGTGATTGAGTGATGGGGAAATTCCTGTATATTGTCAAAACAAATCTACTCCCAATAACGAAAACTATGGTGAAAATTGGAATCCTTATCTATCTATATTAAATGTAAAATAAATGCTTAACTGTTATTTGTCGTAACTTTGAGAGAAGTGGGGGTGAGTATAATCTATTTTATGTCTTGCAAAAAAAATTTTTAAATGTAATACTAAAACTTACAAAGTAAACAACATTAAAAAATTACTTATAGGTACACCATGAGTGATGTAAAGCCACCATGAGCATTTAAATGCCTGTGGTATATGTTAAGTATTTTTGTTGTTTTTACTTAATTCACATTTTTTCTGGGAAAAAAAAAAGTAGAGGGGGGGGGGGGGGGTTATATTATTGTACAGTAAGAAGTTATCATAATTTACTTCATCGCATATTCTAAAAGAGTGTATGTGTTTCAGAGCAGACTCAGCCGGTCATCCTAAAGTTTATCATGATTGTTTTTCATACTTATGGTGTACTCCTTATAAATAACATCTACAAAAACTACTAGCTTGTTTATAGTTCAACTGCTGGAATTTATTTGTCAAATTGCAATATAAATTCCATGAACATCATTTTGCTTTGGGGGAATGTCAGGTTTGGAAACTGGCATCAACACATTTACTTGTTTTTTGGGTTTTTTTGCACACGGAATCACAACATGTGAAAAAGAGAATATAGTGAAATGAATTAAAGATATAGAATGTCAATATAACTTTAATTTATAACTGATTTAAGTCAAATATGTGTTGGATCAAAGATAGAGTTGTGATTTCATTGTGTTTTAAATTGGAATTGTCATTTAAAATGAACTCGCCTTTCATAGAGTATCCCTATTGAATGAACTCAAATATAGAATCCCTATACTGTTTTTTGAAGTGTGGAACATAATCGTTACGCTTACTTGTATATACACTTATCGTTACCTGTATGTAAATTCTACGGACATAATTTTGCTTTGAGGGAAATTATGAAAACGTCATTGAAACCTACATTATTTCTTTAATTTATATTTATAATGCAAATATTTTTGGAAAACCAATTATGCTAAGTACTTTTCTGATTTTATCTAATATATATATGATTATTGTTTTTCTAGATATATTGCCATGAAGACAATGGATAAACGGAACATTCATGTACCGCTGAAGATTGGAAATTTTGTAGAACTATAATAATATAAATCGAATTGTGTATATTAGGTTTTTATTTATTCTATAATAAAAAAAATGTTTTTATGTATGTATGTCTTAATGTATCATACCAAAAATCGGTCTATCCAATAAAGTAAGTATAAAATAATTTAAGTAAATTCCTTAAAATGTGGGACTTTTTGCATGTCTCTCTAGGGCAATATTTCATAAATTATGGTCCATAACTTATACAGATGGACTGTGAATAAACCAAATTATTAGAATTCTCTATAGTATATCGCTTGAATTTTGCATATTTGTTTTCACATTAAACAGATTATATCACTAATGAAATATCACGGTAGTGGAGGTGATATTAATTTGACCAATAAATAACATTCTTTTATGATCTAAATTACTTTTACATTTATTGAAATACACAGAATGTGATTGAGTTTTTTTTATTTGTAAATGACAAAATTTTATATTCAACTATAAAAATATTTTACCACTAAAGGAAATTGATAATAGGTGATAGATGAGTCAGAATTTTTGTGTTATAAAGTGGGAAGATTTCATAATTTTCTCAGTAAATAGTTATTTGTTATTCGGGGCAAATGAATTTTTGCCACTAAATCTTATGAAAAAAGATATATAAATCAATGATTTAGAGAAGTATTTAAATACACTCAATGTTATAGAGTCAGTGCACACTTTATAAATAAATGAATATTGTTTTCATGAGTTATTCATCAGATATTAAAAGCCATTACTTTTCAACATGCAGCTATATTTCAAATATGAATAAATCAAAATAATTTATAGAAAGTATATGAAAATTTTACTTTGCACATGTTTTTATTTAAAATTAAATTGCATCATTTATGACACTTAAGATATTGATATATTGCTTTTTTTTTTAAATTTAAAACTGTAAAAAGTCAGAAAATGTCATCCTATGAGAGATTCATTCACGTGACACATATTTGGATCAAAATGGAATAAAATATGAGGAAATAGCAGTATATCTGTATTCCAAGGTTTAACTGAAAAAATATTACTAGACAGAAGGCGACAAATGTCTTCCCTAGTAACAAGAAAACATTGACTATTAATACTACAAATAAGTTGATTACTTTTAAATGAATACTAGTTTCTGTCATCAAACAAATGAAATTTGGATGTCATAAATATAAACTATATTGACTACTGGATTTCTTTCATGATAATTCTAATGTTGTAATTTTAAATGATCTATTAAGATGATATTCTTTTTCTAACTGCTTGTTTCTTTTTTTTTTTCCCCATGTTAGCCTATGGGAAATAGTCTCTAGTTTGCCTGTTGTCTATCAATTGTAGATTTAGAAAAGAGAAAGGTTTATGCTTTTCTTAAAAAATCTGCAAAATTAAAGTATTCTCTAGTATGTTTATAAAAGTGATGTGCATTCATTTTACAAAAATATTAGAAATACTTCTATTTTAACAATTTTTTAAAAACACATTTCTATTCTCATCTATGTTTAATAAAAACATGGAAAGAAATTAAAAAAAAATTAAACTAATTAGTGATTTAGGAACTGTTTAACATGGGGAAAATAAAACAAGCAGCTAGAGGAAAAGCATCCTGAAAAATACAAAATCCTCCTATAATGTGCTAGAACATGTCCCATAATCTCCCTGAAGAAACCTATAGAAAGCCTAGAACCACTGTCAATCCTCCTAAAAATAGCTCCAAAAGCCTCCAATGATATGCATAACACATCCCATAAGTCCCAAAAGCCTTCAATGGTATTCCACAAAGCATCCCGAAAGTCTCCTGTGCTATGCTGCAATACGTCCCACAAGTTCCTGAATATTCCACTAAAAGCCTAAACACGTACTGAATAGGATCTCCATAGGCTCCAGTTACGTGCCGTAAGACATCCCGTACGTCCCAAAAGCCTCCTGTGGTATGTCCTAAAGAATCCACTAAAAACCTAAACACATCCTGAAAAGTCATTAAATCATCCTAAAATGGATCTCCACAGGACGTAAGAAAAAGAGACATTTGTATGTCCTATGGACCTCCTTAAGACGTCTTTAGGAAAATATAGGACTTCCTTTGGAAGTCCTGAAATCCTGCATAGGACTTCCTCTGGACTTATTATAGACGTACTTGTGTTGTGTGGGGCCAAGACTCAAGATTGGATCATGGTTGGAAGAAATGAGAAAAAAGGGAATCCAATTCACAGATATAGGGAGCAACTATAACCACCTTTCGAGGTACTTTCGGAACGGACTTTGTTGGCCAACTTTACACAAGATTAGTTGTTGTCGTTCATCGGCTTAAGTGTGGACTGTTGTAATGGGAAAGTCTCAAACAAGGCTTCATACTGTAACAATCATGTTTCTTTTTAACCTCGCTTTTGATTCATAGCAACAATGTCCGAAAGTTAGAAGCTATAGAAATAACTGATCCTTGTGAGCATCAAAACAAGGACGAAGAGGCTAGACAAAAGCAATTGATAATTTTTCTAGAGGATTTTTAGGAAATTGTAATTATTATAAGATATTATTAAGTTTTTTAGTATAGTATTTGTGAATAATTAATATACAAAATTGTTTAAGTACATTGTTCACTATAGTAATTTTCAACTTTGTTACTTTTAAGATTTATTTTTCTCCAATTTTCAGTGAACTTTTTTGAATTGTTTCAATTTGTTAGTTCTGTTTATATTTACAAAGCTGATATTTCTGCCACTTTCTAATTATATTCTAATATATTTCTACTTCTTATTTAATATAGTTGTAAATGTTCGTCTAATCTAGAAGAAATAAAACATTTAAAATGTTATATCTTGTATGTATTCATCTTACATTACATAGCCTATGTAATGTAAGATGAATACATGCAAGATATAACATTTTAAATGTTTTATTTTTTCTAGATTAGATGAAAATTTACAACTAACATGAAGTAGAAATGTATTAGATTATTATTAGCAAGTGGAAGAAATATCAGCTTTGTAAATATAAATAGAACTAACAAATTGAAACAATTAAAAAAAGTTCACTAAAAATTGGTGAAAAATAAATCTTGAAAGTAACAAAGTTGAAAATCACTATAGTGAACAATGTACTTAAACAATTGTGTATATTAATTATTCACAAATACGATACTATGAAAACTTAATATCTGTGATTCTGTAGAAATGAAAACAAAAAAATGTAATTGAACAATTGGATTCAGCTGGAGATGAACTAATTGAGATCAATAGAACCAAACTTAAATCTATTTTGCAAACAATAATATTTTGTGGTGTTCATGATATTTCACTTCGCAGAAAACTCTCACAAAGTGGTAATTTTGAAGACCTACTACGTTTCCGTATCAAAGCAGGAGATAAAATTCCTGAAGACCATGTAAGGACACATTCAGGAAAATCTAAATATACTTCTCACACAGTCCAGAATGATTTGTTCAACATTTGTGGATCTATAATCCGAGAAACGATTGTAAAGAGGTCAGTGAATGCGAAGCATTTTCTTTGCTGGCTGATGAAACTGCTGACATTAGTTGCAAAGAGCAAATGTTTCTTGGAATAAGATACATCAAAGAAGTTGCTAATATTGGTAATATGATAAAAGAAGAATTCATGGGTTTTGCCGAGCTTGAGAAATTAGACTCAGAAAGTGTAGCAAATGCTATTTTGCAATTCACGGAAAAGTTAAGACTAGAAATGACTAAATTTATAGGTTTTGGGTTCGACGGATGCTCCACGATGGCTGGAAAAGATATTGGTGTTCAACAAAGGATCAGAGAGAAATATCCAAAAGCTGTATATTTTCATTGCTCATCCCATAGATTGAACCTAGTAGTCAATGACCTCAATCATGTGTCAGAAATCAGATACACAATTGGAACAATAAAGCAAGTGATCAGATTTTTTAGGGAGAAGCACTCTTAGAATGAAAAAGTTCCAAACATTCCTAGTCTTAGTGAAACAAGCTGATCTGTAAAATACAAGTCTATACGACATTTTTCTACACATTTTGTAATCATCAAAGAAGCTGTTACTTATCTTTCTATTGATGATGAGGCGAACCCAGAAACACGCTCACAAACATTCCAGTTAGACAATGTAACATTATCTGTAGTGTTCATCGTGTGTCTCAAAATCATATCCAGGTATTCTTCCTATCTGGAGCCAATTGTGAACAAATTACAGTCCGTAGATTTTGACTTGCATTCTGTACATCAACATATAAATAAAAAGCGTCTGGAGGATTTTCGCAAGCACAGGGTGGAATCAAAGAAGAATTTGCTGAAATTTTCAAAGAAGTACGAGACACATGTAATTATCTGGAAGTTGACATCAAAATACCTAGAACATCTGCAAGACCAACTCATTGTTCGAACATTTCTGTGGCCATTCCACTTGAGTACTACAGAGCAGTAACTTTTATTCCGTACTTAGACTCTCTAATTACGTCGCTTGAATCAAGAATTACAGACCGCAATGAGACACCATTCAAAGCAATTTTAATTCATCCCAACATGATGAAAAAGATGAAAAGATGTTTTTGTCAATGCTATGAAGGAAATGTCTCAGTTTTATGACATTGAAAATCTGGAAGCCGAGGCTAGAACCTGGTATGATATATGGAAAAACAAGGACTGTGGTGAAAAAGTTAAGTGATCTCTTTCCAGAAACTCCATTTTACCCTTCTGTTAAGAGGGCGATACTGAATTATATGACAATTCCGCCAACAACATGTACTGTGAAGAGGTCATTTAGCACCCTCAGGCGGGTGAAGACATGGTTAAGGAGCACAATGAGCCAAGAACGTCTTTCAAATTTGTGCGTTCATAGAGACAGAATAAAAGAGCTGAATTTGGAAGAATTGGCTATAGCTAAGTTCTCTAAAACTAAACGAAATCTGCAGTTTGCTTTCTCTGAAAAGTACTAGATATCTATCATGGTGGAACTAACTTTTCCCATCACAATGCTCTAAACTGTAATTATAACTTTAATTGTACAGTATAGTTCCGTTGTAACTTCCACGTTGACAAAATAAATTACTCTACGAACATTTAATTCATTTGAAATGTAGTTTTCATATACCATCATCATGCATATAATATTAATTGTCAGTGACAGTTTTTTAAATCAGCTAAATCATTTAACTGTTCAGTTTTCTTTTTGTAACTTTATAAATAAATTTAATGAATAGAGCAGATAAAAATTGTTAGTTTTTGATAGACCTTTCACACTTTAAAATAAGGTACTTGTTAGCTAATCTTAGCTCCCTCCTTAAAAGCACTCATATGGGAGCCTATGTACATAGGTGACATTTTAAAATCTCGTGCATTTCATTCACTTTGCATTTTCATGTTAAGTTATTTTATTTTACTCACCAAGGAAATAAAACTTATTGAAAGAGTGAATTCCAACACGAATCTCTCCAAAATCTTTTTCAATAATTGCTCAGCCTTCACAGCCAAAAACCTCAAGCTACGCTACTGCTAAAACCCCGAAGAAGATGTCCACTAAGGGACTCCCAAGTACTTAAACCGCCCACGTCGACTATTCCGTGCTGAAGAGCGCTACAAATCGCGAAACGGGTCTGAGATTTCTAGTATTTGAAATGGGATCATGATCCCGGTACAATAATTTTCAGATGTGTACTATCCATACTGGGAAAGTAATTGGTGAACTTAGCTTTATAAAGACCAATCTTGATTAATGACTTCGTAAGAAGTTAATGGGCCATATTGAAAGAAAATTTAAACGCATAATCGAGGATAAAAGATCTCGTGGCAACTTGAAAAGCTCGAAAGTGGAGAAGGGGGATTACTAGCGATGCGGTTTCTTTTCCTTTTTTGGAGGAAATTTATTATTATTACTTCGGCGACCTTTAAAGAAATCGAACAGGCGTCCACTTATCTAAGCCGTTCGATGAAAAAAAAATCAATAGATATCGATTAACGTTGAAACTGAAATATTTTTTTTCACTCTCTTCTATTCGGTCAGTTGTAAGATGCGTGTTGAAAATATCTACGGGCTGGGCCTGACTGTTGTAGGGGCATGCGGGACAACTGCCCGGGAACTCCGTGGCCCGCGACAGAGGATCCCCCCAAATTAAACACAACTACAACATAGAAAAATTGACTGCTTCCTGCTTGTATTTTCTCAGAGGTTCATTTCAAAATTTTATAGGGATTACCACACTCATTCGAGATCTAGATCATACTGGCTTTTGGGCTGTGATGGCAAAGTTGCCAATAATTTAAATTCCATTAAAATATGCAAGAGCGTCATTTTGTATACCTTTTTCTAGAATGCAATTATATTTTTTAAAAATATATATTTGTATATTCCATATTATGCCAAGAGGTAGAGGGGGGGGGGGGGGGGAACGGAGGAATATCTGCCCCGGACCCCAGTTAGGCTAAGTCCGGCTCTGTCTACCGGGGTTCCTTCATGTCTTCTCAACGACTTGGGAGAGCGAGAAATATAGTTCTTGCTTCGAGGTAGGGTGACCGACTGTCCCAAATTTAGCGGGATGTCCCGCTTTTTGGACTAAATAGGGGCGCCACAAATGAACCCCAGGTGGGACGCTATTCGTTCCGATTTATTACATATGAGATAAAATAAATAATCTAAAATTTAATAATAATAAATCGTACTAAATTCATTAACTAATAACTAACTCTAATGTAAAGACCAAACTGACACAATGGATTACGGGCCTTCAAATACTTTTTAAACCATTGCAGATATTCCAGCAAACTTTAATTAAAAGTTAAATAATAATGGGATACAAAATGTTTTGATGTATTCTGAAGAACGTTTCGATTTTTTTTTTTTAAAAGATAACTTCCTGTCTAAAATTCAATGTTTTTCTTCTAAAAGGGATGTTTAGTTCAGAGTTTCGACGGACTTCATGAAGTGTTGACAAAATTATTTTTAACACTTTCAAACATAGTTGAAAAGTGTTTAGGACTTTGGTCATTCTGTCTGTCCGTTCGCACGATAACTGCCGTAAAAATGACTTTATTGAAATGGAAAAGTATAATAGTATGTTGTTGAGACGGTTTGTGGGATGTTTGGAAATGAAAATGAATAATATTACCCAATTACAATTAGTTTCGGATTTAACCCTGGTCGAAAAAATGACATATATTGACCCTCACTTAATTTTTCAAATATTTTTTAAGCTGAATTAAAATTCACAATTTGATTAGAAAGTTTTAGAAAACATTCAAATTATCCCATAAACTGTAAATATATATATATATATATATATATATATATATATATATATATATATATATATATATATATATATATATATATATATATATATATATATATATATATATATATATATATATATAGATTTTTGTAGAAGTTAACAATTCATGATTTAGGCTTAGAGCCTCGTCCACGTGTATGGCGTTTGTGCTTGATTTCGTTTGTTATAATTATTTCGATTCCATACATTTGTATTATAATATTTTTCATTGACTTGTTGATTCGATATTATTTTTTTTCCATTTGCTTGAGGATTAGTTGATTTTTACTTTTGCTTTGTAAGCCAGTTAGATAGTTGAATTTAGTTAAAGTTTTTCTTTTTTTGTTTCCATACCTTTTAATTTTGTTGATTTTCTGTAACTTGATAGCTTGTGTTTTGTATTTTTTATCCATTTGATTGTTGATTTGCTGTATTATATTTTATTCTGTGGGTGTCATAAAAAGTTAGGTTTATCGTGTTATATATATATATATATATATATATATGTTGGATAGTTTTTACTTTCCTTATATACATGTATAAGGAAAGTATTGTGACGGGGTCGAAAATTCGAATTCGAGTTTTCGACGGGAGAGCATGTTTCACACATCCCTGAACAAGAATCAGACGTTTTTGAGATGATATCTGTGTGTGTGTGTGTGTGTCAGTGAGTCTGTGGAGACGATAACTGACGAACGAATGGACCGATTCGAACGAAATTTGATACAAAAATTTCAATCCATGAATACTGGAAGCCTATTGTTTTCAAACGCAATTGAATGTTCAGAAGCCCCCTAAATTTTCGAGTGAAATTTTGAAAAATATCATCAAAAAATAAAAATAAAAACTTTGGTTGAACCGGAAAATAGGCCCCCACTCAGTTTTCAAAGTACGATCCCGCGCCAAGTTGGCGCGATTCATCGGGTTGCAATTTCATTTCGTATACTTCGCCAATTCTAGTAGCCCACGGCTTCTGGTAACCTACTGACATCCAATCAGCGCTCGGCTGTTTCGGAATCTGCATTTTAATAGGCAGTAATCGTCTTCTGTGTATTTCATCAGACCTTTTTCGATCGAATAAACTTTTAATAAAGTTACGCAAATAGACATTTCTTATGTAATTTTCCCTTAGAAAACGATTAACATAAACTTTAGAACGTTAGCACCAGCCGTTCTCGAGATATTGCGCATTTTTCAAATAAATTTATCAAAATATCCCATAAATTAAAAAAAAATATTAACTGTTGAGAAACATGTTCACTTTTCATATGTAATATCATGCGATGAATTGGGTGACATCATTCTCGTTAATCTAGCCCGATCCATTCATGAGAAAAGATACTTTAAGTAATACTTTTGTATTTGCACGCCAATAATCATTTGTTTGCTATAAGAATAACTTATTTATTCGTTCATAACGCTTGGCAATTTTGGCGATGAATTTGGTGGAATGTCGCCAACTTGGCGACTTTTTAAATGTTGCCAAATTAATAAAAATCTTGCCAAATGGATAAAAATGACGATAAATCAATGAAACTGATGACTAATTGACGAAAATTCAATATCTTGGAAAGAATATAAGTGTCTACTGTCAGAATAACATGTTCTTTTTTACTGTAAAAGTAGTAAATTCATTGCATTATATAGGGAAGGTTATGTGCTGCGCACATCAGATTTTTTTATATAAAAATTGAAATAATTACACCCATATTATATGGGGCGCGGTAGCCCATTGGTTAGCGCGCTGTAGTTGCACTCGGGTTGCCCGGGTTCGATTCCAGCCACTGCCAAAACTGCCGTCGTGTTCATGCGGAGTACGATCACGTTAAACATGTGGGTCCGAAAGTCCTTCCGAGAGGTTGGTGGTAGGGGAAGGAGGGTACGGTCCCTGTGGATGTCTCCCCAACTGGGTTCCGGTCTAAATTGGGTGATTAACCGTCCAAACAGTTACCTTACACCTTTCTGGTAGGTCGGACGGTCTGGGTTTCAACAACAACCCATATTATATGAAGAGATCGAGTGACACATTGCAAAATAAAATATGCAAAATAAAACACTTTTTTTTACGTACTAGAGGGTTCCTCTTCCTGCTCGTTGAGTTATCCAACCCACGTAACTCGTTGTTTTGCCGCCTCCCGACTCGCTAACGCTCACTGAGTTTGCTTCAAAAATGTTTAAATCTCGGAATTTTTTATTCGAACATTCTTCCAACTATTATAACTAGAGACTATTATAACTAGCGGCAAGACACAAAATTCATTTTTCTACGATTATACGCAGAAAAAAAAATATCCTTAATTTTCTTAATTAACCCTATTTGTGCATAACCAACGGTTGAGATATTTTAATCTATAGTTATCGCAGACGATGTTTTTTTTATTTTATAATTAAATTTTGTATACGGTTTTTTATTCTATTTGTAACCGTAGTAACAGCGCTACGCTTCAGATAACGATATCGTCTGCTGGCTATTCTTCTGATCAAACTATTGAAAATACTTTTTATTAATGATTAATTTTTAAATTAAAATGTCTGAAAACGTTGAAAATAACACAACTTAAAGTGATCGGAGACGAAATATTGTTTTACATACCGCAATTTTCATGTTAACAGAACTACAAAATGTGCGCCATTTTCATGCATTAATTTGAAACTGTTTTTGATATTCAAAACCTTTATTAAGCGTATAAGTGTCACATTTAGTGACTACTAGTCCTTAATATTACATATAATTATTTATCTATGCATGTTACATGCATTTAAACGATAAAATCTCTTTATTACAAACTTTTCGTACAAAAAACTTTCGGATATAACGAACATTTCTATTCTATAAAAAGAAGAATATTTTTTACAACTTCTAGCATTTGTAATGAACACTGATCATGCTCACAAAAACGTGAACCGTCTTTATATATTATTATATCACAGTTAAATCAAATGCATCCATTGGTGTCATTAAACTGTTGGCAAATTGAAAAAAAAAATAACAATAATAAAAAAGAAACGCATAAACATTTAACAAAAATATCTGATGTTGGCAACATATGACTCTCCTTATATAATGCTATGAATTTACTACTTTTACAGTAAAAAAAAATAGATTCTTATAGTAGATACTAATATTCTTTTCAAGATATTGAATTTTCATCAATTAGTCGTCATTTTCATTGATTTAGCATCATTTTTATCCATTTGGCGAGATTTTGTTTAATTTGGCAACATTTTAAAAAGTCGCCAAGTTGGCGACATTCCGCCAAATTCATCGCCAAGCGTTATGGATGGAGAAATAAGTTATTCTTTTAGCAGATAAATGACTATTGGCGTTCAAATGCAAAAGTATTACTCAAAGTATATTTTCCCATGAATGGAACGAGTTAGATCCATGAAAATGACGTCACCAAATTTATGGCATGATATTATATATGAGAAGTAAACATGTTTTTCAACAGTTAATATTTTTTTTTAATTTGTGGAATTTTTTGATAAATTTATTTGAAAAATGGGCAATATCTCGAGAACGATTCATGCTAGCGTTCAAAGTTTATGTCAATCGTTTTCTATGGAAAAATCACACAAGAAATGTCTTTTTGCGCAACTTTATTAAAAGTTTTGATTTTTTGATGATTTTTTCAAAATTTCACTTGAAAATTTAGGGGGGGGGGGGTTCTGAACATTCGATTTTGTTTAAAAACTATGGGCTCCCAGTATTCATGGATTGTAATTTTTGTACCAAATTTCATTCGAATCGCTCCATTCGTTCGTGAGATATCGTCTCCACAGACTCACTTACACACCACACGCACACACACGCACAGACATCACCTCATAAATGTCCGATTCGTGATCAGGGAGGCTTGAAACGTGCTCTCCCGTCGAAAACTCGAATTCGAATTTTCGACCGTCACAATACTTAAGCGGATAAATGACTATTGGCGTTCAAATACAAAAGTATTACCTAAAGTATCTTTTCTTGTGAATGGAACGAGTTAGATTCACGAGAATGATGTCACCCAATTTATCGCATGATATTACATATGAAAAGTGAACATGTTTCTTAACAGTTAATATTTTTTTTTAATTTATAGGATTTTTTGATAAATTTATTTGAAAAATGTTCAATATCTCGAGAACGGTTTATGCTAGCGTTCTAAAGTTTATGTCAATCGCTTTCTAAGGAAAAATTACATAAGAAATGTCTATTTGCGTAAATTTATTAAAGGTTTTGATTTTTTGATGATGTTTTCAAAATTTCACTCGAAAATTCAGGGGAGTTCTGAACATTCGATTGTGTTTTAACGCAATAGGCTTCCAGTATTTATGGATTATGATTTTTGTACCAAATTTCACCCGAATCGCTCTATTCGTTCGTGAGATATCGTCTCCACAGACTCACTTACACACCACACGCACACACACGCACAGACATCACCTCAAAAATGTTCGATTCGTGATCAGGGAGGCTTGAAACGTGCTCTCCCGTCGAAAACTCGAATTCGAATTTTCGACCGTCACAATACTTTCATTATTGTATATAAGGAAAGTAATAATTTCGTCATATGAAAAGTAAATGCATATTTGTTTCCCTTCTGATAATAATTGTAATCCATGTAGAACTGAGCAAGCAGTATGATAATGAATTAGAAAATCAAGTGGAAACTGACAACTCCAGATATTTTTAGTTGAAATTGATTATCATTAATCTGCCGACCTTTAAAGAAGTCTAACAGGGGCATCCACTTATCTAACAATTTCATAAAAATCAATAAATATCGACTCAACTTTGCAGCCGGGGAATTTTTCATATCTTCTGTTTGAGCAGTTGCGCGATGTATGACAAAAATATATGCTGATGGTCTGTTTCAACAGTTAGGTGATACTGAGTTCTTAATGTCAAAGATCTAAATTTAGGTTGTAATTTAAGGTTGTTTGTAATTTAAACTTTGTAAGGTAAATAACTGAATAATTCCTTAAGGTGCCCACACGCATTCATTGCCGGCATGATGCAGAAAATATTAATCCAACTGTTCATTCCAAAACTGACAGTGTGTAAGCTCATTCAGAATGTGGTGCAATTAAAGACAAGAAAGATCAATCATGCATAAAGCATTGATTATGAAACACTTTCCAACTGAAATGCTATTTTATTTAAACATCTCCAGAATGTCATACATTCAGCGCTGATATTTTTAAAATTATCACAGTACTACAGTAATGTATTATATTTAGGAACTTAAAACTTCATCGAAAAAGGCAATGATAGTTACACAAAATGAATTTTATTCAAATGACGGCATCGAAATATAAATCGTCTGCCTCTCTATGTAAAATCAATGAATATTTCATTCATATCACGTTTATTCCAGACTCCAGAGATAAATAATTTTGAGTAAAAAAAAAAAAATCAGCATTTCTTATACAACTCACAACAATTGTCTTACAATCGCTTGATTTGTTTACATTCTGTATGCGTTAAAATTAGGCTTCGTTATAGAAATAATCAAAGTTTAGTGATCATTTAAATTAAAAAATATTGTAATTGCATTGGCGCAGAATTTAGAATTAAATTTTCGAAGCAATTTGTGAATTTTAACATTGCTTAAAAAGGTTTGAAAAATTAAGTCCCATAGGGTTCAATGTATTTCATTTTTTCAACCCGGGTTAAATCCGAAAGTAATTGTAATCGGGTGATGTTATTCATTTTCATTCCCATATGACCCACAGACTGTCTCAACAACGTACTAAAATTTCAATTTGATAATGTCATTTTTACAGCAGTTGTCGTGCCAACTGATAGACAGAATGACCAAAGTCATAAACAGTTTTCAACTGTGTTGTAAAGTGTAAAAAATTGGGTCCTAATGCAAAATAGTAAAAAGCCTCCCCCCCCCCCTACCATATAGGTATTGTATTATATGTGAGATATAAAAGTATTAAATATCACGTGGTTTTATACATTAAATAGCAAGAGTAAAATTAATTTCTTCACTTGTATAATATTCACACCTTCATGAAGAAAAAAAAAAAAAAGATATACTGTGGAAAAATAAACGAGTTGTTTAAAAAAGGTTTATTGAAAATTTATTTTATTAAAAAAAAATAAAACAACTTTTTTTTTTATCCATTTAAACATATTTCTGTCCTAGATAGGGCGTACGTCTCTATTTAACACTAGCAAAGACCTCTATCAGTTTTGAGAAATCCAACTTTTCAGCTTCCTTAGCTTCTAAATAGAGATATGGGTCGGAAAATTTTCCGCCGAAAATTTTCCACTATGTTTTCCCGGAAAATCCCCCCGCCCCTGTTTTTAATTAATTTGAAAATAGAATGTAATACTCTTTCCAAATTGTTTTTCTGAAAAGCAAGTAGCTTTACAAGAAGTTTTTGATCATTGGATTTTCTAATTTTGAAAAGGAAAACGAAGGAGAAGGGGAGGGGGGGGGGGGGCAAATGTGTGTATGTGCGCTTTATTTTAATGAAAAAGAATGGATGACAACCAAAAGGGTACACGTGACATTTTACTCATTCTCAGAAAAAAGGAAATAAAGTTTTAAGATTCCTACTCGTTCAGCATTTATTTCTCCAAAATTTATAAAAAAATGTTTAAGAAATGGAATGTTTTCGCAAGTTCTGAAGAGAAGGAATGGAATGCTTTAATAGCATTAAATATATGCTTAACTCATCTTGCATACTGTCCCTTCTTTCTCATGATACTTGCTCGTTCAATTACAAGCAGGTATTTTTTAAACGATTTTTAATATTATATAAAATAATTTATTTTAAAGTGCTTAATTACAAGCAGTTTTCAATTAATTTTTGTTGTAAATAAATTTTATTAAAAATAAATAAATAAATTTTATGTTATATTAAATAATTTATTTTTATGCATATAATAAACTTGTAATTTATTTTTTACTTTTGTTATTTTTTAAGAAGATGATTGAATGTTTCCCTTGAATTATCAGTAGGTATTGAAAGAAATGCAATATACTATTTAATGTATTTTTTAATTATAATCAGTTTTTATGTGTTTTAGAATATTATATTTTACAATTTACTTTTTATATCTATAATAAACCATAAATTATTTATGATTCTGATAAGGTATAACAATTTTAAATTATTTCTCATGCCTTTTGCATGCCTATTCATTCCTTTTGTACAATGCTTTAAAATTGGAATTTTGAAGATAAAAAAACATTATTATAGATGAAATAGAATTGTTTTTATAAGTTTTTAAAAGCAAGTGCATTTAGGGAAAATAATAAATTATAGCTGCTAATTGCAGTATACAGATATAAGAAATTTTTATGCATGGAATTTTTTATATATTTCTAGATTTATACCTTTTCATATAACATTTGTTTAACCGTAGCCCCCGTCACTATACGGGTAGTAACGGGTAGTACGTAGTAACGGGGGCTATGGTTTAGCTGTAGCTGTAATATAAGAATAAATACTTTTAAAAAGTCACTGAACATAATATTCCAGCTAAAATGTAATATAGAGAATAATTTCGCGGAAAATTCTCATGAAAATCCATATCTCTATTTCTAAGTATAGCGCTTACGCCGATAGATGGGCAGCAAGTCTTCAGCGGCCAAATTTTCGCGATTTTGTCACGTAGAATTTTAGCAGGTTTTCTGAGATGTTGTGTTGTCAAATATATTCGAAAATTCCAGATTTTTTTTCCTTATTATTGCTTAACTTCTATTATAATATTTATGTCGCGACGCGTTCGCGAATTTCAGGTTTTATTTCTTTTTCATAAATTTCGCGAATATCACATATATCAAGTCCCTGCACCTTTCTGCCGACGAATAATTGTTTGCTTTTTCGTTGACATGAAGCGAATGTAAAATAACTTCATGTCAGCAAAGGTTTGATAGAATTCTGGAATACGAAAACAATTCGTTTTCCTATAGCTATAAAAACTCGCCAATACCCACAAATATGTTGAACGATCCTTTTCTACATTTAGAAACGTGCTATAGGCAACAGGCACTGCATTAAAGAAGAAAATCAATATAAAGTATCAAAACGCTGTCCACTTAAATGAAACTTTTGATCTTAGGTAACGGCGTTGATAACACTGTCAATATTTGAACGGTTTATAAATGGTATTATTACTTTCCTTATATACATAATGTATAAGGAAAGTATTGTGACGGGGTCGAAAATTCGAATTCGAGTTTTCGACGGGAGAGCACGTTTCAAGCATCCCTGATCACGAATCGAACATTTTTGAAGTGATGTCTGTGTGTGTGTGTGTGTGTGTGTGTGTGTGTGTGTGTCAGTGAGCCTGTGGAGACGATATCTCACGAACGGATGGAGCGATTCGAATGAAATTTGGTACAAAAATCACAATCCATGAATACTGGAAGCGTATTGCTTTAAAACCCAATCGAATGTTCAGAACCCTCCTAAATTTTCGAGTGAAATTTTGAAAAAATCATCAAAAAATCAAAACCTTTAATAAAGTTACGCAAATAGACAGTTCTTATGTAATTTTTCCTTATAAAACGATTGACATAAATTTTAGAACACTAGCATGAGCCATTCTCGAGATATTGCACATTTTTCAAATAAATTTATCAGAAAGTCCCATAAATTAAAAAAAAATATTAACTATTAAGAAACATGTTTACTTTTCATATGTAATATCATGCGATAAATTGGGTGACATCATTCTCGTGGATCTAACTCATTCCATTCACGAGAAAAGATGCTTTGAGTAATACTTTTGTATTTGAACGCCAATAGTTATTTATCCGCTGTAAGAATAACTTATTTCTCCATCCATAACGCTTGGCGAGATTTTGGCACAAAATTTAGCGGAATGTCGCCAACTTGGCGACATTTTTAAATGTTGCCAAATTAACGAAAATCTCGCCAAATGGATAAAAATGGCGCTAAATCAATGAAAATGACGACTAATTCAAGAAAATTCAATATCTTTGAAAGAATATAAGTATCTACTATAAGAATATAATTTTTTTTAACTGTAAAAGTAAAAAAATTATTGCATTATATAAGGAAAGTCATGTGTTGCCCACATCAGATTTGTTTAAAATGTAATCGTAATTTTATGCTTATTGATTTGCGTAGTAGTTACTTGCATTACCGCTTCTTAACTGGTAGACCTTTCTCGGCAATTTTAATGTAAATCGGTAGTTGCGAAATTTTTATTCCACAAAATTTCGCGATTTACCCCCGCGACCGTCCCGCGAACTTTTGCCCCCTTTTTTCCGCGATAAAACGACTGCTCTACCGATAGGTGCTTTTTCTCCATGATATTCCTCAGAAAATTCTTTTTATTCATTTTAATTTTGAGAACCAGAGTTTCTCAACTGCTAAAATGACAGGAATAATTAGAAATACTATTAATAAAAAATACACTTCAGAAAAAAAAAGCTAGCATTTATATCATAGTATTTACAATAACCAACTCAGCGATCGATTTTAAATTTTCGAAGAAAATTTTATTTTTACTAATTTTTTCTTTCTTTTCAAAACGTTTCTTTCTAACTTGGGCTCCCAAAGTCTCAATTCACTGCATTGGCGTAGTTACGCTACTGAAATCACACCAAACTTGGCGGCCTATCACGCCGTTTCATGCCAAGATTGACGAATCCGACGAGCTGTTTTTCCGAAATAATAGCTCACCAAAATTGACCATATAGATAGGGGCTCACTTCAATCCTGAACTTTCGGACCCATATGAACGCATTTGAGGAATTTCGCCATTTTCCTTCTAACCCATAGGACTGTCATCAGATGCTAAATGTCGTGAAGGCCGCATAGATTGAAAATTTCGGCTTTTCAGCATGGAGGGAGGATCCTTCCACGTTTTAACCGTCCTTTTTGTTTTTGAATTGAAACATATCCTTTTTCTGGTTCTTTGCCAGTGGTGCGCTGTTCCCTCTGTCCATTGTTTTTCAGCTTTGATCATACATTTTTCTTGGGTATTGGACCGCTTGTTCAAGTTCCACGTAAACTTTGTGCATTTTTAATTTTTAACACTTTACAACAAAGTTGAAAAGCGTTTATGACTTTGTTCATTCTGTCTGTCTGTCTGTCTGTCTGTCCGTTAGCACGATAACTGCCGTAAAAATGAGTTTATCAAAATGAAATTTTAGTATGTTGTTCAGACGGTCTGTAGGACCTATGGGAATATAAATAAATAATATCACCCAATTAGTTTTTTATTGAACCCGGGTTGAAAAAATGAAATACATTGAACCCTATGGGACCTAATTTTTCAAACATTTTTTAAGTAAATTTAAAATTCACGAATTGCTTCGAAATTTTTAGGAAATATTCACATTATCCCATAGAATATATAAAAAAAAATTCAGTAAAATATGTTAAGTAGTTTTTTAATTAAAAAAATTATTTAATATAGGGAAAATAACAAATTCAATTAAATTCTGACTTTGGGATATCTTCCAGAAAGAAAAGAGAGAGATATTATATAATAAATATCTCTCCATTTGTTTAAACGTTTTGCATATGGGAGTGGCTTCATATTTTAAAATAAATTTGGTAGATAACAATTTTTCATTTTTTTAAAATTTTATATAACTCTTCTTGATAAATTTAATTGATGGCATTTTAAATGCACTTTCCTACGTCCTAGAGAGTTAAAATTTGGTACACAGCTTAAATTTGTTGAACATTTTATTCGACAAAAATTTGATGGATCTTTAAATATAGATCATACATTTTTTTCGAAATGGCCTGAAAATAATCCCCGTTCACTTCTATAAATCATTGTTGTAATATTGTTAAAAATTCTGATGTGGACAGCACATGTCTTTCTCTGCAGACTCATATTCGTTCTCTTTATTTATTCAATGATAATTTGAGTTTATCTGCACAACATAAGTATTTTAAATGACATTGAATTTACACGTTAAACTTAAATTTGGTTCTCATTTGATAGCTGGACTTATTGTCAAAGGTGGCGTAGCGAAAACGCGAAAAAACTAGAATATCTCAAGAACGGCTAGTCCTAGAGTAATGGGGTTACTCTTATTCTTTTTGTTGTCAAAAATCACATATAAAATAGGAATTTAATTAATATAATTGAGCACACGTAGTCTTTTATTTTTATATATAACGATTTTTGCTGGCCATTTCGCAAAAATAGCCCGTTCCTTTTTCCCGAATCGTAGTAGAATAACCTACAAATGATTTATATACAAAATTTTGTTAAATTTGGTATATAAATCCCTTGTAGGTTATTGAAATATTATACTCCAAATTTTGTTAAATTTGGTTCATTAGTTTTTAGCTAGAGTGGATAAAGGCAATTTCTGCGGCCATTTCGCAAAGAAGGCAGATTCTTTTATTACGAATCGTACTATAATCTAATGAACATCAGGATTTCCCACAAAAAACATACCAAATTGTATGAAATTCGGTCCATTAGTTTTTCAATTAGAGTGGATGTAATATCCACACAGACACACAGAAACATACACAGATACACCCTTACACACACAGACGTCTTCCTAAAAGTAGTTTTTTCGTGTTCTAGAAGTCCCAAAACGTATAGATCATTTGAAAATTCGAGTTCCGATCTTCGGCACGATTCCAATACTTTGAGTACATACACATACACATATATATTATCTGTGTATTATCTGTGTATCTAAATTCCGTGCCTATGCAATTACAATAGTTGTGATTTTAAATGATCCCTAAACTTTTATTATTTCTTCAAGGAAGCCTAATTTTAACATATGCAGAATGCAAATATCTCAAGCGATTGTAAGATGAATTACATAAGAATTGCTGAATTTTTTTCACACAAAATTATTTAGCTCTGGAGTCTGGAATACAAGTTATATGAATGAAATATTCATTGATTTTGCATAAAGAATCAGATGATTTATATTTCGATACAGTTTTAAATATTTAAGTATAATAAATTACTGTAGTACTGTGATAATGTAAAAGATATTACCACTGAATGAATCACATTTTAGAAATTTTTAAATGAAATTACATTTCAGTTGGAAAGTGTTTCATAATCAATGCTTATGCATGATTGATCTTTCTTGTTTTATCTGCGGATCTGCCTGCCTTTCCTCATTCAAATTTGATGGTTTTTTACTGAGATCTCACACTGTTCCTCCCCCTTTTATTTCGGGTTTCCATTCCACAAATTCAAGATCACAATTCATCCCCCCCCCTTTCCATCCCTCTTGTGCTTTTGTCTCTATACTGCTACTATTTTTAAACAACTGGCTTATTTTAAAATAGTTTTGTCTTTCTGAACTGTTTTCTTTTTCGGATAGTTGATCCACCTTGAATTCATTTTTAACTTCCAATGTGCGGCTTAGATATCAGACTCACTTTTTAAGTTTGGTTCTACTTTCAAACTTTGACAAATAAATTTGAAAGTACGTGAAAGTAAATTTATTTCTAACTCGTTCATCGATCCTTTGCCCACTTTGTGATCATGCTCCCCTCACTCTCTTTCCCTTTCCCACTGATTGTTCTAATTCTGAATTACTCTGACTTTTCGCATCTGTAACTTCGTTAAAAAAAAACGACATTTCTTATTTTATGTTTTCTACTAACTTTTCTTCTGTTTCAAATAACTGAGTCCAGTCAGTTAATATCTTGCGCTTTTAAATCTCTTTCTACCCTTTCCTTTTTAATATTTTTCAGTCAAAGGAACCTTCTTTTGGGCCATCTTTCAACGATCTTTTCTTCTGAACTACCTGGTTGAGGGAATCTAGTGTTTATTAACTTTTCAACAGGTACTTTTATGTAGTTTTTCTATTATGTAGGGCAGTTTAAGGGTGAGCGTCAGTAAATTTTCTGCCCTATTCGCGCTTTGTTAACTTTCGCGGCACACATATTTCGCCGAAATTCTGCTCAAACAGTTGCGAAATATTTTCTTATAGATAAAATGCTATGTTTAGATTATATTAAAACTAAATTTAATACCCAATAAAACATAGAATATATGTTTTATTTTAATTTAAAATATTTTTGGTGCTGTCATCTGTTGTCGTAATTTAATTCATACCGACAATTTTCATTTTTTAATGAACATTTTTAAATGTCTATTCCTTCTAATACGCTATTAAATACAACAACAGATCATATATAATGCCATAATCACGAAAACGTAATTGAACTTGGACTTGAAGACAAAGGAACTTGAAGACAAAACTGCAGTCCTCAGTGATGTACATTCAGATCTCTTATCAAATGTATAGAATGATAAATTACCTTTCCGTGATTGTGGGATTATTATATATGATCTGTTGTTGTATTTAACACTATATTAGAAGGAATAGATATTTTAAAATGTTCATTAAAAAATAAAAATAATCGGTATGAATTAAATTACGACAACAGATGGCAGCACCAAAAATATTTTGGATTAAAATAAAAAATATATTCTATGTTTTTGGGGGCATTAAATTTAGTTTTAATATAATCTAAGCATTGCATTTTATCGTTCAGAAAATATTTCGCAACTGTTTGAGCAGAATTTCGGCGAAATATGTGTGCCGCGACAGTTAACAAAGCGCGGATAGGGCAGAAAATTTACTGACGCTCACCCTTAACCTCTTGCGCTTTCACTGTGTGTATCCCCATCTTAGAGGGTTTTTCTTCCTTTTTGAATTGCCATTCGAGTAATTTAAATTCCTCCTCTGTTCACCTCTTTCTTCAAATTTATTTCTTTGGGTGTCGTCCTGTGATCCCATGATTCTTCGCTGATCATATCTGCTATTTAGACCCTATTGTCTGTATTGTGGCCTTTGTTGTACCCCTTGATTTGAATTATATCCTATTTCCCTCCGTCCTATTTCCCTCCGTCCTATCGGATGCCGTGCATCTTAATTACTCGCTAATTAAAATAAACTCGTGAAATGGTCTCGGCACTCTGCCAACGAAAACATCTTGGGCTGGTGTTCTCAGTCTCTCATAGAATAATTCTTTTACACTTTCCTCATTCATGTCTGAACTTGATTTCTTTTTCAGCTTGTCTTTTTTCACTAAAAAGTTTCTCGCCGATTCTGTCGGCTGTTGCTTTACACCATGTAACTCCATTTCTAATACTAGTTTAGTCCATTTTTCTGGAACGAATTTTTGTATTTTGCTTTACATTCAAGCCAGGTTTTACAATTCTTTTCACCGATAATATTCCACCACCTTTTAGCTTCGTCGTTTAGCGCATCTCAACACGGCTAACTTTTGCTCATCACTTCTTGCGCTTTTTGAAAAAAATTTTATTCAAAACTTTTCACGTCCTCTTTTGCTGATCCCGGACCATCCAAACTAAATTTCGGTTTCACTGCTATATTCAGCGTTTAGCTGATCTGTATCCACACTTCCATTTTTAACATTATTATAAACTTATCTGCGCAACTTTCTCACTTTCTTTGACTTATTTTGCATTTTCTTTAACCATCCGTGCGCTTAGGTTTTTCTAATTTTTATCTTCACTTATTGGCTAAGTAAACCTCCTCTGCTGCTATCTCCCACTTTCTATACTTTTGAAGAAACGTCTACTGTTTGCAACTTTATATGTGCTATTGGTTTTTATATTCGGGAAATCTGTGTAGAGTTCTGAACCTCGATGGGCTCCATAGTAAAGTAAGGAGTCTTGAGTAGAGCTCTACTGCAAAGGACTATTGACTTTTAGGTTGCGGGATTGCATTGATAGGTCAAACAAAAGTAACATAACTCTAAACGTTGGTTTAATTGGATACACAAAAGAAACTTGCGGCCAGGGACTTTAGCACACAGATGCACGACATTAAATCAAATACATTTTTTGTCTATTCACTCAAATTACAGCAGCTGACTGCTTAACTAAATAGAAACAATTACCAAGCAGCCAGTATCGCACATGCCCATTATTTACCACAAATATATCATGAAATATACTTTGAAAAGACCTGGTGATAGAATATATTTAAGTAAACAGTGTGGATAGAAGATATTTAAGTAAACAGTGTAGTTATGAAGCTCCGACCTATAAACGTTGTCTTGGTTAACCTGGAACACTAGACCCTTATGATCCTAGTGTGTCCATCCTCACTCACAGAGACTTGCGGCAGCAAAGACATCTGATCAAAGATGCTTGGAACCTGTACAAGAATTATAAGAACGGAAGAGGAAGCTAGCTTTTGCTCAGTGGTTATAATGTCGGTCTTGTAAGCAAAGGGTCCCTGGTTCAGGGCCCGGCGACTCCCTTTCCTCCACAATGATGACTGGACGTTTGAAACACGCAACCTTCCTCTCCAACGATCTCACCTCTCAACACGAGATGACAGCACCACACGGAGTCAGAAGCCTTGACACTCCCTTCCTGGTTGACCACGACTGACCGTTACGCCCGAGGCGACACGCCTCCCGGCCCACTTCAGTCCCTCACCTGCATTTCGGGGGGACACGCGGGGGGTTTCTCAGCGGGCCCCCTCCTCGCCGAAATTAGACCGGGGCCTTCTCATCAGGTGAGGGAGTGTGCGGCAGCAAAGACATCTGATCAAAGATGCTGGGAACCTGCACCCGAATTATGAGAACAGAGCAGAAGCTAGCTTTTGCTCAGTGATTATAAAGTCGGTCTTGTAAGCACTAGGTCCCTGGTTCGGGGCCTGGCGACGCTCAATCGCCACAGACTCTTACCAGCAGTCTTCTATTACCCGGCGCTCAACCAGCTTTCCTTTGACCCAGCTTCCGCTTTTCAAATCACAGGCGATCCGAAACTTATCCTGTCGCTAAACCAGGATCGCAGATGTTACTTTAATGCAAATTTTAAGACTTACTATTATTTATTATGTTTTGAGCTACTCTGAGAAAAAATGGAGGCTGCCATGTTTGGAGATTTATCGCTGTTCCTCCCATGTCTTTTAATACTAAAACTCAAATTCACGAGACTGCTTCTCAGCTTTTAGGCAATTAACCGGGGATTGTTATACCATAAAATAGGTATGCTTAACATTAACTCTTTAGGGTTCGCTTATGCTCCATAATATTGTTGCGAACGCGCAATATTACCTTTGACGCCTCCTCTTTCGTCTGTCTCGAAGGCCAAGCGAAGAAAACACAGTCCATGACATCAGCATGACGTGAGCCCAGGATTAAGAGGATTTCCCAGTTACAAGAAGGGTTTTCAGATTTGGCGATTTATTGCCAATTTGGTGACTTCCAGAATCTTCCAGAAGCATCTCGATAGAACGAGTGCTTTTTGAGATAGAGATTTCCAGCAGTTTCTATGGAGAGGCTGTAAAGAACTCATCCCTCCGTTGCAGTGGAGTTGACGTATTGATGTGACAGGAGCTACATTGGACTGTGATTTTTGTCAATATTTTGAGAATTGTAGCCGCTGTTTTGTGAAATTAGTTTCTTCAGCATTTTGAGAATAAATATCACTTATTCTGTGAAATTAGTGGAGCATTTAAGCGCTGTTTGATTGTATATTGTTCCTGTTTATTTTGTGCTTGCATGGTAAAAGTTTTTAGTTGGCAAAATAAGAGTGCCTTCACGACATCAAATTGTAAAGATGGTTTGGTATTATACCGTAGAAGTTAACACCGTACCAAATTAGTAAGAAGGTTTTGGTTTACCAGTAAGTGATCGTATAAGAGTTGTGTAACCCAGTTTCTATTTCCCCGGCCGATTCTATGAATCGGTTGACCAGTCTTGACTCGTAGCTAAAGGTAAGAGCACACATTAAATCAACAAGTAGTGGAAAGCATAACAAATACTTAAATAGAAATATATTTATTATAATCGAAATTAACTATATTTTAAGCAATTACTATATATACATATCCTTGACCACCAGAAATTAACAATTCTTTATGCATATGATTTACGTAACTTTATTAAAGGTTTTGATTTTTTGACGATATTTTCAAAACTTCGCTTGAAAATTTGGGGGGTTCTGAACATTCGATTGTGTATAAAAACAATAGGCTCCCAGTGTTTACGGATTGTAATTTCTGTACCAAATTTCGTTCGAATTGGTCCATTCGTTCATCAGTTATCGTCTCCACAGGCTCACTTACACACACACACAGACAGACATCACTTCAAAAATGTTCGATTCGTGATCAGGGATGCTTGAAACGTGCTCTCCCGTCGAAAACTCGCATTATTTGAGTTTTTGACCCCGTCGCAATACTTTCCTTATACATTATTGTATATAAGGAAAGTAAAAATATTTATGCCATTTTAAATTATTTCTTATTTGAACACTTTTTCACGCGTCCATCTAATTTAGTCAAAAGCTCACAGAAACAGAATCTCTGCAAAACAAAAACAAAACTCGAAGCCTTCAAAAGCACTTCTTTTTTTTCCGTGCTGCCGCTAATCAATACCTACTACGCAGAGCACACCTGGCATCAAACGAACATGTGTGCGCCAATGGGAAGGAAGAAAATGATATTTAGACGGCACCATCTAGTCTTCCCTGCTTGCCCCTACCTGGCGTCGGAGGGGCGAAATGACGTCGAAGACCGCATGTTAAATAGCTACTCATTCCCATGACAGTTCGAACAGTCTACGTTCAAAGAGAAGTCTGGGATTAAGGGTAAGTGTGTGGGTTTTGAAGAAATTCGATTATTTTTTTATTTTTAATGCCGGTAGTTTTGGGTTGCATTTTAATTTTTTTTTTTTTTCAAAAAATTATGTAATTTTATTTATTTTTTTATACGTTTATTTATTTAATTTTTTGCTTTTAACATTTTGGGTAGTTCGCCGCACACAAGCAAGGTGCAAGCTCAAAGAAATATATTATTTTATTAATTAATTATTTCGAATTGGCAATGGCTATTTTCTTAGGTCACGTGAGCGTTATTCTGTTGATATACATTCCCTACATTAGTTGTAGAGACTACTTGTCTCATCCTGATGAAGAACGTTCTTTTTTGCTCTTAAAACCGAGTAATACAGTTATTCAAATCTTTATTGCTTTATCATGAGGAACTACTCTTGAAATATTTCGGAACTTAGCTGACGTTAATTTTACTACTTGGCTAACGCATATTTTCCTACTTGGCTGGTTCATATTGAGTTCGACAGGGGTCAGTTACGAAACAGACGTGTAAAGCAAAAATAAACTTATGCTTTTAAATAAAGTATTTAGTATTTATTACTATTAATAAAGTGTGACAAACATTCCCACTTTATATCTGACTTATTTGTTGCAAACAAACATTGTGTATATACAAATTGATTGAAGGTCCAGTTCGCTTGACCTTGGCGACACATTTGATGAAATAACTAGGCGACTTTTGGCTGGTTTTGGAAACGTTAAGAATTTTGTGGAATTTCCCGAGTTACGTAGGTTCTCCGGAAACCTTTCATAAAATATATCCAAGAAGAACGTAAGTGAAACGAGTATATAATTGAAGTACCGGTGTTAATACCAGTATGTTTTGAAGAAGAAAAAAATCTGTTGTGGCTAGCACATGACTTTCCTTAAATAATGCAATGAATTTACTACTTTTACAGTAAAAAAAATAGATTGTTTTTATAGTAGATTATAAGATATTGAATTTTCGTCAATGAGTCATTATTTTCCTTGATTTAGCGTCATTTTTATCCATTTGGCGAGTTTTTCGTTAATTTAGCAATATTTAAAACAGTCGCCAAGTTGGCGACATTCCACTAAATTCGTGGCCAAAATCTCGCCAAGCGTTATGGATGAAGAAATAACATATTCTTACAGTAGATAAATGATTATTGGCGTTCAAATACAAAAGTATTACTCAAAGTATCTTTTTTCATGAATGGAATGAACTAGATCCACGAGAGTGATGTCACCAAATTTATTACATGGTATTACATATCAAAAGTGAACATGTTTCTCAATAGGATTTTTTTTTTTTATGATTTTTTGATAATTTTTTTGAAAAATGTGCAATATCTCGAGAACGGTTCATGTTAGCGTTCTAAAATTTATGTCAATCGTTTTCGAATGAAAAATTACATAAGAAATGTCTATTTGCGTAACTTTAATTAGAGCATAATATAATATTGGAGCATTATAATATAAAAATTAATAGTATTGACCAGAAGGCAAAAAGCAGCCTTCTTCGTCAGGACACACAAGAAGCGCAATCTTCACTCATCAGAGAAAAATCGGTGACTGATGCAAGAATAGAAACAGTGGCGCAGGAAAAAGTGCTGCCAATGGTGAGAGAAGAAAAATATGGTAAAAGAAATCCAGGAGGAAGGAACAAGAGGTGGAACATAATAAAGGAACGGTAAATTACCAAAGGCGAACGTCCTTATTTAGAAAATTTTCCAAGCAGTTTCTAAGTCTGCAATTGCTCAACATTTTTGGGACTCTAATCATGCTTTTAATTTTCTGAAGCTAAGATCGTTTCTTCTCCGAATTCCATTTTTGAATTGGATTTTCTTGAAAGTTTCTTGATTGTTTCTCAATTAAACTTCCTTATTAATGATAATTATCCTTTTATCTCTTTTGCTTGGAAATCTCTGATTTAATTTTTCGATTTTGTTTACTTCCTTCTTATTTATAGGAAATAAACATCCTTGTCCTATTTTTTAATTTAATTGTGTTTTATGAACAACTGAACAGCTGATTTGAATCATTGGTTGTGCGTTCACTTTCTCCGGCGGATTCTTCGGTGGTTCAGTAAATCGGTTCATTTCTCGATCCTGACCTTTTCATTTATTACACTGCATGACACATTGAATGATACGGGTAGGCCTTGCTTTATTTTGGATACTCCACGGATTTTGCATAGTGAGGACAGACGTACAATTATATAGTCATATTTCTATACTGTTTCGTTTCCGACCTTGCAGGGCATATTGGCTAAAGCATGCCGTGTGTGGTCGGTCGTTATCTCGCTGGTAAATGGCATTGGGCCACCCTGAAAGAAGGGTAGTATCGTTGGGCCACCGTAGTACCCTCAATACGGACCAGAGATGACCTGCTATTGTAGGCAATAGCGAACCAAACAATGATGCCGCGTTGTCGCACGGTGTGGCGTTCCACAGAGTCGTCCCGGCCGGATCGGACCTGTCACCACTTCGGCGCCAGCCCCGTTCTTGGCGACTATCATTGCTAAAGCAGAAGCATGACTCATCTGAGAGCAAGACCTTTTGCCATTCCACTGTCCACGTGTCTCTATCTCGACACCATTGGAAAAGGAGGCGTCTGTGCTATTGGGTCAATAGCAGTCGCCATGAGTGCAGGTCGCCGGCGACCAATCGGCGGATAATGGTCCTGGTCGATATGGGAGCATCAAGGGTGTCTTGCACATGGTGCAAAATGGCGACGAAAGTGGCCTGCGGGGCCCCCATCGCTTGCCGGCGGATGCGTTTGTCCATGTGTGCTGACGTCGCTCTGACTGTACTGGCACTCCTCAAACGTGCCACATTCCCTTGTTCCAACTATCTTCGCCACAGCCGGTCCACCATGGACGCGTGTAGGTGGCTGTCCGCTGGAATTTGACGTGTGGACCAACCTGCCCTTCTAAGTCCGATCACCATACCCGTCTTGAATTCGCCTGTCTCCTTAAACTGCCTCGGTTGGCGGCGACCCGGCATTATCTGGTACTACACGTTTCCTCTGAGACAAAAACGAAATTGCAAAATGATTTCTCTGGCAGACAGAGCGGCGCGACTATTGCCGATTCCTTCCTTTATATCTCACTCAAAGTGCGCAGGATAGCTGCGCATTTCGTATCATTTACATAACTCGGTGAGCTGCGTCTACCCTGCAATTTGTATATTTTTCTGCCCACTCTTTCTTGGTGTCTCATTTTCACTGTCACGTAGTGTATATATATATATATATAATATGAAAACACCTTGAAATACAACATTATAAAATCATCTGAAATCACACTTAAAAGGCGCAAAGCTGCACTAAAAAGAGGATTAAAATATTTTCAAAAAGAAAAGAGGTATGGATGGAAACAATATACCAAAAGATGGCCGGGGGGAGTTGTGACCCCCTCACCCCGGTTAAGCATGCTTTGCGTCGCGACAACACTCCCGGAGAGCCGGTATATTGTAAAAAAGAATACGAATGTATCAAATTGTAAGATGTAAATAGACAACATACATGTATGTTGTCTATTTACATCAAATTAATGTATCAAATTGTAAGATGTAAATAGACAACATACATGTATGTTGTCTATTTACATCTTACAATTTGATACATTCGTATTCTTTTTTGCAATATACCGGCTCTCCGGGAGTGTTGTCGCGACGCAAAGCATGCTTAACCGGGGTGAGGGGGTCACAACTCCCCCCGGCCATCTTTTGGTATATTGTTTCCATCCATACCTCTTTTCTTTTTGAAAATATATATATATATATATATATATATATATAACGATTTTGGATTTACACAGAGGCTCCATTACGAAACCATCCGCCTACTCTCATCACATGACCTTTATTCCAGATTCTGCATAATTAATGGTTTGCTCATGAGACCTAGCCTATGATAACAAAGGTCTTGCTTCGCAGAAAGCGCAGGTTAATAATTCCCCAATTCATTACGCGGGCTATTACAACAGCAAGGAACATTAACTAAACTATGTCACACGTTTCATTATTTAATTGCTGTTTTAAATATAGAATATGTTTTGGGAATTGTAATTTGCAGCCGTCACTTCTGGAGATTATGCTTGGAGTCGGAGATCTCCTTTCAGGGAAGTGCCTTCGCAGTTCATAAAATCGAAGATTTCCTATTCGAAACCATTTAATATGGGCAGCACATGGCTTTCCCTACATGCTGCAATGACTTTACTTCTTTCACAGCGAAGTAATAAGATCCACAAAACAATGATTTTGGCATTGAATTTACACTACGCAAATTGGAATTTTGCGCTTTTGGCAATTTATTAGTACATACGAATGACTGATACTCACTTGCAAAATACTCATCAAAATGTAACTGACAATATCAATTGCATGAAATTATATGAATTATATGAATTAATATCAATTTGCATGAAATTATATGAATTAATATCAATTTGCATGAAATTCTATGAATTAATATCAATTGCATGAAATTATATGAATTAATATCAATTGAATTGTAAATTATATGAATTAATATCAATTGCATGAAATTATATGAATTAATATCAATTCGATTGTAAATTATATGATTAATATCAATTGCATGAAATTATATGAATTAATACCAATTTCAAATTATATGAATTATATGAATTAATATCAATTGTAAATTATATGAATTAATATCAATTGCATGACATTATATGAATTAATGCCAATTTCAAATTATATGAATTAATATCAATTGCATGAAATTATATGAATTAATATCAATTGCAAATTATGTAAATTAATATCAATTGCATGAAATTATATGAATTAATATCAATAGCAAATTATGTGAATTAATATCAATTGCAAATTATATGAATTAATATTAATTGCAAATTATATGAATTAATATTAATTGCATGAAATTATATGAATTAATACCAATTTCAAATTATATGAATTATTATCAATTGCATGAAATTATATGAATTAATATCAATTGCAAATTATGTAAATTAATATCAATTGCATGAAATTATATGAATTAATATCAATAGCAAATTATGTGAATTAATATCAATTGCAAATTACATGAATTTAATATCAATTGCATGAAATTATATGAATTAATACCAATTTTAAATTATATGAATTAATATCAATTGCATGAAATTATATGAATTAATATTAATTGTATGAAATTATATACATTAATATCAATTGCAAATTATCTGAATTAATATTAATTGCAAATTATCTGAATTAATATCAATTGCAAATTATATGAATTAATATCAATTGCATGAAATTATCTGAATTAATATCAATTGCGTGAGATAAATGATTATTTGTGAATTTGTGGGCGACAAAATGCAAAATTATTACAAGAAGCATCTTCTCTCGTGAATGGTGCAAAGTCCACTTCGACGATAGAGCTTGCAACTTCGTCCCAGTAGCTCAACGGTGGAGGGCCGGCTTAGCGAGTACGAATAACCGTGGTTCGATTCGGGGCCGGCGGGATTTCTTCTTCTTATCGGGCCTAGATGCAGGTTTCGTGACGTCACAACTTACATCCCATCCACGGCGTTTACACTTTGCTCTAGTTCTTAATTAGCGTCGATTATGGGGTCGATATTTTAGAGTGATAGAAGTTGGTTGAAGTAAAAATGTTTTAATTGAATAAATATAACGAAAACAAATTATATATATAAAGAAGGAATATAAATAAGATTGTAAAGTAAAAAAATACTGAATATTTCCGTAGTTACGAGGTTTTTTTTTTTCTTTTCTTCTAAAAGATTCAATGCCAGGTTTCAACCTTTTGAATTTTATTTTTTCATAAAATTCATTTACTTGAGAAATCTGGCTTCTGTTCTTAAATAATCTAATGCACAGAAACACATTATGACCTCTTATATATATATATATATATATAATAATGCTTTTGGGCAGAGTTAATTAAATTTTTAATTACATAGTTCTCCTAAAACATTTTTGTAATAAGGTCTTTCAAAAGTTTTAACTGTCAGATTTACATAACATATATCCTAATATACATACATACTTAATAATAATATTTAATCATTAATATACTATTAATAATTATTGAATACTATTAATTAATATAATATGAATACTTATTTAATAGTAATATACATACATACTTAATAATATATATATATACTTAATAATAATACATACTTAATAATATATATATACTTAATAATATGCATACATAATAATAATATGCATACATACTTAATAATAATATACATACATAATAATACAGACATTAGATTTATATTTTAAGCGTCAATAAGTGATCACGCACATTACGAGCGACTATTTCGGAAGTTACATTTGTAATTGATAGCAGGGTTGTGATATAAACATATTTATTTTTTGTTATTGTGCACTTTCAGTTTAAATGGAAATCCCTGGTTTGGTAAAATGAAATGTAGAAATTAGCGTGAATGACAGGAAAAGGCAGCAGTCTCAAATAGTAATAATTTTTAAAAAACTAAAAAATCGCTTTCTGGTGATACGCTTTTTTACAACAGAAATAATTTAATAAATTGAATAAATCGGTTAAATATCAAATATAATACTGTATTACAGTGACAAACTATTTTACCAAACTTATTTTAATAGCTTAAATCTTACCTGTTTTTTTTTTTCAACGAAAATAATTTTAGACGTTACTTATTAACGGATAATTTTCACCTGTGATGTGAAGTTTTGAAAATTCTACTTTTAACACTTTAAGGTTGCTGAGTGTTGTTATCTGCATTTTAATGAAACAATAATAGCTAAATAAACCACGAAAAGTTTTCGTAGCCAATATGAATTTCAGTTTTTCCAAAAAAAAATTTTGAAATTCAGATTTTTTTTTTTTTTTTTGTAATTACAAAAATGCATGTAAAAAAAAAAAAAAAAACACGTGTGATTTGTGTATTTCACATTTTTATATTTAATACACATGTGCATAAAATAAATAAAACCATTGGTATCCAGTCTCTTTGGAGGTCACATGATTGAAAGAATAAAGTTACATTATTCATTAATTGATAGTACTGTAGCAAATTCTCAATTTTAATCTTGCCTTTTGCTACGACAATATGACAATTGCCCATAGACCATTTACAAATTGCTGATCAATGATTCCTTTTTGACTCACTAATAAAAAATCAAAACACGTACACAAAAAGAACAAGATAAAGTAAAAATTTTATTTACATGAAATTTTCTGCACATTTACTTTTTTAATTACTTACACCAAAAAATTTGAGGGTGTATAATCCATTAATTTTTTTTTTTTTGGGGGGGGGGGGGGTTACCAAAAATTTTAGGGGTGTGCAACAACAATCCGCAAAAATTTCTAACTCTACACTTTACATATATAAATCGAACAATTGTTTATATTGACAACAACAAACCTTACTAAGAAAATTTTCATTATGCTAATGCATAAATAAAAAAACATGTATTTGCATTCTACTTATTCCATTAAGGTATGTTTATTTATACCCGATTTCCAGCAGCTTCTTACGTAGCAAAAATACTCGTTCAACGGACGAATTTGACGTTGGATTTGAAAAAAAATACGCTACCTAAAATCTTGACATCCATGAATCTAGTTCTAAACCACTTCTAATCATGTTCTAGATTTTAAAAATACACTTAAAAGAAAACCCCTTTCGGTGATATCTGTATCTTCGTCAATATTTACACGATCATACTTTCAAGCACATGATGTAAGTTGCAAATTGTGGGATGTACTTTATGACGTCACGAGCTACAGCAGCGCCGCAGGCATAGGCCCGATAAAGAGCAGAACTAATCCCGCCGGCCCCGTTCGATTCCCGGCTGGGGCAGCAAGGTTTTTTACAATAAAACGAACTTGGTTCATGAGAATGATGCTGTATAATATTTTGTGATTTTTGTACCAAATTTCGTTCAAATTGGTCTTTTCGTTCGTCAGTTATCGTCTCCACAGACTCACTGACACACACACAGACATCACTTCAAAAATGTTCGATTCGTGATCAGGGATGCTTGAAACGTGCTCTGCCATCGAAAACTCGAATTCGAATTTTCGACCCCGTCACAATACTTTCCTTATACATTATGTATATAAGGAAAGTAAAAAAGTGTTTTTCTTATATTTGGGGATATTTACTTCTTTTTTTATTTTATGTAATTTTTCAAATTTATTTAAAAAGCGTGAAATATCTTGAGAACGTTTCATGCTAGCGATTTACAGTTTGCATCATTCATTTTCCAGTGGCAGATTATTTATTTAACAGTATTAAAAGTACTCATTTTTAATGATTTTTACTTTCCTTATATACATAATGTATAAGGAAAGTATTGTGACGGGGTCGAAAATTCGAATTCGAGTTTTCAACGGGCGAACACGTTTCAAGCATCCCTGATCACGAATCAAACATTTTTGAAGTGATGTCTCTCTCTCTCTCTCTCTCTGTGTGTGTGTGTGTGTGTGTGTCAGTGAGTCTGTGGAGACGATAACTGATGAACGAAAAGACCGATTAGAACGAAATTTGGTACAAAAATCACAATCCGTAAACACTGGAAGGCTATTGTTTTTAAACGTAATCGAATGTTCAGAATCCCCTAAATTTTCGAGCGAAATTTTGAAAAAATTGTCAAAAAATCAAAACCGCTAATAAAGTTACGCAAATAGACATTTCTTATGTAATTTTTCATTAGCAAACGATTGACATAAATTTTAGAACGCTGACATGAACTGTTCTCGAGATATTGCACATTTTTCAAAAAAATTATCAAAAAGTCATATAAAATAAAAAATATATATTTCCTATTGAGACACATGTTCACTTTTCATATGTAATACCATGCGATAAATTGGGTGACATCATTCTCGTGGATCTAGCTTGTTCCATTCATGAGAAAGATACTTCGAGTAATATTTTTGTATTTGAACGCCAATAGTCATTTATCTGCTATAAGAATAACTTATTTCTCCGTCAGTAAAGCTTGGCGACGAATTTGGCGGAATGTCGCCAACTTGGCGACTTTTTGAAATGTTGTCAAATTAACGAAAATCTCGATAAATGGATTAAAATGACGTTAAATCAATGAAAATGACGACTCATTGTCGAAAATTCAATATCTTGGAAAGAATATAAGTATCTACTATAAGAAAGACGTATTTTTTTTACTGTAAAAGTAGTAAATTCATTGCATTATATAAGAAGAGTCATGTGTTGCCCACATCAGATTTTTTCAAAAATGTATTCGAAAATCCTGCAGTGTCTCGAGAACGGCTCTTGCCAGCGCTCTAAATAAGTTTATATCATTCGTTTTCTAATGAAAAATTATTAATGGTTATTTTTTATCATTATTGAAAGTATAGATTTTTTTTTAATTTCATTTGGTAATTCGGGGTGAGTCTTTCGAACATTCAATGGCGTTTAAGATCACTAGGGTTCCAGTATTTACAGATTGTAATAATCGTACCAAATTTTATTCGAAACACGCCATTCGTTCATGAGATATCGCGGCCCCATAATCACGAACACACACAGAGAGGGAGACAGCACCTCAAAAACGCTCGATTTGATTTCAGGGATGTTTGAAACGTGCTTTTCGTCGAAAACTAAATTTTCGACCCCGTCACAATACTTTCCTTATACATTGTACTATATACAGGGTGTCCCAAAAACATTGACCGGCTTTTATTCCTTAATCCTTTTATTCACGGCTTTTATTGCTTAAGTATTGATCTTAGACATATATAGTAAATTACAAAGTTTAAAAAAAGGTACATAATTTTATGAAAACGATGAAAATTTTCAGGGGATTAAATTTTAAGAAATACAAAATTTAGATTTTATTTTATACGCCCCCGTACAAAAACTTTTTCAATGCGTAAAATGTACCTCATACACTAAGGTGATGTACAAAATTTCAGCATTTTATCATAAAAAGTTCCAGAGATATTAAACAAAGTTGGTGAGGGATTAATTGCAAATTAAAATGTAAATGTTTATTTTTTTTTATTAAAATGGTCAGGCACTTGATGTAAATGTTTATAGCAAGAGTGCAAATGACGCAACGCAGAATGCATCATAGACAAATAATATCGGCCTGTTATCCTTAATGGATCTTTGGCATGGATGGAAAACATTTTAAACAAACTTTGTAATCTTGGTGTAAAGTTATTATTTCTACACAGTGTAGATATTTTTGTATCAATAAATAGCAAAATTATTATTTATTTATGTAATTATTGGTTTTATTTTCGTAATTTGTGTATGATCCCTATAACGCGATCTGCCGACATAATTTTTCCCCTCTGAGAACCCATGTCGATGCATCGAAAAGTGGTTTAAGTCATAATTTTTGTCTTTTCATATCTCTGGGACTTTTTATAATAAAATGTTGAAATTATGTACATCACCTTATTAGTGTAAGGGGCACATTTTACTCATTGGAAATGTTTTTGTACGGGGGCCGTATAAAAATTTAAATTTTGTATTTTTTAAATTTAATTCCCTTGAAAATTTTCATCGATTTCATAAAATTTTGTGCCTTTTTTTTATTTGTAATTTATTACTTTGTAATTTATTATATACGTCTAAGATCAATAGTTAAGGAATAAAAACCGAGGTTAAAGTTTCGGGACACCCTGTATATATAGGGAAAGTAAGAATATCAGAAGTGTGTATCTCCACTCTACTTTCTTGCACTCTTGTTGTTTTCTATTATCTTCTGTAATAATAAAAGACAATATTTGCTTGTGTATGCTCGCCGTAGTGAAAAGTCCAATCGACCTACAGATATACTTCTCACGCACTAAACCCTCAAAAATCTAAAATTTCGAATAATTCGTTTTCTAATCATGAAAATTTCAAAAATTTCTATCTAATTCTAATTGTCTACATCAGCGTCGTCAGAAAAAAGTCTTTAGGGAGATTGCAACAGAAAAATATATAATTCTCAATTCTCCATATCATTTAGCTGAACTCTAGTTTACTTATTTTAAACTTTAAAGCCCTTAAATTATAATATAAAAAAATAAATATATTTTTTTATTTTAAAAATTTTAAACTTGCAATTAATAAGTCGCTGCTAACAAAACTGGAAAATGGAAATAACTTTATAAATAGAACGAACGGTATATATTTTTTCTAATAGTTAAAAATCGTTACACAATAATCAAATAATTTTGTTGTATGGAAATAATATTCAAGATATTTACGACCCAGAAATAATAAATAAATTATATTATTTTTTGGCCAATTGGAAAAATTAAATAATTAAATCAATTTGTCACGCGTGGAAATAAAATTCAATATATTTTATCATTAAACAAGTTAACGGAATTAAAAAATCATATGTGGGCAGCACATGACTTTCCCTGAAGACTCATATTAACGTTCTCCTTATTTCTTCAATAATTCATTAAATCGAGTTTAATTGCACAAAATAGCACCCATAATTATTTTGAATAATACTGAATTTTTCACTTTTAATTCAATTTTCGTTTTCATTTGGCAACTGGACTTATTTTCGAAGGTGGTGTAGCGAAAATGCGAAAAAACTAAAATGTCTCAAGAACGGCTAGTCCTAGATTGATGAGGTTGGTCTTATTCATTTTATCGTCAAATATTGCATATAAAACACGCATTTAATGTATACATTTGAGCATATACGTAATCTTTTATTTCAGATTTTGGCAATTTTTGAGGACCATTTCGTAAAATAAGGCAGGTTCATTTCCAAATCGTACCAAAATCTAATCAGCACCAGGGTATCCGACAAGTAACCTATCCACCAAACTTTCTAAAATTTGGTCTATTAGTTTTTCAGCTAGAGGGGATACAGACAATTTTTCTTGTCGTGTCGCAAAAAAAAAAGGCAAGTTCTGTTATCCCCGGAATCGTACCAAAATATAATCAGCACCAGGGTCATCCCCAAGAGAACCTACCAAATTTCATAAAATGCGGTCTGTTAGTTTTCGAGTTAGAGTGGAACATACATTGAACACACAGACGTTACGCTAACATTTTTTTTCGTGTTCTAGAGGTCCCGAAACGTGTAGATCCGTCGAAAACTCGCGTTGCGATTTTCGGCACGATTCCAATACTTTACCATGCATTGCAGGAAAAGGAAAAATGTGTGCCTTTTTTGCTTTATCTGCAATTCATGGTAATGTATAGGGAAAATATTGGAATTATGTCGAAAATCGGAACTCGAGTTTCCGGCAGAGATTTGGGTGCGATTCGGGATAGAAGAACCTTCTTTTTTCTTTTCTCTCTCTCTCTATATATCTCTCTCCTTTTTTTTTTTTTTTTTGCTAAATAGCCCGCAAATATTGTCTATATCCACTCTAGCTAAAAAACTAATTGGTCAAATTTCACAAAATTTGGTGAATAAGTAAGTCACTTGTACCCTGGTGTTGATTAGATTTTGGTATGATTCGGAAAACAGGAATCTGCCCTTTTTCTGCTAACCCCATTACTCTAAGGCTAGCCGTTTTCGAGATATTTCCCGTTTTTTGCATTTTTGCTACGCCAATTTTAAAAAATTAGCCCAGTTACCAAATGGAAATGAAATTTAAATTAAAGGTGCAAATTCAGTGTCAATTCAAAAAATTATGTGTGTTATTTTATGCAGTTAATAAGTTTTTGAGTTACAGCGAATACATACATTGCACATACAGACATCCCGCTAAAAAAGTTTGTTTTCTGTTCTAGAGGTCTCAAAACGTATAAATTCAGTATAATTTCAAATAATTATGCGTGTTATTTTGTGCAATTAAACTCAATTTAATGAATTATTGAAGAGGTAAAGAGAACGTGAATATGAATCTGCAGAGAAAGTCATGTGATGCCCACATCAGATTAAATCTGAATGCTTAAATTTGAAATGTTTTTGATATTAAGGGGACGGTGGACGTTGAAATAAGCAAAAATCGACTAAAAAAAGTTTTAATATATAACATTATTTTACACATTTAACATTTGCGTACGGGTGGGACAGCGTCCTTCCCAAACGAAGAACCTCCTAAACAGACAGGTATTTGACATGCCCTATCCCAAACAGTTCTACCCCACAGTTCGTTTGGGATGGACGCTGTCCCCCCTGTAAGCAAAAGGTTGAATGCATTTTTTTCGAAACGGAATTTTCAAAGGTTTTACATTTTTAAAATGCTCCATGCGTCTTAATTTTTGTTTGAAATGCATGAAATTTAGCAAGAAGATACCTCTCATACTTTTTATGAAACTGGGTATGCATTTTATAATTGGACTTTATTAAGGTAATTAAAAGTGAATAAGAACCTAATTAAATGATAAAAATTAAGTTTTAATGCGGAAAAATATTTTTAAAAAATTAACTTTTTAAGGGTTTTAAAAATGAATGCCCAAATTTGTTCATAACGTGTTTTTGAGTGATCATAATGTAAAATTAACCAAAAATGTGAACAAATGGCACGCAAGGAGCATTTTCAAATTTTCGTTAAAAAATTAAATTAAAAAATAAATACAAAATTATAACATAATTGAAAAAAAAAATTAATGGTATTGTATATAGTAATGTTAAGAGGAATATTTATACAAATTTTCACGTTTCTAAGTCAATAAATGAATAAAAACAATTTTCAACGTCCATCGTCCCCTTAAGAAAAGTTATCAACAACTTTCAAAATGTAGGTGCCACATTTAATGATCATTCTGAACAAGCAAAGCTCGGGTTGAAATGGCGAGTTTGCAAATAAATACACAGAAACTGTACTTTTGGGACTGGAAATTAAAAATAATGGCCATTAATTGGAGGTATCTGCTATTGGGAAATGTCCATTAAAGAATTTGCTGAAAACCTTTTTCAAATGAACGCTGCATACCAGTGTCTACTATAGGTACATTTTTACTGTCGCTGCAATACATGGTAATGTATGTATAGGAAAAGTATTGAAATCATGTCGAAAATCGCAACTCGTGTTTTTGACATATCTACACGTTTTGGGACGTCTAGAACACGAAAAACTATTTTTACCTTGACGTCTGTGTGTGTTTTTGTGTGTGTCTGTGCAATGTATGTATCCACTCTAACTGAGAAATTAACTGACCACATTTCATAAAATTTGGTAGGTAAGTCACTTGTGGGTGACCTTGGTGCTGATTAGATTTTAGTACGATTTGGGATAACAGAACCTGCCCTTTTTTACGAATTAGCCCACAGAAATCGCATATATCCACTCTAGCTAAAAATATTATTTACCAAATTTCGAAGAAAGAATGTGCTGCTCTTTATTATTTTTTTTTCAACGAACTTTTTTTTCGAATCTTACTGATCTAGCCTACTTGCTAGAGCTCGCCATAGGAAAGCACATGTTTTTTTAGTTTTTTTTGCGAAGTTTAAGCTAGCAAAAGCAAGTTTTATAGATCCATATAAACATTTATTTAAAAATGTAGTAAATAGTAGAAAACAAATTTAAAAAAAAAAAATTGCTAATTTTTGGTCCTTGGTTCTTGTATTTCCTATTTTATCATGCTTCGCCACTAATGGTCAAAAATGAACATTCGATTTAGCACTGTAGAAATAAAATCGTTAATAAAATTATGTGTCTTTAGGAAATTTAAAATGAATGCTTTGAACGAAAGAGGACCGGCTCAGCCGGTCGCAGTGCAGCAGTGTGATGTGCCAGCCCGTGCTCGGCCTGAGGGTCAGACCAGCCCGAAAATTAGCATTACTCGGCCATTGAATAACATCTCTTAGATGATATGATCATCCCGATGCCTCACTATTCAATAACGTACCAGCTCATAAAAACTTTTAACTTTCGACTACCCGGATACTGTATGACAATTGGTACCTGCCACTACTCTCAGTCCAGAGACTGAACCAGTGAGAACCACATGGATGTGAAAATCTCTATGTTGATTGGAATGCCCTTAATAGAGGTCTGCACGAGCCGAAATTTCAGACTTATACCAGGCCCATCCCGACAGTACATAGTGCTTCAACCCGGTCCAAAATTCATTGAAATCGCAGTCCGATCTGGCCCGAAAAGATTTCTATTCAAATGTGTTAAATAAAAACACGAATTTATGACATTTTTGCACGAAGAATTAAAATAAAAGTTGGTTTCTTTTAAACAATTGCCTTTACATATCTGAAATCAACGCAATAATTTCATGTACTCTGTTAAAATTAATTTAAAACTTTTTCAAAATTAAATATGTTCGACACGGCTTGCTAAAACTAATCCATAGCGCGGTCCAGCCTAAAACAATGTTAAGAAAATCAGGCCGGTTCGATCCTTGGGTCGGTCCGGACTTAAACCCGTGGGTCAGACAGTCACCCCCGACAGTAGCTCTCGGAGGTGACAATCAGACCCGAGCCCGTGCAGACCTCTAGCTGTTGAAGCAAAGCCGCCCCAAACACAACGGCCCATCGGGCGCGTTGCCCGATAGATCAGTCCAACCCTGATACAAAGCTTTCTAAATACATAATTTGGCATCACGTCTGATGTTAAAATAGCAAAATTAAACCCACATCCATAACAAAAGATTCACTTCCTTAAGACGTACAAAAGTTTAAAACAGGCCATAGCGCTTTCGAGCATAAGTATGCTCTTCATCAGTGGCTACACGGAAATAAAGTTTGAATCGTTCATATATAGACCAGATATAGCGACAAAATTCGCATAAATACAATCCACAAAAGAATCTACGTCTAGACAAAGATAAACCGTAAACAATTTTTCAAAAATTTTAACAACAAAAGAACAGCATATTAAATTACAATTTAATTATAGAGATCGAAAGAAAAGGGGGGTGGGTGGCAATCAAGCATAATCCCAAAGAGGAAGACGTCAAAGATAACTTTGCAGAGACTTGAATTGCATGGAGTCGAGAATGAGTCGCCAAGCGTAACTCAAATTCATAACAGGGTCAAAATTACAAACGGACTCACGGTAAATATAAATAAAAAGGGATTCAAAAAGGAGAATATCACGAGGGTTATTACAACGAATCAAAAGGAAAGTCTTTTCAAAAAGAGGCTGAAAATTATCTTTAACAACACATTGAGCAAGAGCCGTAGAAAGTTTACTATTCCGGACATCCCGAGCATGTTGTCCACCGATGGTAATTTTAAATTTTATATTGGAAGTTCTAAACGCACCGTTGGCATCCGTTTAGCAGAACATGCTCGGGATGTCAGGGATAGTAAACTTTCTACGGCTCTTGCTCAATTTGTTGTTAAAGATAATTTTCAGCCTCTTTTTGAAAAGACTTTCCTTTTGATTCGTTGTAATAACCCTCGTGATATTCTCCTTTTTGAATCCCTTTTTATTAACACTTTACAACAAAGTTGAAAAGCGTTTATGACTTTGTTCATTCTGTCTGTCTGTCTGTCTTTCATTCATTCTGTCTGTCTGTCTGCCTGTCTGTCCGTTAGCACGATAACTGCCGTAAAAATGACTTAATCAAAATGAAATTTCAGTATGTTGTTCAGACGGTCTGTAGAACCTATGGGAATATAAATGAATAATATCACCCAATTAGTTTTGGATTGAACCCGGGTCGAAAAAATGAAATACATTGAGCCCTATGGAACCTAATTTTTCAAACATTTTTTAAGCGATTTAAAATTCACAAATTGCTTCGAAAATTTTAGGTAATATTCAAATTGTTCCATAAAATATATAAAAAAAAAATTCAGCGAAATATATTCAGTACTCCTTTAAATAAAAATTAAAATAATAATTACACCTCTTATATGAAACGATCACGTGACCATGATATGAAACGATCACATGACCCACTTCAAAATGATATATGGCATCCATCTTGTTTCAAAATCGTGATTTTTTTAAGTTCTTTTTAATTCATATTGAGTGTTGTATCCGTCCTAAAACTACTTTATTTTTGCTTAAATTCTGTGCATCTACATACTGAAACAACGCAATGACAATATATTTGAGTTTAAATGCTCATCTAAATTTGATTATTTCTACAACTAAGCCTATTTTTCACCTATGTAAAATGTAAACAACAAAATATATAGAATGAGTTGTGTTAGAATTCCTGTATTTTTTTAACACAAAATAATTTAGTCCATGGAGTCTGCATGGCTGATATGAATGAAATATTAATTGATTTCAAAAAGAGAAGGACGATTTTTTTCGGTGAAGTTTCAAGCATAGAGTTTAATTTTTTGTAGCTCCATAGTCTTAAACAAAATGTTCAAATAAAATAAATTATTATAGTATTGTGATGAATGACATGAATGGGAAAATGTTATGAATGAAATGCTGTTTTTATAGAGAGATCCAGGCGTGTTATTTTTTCTATGACGTCATTTGAATGAATTTCAGTTGTTTTCGATGAAGTTTTCAAATATAATAAATTATCGTAGTATTGTGATAATTCTAAAACTATTACCGAGGAATGTATAACATTTTAGAGATGTTTTAACCAGGCAATTTATATTTCAATGCCGTCATTTGAATGAAGTTCATTTTTTTCGATGAAGGTTTAAGTTTTCAAATATAATAAATTAATGCAGTATTGTGATAAGTTTCAAAATATTACCGAGGAATGTATTGCATTTTAGACTTGTTTAAATAAAATTGCATTGAAGTTGGAAAGTGTTTCATAATCAATGCTTTAAGCATGATTGATCTTTCTTGTTTATATTTACCGTGAGTCCGTTTATAATTTTGACCCTGTTATGAATTTGAGTTACGCTTGGCGACTCATTCTCGACTCCATGCAATTCAAGTCTCTGCAAAGTTATCTTTGACGTCTTCCTCTTTGGGATTATGCTTGATTGCGACCCACCCCACCTTTTTTTTCGATTTCTATAATTAAATTGTAATTTAATATGCTGTTCTTTTGTTGTTAAAATTTTTGAAAAATTGTTTACGGTTTATCTTTGTCTAGACGTAGATTCTTTTGTGGATTGTATTTATGCAAATTTTGTCGCTATATCTGGTCTATATATGAACGATTCAAACTTTATTTCCGTGTAGCCACTGATGAAGAGCATATTTATGCTCGAAAGCGCTATGGCTTGTTTTAAACTTTTGTACGTCTTAAGGAAGTGAAATAAAGGCCTTCTGTTATGGATGTGTGAAAGCCCCAGGCCGTCCGGCTCGTCCAGAGGACTTGGAGCAACAAAATGGACGACCGGGAAGTGTTATGGATGTGTGTTTAATTTTGCTTTCTAAATACTCTTTCCGAATGGGAACAATTAAACAAACGTTTCAAATTTTAATTTAGCGTTTCTAATTAATTTCGAGTTAGTTATATTTGCCACGATGCACGTAGGAAGGCGTAATGTGCCAATGAAACTGTTGAATAAGTTATTGAAAGAAAAACATTGAGAAATAAAGCCGATAGACCTTAACGGGTGGAAGAAAGTATTGAAAATATCTTCAGCCAAAGAAAAAATGAAAAACTTAAAGCCAATTAAATTGCTATTTTCAGAGTCCTATCGTTCAAATTTCCACACACACCCAGAGCACCGATACTCTCTGCAAGCGTATCAGCTAGTGTTTAGAATTAACACAGGATATAGATATAACTTAATTCATCACTCTTCAAGGTTACTTATAGAGCAGTTATTTCAGTTTTCGTTATATCGATATAAAAAAAACCTTCCATAAATCGATTTTCCTATCTCCGTCTCGATATTCCAATTCCATATTCTTATCTATAAATACATCATATCAATAAAATAGCTTCTTTTGAGGGAATCCATTTATTTTCCCCTCCCCTCCATTATATAACTCGTATAGTTTTACCATTCCTGATGGATACATTACATCGAGTACATCTCTCGGGCGATATTAGCTCTTCACTTTGGGTGGGTGGACATGTTCCCCTCACGAGCCCCCCCCCCCCGTGTATGATTAATGGCGCACAACACTCATGTGCGCTCATGACTCGTCTCCATTACTCAACCACGGTGGTTGCGCATCAACCGCTTGAGGTTTGGGAAGACAAGAAAATTGGAACGGCGAACCTAGTGGCGAATTTTTCTATTCGTGTTCTAGGCTCGAACATATAGGCCTCTAACAAAAGCAACATAATGTTATATGATTTTCATGTTGTTCGAATTCTTGAAAGTATACATTTCAGAAGAGTAAAATTATATAATTTTTATTACTTTTTCTTAGTGTTGTATTTAAAGTATTGTTTTCCACATTTTTGAATTCGGGATTTTGAAGGATAAGCACGTTCAAAATAAGTCCTCTTGAGCTTATTTTGAACACTTTTGGAAAAACACCTCTCTCTCTCTCTCTCTCTCTCTCTCTTTGTGTGTGTGTGTGTGAACGGAATAATAGAGGATAGAGGATAAAGATAAGTGCAGTAATAGAGGATAATGCGTAATAATAGTGGAAAAAGATAAATAATGTTAAAGTCGCATCTTCGAAAGGACTTTTATTTATAGAAATTGTAAACAAACCGCAGTCCATAAAATTTACTATACGCCAGAAAATTGCGCATTGACGTCCTCATCATTCAGTGGCCAAGCCCAAGAGCATTATATTAAATCAGATGCAATACTCAGAATTGTCTCAAGGGGAGAAAGAAGCGTATGCTAGAAGATTCGAAATGCTGAATTAGGATATATATATATTTTTTTAATGGAACTAAGGTCTTGTAAATTACACTGTTCAACAGTGAAAATTTTATAAAGGTGAAAATATCCGTCCTTTATAGATTTCGGGTCGCTGAACACGGAAATTACTCTTAAAATTGGCTCCTGGCTCAGGTTTCTAAGTAATTTCACTGTTTACATTTTACATATAAGGCTATGGGAATACAATAGTACGAATAACAGTTAACAACCTTTCCTTTTTATACACGCCGTGTTTTTACCTGTCGCTTGTGGCGAACGACAGTGCCTATTTTATTTCTTTCCCTTATTTATTTATTTTTTTATTTCACGTATTGTAATTATAACATCCTATAGCGTTATAAATGTAAACAGTGCAATTACTCAAAACTCTGAGCCAGGAGAGAATTTTAAGGGTGATTTTCGTGTTCATTTTGGTAAGAAACAAAAACTGAAAAATTGTTAAACAGTGTTACACAAGCAGCGGCCTCAGGAGTAAGCAGCCTCAGCGACTGATAGGGGGCCTCATGTTTGCCTAGGGCCCCATAATTCTGTACATTAGTTTTATTGCACGTATCTTGCATTTCTAAAAACTCATTAGTGCATTATACATTATACCAAATCCAACGTTTTTTACTTTCCCAATATATGTATAGGGAAATGTATAGAAAAAGTATAGGGAAAGCATGGTAATGTATAGGGAAAGTATTGGAATCATACCGAAAATCGTAACTTGAGTTTTCGACGGATCTACACGTTTCGAAACCTCTGGAATACGAAAAAACCATTTTTCACGTGACGTCTGTGTGTCTGTGCAATGTATGTATCCACTCTAACTCAAAAACTAATGGACCGAATTTCATAAAATTTGGTAGGTAAAACTCTTGGGGGTGACCCTGGTGCTGATTAGTTTTTGGTACAATTCGGAAAAAAAGAACCCGCCTTTTTTTTGCGAAATGGCCCGCAAAAATCTCACGTATCCACTCTAGCTGAAATACTAATTGACCAAATTTCACAAAATTTGGTAGATAAATCACTTGTGGGATACTCTATGGTGCTGATAAGATTTTGGTACGATTCAGAAAAGAACAACCTGCCCTTTTTTACGAAATAGCCCGCAAAAATCGCCAATATCTAAAAAAAAGACTACGTATGTTCAAATGTATCAATTAAATGCTCGTTTTATACGTAATTTTGGACGAGGAAAAAAATAAGAACAACTCTATTGCTTTAAGACTAACCGTTCTCGAGATACTTGAGATTTTTTGCATTTTTGTTATGCCGCCTTTGGAGAAATGTCCAATTACCAAATAAAAGCAGAAGTTGAATTAAAAATGAAAATTTGGTGTTATTTTGTACAATTAAATTCAATTTAATGAGTTCTTAAAGAAATATAGAAAGAATGAATTCGCGTCTGCAGTGAAAGTCATGTGCTGCCCATATCCGATTTTTTTTTATTATTAGGCATTTGTGTATCAGTTAATAGTACTTTTTAAAACGTTTTGGCTACAACTTCTTTATCGAATTGTACTTGAGCATATTGAGATCATGATGATACTATAATCTCCATGGTGCACTTTGTTATATAACCATGATTATCCATTGAGACAAGGTTGTTTTAAACCGAGAAGAATTTTATATCATACAAAGTCCTCCAAAATATTGTTGACTCGGGGGACACAAAATTCTATTCCAGAACCTAAAGTGAAAAAACTAACGTATATGTCAGTCTTTTAATATATCCGTATTTTTCTTGAGCTTGTATAAACAATATAATTAAACTGTCGTAAAATCAATTTTTCGGATTACCAATTTTCGGATGTGTGACGTTTTACTGTATTTATTGTTTAGAAGAGGCCTTTTCTTTTATAAAAGTTCGCTTGGGCCTCCGAAACCTTAGGGACACTGTACACAAGTAGAGAAATCTACGGCTTTTGAACAATGGAAGTAAGCAAATTAATGATCTTTTAATGAGAAGTTTATGCAATAGACACAGCTTTTAGAAGAAATGTTTTCGGATTCGAACTTACTAATAATGGGAAACGATATGCACGAAGGGCGGGATCTAAGTGAAACATTTTCGATTCGCAATCGCAAAGGACTATGACTACTAACAACTAACTAACTTGCGAAACGAAAATGTTTCACTTGGATCGCGGTCTAAGCAAACTCTCTGTTAAGAGAATTTACTTTGGGTGCGCTTTACTGACAAAATGCTGTGAGATAATAATACGTAAGAATTAAATGCGTTTGTTGCCAACTTTAAAAAAGAAACTTTTAAAGAAATTTTATAAAATATATTTAAGTTATAACAAGTTTATAGTAAAATAAGTGGGAGGAGTTATGGAATGTGAGGGTGATGTGAAAATTAAATACAATATAGTTCAGTGAGGTATACAAAGTCGAACGCATTGAGATTAAGAGAAAGATACCATTTTTATGTATTTATTTATTTTTATTTTTGCAGCCACTATAGGTTGGGGGGCAGTTAAAATAGATACTTTTTTTACTTTCCTTATATACATAATGTATAAGGAAAGTATTGTGACAGGGTCGAGAATTCGAATTCCAGTTTTTGACGGGAGAGCACGTTTCAAGCATCCCTGAACCCAAATCAAATACTTTTGAGGTGATGTCTGTGTGTGTGTGTGTGTGTGTGAAATATGTGTGTGTGTGTGAAATATGTGTGTATGTGTGTGTGAAAGTATGTGTGTGTGTGAAATATGTGTGTGTGTGTGTGTGTGAAAGTATGTGTGTGTGTGTGTGTGTGTCAGTGAGACTGTGGAGACGATATCTCATGAACGAATGGAGCGATTCGAATGAAATTTGGTACAAAAATCCCAATCCGTGAATACTGGAAGCCTATTGCTTTTAAACGCAATCGAATGTTCAGAACTCCCCTAAATTTTCGAGTGGAATTTTGAAAAAATCATCAAAAATTCAAAACCTTTAATAAAGTTACGCAAATAGACATTTCATATGTAATTTTTCCTTAGAAAACGATTGACATAAACTTTAGTACGCTATCATGAACCGTTCTCCAGATATTGCACATTTTTCAAATAAATTTATAAAAAAATCTCATAAATTAAAAAAATATATTAAGTGGGGAGAAACATGTTCACTTTTCGTATGTAATATCATGCGATAAATTGAGTGACATCATTCTCGTGGATCTAGCTCGTTCCCTTCATAAGAAAAGATACTTTGAGTAATACATTTGTATTTGAACGTCAATAGTCATTTATCTGCTATAAGAATAACTTATTTCTCCGTCCATAACGCTTGGCGAGATTTTGGCGACGAATTTGACGGAATGCCGCTAACTTGGCAACTTTTTTAAATGTTGCCAAATTAACGAAAATCTCGCCAAATGGATAAAAATGACGCTACATCGATGAAAATGACAACTAATTAACGAAAATTTAATATCTTGGAAAGAATAAGTATCTAATATAAGAATAACCTTTTTTTTTTTTTTTTGCTGTGAAAGTAGTAAATTCATTGCATTATATAGGGAAAGTCATGTGCTGCCCACATCAGATTTTTTTTTCTCATATTTAGAAAAAAGTAATAAATGGAAAAATTTAAAAATATTTCAGATATGCATTTTTCGAAAGTAAACGTGGAATCTCCAGGTGGATTATAAACAGTGGGCGAATGGTTAAAAATGTAGGAGGGGTGCGAAAATTAAAAAATATATAATGTATTTAGTGAAATATCCAAAACTTGGGCATACCGAGACAAAAGCATGTAATTGAAGCGTGGCTTAAATGGACTTTCTCATAAAATCCTTTTATAAGCAGCTTGTGATTCTTTTTTTTTTTCGGGGGGGGGGGGGGGGGGAGAAGGCAAATTTTACAAAAAAAAAAGATTAAAATCTGTATTGTTGTTCCAAATGGCTAAAATTATAGTATATTACCCTTCATTTTACAGGGCTTGAACATAACTTTCGATTGATATCAAGTTTGATAATGTGCCTCAAAGGGGGTAACTTGCCCCTCTAAGGAAGGCTAATAGCATCACAAACACAAATATTGTATCGCTTCTATTTTTTACTACATTGATTGATACTGTTACGTTTCGTGTTCCATTGAGCCATAAGTAACCCCTTTTATGCACGATTATATCAGATTTTTGTCCTATGCTTCCATGTTAAGAAAATATAAAATGTCGAATTAATTTCGAAGTTTTAGCTCAAGTTTGAAAAAATTCTATCTTGTTCTAGATTTTTCGATAACAAAGTCGGATATAAAGTTTCGTGAAAATCCATTGATATTTGTGTCAGCTATAGTGTGCACAGGAAGCCGATCACAGACAGGTGTACATCACTCCAAAATTAGTCGAAACGTGTTCAGAAGGTCCTAAAACATATATTGGCATCAAAATTTTCGTGAAAACAATACTTTTGCTATGTATCACATAGCACGAGAAAGTGAAAAATTTGAAATTACGTATGGAACAAAAATCTCAGTTACCTCATCCTCGTGTGTACCCCAGTTCGTAAAACTGCACTTTATACTATAATTATACCATGAAAAGTAACAATTGTAAACTCGAAAAAACAAATAGGATTCTTAAGAAAGCACTTCAGTAAGTTTATAATGAAAGATCCATGAGTGTACATGTTATATGTCTGCTACCACATGTCTATCTAAAGTGAAGTCCCTATGCCCGAATGAATATAAAAGCGATCGATCTTGGCGTTCCTAGAGAAAATTTTTGAAAGTTAGGACACGAACTCGCCAATAAAGCGATGTAGACAGAAACACATCACAAAGTTGTATATCATTGTCTAATGAGTATCACCATTTGACAATGGATATCATTATAATTCGGGTTCATGTTCCTATCATCTTCGATCGATGTCTTTTGGCAGGAGCAGAGTCGGCTGCTACCACATGTCTATCTAAAGTAAAGTCCCTATGCCCGAATAAATATAAAAGCGATCTTGGCGTTCCTAGAGAAAAATTTTGAAAGTTAGGACACGAACTCGGCAATAAAGCGATATAGACAAAAACCCATCACAAAGTTGTATATCATTGTCTAATGAGTATCACCCCCTGTGGGGGAGGCCGTCTCTTAGTAGGCGGACAAGGCCTGGCTTTGTAGCCTGACCTTCTTCCTCTGGGGGGGGGGGGGGGAGGGGGTTATACAAATCTGTGGATTGTTCCCGAGAATTCCCACTGGAGGGACTGACCTTTATAACCATGTCCTCAGATCCGTAGGCGACTGGAGTCGAGACTCGGGACCCTTTTCCGACCCCCGTTTAGCGAATGTTTCCGCTGATTCTGTTCCCTGGATCGTGGTTTCTCTTGGTGGCGAATAATTCGCCCCTTTCAGCTTCTTCTCCCAATGGCAAAAAACGAAAGGCTGTCCTTTTCAAAAATGCTAAAATGAACAACATTTACATGCACAGGAATGTAATGTATTGCTTGTTCAAATCGCTCTCCATCAGTAACAATGCACGTTTGAATTCGAGAAAGAATTTTAACGCGTACTTTGACAAACATTGCAGGTGTCTGTGACATTCAAATGGATGCTACGACATTTTCACAGGTATTATTTATTGCCATTCATATACGCATTTCGTGCTTTTCCGATGTCGTTTTTTTACTCATTATCTAATGCTCTATAACTTTATAATTGACAGTTTTCTTCTATCTCGGTTTGTTGTCGAGTTTGTTACCTCACTTTTTTAATGATCCGCTAGGGCACTGCATTTACTTTTTATCGATCGGGTATACTCACTTTAGTCCAGATAAGCCTAACATGTTTTCTAGAAGCCCTATATTTTTAAATATATTTGAACAAAGTTAATAAGAAACAATAGAATAAATTGAGCTGCTATAAGGAAAATAAGGCAATTTCATCCAACGCTATAAAAAAAGTAACGCTAATCCGAAAATAGCACAATTGCTGACTCAGATTTATTTGCACGAATTCTTGGACTTCTCTTTATTGAAATGAAAACTAAGAGAACGGGAGTCCCACAATCACGTGACGACGACGTCACCTCTTCAAACACACCACATCTGCTTACACACCAAACCCATTGTCTGATCACAACTGCTTAGTATGGGCGTAAAAAAAGTATTAATGGTCCATTCCGGAAGCGTCCATTTGACTCATTGTCTGGAAAAAGGTTAACGAGGATGGGGAGGTGGAAAGATGATTAAGTGCTTCCCCCCCACATCCTGATTCAATAGCTACCAGATGATGATGCGGAGCACGGAGCGAACTCTGAATAGGATAACAAGTGACACTTCTTTGAAAGAAATTCTACTGCTTCATTTCTGCTTATTTGTGGGATAAAGTGATACAGGATAATCGAAAAGTTGCGAACATCCAATTTTAAGATCATATAATGTAGTAAGAAATTAAAACAGTAGAATTATTTCAGTTAGATGGAATCTCAAAACTAGATTAATACACCCCTCAAATATATATATATATATATATATATATATATATATATATAAATACCCTTTACAAGTCGAAACTTACAAAATTAAAACCAGAAATCACACTTTTAAGGCGCAAAGCAGCACAATAAAGAGGATTCAAATAGCAAACCATAAAGGAAGAGAATGAATATGGAAGCAATGTACCAAAAATTGGCTGGGGGGGGGGGGGGGGGGGGTGACCCTCCGCTCGCCGGTTAAGCAAGCTTTATGTCGCGACGACACTCCCGAAAGTTTGATTATGTAAGTGAACTATACTGTGTATTAAATTGTACTTTTTACACCAATGTTTGAAGTATTAGATATTGACGTACAGTATCTGCTTCAATGATTTTTATGAATGTTTTTTAACACTGGATCAGATATATGGCTAGTGGTGATATTGGATGTTTTTAATTTAAATTGAATAGATATAAGGTTTTTTTTTTACGGTCAATGATTCCTCCTAGTGCGGGCTAATCATGTGACTTCTTTTCTCTTTGTTTTTTGATACTTTTGTATTCTCTTCTATAGCAATGTATCGGCTACCGGGAGTGTCGTCGCGACATAAAGCTTGCTTAACCGGGGAGAGGGGGTCACCCCCCCCCCGGCCAATTTTTGGTACATTGCTTCCATATTCATTCTCTTCCTTTATGGTTTGCTATATATATATATATATATATATATATAATTTAAAAATGTATCCCTTCATATTTTAGATATTAAAATTTCACTCACTGATAGATTAGTATTTGAAAATTATTACATTAAAAAATATAAAACTCTCTTCCCCTATGGCTTAAATCAAATTTATAATAATAATAATGTTGTTAACAATAGTTTTGAATACAATTCTAATAAATCTTCAGTATATAAACATCTTTTTCAATATTCAAAGTCATCAACGTCTAGTAAAAAGTGATATAAGCGTGGCAAAGGAAAAAGTAACTTCAGTAAAACTCTTGATTACAATGCAGACATTTTGAAATTACAATATAATTATTCTCAAACTTTCAATTTTCTACCTGTTAGAACTTGGTTATATAAAGTCAGAAAATGCAAATTAAGTATTGTCTATACTAATTTTTTAAAATTAAAATTAACTCATGAGCATTTTAAGCATTTATTTTATGATTTGCTTCTTTCACGTACAAATTTCTTAAATTACCACCTTCTCCATTTACCAAATCCACATACTAAAGTAGCTTACTGTGTAATTTCTTTTAAACACCCTATTCTTAATTCTCTTAACTTCAATAATTTATTTGCAAAACATCAGCACTTGTTACCCGTAAAAGAAATCAAAATGCAAAAATCCTTCAAATATAATTTACCAATTGGTAGAACTATTTACAATTACAATGAAGTTTCCCAGACATTAAACTCTGATGACCTTACATCATGTGTATGCAGCAATAAAAATCTTGCCCCTTATGTCAACTCCTCTCATGGACACATTATTACTGGGGATCTCAGTATAGTTCAGGATGATATACTTAGGGATATTATGAATAAAGGGTCTAAATTTTGCATTCCATTCTGCCATCACCCTAAACAACTTCTTCAGTCTCTATCATTTGATTTTGATAAATTCATATATCAACTTGCTTGTTCACATTCTATTCCTATTGAAGCATTCCATCTATGGAAGTATACTACCTTACATCTACTTAAAAATGTTATATATTATAAACATTAAATTACCGAAGCCTAGGTATCCTTATAAACAACTCCTATCTGCTATTAAAGAACTACAACAACATTTTGTCATAACTTATGTAGATAAAACTTCTAATAATTATGCCACCATTTGTAAAAAATATTATGTTTCTCTGTTACAGAATTACTTAAAAAATAATCAAATTTTTAAACCCATTAATAATCAGTCTATCAAAATAAAAACTAAAATTATATACACAATTGAATATTAATTGTAAGTTTTTTAAATTTCCTTATGTTACTTTGGTTCCTAAATTCCATAAATCACCTCTCAGTTTTAGAACAGTCACTTGTGGACATAATACCTTTACCACTATAGCTAGTAAGTACTTGCTTAACTGTTTAAATAGAATTAATGAATCTCTTAAATTTAGGAATTCAGGATATTTCATTTTGAACAATAGTTTCAATTTAGTAAATCACCTTAGCAAGCTTCCACAAATTCTTGGTTTCCATACCTTTGATTTTAAAGACCTATTTAATAATATTGTCATTAAAGATTTATATAAAGTTATTATCTCTCTTTATCATGACTATCTATCTTCCAATAAAGTTGCATTCAATGTCAAAAACTTTCCTATGCTCTTGCACTTTGTGTTATACAACAATTATATTATCCAAGGTGATAACATTTATTTACAAACATCTGGTGTACCACAAGGTGGCTGTAGTAGTAGTATACTCGCTAACTTATATCTTTATTATTATGAATGTCATTTTAACTCTAATTCATATATTCTATATAGATATGTTGACGACTTAATTTGTATTATCATTGATGATTCCTATCCAATTAATATTGATTTTTACCCATCTAACCTAGAATTAATTCCTAATGAGCCTAGCATTAGTCAAACTGTAAATTTTTTAGACCTAAATTTAGATATCCTCAGTAATCATGTAATCACCAATCTATATGATAAAAAAGATTCTTACAACTTCACTCTCATAAAGCTGCTATCATATCAATCTTGTAATTCTATTCAATTGTTTAGAAACATCATTTTAAACCAGCTATTTCGAATACATCGACTTTCTGATCCTCGGTTTCACTTTCTCCACATCAATAATCTTAAACGCATTTGTCAAAATTACCAATATCCGGAAATATTTGTAAATAATATTATTAATAATTTCAAATATACCACGTAATAATTTTACACATACATTATTTATCTTTGATTGGATAACTCAATTTTGAGAATTCACCCATTCTTATCACCTAACTTACCACTTGGCCTGAGTCTAATACTGTTTACTATTTTCGAATGACTATTTTCCACTTGTCCTGAGTCCTATACTGATTACTATTTTTGAAAGTCTCCATACATAATATGTATCGTTCAAATGTATTCATTCCGGTGCCCTCTCGCATTGACGAAGTGAGGTGAAATGCTCAGTCGCTTGTTCAACTTACTCGTGGTAACAATGCTTGTGAGTTCATATTTCTGTTCGAGGAGGTATTATTTTTCTGATTTGTAATTCAATTGATTTATTTTTCTCCTTCCACTAGCCAGTAGACAGTTCCAATGGTGTCCATAGTTAAATACTATCGCCATTGTCAGAAACTGGCTATTCTATCGGTTTTAATTCGAATTGTATGGCTGTCCTGATGAGAATGCAATTTCGAACTAACCGCCATTTTTTGTGTAGTTTCAATTGATTGTTCTCTATGTCTTATTCTTTTATCTTGAGCTAATTATTATTGCCTTTTCTCATTTTTGCCGTGTTTTCTTTTTAATATATTTATATACTTTTAATTGTGAATTTTGTATCCTAATATTCTTCTCATCCCCCTTTCCATTGTAGTGATATGTTACCTTCTATCTTTATCCTTAGTCTTGGTCTATAGTTACTCATTTGTAACAGATATGCTAGAGATTGGTTTTTTTGTATATACAGTAGTTTATGCATAATTTTCGATTAAAATCTTTCAATTTATATATATATAAATAAAAATTGAAACTTTTAATCGAAAACCATGCATAAACTACGGTAAGTGTGTGTATATATATATATATATATATATATATATATATATATATATATATATATATATTTGTGTTTGCTTCTACAAAAAACTTGGACATGATTAGATTTTTGTAGAGGTGAACAATTCATGTTTTAGGTTTAGAGCCTCGTCCACGTGTATAGTGTTTGTGCTTGATCTCGTTTGTTATTCTTTTTTCGATTCCATGCCTTTGTATTTTGATACTTTTCATTGACTTGTTGATTCGATATTTATTTTATTTATTTATTTTTTTTTTTTTCCATTTGCTTGAGAATTTGTTGATTTTTACTTTTGTTTTGTAAGCCTGTTAGATAGTTGAATTTTTGTGTTACAGCTTCTCACTTTTCTTTCATTGGATCTTCAAACCCCTTTTTTCTTATATATATATATATATGTATATATATACTATATATATATATATATATATATATATATATATATATATATATATATATATATATATATATATATATATATATATATATATAGTGAGAGAGGGAGACCTTAAAATTCATAATTATGTGCAAATTTGTGTAATATTCTAAATGGCATTATTATTTAAAACATTCTATTAAAATATTTTATTTAATTCTCCTAAAAAGAAGTATAAGAATCTCTGTTCTCGCAATACAAAATTATCTTCACAGGCAGATCTGAAGAGTAAAAAACATTCTGGTCCTGTTTGTAAGGAAATTTACAAAAAAATATGAAATTGGATTAACATATGCCAAAATAAAAGCGCTAAAATGCTTTCAATAAACACTTGGCTAAACTTATGAGTGTGAAAATTTTTTGCCAAATTAAAACAGATGATTTAAGAAATTATAATTCAGTCAAAAATGCAATTCCCATAAAATTTATTTTTATATGCATTTCTTAATTATTTAAATCAGAAAAGATTTAATAAAACCCGTCTGCTATATAATGGATTTAATTCCGTGGCTTATCAAACATGATATAGTTTTTTTTTAAATAAATGTGTTGAAAAATATCGTCTGCATAATGCTATAACTTTGGAATGGTCGTTATTTATTAATATCTCGACAATCCCTGTTCCTAGAAACTCAAAACATTAGCTTACATTTTAAGTGGGGCTACCCACAAAATTTTATGAAATGATCTTGAGACAAACAAACAAACATCTCCACAGACAGATTTTCAAATTTATCTATATAACATGGCGTTTCTCCCAAAGCGAAATAACCTATTTTAGTGCTACATTTATCTAGCCATTCTTATGATAATGTTCTTGAAGAGATTCAGAGGAAATATCAATGCTCTAAAATCCCTAACAATTAATCAATTACGAGTTTAGTAACGTGTTCTCGAGAAACTGGATCTGCTACAAACAAAGCAAAAACATGCAAGCTTTTCATTTTAACTCAGAATAAACTGCAATTGTTGAACTGTTAGGAATTTTAGAGCATGGGTATTTATTCTGTAACACTTCAATGGCACTCCCATAAGAATGGGCAGAAAAATATTGCTCTAAAATAAAAGTTATTCCATTCTGGAAAAACGTCATGTTCTTCGATTGATCAAAAATAAGGTCTGTAATGATCGTATGATCTATAAACAAGAAAGATCAATCATGCTTAAAGCATTGATTATGAAACACTTTCCAACTTCAATGCAATTTTATTTAAAACAGTCGAAAATGCAATACATTCCTCGGTAATATTTTAAAACTTATCATAATACTACATTAATTTATTATATTTGAAAAATTAAACCTTCATTGAAAAACATGAACTTCATTCAAATGACGGCATTGAAATAAAAATTGCCTGGTTTAAATATATCTGAAAAGCGATACATTCCACGGTAATATTTTTAAAACTATCATAATACTACGATAATTTATTATATTTAAAAACTTCATCGAAAACAACTGAAATTAATTCAAATGACGTCATAGAAAAAATAAATAAAAAGAACGAATATGAGTCTGCAGGGAAAGACATGTGCGGTCCATATCAGAATTTTTAACAATATTACACCAATGATTTATAGAAGTGAACGGGGATTATTTTCAGGCCATTTCGAAAAAAATGTATGATCTATATTTAAAGATCCATCAAATTTTTGTCGAATAAAATGTTCAACAAATTTAAGCTGTGTACCAAATTTTAACTCTCTAGGACGTAGGAAAGTGCATTAAAAATGCCATCAAATAAATTTATCATGAAGAGTTATATAAAATTTAAAAAAATGAAAAATTGTTATCTACCAAATTTATTTTAAAATGCGAAGCCACTCCCATATGCAAAACGTTTAAACAAATGGAGAGATATTTATTATATAATATATCTATCTCTCTTTTCTTTCTGAAAGATATCCCAAAGTCAGAATTTAATTGAATTTGTTTTTTTTCCCTATATTAAATAATTTTTAATTAAAAAACTACTTAACATATTTTACTGAATTTTTTTTATATATATTCTATGGGATAATGTGAATATTTTCTAAAAATTTCGAAGCAATTCGTGAATTTTAAATTTACTTAAAAAATGTTTGAAAAATTAGGTCCCATAGGGTTCAATGTATTTCATTTTTTCAACCCGGGTTCAATAAAAAACTAATTGGGTGATATTATTTATTTATATTCCCATAGGTCCTACAGACCGTCTGAACAACATACTAAAATTTCATTTTGATAAAGTCATTTTTACGGCAGTTATCGTGCTAACGGACAGACAGACAGACAGACAGACAGACAGACAGACAGACAGAATGAACAAAGTCATAAACACTTTTCAACTTTGTTGTAAAGTGTTAAAAAAAACAGCAGACGATATTTCTGTTCTATATTTTAGTAGATCGATCTTTGAGGGTATATTGAGCGCCATTTAACTGAAGAAATGTATACTATTTCAATTTCTGGGTACATTTTATAATTTTAAAATTAGATGTGCGCCACTTTTAAGATCACGTTATAGAATAAATAATCTTGTCAACTCGAACTCAACAAGCAGGCAGTGGCGTATTTTCAAATTTAATTTTGGGGATTCATATCTAAATTAAGTTTATATTAATCTCAAAGGGTCTAAGTTAGAGGTCTGCACGGGTTCGGGCTTAGCCCATGGGCTTATGCCCAACCTGGCCCACGGGCCTGGCAGGGCCATGTTTTATTAAATTCAAGTCAGGTCGGGCTGGGTCAAAATAAATGGAAGAGGCAAAAATAGATAAAAATTGAGACAGAATTCACTGGAGTGTGGCTCCATTCAACTTTCCCATACTAGAACCCATTTTTAAGTAGTTTGTGTCCCCCCCCCCCCCCAAGTTTTACAACAAAATTTTTAAAAAATCGGTATTGTTGGTTCAAATGATTACAACTATAGCGTGTTACCATTCAATTTAAAAGACTTGAAGAAATCTTTTGATTGATACCGTACTTGATAATGTAACCCTCGGGGGGGGGGGGGGGGGGGGAGGCTACTTGCCCTCGAGGAAGGCTAATAACGTCACGAACCCAAAAACTGTATCGCGGCTACTTTTCACAACAATGATTGAAACTATGATTAAAACTAAGTCTCGTGATCGTTGTGTTAAAAATAACCCATTTTATGTACGAGTATGTCAAATTTTGTCCTGTGCTGCCATGTTAAAAAAATATATAATTTTAAATAAATTCCGAAGTTTGCTCTCGAATGTAAAAAAATTCTATCTAATTCTAAATTTTTTAGTAACAAAGCCGGATATAAAGTTCCGTTATGATCCATTAATATTTGTGGCAGCTATCATACACACGAGAAAGTGACCACAGACATACATCACTCCAAAAATAGTCAAAACATGTTCAGGAGGTCCTAAAACGCATATTAGCATCAAAATCTCGAATTCGAAAATTTTCGTGAGAACTATGCTAAAGTATTGCGAGGGGTCGAAAATTTGAATTCAAGTATTCGATGGAAAAGCATATTTTAGGCGTCCATGAATTCGAATCGAATATTTTTGATGTGATGTGTGTGTGTGCGTGTGCGTGTGGATGCGATATTTCCCGTACGAATGCAGCGTCTCGAACATAATTTGGTACTATTATTAAAATCGATAAATACTGAAACTCGCTTGATTTTAAACGTAATCGTCTTTAAATGTTACATAAGTAATCATTTCTTATGTAATTTATACTTTCTCATACTATAGAATATAGTATAAAGAAAGTATTATTTTAAGGAAATTTTTCAATTTCGTGATTTTGATGTAAATATATGTTTTAAGACCTACCTCCTTAACACTTTTGGACTATTTTTTGAGTGATATCCGTCTGATGTTGTTTGTGATCGATTTCTTGGGTTCAAGATAGCTCCCACAAATATTAATGCATTTTCACGAAACTTTATATCCAGTTTTTTTTTATTAGAAAACGAATGACACACACTTTGGAACACTAGTAACACTAGTCAAATGAAACAACACTAGTCAGTTTGGAACACTAGTCAAATGAATTTCAAAAAAATTACATAAAATTTAAAAGTTATTAGCTATTGTAAAATATGTTCATTTTTCATATCCAATTTTATGCAACAAATTTGTTAACTTCCTTCTCGTGGAGCTCGTTTGTTCCATTCACGACAGACGATATTTTATGTAATTGTTTTGTATTTTGACGCCCAACAATTCGCTAATAGTTATTTATTTATAGTATGTAGGGAACGGCCTTCTCTCAGTTCCTGCAACGCTTGGCGATAAATTTGCCGCACTTGAGAAAACATTTGGCAAACTATCGTCAGCTTGACGACTTTTTAATACTGCCAAATTGACGAAAATATCTCCAAAATTTCGGAAAATAACCCCAAATAAACGAAAATTGTGCCAAGTGGATACATTAATTATTAAAATATTTTAATATATATGAACTGATTATATTGTTTATTGCGAATGGCATAAATATTGATAATTGTCACGATTGATAATTGCGCGAAATATAGTTAATTGTACTTATACTTCGGATAGCTTTACGTGCTGCCATCTAGGAAATAGTCAAATGTACAATTCAACGTTAAAAACATTGTACCTTGGATCTTGTACATCTTAATTTGCCGAGAAAGATGTAAATGCATTGCATTGTGCAGGGAAAGTCATGCGACATTAGATTTCTTTCTTTGTTCATTACTGATTGGAATATCTAGATGTCGGATATTTTGCAATTAATGTAACTGTAGCCGATCAGTTGTCCAGGAGTTCATTATCCTTGAAAACAAGAGTCTTGATTAAATGTCTAGTGCAGAAAAATGCCTTTACGAGTTCTGGAAAAAAAAACATTGAGGAGATTTAAACAGTTAATGATATCGTCCCACTTATTTTATCATCTTTTCAATCTATTTTTTTTCTTTTTACAGAATGTTTTAAAGAACTAAAGCAAATGTAATTATATACCAATTAAAATTGGCTTCAGGACGATATTAGGGTAGTCTGCTACGGAAGAATACAGGAGAAAATTAAATATGGAAATCTAATTGGAAAGTATTAAATGGGATTTTATCTTTTTTTATTTTTATATGTTTGTTTTTTTTTGTTTTTTTTATTGTATGCATTCTCCAGATTATTGTCTCTTTGTTGAAACAAATCATATATATTTGTCGAAGTATTTAAACCTTTGACAATAAATATTTTGATCTTGCAATTTTATGAAATGTAGGACAGAGTCCCAGATCTTTTTACTTTCTTTGTACACATATGATGTATATAAGGAAAGTATTGTGACGAGGTCGAAAATTCGAATTCGAGTTTTCGACGGGAGAACACGTTTCAATCATCTCTGAACACGAATCAGACGTTTTTGAGGTGATGCCTGTGTGTGTGTGTGAAAGTATGTGCGTCTGTGTGTGAAAGTATGCGTGTCTGTGTGTCAGTGAATCTGTGGAGGCGATGAACGAATGGACCGATTCGAATTGGTACAAAAATGACAATCCGTGAATACTGGACGCCTATTGTTTTTAAACGCAATCGAATGTTCAGAACCCTCCCCCCCCCCCCCCTAAATTTTCGACTGAAATTTTTAAAAAAGTCATCAAAAATTTAAAACCTTTAAGAAAGTTACGCAAATAGACATTTCTTATGTAATTTTTCCTTAGAAAACGATTAACATAAACTTTAGAACGCTAGCACGAACCGTTCTCGAGATATTGCACATTTTTCAAATAAATTTATCAAAATACCCCATAAATTAAAAAAAAATATTAACTGTTGAGAAACATGTTCACTTTTCATATGTAATATCATACAATAAATTTGGTGACATCATTCTCCAGGATCTAGCTCATTCCATTCATGAGAAAATATACTTTGAGTAATACTTTTGTATTTGAACGCCAATAATCATTTATCTGCTATAAGAATAACTTATTTCTCCGTCCATAACGATGTGTGATTTTGACGGCAAATTTGGCGGTATGTCGCCAACTTAGCGACTTTTTAACATGTTGCCAAATTAATGAAAATCTCGTCAAATGGATAAAAATGACGCTAAATCAATGAAAATGACGACTAATTGACGAAAATTCAATATCTGGGCAAGAATATAATTATCTGCTATAAGAAAAACCTATTTTTTTTTTACTGTAAAAGTAGTAAATTCATTGCATTATATAAGGAAAGTCATGTGCTGACTACATCAGATTTTTTTATCATGACTTCATAACAGTTTGGAACTTTACTAGCCGAATACCAGTTGAAAATCAACGGTGTTACAATAAGTAAACTCCAAGAAGTACTGAAATAATTCCATTCTTCTAGTGAGTCTTATCGAACTATTCCCCCGTGCAGCAAATCTATATATTTCACTTAAAGGAGGATATTATTCATTTAATTAGCAACTCCAACTTTTTGTGTTCGACACCTCAAAAATACATTATATGTAACATAGAAATTTTCCTCTTTGTTTCTAGCGTGCGACCTATATCTATCCTAGTTTCAAATTCGGTAAGTTCTTTTTCCAAACAGTATCGCAAATTTCGAATCTTTTGGCGTGGTGCACCCTGTCGAATTTGAATAAATTTTAACTAAATTTTAAGTCTCATATTACTTAAAAAGAGGCAGTTCTCTTTTGTTCGACAAAACAAATATTTCGGTTTGCGGAACCCCGAAGACAACAAAATCGGCAGTGGCTCCAATCCCAATGGAGCCGAAATGGTTTTGGGTGAACAACATCTTTCTATGTGGGTAGTTTGTCTTCTTAAGACTTATTCAAAGCAGTTTAAAATATCAAAATATAGAAATTATAACCACCTTTACAAAGTACAGTTCAAAATACTAAAATATCGAAATAATAAATATTATAAACTAAGAACTTAATCCGAAATCCAATTATGTATCCTTGTAGGACATTTCAAAAGGCTACAAATTACTCGCAATCTGTTCATAGTCAAATTTTTGTTCGGATTTCAGTCAAAGCCGGACCTTAGTCTTCGCCAAAAAATATCAAATTGTTTTACTAACTTGGTTGGCAGCATTAAAACTAAACTTATATCGCTGACGAGATATTACACTGTAAAACATTCTACAACCTTTGCTCATTTTTTTACTACTTTATTAATAATTTTGGCAAACTCTAAAAAACGCCTCAATTACGGGCGTTTATGAAAATTGCAGCTTCATTTCTAAAATATTAGCTAATTATCGTCTGCCGAACGCAATGTGCAGTCCCTAGTCAGGATGACTTTAACCGGTATGTGAACGACGCATGACATAATTTGAGCAGAAATCGTCTGCCGAAGCGTCATTTTTGTATATATATATTACTAGCCGCCTTTGGCGACCAGCCTGTTCGCTACCCTTGAAAATTCTGACCGTGGCAAACTCGTTGGCGCGACCTACCAGAAAGGTGTAAGGTAACTGCTTGGAAGGCCAGGAAGTGCCACACAATTTAGACCGGAACCCAATGGGGGAGGCATCCAAAGAGACCGTACCCTCCTTCCCCTACCACAAACCTCTCGGAAGGACTTGCAGTCCCACACGTTTAACGTGATCGTACTCCGCGTGAACACGGCTGCAGTTTTGGCAATGGCGGGAATCGAACCCGGGCCTACCGAGTGAAATTCCCGCGCGCTAACCACTGGGCTACCGTGCCATCCGCGACAATCTCCATAACTTTATTTTTATTCGGCAATTTTGGGAATCGAACCCGGGCCTACCAAGTGCAAATCCCGCGCACTAACCACTGGGGTACTTCACCCTCCGCGATATTCTTCATAACTTTCTTTTTATTCACCCAATTTAGACCGGAACCAAGTGGGAGAAGCATCCACAGGGACCGTACCCTTCTTCCCCTACCACCAACCTCTCGGAAGGACTTACAGACCCACATGTTTAACGTGATCGTACTCCGCGTAAACACGGCGGCAATTTTGGGAATCGAACCCGGGCCTACCGAGTGCAATTTCCGCGCGCTAACCATTGGGCTACTTTGCCCTACGCGACAATCTCCATAACTTTCTTTTTATTCATCCAATTTAGACCGTACCCTCCTTCCCCTACCACCAACTTCTCGGAAGGACTCACGGACCCACATGTTTAACGTGCTCGTACTCCGCGTAAACACGGCGGCAATTTTGGGAATCGAACCCGGGCCTGGTAACTGGTTGGACGGCCAGGATGTGCCACCCAATTTAGACCGGAACCCAGTGGGGGAGGCATCCACAGGGAACGTACCCTCCTTCCCTTACCACCAACCTCTCGGAAAAACATACGGACCCATATGTTTAACGTGATCGTACTCCATGTCAGTGGCGGAAATCGAACCCGGGCCTACCGCGTGCAATTCCCGCGCGCTAACCACTGGGCTACTTCGCCCTCCGCGACAATCTCCATAACTTTCTTTTTATTCACCCAATTTAGACCGTACCCTCCTTCCCCTACCACCAACCTCTCGGAAGGACTCACGAACCCACATGTTTAACGTGATCGTACTCTGTGTGAACGTGGCGTAAGTTTTGGCAGCGGCGGGAATCGAACCCGGGCCTACTGAGTGCAATTCCCGCGCGCTAACCACTGGGCTGCCGCGCCCTCCGCGACAATCTCCATAACTTTCTACATATTCACCCAATTTAGACGGGAACCCAGTGGGGGAGGCATCCACAGGGGCCGTATCCTCCTTCCCCTACCACCAACCTCTCGGAAGGACTTACGGACCCACATATTTAACGTGATCGTATTCCACGTAAACACGGCGGCAGTTTTGGCAGTGGCGGGAATCGAATCCGGGCCTACCGCTAACTTCCCGCGCGCTAATTTGCAATTTAAAATGACCATATGCTTAATTCCATCATCCTCATTCCATTGTTTCATTGTTCCATCATTTAAAATATCCATAAAATTAAAATATCCAAAAGTTAAAATATACATTTAAAAAATCCAGATCGTCCCATCATTTAAAATATAAATATAATAATTTATATAGAGCAAAGGCGCTCTATTCAGAACCGTGACGTCACCTCCACCTTGACGTCCCCACCCACCACCTTCCCTGCTTCAGCGGGGGAGAAACGAACGGAACGCCGAGAAATTTAAAATCATGACGTCTTTAAAATTGCGATCCTGAAGGCAATTTTCATTATTTCTGGACCAGATTAGACTTGTAAGAATGCCAGATATTTCAGCTTTCTAAAAATGTAAATTATTAGTCGAAATTATGAGTACTTTTTACTATGCGAGAATTTAAAAACCAAAAATCGTTTTTTTGAGCCAAAAGTGACTTTTGTTTTAAAATCTTTAAAAAATATTAGAAATCGAAATGGAGATTTGAAATTGATATATTTTTACTCGTAATTGTCTGCTCTTTCCGATGGTGTGAGTTGTTTTTTTCTACGACGTCTGGATCGTGGAGAAAAAAGGGCAAAAAAAGGTCGAAATCGCATAAAACATTAAATAAATAAAAAAATAATTAGAATTTTGAAAATCGGTTTTCACGTGTCCCCTTCCCTCCCCCCCGGGTCTCCGATTGCCAAATTTCGTAGCTCTCCGACGCGCGGTCGCGAAACGTATAGTGTATAAGACAGACAGACACACACACACACACACACACACAGACATTGCCTTTTATTATTTAAGATGTTATCATAACTATCAGGAACCTTACTCCCCATTAAAGACAGCTGATTCCCCTGAAACTTTCAGTAACTTTGTCTGTAGGGACATAAATACTGTTACAATGTATCTTCTGGAATCGTGGGTGTGGGCTCAGGATACAAGAATGAATCCAGATTTTTGGATAACGAACACGTTTATTCACAAGCACAGGGTAAACAGGAACAATATACAGTTAAACAGCACTTAAATGCTCCACCAATTTCACAAAATAACGGATACTATTCTCAACACATTGACAAAAGTCATTTCACAAAACAACAGCTACTAATCTCAAAACACTGACGAAAGTCACAGTTCATTGTAGCTCGTATCTCGTCAACTGCTCTCCGACTGATTGATGACTCCTTTTTGTAGGCTCTCCATAGAAACTTCTTGAAATCTCTCATATCATGTAGAATATTGGTTATTTCGAGGTGTTTCTTGAAGCTTCGGAAAGTCCCCAAATGTCGCCAAATTGGCAATATATCGTCAAATCTGGAAACCCTTCTTCTTCTGCATGTGGTAACCCTAGACTTACGTAATGGGAAAGGATGCCTGTATGAATGTTTTCTCCGTTTGGTTCTCAAAAGAAAAGACACCAGTGAGGGAATATTACACGTTCACAACAATACGTACTAGAATTTCATACTGCCAATTCTTCTCTTCAAGCCTCATCAATCATTAAACGTATTTTGAATTCCCAAGTTCACTTCACTTCCCAATTTCTTGAAGTCAAGACAAAATATCTCGTGCTTGTGCACTAATATTGCTCCAAGGAGGAAACATATTAAGCTGCAACAGTCATAACATTTTAAATGTTACAGTTTTCCCTCTGACAGGTCAAAATATTAAAATATTGAAATTATTTTTATATATTCGTAATCTGTACCTTACTTTCAAAGGAAAAAAAAAACTATAAATTATATGAGTCAAAACGTTTACATTTTTCGTAATGATCTGATTTCAGCCATACCAGAGATACCCAAACTATAGATATTACTCACATTAATACATTTTAACACAGTAATTTTCATCCTTTTTCTATCGTGCGACCTACTTAGTAGTGTAACCCCATACTTTGTAATGATTCCATCATAATACTAAGTATCGTAGAGAAAGTAAAAATTAAGAATACAGCTCATTTAGAAATGGAAAGTTTCTTTTGTTTTTATTTAATTAAACGGCATCTGATATTTTTTTATTATATATTGAATTTCTATTAACCTTTTTAGATAATGTTCTTGAAAGTCACGAAATATTTTAAATTAACCTTTTTATAGTTATCGGGAATACCTGAATAAAATTATACTTCTGTTTTCGACATGATATTCGTTGCCATAGTAACCACAAGAATGGTTCAACGGTCGAGGAGAGAGCATTTCCACGAGGCTTATATTGGCGGAAAGAAATTCATTTTAAACATTCTAAGCACTTTGGATGGCATCTTTAATCTATCTAAGAGAGTGCACGTTTCCTATGGAATATTCTACAAGAATAGATTTTTTAAATGAACGATAAAAGAAGAGCCGAATAAAATCATGTTGAGGATCTTATGATTGATGAGAGCGATTGTAGAATTGCTTTCGAAATGGGAAAGTTCATTCATTCATAAATGCTTTTTAGAAAATTTGAATGAATCGAAATTTATATCAAGTGGGATTATTAGTTTTATTTATTACTTTCCCCACAATGCGCAATACATATGTAGGGAAAATATTGTGATGAGGTCAAAAATTCGATTCTCTTATTTGAATGCATTTACATGTTAGAAGCCTCTCTGGAGTGAATACACGTCAAACATTTTTACAATGATGTATGTGTGTTTTTCTTTCTGTCTTTCGACCCAGACCAGGTGACTATTTGGGAAGCCGCGAGAGTGCAGTGACCCTAAATTTAGACCGGAACATAGTGGGAGCGACAGCTACAGGGGCTGTACCCTCCTTCTCCGGCAACCAATCTCTCGGAAGGACGAACTCTCGAGAATCGAACTTGGATCTCCCGTGTGCAAATCCCATGCCTTTACTGCTGCCTTCATTTACAAATTTTTTATTTATTGTGCTATTAATGCAACAGTTTTTGAGCATGGTTGCTCACGTCGTAGGATGAGTCGGACGTTCTGGGTCTTCAACAGTTTTTGAGCAGTTTTTTGATGGTTTCGTTTGAAAGAAAGCTCTAATTGCAGTTGTTGATCCAAAATATCAAACTTTAATTATTTGTAGGGAATGTCATGTGTTGGGCATATTTAATTTTTTTTTAAATATTATTTACCATTGGATATTCGCATTTTTATTATTGATGATTGAATTTTATTCTATACTAACAGTATACCCGTTCTTCATACGGAATATACATTATAAAGGAACTTAAAATTCACAATCATGTGCAAATTCCTACAGTGTTTGTTCTAAATGACATTGTTATTCAAAACATTCTTTTAAAATATTTAAATTAAAGCTCCTAAAATAAGTTTAAGAATCTCTGTTCTCGCTATACAGAATTATCTTTACAGGCAAATCTGAAAATCCCGTTTGTAACCAAATCAGATTTACAAATAATATGAAACTGAATCAATACTATATGCCAAAATTGTATGGGAAAATATATATACTCGTTCTACTTCTATTCTCGTAGATTAGAAGATATACCTGTTTATTAGCAGAAGATTACCCGTGTATTAGTAGAAGATTATCCGTATTACAATATATGAGCTTCAAAAATCTTTGCCAAAATAAAACAATGACGTAATAAATTGAAAATATCAATAATACTCGTAATCTTTAAACCTGAAGGCCTCGATGGGTATAATCCAGTCAAAAACGCAATTCCGATAAAACTTATTTTATATGCATTTCTTTACTATTTGAATTGGAAAAGATTTAATAAAAATCGTCTGCTTTATGAAGACATTGGATTAAATCCGTTGTTAAACAGCATGATATTATTTTTTTCAAATAAATTTAGGGGGGGGGGGGGGGGGGTATATCGTCTGTATAATGCTATCTCTATGGAAGTTTTAATGGTGGGCTTTTTATTAATTTTTCAACAACCCCTAGTCCTAGAAACTCGGAAATGGATTAACTTTTAAATGGAAGTACAGCGCATTGAAACTGAGCACCATGGTGGTGTATATAAGGAGCGAACCTCGCTTTCAGGAACAAAACGTGCAGTGGCTTTCGATTGCGTTTATTTACCTTGATTGTAACAATGCCTCGCCGGCAAATTCGCGGCCACTACGAGCATATGAAGGAGTTTGAAAGCGGTCGTGCGGTCGGACTGCATGAGGCTGGATGGGCACACCGTCGAATCGCTCGGCATTTGGGTAGGAGCGATGCAACAATTAGACGATGTTGGCAGGAATGGGACCGGAATGACAGATTTCAGCGGGTAGCGGACGCCCTAGAGCAGTGTTTTCCAAACTTTTTTAACTCGCGGCGCACTTTACAAAAAATGAAAATTTTGCGGCTCACTTATTATATATATATACACATATAAATATATACATATATATATAATAATAATAGTTTGAAAATCCAATGAACGCAAAGTAAGAAGCTGCAACACGATAAACCTAACTTTCTAAAATACCCACAGAATAAAATATAAAACAGCAAATCATCAATCAAATGGAAAAAAAATACAAAACACGAGTTATCAAGTTACAGAAAATCAACAAAATTCAAAGGTATGGAAACGAATAAAGAAAAACTTAAAAAATCAAGATATATCGCTATACACGTGGAAAAAGGGCTAAGCCTAAAAAAATGGAAATGTTCACTTCGTAAAAGTCGTTCTCTAGTCCAAGTATTTTGACGAAGCAGACACAAAATATGTATGTTTCTGACGAAATAGATAGATTATATCTATAAACTATTTCTACTTGGACACATATATATATACATACGAGGCATGTTTTTTATGTAAGTACCGTTTTGCGATTCCGCCGCCGCAGCGCTACGGTCGGCGTTCCGCGCATGCGCGCTGGTTACCTACATCTCTTGTCTACGCACTGACGCCATTACAGTCTGATTCTTCATTGTATACGTTGTTTACTGAGTGTTTAAGATGCCTCCGACAATCGTGAGTCTCCCCGATTGTGAAGTACGGGCTGTTATACGATTTCTTAGTGCTAAAGGCGTAAAACCGATCGATATTCATCGTGAGATCTGTGAAGTTTACGGACAAAACATTATGAGTGATGGAATGGTAAGGAAATGGGTGAGAGCATTTAAAGATGGCCGCACAAATGTGCATGATGAAGAACGGAGTGGGCGTCCTTCGGTCTTTAATGAAGATTTGGTGCAGAAAGTGGAAGAAAAGGTGAGAGAAAACAGACGCTTTACAATTTCATCAATGTGCGACTGGTTTCCTCAATATTCTCGTAGTGTTTTGTATCGCATTGTGACCGAGAACTTGAATTACCGGAAATTGTGTTCACGTTGGGTTCCAAAAATGTTGACGGATTTGCACAAAACCCAACGTTTAGGCAGTGCATTGACTTTCCTTGAGCGGTACCACAATGAAGGTGAAGATTTTTTAGACCAAATTGTTACTGGTGACGAAACATGGGTGGCCTACGTCACACCAGAATCAAAACAACAATCCATGGAATGGCGACATTCATCATCACCCAAAAGAGTGAAGTTTAAGCAAACAATTTCTGCCCGGAAAATCATGTGCACAGTTTTTTGGGACAAAAAAGGAGTATTGCTAGTGGAGTTTCTGCCTCGTAATGAGACAATCAATGCAGCATCTTATTGTGAGACATTGAACAATCTGCGTCGTGCAATCCAGAACAAAAGACGTGGCAAGTTGAGTAAGGGTATCGTTTTGCTGCATGACAATGCCCGTCCACATGTGGCTAATCGGACCAAAGATCTCATCAAATCTTTTAAATGGGAAACTCTAGATCATCCTCCATACAGCCCTGATCTGGCGCCCAGCGACTACCATTTGTTCCTGCACTTGAAGAAACACCTGGGTGGTCAGCGTCTTCAAGACGATAACGAAGTCAAAACAGTTGTGATACAGTGGTTAACAAGTCAGGCGGCAGAATTTTATGAGGAGGGTATTCAAAAACTGGTGCCACGTTATGACAAGTGCCTCAATATTCACGGAAATTATGTAGAAAAGTAGATTAAGGTACAGGCTTTCATGTAGAAATAAAATTATTGCGATATCTTTGCACGTCTTTTTTTAATTCCAAAACGGTACTTACTTAAAAAACATGCCTCGTATATATATTATATATATATATATATACATATATATATACATATTATATATACATATTATATATACGGTATATAATTTTTTTAAAGGAAACTAACATTCGTACTGAACCAAGCACTACACAACAAATATGCAAGATTTTAAAATATTTTAATATTAATGATTTATATTAAGAGTTTTATTTCATATTTCACTCAATTTTAATATAATTTTAATTCTTTTTACGGCGCACCTAACTATACTTCACGGCGCACCAGTGCGCCGCGGCGCACAGTTTGGGAAACACTGCCCTAGAGCCATGACAGAATGGGAAGATAGAGCGATTGTCAGAGCAACTGTGATAGCACGAGATTCGTCGTTATCAACCATCCAACGTGTGACAAACACGGAAGTGACCACCCAGACCACGGGAGCGAAATCTATACTCGCGGCGCCCATTATGCCGCCTACCACTGACTAGTATGCACCGTCAACAGCGATTGCAAAGGTGCCGGGCGCAATCAACGTGAAATTGTTCGGATTGGGAACTAATTGTTTTCAGTGATGAGTCCCGTTTCGAACTGAATCCCGACGACCAGCGCAGACGTGTCTGGAGACAGCCCGGTCATCGTCAGGATCCTGCTCTTACTGTCACACGTCACACGGCCCGACAACAGGGAGTTATGGTCTGGGGTGCCATTTTGTTTGATAGCCGGACCCCTTTGATAGTCCTCAGTGGCACCATCATAGCACAGTGGTACGTATTCTACGACCCGTTGTATTGCCTTTCGTTCCGCGATACCCCGGGCTAACTTTTTAGCAAGATAATGTCAGGCCACACACGGCACGCCTCATCTCTATTGATTGTTTACGTGCTTACGACACACTACCTTGGCCAGCCAGATCTCTCGCCTATTTAGCACGTTTGGGCTGAGATGGGGCGTCGCGACCATCCTAGAATGTAGACGAATTAGCTCGTCAGTTGGAGGCCATTTGGAACGACATCCCTCAGAACACTATCCGGCAACTTTATGCATCAATGCCACGTCGGGTAACAGCTTGTATCAAGGCCAGAGGTGGACCAACGCCATATTGACGTGCTCAATTTGTGTAGATCTTTCAGTGCAATAAATCATCATTGTTCTGAAATTCTGATCAATTCTTTTTCTGTACATCTACATTACACATACCAAATTTTGTCTCATTTGGATAATTCTTTCTTGGTGCGTCGATTTTTTTGTCTTAGAGTGTACACGTTACGGTAAAAGTGATAAATCGGAGATTATTCATAATCGCCGGTTATTATGCATAATCACCAATCATCTTGGTAAGTTTGATAAATTTCACTCAATTTCTCACTTTTACCGGCGATTTTGCATAATTCCCAAACGAAGTTGGTAAATTTGATAAATATGCTAGAATTTAAATATGCTAGAAATTGCCAATATGCATAATCACCGGTAAATGTGATTAATTCGCAATATATAAAACAAATTCATCAAACTTACCAAAATGATTGGTGACTATGCATAATCATCGGATTTATCCCTTTCACCGTAACATATATACTGTTATGCTGGGATGCCACTGACATTGAACGTGAAAATATTTGATACGTGAAAACTATTTATATGCCGCCCCGCCAAACAAGTTAGTAAAACATAATTTGATATTCTGGTATAAAGTCCAGTGTTTCCTTCAGGCATACCTCCGTGTGGAGGGGGGGGGGGGGGAGGCTGCTCCCCGGAGACATTTTATGTTAACCTAGTTTCTATTTATGTGATAAATTTATATAGGGAAAATAGAAAACTTGCCCCTCTTAAAATTTCATTCGGGCCCCCTCGGCCAAAATGTCCTGAAAGAAATACTGCGCTGAAGTGTAATCTTTTTAAATAGCTGATTAAAAGAAGCGTTGATTAAAACTTATTACGAAAGTTAGAAAATACCAGTTAGTACCAATTCGCTCTGGGTTTAAAGTTTAAAGCAAGAATTGTTTTTTTTTAAATTTTCCAAATAGCGAAGAGTAAATACGTTAGTACATTATATTTATTTCATTGTTATTACTTATCATGTACGAAAAAGAGAAAAAGTATAGACACGTAATTTCTATTCTAGCATTTATATTTATCATGCTTCTGGGGCTCCAAGTCCCCGCTTATATTATGACGGCCCTCGTCCTCAGCTCGTCCACTAGTGACCAAATGTGAAATAGTTTTTTAGTAGCCAACGCGCACTTTCTGCTGATATCTATGGTTAAAAAATATCAAAAGATAAGCGGAACTGCATACTTCCTTAGCTTCCATAACTCCCTTCCTTGGCGACGCCACTGCTGCAGTAACGTCGAAAATCTAGCACGCAAAACCTATCAATACCACATGAGCTGCGGATCAAAATCATTGGAGCCAGAATCACAAAGGCATAAACGATGGACTGAAGTTTATGCCCTGGTATGCTGAAAATTCGGCCTATTTCATAGGATCCTTTTAGATCGCCCCATTTGAGGATGAATGTTGTAGAATAATTTAATATGATTCTATTAAAACTGTTAAAAAAATTTCTAAACCAATAACCAAAATGTTTTCATTCCCTAACTTGCTGAAAATCCACAATTCATAAACTATCATAAACGATCGCCGCACGCCAACGTTGTGTCGGAACGCAGTCTGAAACATAAATTCACCCTTTTGAAATCAATTTCATTTATCACTGCACTCTTTGAGCATATATTGCATTTGGAATGCTTAGACTACTCTTCTCTGGAATTGAGTAAAATTGAGGTTAATTTAATCAATACCGCTAACTCTAACAATTTGCGATTCTCATAGTAGAAGGCGTTTTTTATCGCTATAATGTGACAAATCCTGCTACTTTTGGGCTACAATGAGAAATTCGAATGATGGTAACATTTACAACCAAAGAGTATGTTCTGTTGATGTTTCCTATACCTTTCTAACAAAAGGTAAAAACAATAGTTTGTGAGCCTTCGCAGAGTAAAATGTCCACTTATATATGCTATTAATAATTAAATATAAAATTTTAGTTCACTGCCGCAGTGCACCATTTTTTAAACATTTGTGTTCTCTATATATTCCCCATCTTTCATAAAATACTGCTGGAGCTTAAAAGAGCGTTAGTAGCTTCTACAATGTACACAAATTGTCTTTTCTACTCTTGTAGTACCGAATTCGCATAGATATATTTCTCAACATGACATGGCAGACACCTATTTTCATACAAAGATATGCATTTCCAAAAGACATACATTTATTTTATTTTTTCTTGGCAAGTTATTCAAGATATAAAATAAAATATTTCATAACTTATTCCATATAAAGATAAGATATATATCAGAAAAATGTGTAACTGTAATGTGTAGAAATGCATCTGATACTGATATTGCCTACTTCCTGTTTGTAGGGCACCCGGAAATTACGTCACTGCTACTGATCTCGTGAACTCTCGTGCTGCTCCGAGATTTCGAAGGGCAGGATGAGAGACTGGAAGATGGCGGAGCTCTCCGTCGAAGCTCCGTTAGCAATGACAGAAGATTGGGCGGATTTCAGTGATTTTCAGAGCTCCGAAGATATTGAGAACTCAAACCAAAAGGAAGCAAGGAATAACGAAAATAATGAGAATGGATTGTCGAGTAATTTCAACGAAACATTCTCCGCATCTCTTGAAGATCTAGTCAATACCTTCGATGACAAGATTTCTAAATGTTTCTGTAATTATGAAGAAAAAGTGGAAAAATTTGCTCCTGTTCAAGTACGAACACAAGACGAAATCATGAATGAGTGCCAGTAAGTGTTTTGTTTTGATTTTAACTTGAGGTCTTGCACTAATGTTTACATGTCACTTGTGAGTATCACTACATATAACCACATGTGTTTATTATTTATATATTATGCTTTTTACGTAAAGTTGGACCGGCATTCATATTCTATTTTCGTAAAACAATTTTATAAAATGAAAGGTTTTATGTTATCTTATTGGCAAATAGGTAATACGTAATAATTGTCCAATGTTTTGACCTGCCACACTTCCATAATGTAAACAAGTCATTCCTGTGGTTTTAACTCAGTTTGCATATATGCTGATGGTCACGACTACATGTTCAGAGAGGCAATGTTATGTTTGTGATTTTGGTTACATTGCTAACATTCACATTCAGTATCAAGTTCTTATTGATTTATTTTTGCAAAATTTTTTGAACGTTAGACGTCATATTAATCTGTATCGTAGTCATAATGTTTATTTATAAATTGTAAATTTATACTGACAATAGCAATTTTGATACATATTTATATCCTCTAAATGATTAAAATTTATCTATTTGCTGGATATTAATCCTAGATTGATACATGACATTGTATATTACTGTCATTAGTTAATTTATGGCCATATAAAGTGAAATCTTGATTGTTAAAAGAGTTTAAAAATGAATGCATTTAAATGTAAATGTTCTTTTCTCATATATGCACGCAATATATTAATATTTAGCAGCACTCAGGTAGAACTGCTCATATTGTATTTTTTGCCGATGCATGCTAAATGCAAGTATGACAATTATTTAGAATATGTTCAAAAGCAATAAATCACATTGAAATAGTATATGTATCATAAAACATTAAAAATCCATGTAAGTCAAAAACATTAATACATTAAAACGTTAAATAACATTACAAATATCAAATAACATTAAACATTAAATTCCACGTAAGACAAAAACATTGCTAAAACAAAGAACTCAATAAAACTTAATTTTTGTCTTAAATGTAAGCATATATATTTGAGGTTCTTTTTGCAAAAATTTAAATTTGTTATTATAGCAGGTTAATTCAATAAAACTAGAAATATGTTTATATTTGTTTTAGCTTGCTTCAGAACTTAATATTTTAGCATTTTAAAATATTATGTTTCTATTTTAATGGCATGAAGTTTTGAGAGTCATTAGTAATTTATTTTGATCTATTATTCTTTTATTGCATACAGGATGTGTCAACTCTGTTTATATAATTACATTGGAAACACATTCATTGCTCCAACATTACATCTATAACATCACATCTATATATCTGTTACAGACTTGACCTCTCAGAATTATGTCCAATGTTATGAAAGAAAAGCACAGTTGTAAATGCTCTGTGGGTACAGCACACATGAGAGTTTTCAGTATTGTTCCCACTTTCCTGCCGGATAATAAAGTTCCATAATTGTGATATAAATCCAACAAAAAAATATCCTTCAAATTTTACTTTTCTCTTATAATTTTCATGATCAAATTTAAACAAAATTGGCTTTAGAAATTACCAGTTCAAAATTCTTATAAAAATTAAACATCTAAAGAGTAGTGAAAAATGCATTATTCAGAACCAGAGTATATCTTTAAAATTTGCAATTCTGTCTTTACATAGTATAAAAAAAAAGGAGTAATGTTTGATTAAGGAAAAGTTGTTCTAACAGTGAGATCTATCTTTTGTGATATGTAAGTTGTAGTTTTAAGTACTTTATTCTGCTGGTTGCTTGTTTATTCTTGAATTTTTTATTTTTAAACTATTATTAAAATTAAAAATAAGAATGCCTTTTAGCACCAGGTTCAGCTTTACATCATGTTTTAGGGACCATCAAATGCTTTAATACGATCAGTACTTTAATACAACAAACCTACTTAAATTTGAATAACTATTTGTTATTCATGACAACATCCTTATAATATTTTTGAAATCACGAGACAAGTTTCCTTTATTAAATACGTCAGCAGAAAAAAATTTAGATGTTCATTTTTTAAGGGAATTATTTTTTTGAATTGAGCGTTCAAAGTAGCCTCACAGGTGGGGCTACTCCGAACATTAATTTGCACGTGCTAACACAGTATAAGACTATTTAATCATCATTTAAAAGCTGGAGCTTTTGTAAACATTTTGATGTGTGTATATGTTTGGTACTTATATTAAAATTAAGTAAATAGGTCAGTTTACATGAGTTTTCATGAAGTTATTGTTGGCATTTTTTACATCATAGATTGGCTATATGAGGTTTATTACGGTTATGTATTATGTCAAATTAAAGAGAAAATTTTGTATTACATAGGGGGGGGGGATAATTTATTCACCTTAATGCCACTACTACTGAATTGTTTTTAAAATTAGCTTCTTTTAATTGGGTGTCACTGTAATTTGTATAATCTCTTGCATATACTTTGCTGTGAAACTGATAAATATCAATATAAATCAAAGTTTTAAATTTAAAAAAAAATAATGTGGGCTTTGTTGGTGTTTTTGAACTATAATGTATTTTCTTAAAATAAGTTTGAAAGACACATTGGCAATGAAAACTTTAATTTTTTCACAAAAATATAGTATGCATGACATATACAGTCTTGGAAGAAACAGTATTTTACCGAAAAACGGTGTCCACTAACATTAAAGTTAACACATAAAAGGTATTTTTAATCTTTTTTCTTTGTATAATTGTTTTTCTAAAATAATTACCAAACACATAAAAGAATTAATTTATAAAAAGAAAATATCATAATTTTTATTTAATTTGGAAATTAACATTTACCAGGGTTTTGTTCAAATTAACCCTCATGTTCAATGTAACCCCATTTGACGGTATGCCCTACTAATACGTAGGGCACATAATAGTAAAACAATCAAAAGCAAATTCTAATTTTGGTGTTTTTGCCTTCTATTAGTCACACATTCACACTATGTAAAAACTCTTTAGCAATTGCAACATTTTTATAGGTTTGAAATTTAAAATTGCAGCTTTGTCATAATCTTGATTTCAATGAGATATAATTATGGGCAAAAAAATCATTGAAATCAATCAAAATGTTTTGGAGTAACATACATTCGGTCATTTCACTTTGTCTCTGCCATGCGAGCTCCGCTCCAAAAAAGTCAATGCACAAGCCACTTCTGTTACTGTACACCTAATCTATCTTTTGCAGAGTAATTGAATGGCATGAATTTAGTTTTGCATGGTTTAAAATGCTATATAAACTTACTTTTGTTCTATATAATATATATATTTATTTTAGCAGGGTTTAAAAATAACAAAATATATTTTGATATTTATTTGGACATTTAGTCTTAGTTTGGACACATTTTTGTCTTGATTTGTACGATTTTCATTTATACTGTAATTTTGTAGAACCAATCTACTGCATTAATCGAGGGTTAAGTGAAATATTAAAGCTTATTTCTAACAAAGTCAAAGTTGAATTACAAAAACTGGTTTTGTATTGTTGTTTTTCTTAAAATTTGCTTGTAAAATTGCTTGTAGGTTTCTCTGGTGCTTATTGGGTTTCTGTATAATTTGGGAAAATAGAACTGGCTTTTCTTTTTCCTGAAATGATCTTCAAAAATCATCAAAATTTGAAAGCATAGAGTATATATGCTGAAATATAGTTATTAAATGTTTGTTTAGTACATAAGTTTTAATGACAAAACAAATGAAGCCAACCTCATAACTCTGGGATAACCATTTTTGAAATATTTAAATTTGGGGGCAACTTTGCCTGTTTAAAATATATGTTAGTTTGACAAATGAAAACAGAACTGCAAATGCAATGCAATTTCAAATATGTATCTGTTGTTTTCTGTGCAATTACACTTGATTTAATGCATTATTCAAAGAAAATTTATTTGAGTCTAGTGAAAGTCATGTTCTGCCCACATATCAGATTTTCAATAATGAAAATTTAAATAAAGACATTATTAGACAAAGTAGAACTGTGCTCACTAATGACTAATGAGCTACTAAAATTTTAGTATCTAGTTCCTTTCAAAACTTTACTAACCTGTATGCTAAAAAAGAATGCCATATTCCCAGTCTACGCTATGTTGTAAACTAATAAATTAGTTTGATTAACATTATGTGTATATTTATAAGATTCTTTAATATTTGAATTACATGTATGATCAGGGGCGTAATCATATTGATCAGAGAGTTACCTTCTCCATCCACCTATGGAAAATTCTCAGGCAATTCATGGTCTAAGATTGATTGTAAATGTGTATATTTAGTTACATCCATATCCTCATTTATTATACCCACTGCCAGCATAATGTCATAGGCCAGTGGTTTTCAAACTTTTTTTGTCGAGAAACCCTTTTTAAATTAAATTTGATGGCTGAACCGCAAAATGAGAAAAAGTCCATTGTAGTGTACAAATTATCAATTCAAATTTTACTATTTTTATAATTTTAAGAAAATTTACACTAAATTATCACGTCGGAACTCCAAAATGAGAAAAAGTCCATTGTAGTACAAATTATGCATTCAAATTTTACTATTTTTCTAATTTTAAGAAAATTTACACTAAATTATCACATCGCAAACCTCTGAAATACTTTTGCGGGACCCCAAGGGTTCTGTGGAACATACTTTAAAAAACAGTTTCATAGTTAAAAATTTAGAAATTTCACTTGTGACCGTATATCGTATATGTTAGTAGCCACCTCAGTTAAATTACTCATGCACCACTTATAAAAAATGCAATTATGGCTAAATATTTTAAGAATAAGATTCAATTTCTAAATATATGTATTTAATCCGTAAGACAAAACAACCCTTGTAACCATGTTCTTGTAATTTTGAACTCATGTTGCCTGTAATTTTCTTTGTAAAATAACCACTTATTGCCTTTAGGTACAGTGTCTAGAAGGAATAGTGTGCCGACCGAGGCGAAAAACAGGTTCCCTAAAAACCGCCTCCGCCAGACGGTGTTGATCTCGAATAAGCGGTCTAAAGCAGAGGAGTTAACATTGAAACTAATGGGAATTTAATACAAATGAAATGACCGATATCTTTGAAAATAATAAATGAATTTGTGTGAAATTTAGAATAATTATTGCAAGTGGTATACATAAAAAGTCATTTGATTTTCAGAGAGATTGAGCTAGGGATATATTCGTATTTTTAAGTTTTATTTAACTTTATCAGTGGTCGTTCAAACATTTGAGATCCAAAATAATCAATTTCATTCATCACAGTAACGTGAAATTCAGTATGACGTTTTCTCTTGTGGAACATTTCAGTTCTTTCGATTTTGGAGCTTATCGGGCTAACCCGTCCTGGGCCCGCCATAGGACTTTACTTGTTTTTGGTATAACTCGAGAGCAGGTGTATCTAATAAATTCGAAGTTTAGCATATCCTTGTCATTTGCTGTATATTTTAACTCTTCGGATTAAAAATCTTATCGATTTAGCCCGTCCTGAGCCCAACAAGAGGAACATATTGTTTTTCCGAGAATAATTCAAAATTCAGAGCATCTAGAATGTCTAAATTTAATATATCATTGTCCTTTGTGGTATATTATATTTCATCGCTTTTCGAATCTTATCGGGCTAGCCCGTCTTGGCCCGCCATAGAAATTTACTCGCTTTTTGAATAACTCGATCAAACGGAGTAGCTAAAAAATGTAAATTTAGTATATGATTTCCTTTTGGATGGATTTTAATGTAGATTTTGAACCCCCTCTGTGTAGCCTGTCCTGAGCCCACCAAGAGGGATATATCGTTTTTTGAGAATAATTCAAAATTCAGAGCATCTAGAATGTCTAAATTTAATATATCATTGTCCTTTGTGGTATATTATATTTCATCGCATTTCGAACCTTATCGGGCTAGCCTGTCTCGGCCCGCCATAGAAATTTACTCACTTTTCAAGAATAACTCGATCAAACGGAGTAACTAAAATTTAGTATATCATTTCCTTTCGGATGGATTTTAACTTAGATTTTGAACCCCACCGGGCTAGCCCATTTTGGATCCGCTGAAGAATGCATTCGTTTTTTAAGAATAACTCGAGAACCGCAATAGCTAAAAATTCCAGTTTAACATGTCGTTGGCTTTTGTGGTATATTTAAGGTGTCGTTGGCTTTTGTGGTATATTTTTTATCCAATGAGTTAAAATATACAGCAAATGGCAAGGATATTCTAAACTTCGAAGTTTTAGATACACCTGCTCTTGAGTTATACTGCGAAAACGGGTGAGTTTCTAAGACGGGCTAACCCGGTACGGTTCAAAATTGAAAGAATTAAAATACACCCCAAAAGAAAACGATATATTAAATTTAGATTTCCAGCGTTCTCTGATTTTCGAGTTATTTTCTAAAACCAGGTAAAGTCCTATGGTGGACCCAGGACGTGCTAGCCCGATAAGCTTCAAAATCAAAAGAATTGAAATGTACCACAAGAGGAAACGTCAGAACGAATTTCACGTTACTGTGATAAATGAACCTGATTATTTTGGACCTCAAATGTTTGAACGAACACCAGATCAAGTTAAATAAAATTTTAAAAACACGAATATATCCCTAGCTGAATCTCTCTGAAAATCAAATGACTTTTTGTGTATACCACTTATAATAATCACACCAAATTTCACACAAATTCTTCATTTATTTCGAAAGATATCGGTCATTTTATTTGCAATAAATTCCCATTAGTTTCAAAGTTAACTCCTCCGCTCTAGACTGCTTATTCGAGACCAACGCCATCTGGCGGAGGCGGCTTTTCAGGAACATCTCCCAGCATTGGGAGGTATAGGCAGTCGGCACACTATTAGTTCTAGACACTGTAGACTTTAGGGGTGACGAGGGAGTTTCAGAATACAATATTTTGAAAACTTGCAATTTGGGGGTAATTTGGGCCAAGGGATTTATTGCAAAAGTAGAGTTTGTCCAATTAGATCTTTCACTGATAATGGGGTTATAATAAATGGTATAGTAAATGGGGTATAGTAAATGGGTATAATAAATAGTATACTGAATGGGGTATAATAAATAGTATAGTGAATGGGGTATAATAAATAGTATAATACACGGGGTATAATAAATGGGGATAAAAATACAGATTTACACCCTGTACACATGCTTCAAAGACACTTTGCACTTCTTGAAGATTTTGGTTCATCATTGTACTATATACAGGGTGTCCCAAAAAGATTGAAACATACTTTAATTCTTTACCCGTTGGATATAATTGGCCAATGTAAATTGCAAAAATATTGAAAGTAAGGTAGGAAATAAGACTACGTTAATGAAATAGTTCTCCCATTAATTTTCAAAAAGTTACACTTTTTTAATTTTTATACTACCCCCCTTAGACAAATTTGGTCAATCAGGAAATATTTATTTTTAATGCCACAAGATCATTAAAAAAATCGCATATCTGTATCTTTAAAATCAACTGAATTATGATAAAGGGAAAAATCTGACTTATGCCACTTTTCCGTACCATGTGAAAGGCAATTTCATCAGTGGAAATAGGGATCATAAACAAATTGACGATGGAAATTGTTTAGATCAAAATTACGTTAATATGTGTCAAAAATTTTTTATCACAAATGCATCTAAATAATATATTGTCTGTGAGTTCTATTCTTCATTTTGAAAAATTATGTTACATTTCAAAATCAAATACATACTTGCATTTGTTTACTTATTTATTTTAATTGTTTCAAATAAAAAATGGCATGTCTCAATGTGAAAAGTACTTAAGAATCAGTGATTGCATCATGAGCCTACGCAGAATTCACAAAAATGTCTCCTATGTATTATCATCCAGTTTTATCTTTTTAGTGATATGTCACAAATTTACATTTCTAATTTGATATAGGGTCCTCATTCACAATGTTCAATTAAATATAACTCGCTCAGTTTTAAAGATACAGATATGCGGGTTTTTTTAATGATCTTGTTGCATTAAAAATAAAAATTTTCTGATTGACTAAATTTGGCTAAGGGGGTCGTATAAAAATTTAAAAATGAAAATGAATGGGAGGACTATTTTCATTAACATTGTCTTATTTCCTACCTTACACTTATACCTTTCCATTTTTGCAATTTACATTGCTCACTTATCTCCATTAGGTGAAAAATTAAAGCACATTTCAATCTTTTTGGGACACTCTGTATACAATGTTCTGTTTTAAGACAGGAATATTGCTAGCAATAACAAAGTCATTCTTTACTGGGTGCTTGGATATTCGGGCATTCCAGGTAATGAGTTGGCTGATGAATTAGCTAGAAATAGCTCAAGCACTCCTTTTGTTGGCCCTGAGCCGGCCTTGGGCATCCCCAATGACCTTATTAGAAGAATTGTTTATGACATCTTCAGAAAGCTTCAATGCAAGAACTGGTGTCATACTAAGGGTCAAAGGCAAGTAAAAATTCTCAACTGCAATTGCCCTAGTACACGTCACAAGGAACTTTTCAAGCTCAGCAGAACTGGCATCAGGAGGGCTGTTGGGCTCCTTACTGGGCACTGCATCCTCAAGAGACACCTTAACATTATGGGCGTCGCCAAAGATTCGCTTTGCAGGGGCTGCAAATATAGCGAAGAAACTGCTGCTCACATTCTTTGTGAATGTGAGGTTTACTCTGCTCACAGATTTGAACACATTGGTCGACATGTGATTGAACCCTGGGAGCTGAATGACATTCCTGTAAAGTGCCTGCTCATTTGCATCAACTACTGGTCTCTTCTCGTAGGATCTGTTCTGTCTGGGGTAGTGCAATAGACCTTGGGTCGATCTGCTGGGCTCTTCTGAGCCACCCATCTCTCATTTCATTTCATTTCAAGACAGGAATCACTTCACCATAATTCTAAGTGCTCAGAATTTTATTAATGGTGTGCACAGAGCTTAATACTTTGCATTGTTTCTGGGTCAAAGAACATTCTTTACCAAAACCATTCTTATTTTAAGGAGTTTTATGCTCACTGATCCTCTCATCGCCTACCCTGTACTGATGAGCGGCAATGACTGGAAAACCATGATCCATAGGTGGGGAGGGATGATCAGTTGAGCACTATTTATTTGCTATTTTGCAACATCCTGTTATGGGGCAGGAGTTGCTTCAGTATAATAGTTAAACATATGTATTATTTTATATTTGAGTTTGTTCCTTTGTCTTTGAACCATTTAAAAAAAAGGACAAGTGTTGTTTTCTCTATTTGTACCAAAAACTAATCAACATCAGGGTAGCACAAAAGTTATATTACAGCCAAATTTCATGAAAATTAAGTAAATAGATTTTAAACTAGAACGAATGTACACATTTTATAGATGTCTCACTAAAAATAAATTATTCATACTCACAGAATCCACTGGATGGGGCATACACAAAACCAGGATCATATTCCCATTGCAGATACTATTATCCGTAGTTCTGTTTTGACCTTTTTTTAACACAGAATAGCTCATACTTGTAATAGAAACAAGAAATCTTGCTCTGTGCCACAATTTTGCAAACCTCTTTGGAAGCCAACAAATTCAGTTTTACCATACATAGAGGTTCATAAAATTGTGGCAAGCAAGTTTACTTGTGGCGATTGCAGGTGTCAGCTATTCTGTGAAGAGAACTAAAAAAACATTAACTTGATCCATAACTGCTAGTATCTTTAATGAAAGCACAACCCTAGTGTATTTGCATTCTAGGTTGCCCAAATCATGTAAACCCATTGAAAACTTCAAAAAATAACTTTCCCATACATGCACTATGTATTACAGGAAGTTAAAAGTGATTTGAGATTTTACTGTTCCACAAAGTCACCATGAGTGCAAATTAAATTTTTATCTATGTGATGTTATTTCTTTAATCTTTTTACTTTCTCCACCATACATGGAAACGTGTAGAGAAAGTATTGGAATTGGTTTGAAAATTGAAATTGGAGTTTTCAATGGATTGTGAGCACTTGAGAACACAAAACTACTGTTTTTAGCTTGATGCCTGTGTGTGTTTGCCTGTGCAATGTATGTTTCTAGCCCAGAAACTACCCGACAAAATCTCATGAAATTGAGTAGTTAAGTTCCATATGTGTTAACCTGGTGCTGGTTGATTTGGGTGCAATTTGGAAAAATAGAACTGACCGTTTCTTTCCAAATTGAAATGCAAGAAACGGCAAAATCTGAAATAAAAGATAAATAAAATGAAATATATTAATTATCTGCTTTTTTTTTTATACTTAATTATTTATGACAAAATGAATATAACAAACAAATCCCCTTTCTCTGGGACAGGACATAGTCGAGACAGACAGCACTCAACGGGGGTCATACTTGGACATCAGGGGGACACCCAATTTCGGTCTTGAGGAGAAGCCATTAACGATTCAGTAGGGGGAAAATCAAATATGAAGGGGGGCCCGTGATAAATGTTCGTTAGAGCCCGTGATAAATGTTCGTTAGAGCCCACAACTTATTAAGCGGATATTGGAAGTGCTAGGTGGGCTGGATAGAAAAAGAGACATTATTCTATATATGAAGACAGAAATTAGACAATTATAAAGGACTGAAAAATCTTAAATTTGCGAAAAAATTTGATATTCGTAAAATTTTAGAAAATTCCCTAAATATCGCGGGGAAAATGAGCGCCTCGTAATAGTTACTGCCCTAACCTTATATTAAACATGAATAGAAGTTGATTCTCCCAAAGGAACTAAACTAACACTTTAGATAATCAGCGGTATAACTGGGAATTTAAGCATTTAAAAACATGCTTTTATGACCCCCTCCCCATAAATGTTAGTTTTGACCTCTCCCCCAAATAAAAACATTTAAGGAAATACTTTTACTTTGAAGCCATTTTCATAAGTGAAAAAAAATTTGAAATTTTTGGTATTTTCCTAAATTTCTTTTGCTCTTCTTTTTGAAGCTACACTAGTTTTACTTAAATGTTTGTCAGCCATAAGTAATTCAATGACCATTATTTTCAAATGTGGTAATGGTATGTGTTAAAATAGTTTGAGAAACTATTCACTTCTTCAGCTTATATGAAAAAATCTTTAAAACATTAGACTAGACTATTACATTTTCTCTGTTATTTCTCGCTGTGAAGTAAGTGAAGCAATTGCGAATGGTAACGGTAGCACACAGTTACGCGTTTGGGGCCTCGCTCTTGGTATAGGGCTTCTCGTTTTTCAAACTTCAAAAACATTTTATTTATATTTAACAAGTAATATTTTTTTTTTGTATTTATCATAAAAATCAGTTTAATGAGTCATAAATAACTTAATACGTATAATTGTTATAATAGCAATAAAATACTTTTATTTTACAATAAATATTTGAGGGGGGGGGGTATCAATTTTGTTCCAGGTGCTCGCTTTAGCAGTAGCTTCACTAGAAGTAGAAGAAGAAAAAAAAAATTATTAGGGCGGGTTTTGGTAATTAAATATCTTGCTTCCTATTTTTCCAAGTAACATTTTTACGAATTTCAATGGGTTCCGATGGTTTCTAGAAGGGGTTATGACTCCCAAAACTCTACCCGTGGTGACGCCACTGCGCTTTAGGCCTCTATGTTTCTTGTCCCTTAAGCGCTGTTTAACCGCGCTTAATACTACTAGTTACATTACTTGATACACAACAGTTTATTAATAAATGTAATTTAGGAAAAATGGAACATACAAGAAAAAAAAAAGTAGGTAACACTGTTATTTATTATAAAATTGATGTGAAACATTACATTTTTCGCATATTTCGAATGAGAAAAATTGGATGTGTTGTGTGTGCTGGTATAAGCTACCCAAGGATATATTATCGATATTTTTAATCTAACATTTAATTTTCTTACAGTTTTCTACCAGAATTGTTCTATAATATTCAGGCTTAAAAATGTATATGAAATCAGACAATACAATACATATTGAGATAGGCAAATGCTTTTACACTCATATCACTTCAACAACCCTACTCAACGTTGACGAGATTGTATGCCCTCTGCGGAAAGTTCTGGAAAAAGCACCAACTTGTGAGATTATTAACCAATCAACAAAATCCGAGAAGTTTTCAGAATTCGCTAAGCTGGCAATATTTCCCCAAATTCGTCAGCAAGGTCAAGTGATCCAGACCTTCAAATTGCAGCAGTGGTTTTCTGTTACGTATTCGTAACAATATGATGTCACTTTTCTGTTACATGCTTTCATTTCAACTATGTCACATTTATTTTAAGCATGTAGTTGAAAGAGGTAAATCTCCTATAAATGAAGTGCCATATGCTTTGAGAATTATATCTAGGCGTCGCTAGTGTTAGTAAAGTAATCGCTATTGTTAGTTGACGCAACAGAAAGGCGTAGTATTTAGTATATAGGTTTTTTATTATTTTTAAATTAAGGTTCCGTAATTATGAGTATAATTAATTAATCAGTATTTTTCATAGTTGTAGGACATGGTACAGAATATATGGAGATAAAGATAAATTGAATGGCAAAATAATTTTGAACACATAGGAATATTCTTTATTGTTTCAGTTCTAATTTACATTACGCTAATAATTTACTTCTATAAAATTGGCAGTTTAAATAAATATTTTAGGCCTTTCACCACAGAAATACATGCAATGTTGGAACCTTATCTTACCCTAAATTATTGTCTCAAACGATATTGACGTTTTCGCAATACAGAGTTTTAATTCCTTCTCTTGACCTCCACGATGTCAAATTTGCTCTGCGCCGTGTCCTGAAATGCTTCACATAAAAAAAAAAAGAATAAAAATGATTATTAACAGATGGCACTAAACGTTGAAAAACTGTTTTCTGTCTTTGTTGCAATACTACTGCCATCTTGTTATTGTACAGCGCCTATAAGCTGCCTATTCAAAAGGCTAACTTGATTACATGTTTCTAATACTGCCTCTGACCGTGTATGATCTGTGTAGGTATTTTGTGTATTGCATACGGGCCGTTACCACCGATTTCTCTCGATGGCAACGATACAGGCGCACATCTCGGTATTTGTCCTGGAATATTTTTTTCTTTATTTCTTTATTAAAACGTCCGTGGGCCAGTTAACCCAATTACGCTGACCGTAGTTTGAGGAAATATAAAGAAGTTATATTAAATTATGCTTTCTAAATTTAACAAACGTAAATTCATTGCAGTATGCAGAGAAAGCCATGTGTTGCCTATACTATAGCAGATTTTAAAATCCCATGATAATGTTTGAACTGCTACTCCCTTCGTTTCCCCACTTTTCAAAACAGTGCTGCTATCTTTGGAAAAGTTCCAAATTCCTTTTGTCCCATTCCCCCCATTTGACAAATGCATCCTGAATTCGCAAAATGGCTTCAAGTCAACAATCAATCAAGTAATTTTCCCATTGTAATTATACAAATGTTTATGCATATTTGTAGAAAAAAGAAATTAGGGGTTTTTTTTTTTGTTTACAATTAAAGGCAATTAATTACTTTCATAATTTGAGAAATCAATATCTGATGAAAATAAAACAGTGTTAAAGCAAAGTAAAGAAGGATCATTGTAGATAATAACAACATCCATGTAATGGTGGTTCCACACTTTTTATGCGCTCGCCAGTATGGAATAACAATAGGCGGTACCAGATGCGCCACTTAGAGGTTGGGGACTGGGACAAACTCAATCCTACCGCATAGCCATCAGTCTTAATAAGTCTTAATAGCCGTCTTTCATAAATATGGAACTCAAGTTGCAACGGCCAAGTAAAGTATCCAAAATTGTGGTGCAAGTTTTCTTGATACTTGGTATTGTCTATTTCATGATGGCGAGCGCATTCCATATATGCCCCATTATTTGCAATAAGATCGCGATCTTCGCTTTGGGAATACCCTCCATATTTGGGAATGCCCTCCATTCGGTAAGTGTGAACTTTGCCATTGCATCCTGTGCTCAACAAATCTCTTTATCGACCTTCTCCACATTCGCAGCTAAGGTAACCGAATTTGACGCCAAGGTCAAGCAACCCAGACCGTCAAATTGTGACAGTGGCTTTTTGATTCGTAACAGTGTCACTTCCGTTAACATACTTTCTCTTCATCTCGGTCGCATTTCTTGCAGGATTTTCTCTACCCCGCCCCCTAAGATGTTTCGCATATCATGAAAATGTTTATTGTTTCATCTGTTAATGTGTTCAGAAGGGTATACAAATGACCACTTCTTAAGAAAGAATTTCCGCTGAAAACCGATTCTGTCCCCATCCAATGAGATGAAGTGGTATACTTGCATTGCATAATTTTACGCCCACTGATAGCTCTCGGAAATGCTCTGTGTGATATCATATATGAAGAATGATACTCTGATCGACATTGAATCGTATCTTAAGTGCGAAAGTGCTTAATCTTGTCTGGACTCATTGTGAAACTCTTTGCAGAACGTCGTCCGCATTAAGTAATTTTTTTAGGAACTGATTCTTGTTTCGCAAGATTCCGTAAACAAGTTGTGAAAATTTAAACATTCGTAAGAAATTTAAATTTATGTTTGCTAAGTTAAGTAATAGTTTGCCCCCAAAGTTTTTCTATTATTTTATCGAGAGTAGACCGAACTTTCTTAAAGTAAATTGCAGCCCTATTTAAGTTTAAATTAAAAAAATTCTGATATGGGCAGCACATGACTTTTACATAATACAATAATTTGCTTCTTTCACGGTGAAAAAAATGATGTATAATAATCCACGCCACAATATTTTTAACGTTGAATTGTACATTTGACGTTTTTCTGAATGACAAACTTATATTTTTCGCAACTCTAACTTAACAAATTATCAATATTGATAGCATCCGCAATTAGCAATAATATAGTCCATATATTAAAATATTTTAATAATCAATTTGGCGTGAATTTATTTAATTTAGCGTCGTTTTTGCAATTTTGACTATATTTTAGTTAATTTGGTATCAATATATAAAAAGAAAAGTCTCCAAGGTGACAATATTTCGGCAAATTAGTATCCAACTTAAGTCTCTATTACACGACAGTAATTTGGGACAACAAACCGTTCTCGAAACACCTTTGGGACGTTTGTGACGTCATTCCAAGCAGCAAATGGGGAAGCTTGGAGTGACGTCACTTTCGTTCTGTGCTGCTTGGAGTGACGTCAGAAACGTCTCAAAGCTGTTTCGAGAACTGTTTGTTGTCCCAAATTACTGTTGTGTAATAGAGGCTTTAGACACATTTATCACCAAGAATTGCAAACAGACCGAGAGAAAGGCTTTTTTTATATTAGAAAATGTATGGATTCCACTCAAAATGTGCTTGAAAGAGAAATTTTCAAATCTGGTGTTCAGATGAAAACTGATAATATTTTCGGTCGCTCTGGCTTATTGTCTTGGAGAAAGGAGCTGGGTTTGTTTGATTTTTCCTCCGAAACTAGTTAGCATGTGCCGTTTGAGTATTAGTTTAAGCTTATCCAAATAGTTTAAATTGGCACAGACAGATACCAAATGCATTCAATTAATCGGCGCCGTTAGGTTGTTTTAAGTCAAAACGTCTTGTCATAATTTTTAACCCCCTGAAAATAAATTTTCTATAAAATTATGCACCGTATAGAGAAAGTAAAAAACTCCCACTTGCCGCCATCACAGTACAAGAATTTGCTTCGGGATGAATATTATTTCACAAAGAAATAACTTTTTAAACGGTATAAAAGTCACGTTAGAGAAAGTGATGAACGTGACGGAAAAGAAACTGTTAAAATATTCATGTGGTTCGTCTTGTGGAAAGCACGTGTTGGTTTTGGTGTCCGTTTCCATCGATCTGAAACTTGGAAGGCGAACCGACATTATAGTTAATTCCGCCCCATTTGAATCGTCCGTAATTCGTCTTTGGACCCGGTAAATGACTTCGTAGGTTATAAAAAATATTGTGTCCAACATATGCGTTTCTCTACGGGTTAACAAATTTAGGTATTGTAAAGAAACAGCCCAAATTAAAGGTTTTTTTTTTTTTTTTTGTATAAATTGATCTCGTTCAAAGACAATGGACTTTTTTGCTACTACTTAAAATAGGCATTTCGATTTTCATAAGCATCGCTTGATTGTTTCGAGATATCTTAACTTCAGGTAGAAAAATAAGTAAAATTTTTTATATCTGGAGAATGATCGTAATAACTTCTAAACATTGGTGTCTATATCTCGTTAAAAGCACCTTGAAAAATGAAAATATTAAAATTATAAATAGACATGGGATTATGCTTCCATTGCAGATAACTTCATCCATTGACTGATTTCGCACTTATTCCGCACTCGTCACTATGAGCCAACGGCCGTACCGTGCTGAAAACACCGGTTCTCGTTAGATCACCGAAGTCAAGCAGCATCGGGCGCGGTTAGTACTTGGGTGGGTGACCACCTGGGAACACCGCGTGCTGTTGGCACATTTCGGGCGCGGTAGCCCGGTGGTTTGCGCGCTGGATTTGCACTCTGCCACAACTGCCGCCGTGTTCATGCGGAGTACGATCACGTTAAACATGTGGGTCCGTAAGTCCTTCCGAGAGGTTGGTGGTAGGGGAAGGAGGGTACGGTCCCTGTGGATGGCTCCCCCACTGGGTTCCAGTCTAAATTGGGTGGCAGTTCCCGGCCGTCCAAACAGTTACCTTACACCTTTCTGGTAGGTCGGACGGTCTGGGTTTCAACAACAACACAAGCTTGATCCGGCCCCAAAACACTCAAAGCACAGCCTAACGGAGTTAGCACATGAGTTAGCACAGCCTAACTCAAAGCACAGCCTAAGCACACTCAAAGCACAGCCTCAACAACAGCACTCGTCACTATGAAATAGTAGCAAGAAGATTGCCATGTGCCACAATTTTGCACACCTGGAAACTGACAATTTTCCTAAAGATATTCGATATAGGTCCAGGAGGTCTTTAATATATATATATATATATATATATATATATGTATATGTGTGTGTGTTGCTTGGAAAGAAAATCAAATTTTACAAAGTTTCAAAAACCAGTATCCCAGTTTGAGAAGCATTGCTTTATGAAAAATAATAAAAAAGTCCCTTGCGTGATATAAATATCCAATTTCTCTTAGCCATTGCCACTTTTTTTCCCCCTAAAAAAATGTTAGCTGGTACCCTATTAAAAATTATACTAAATTCATATTTGAGGAAGCTATAGATTTTCAAGTAAAAAATAAGAAAGATCAATCATGCAGAGAGCATTGATTATGAAACGCTTTCCAACTTCAATGCAATTTCATTTAAACATCTCTAAAATGCGATACATTCCTCGGTAATATTTTAAAAATTATCACAATACTACATTAATTTATTATTTTTGAAAACTTAAAATTTCATCGAAAAAAATTAACTTCATTCAAATGACGTCAATTAAATATAAATCGCCTGGCTCCTCTGTAATGTTTTTAACATTATCATAATACTACAATAATTTATTATATTTAAATACTTCATCAAAAACAACTGAAATTTATTCAAATGACGCCATCGAAATATAACACGCCTGGTTCTCTCTATAAAAGCAGCATTTCATTCATAACATTTTCCCATTCATTTCATTCATCACAATACTATAATAATTTATTTTATTTAAAAATTAAGACCATGGAGCTACAAGTAATTAACTCTATGCGTAAAACTTCATCGAAAAAAATCGTCCTTCTCTCTGTAAAATCAATGAATGTTTCATTCATATCAGCTATGCAGACTTCATGAGCTAAATAATTTTGCATTAAAAGAATGCAGCAATTCTTAAACAACTCATTCTACTTATTTTGCTGTTTACATTTTACATAAGTGAAAAATAGGCTTCGTTGTAGAAATAATCAAATTTGGATGATCATTTAAACTCAAATATATTGTAATTGCGTTGTTTCAGTATGTAGATGCACAGAATTTAAGCAAAAATAAATCTGTTTTAGGACGGATACAACACTCAATATGAATTAAAAAGAACTTTAAAAATCACGATTTTGGGACAAGATGGATGCCATATTTCATTTTGAAGTGGGTCACGTGGTATCTTCATAACATGGTCACGTGATCGCTTCATTGGTGTAATTATTATTTTAATTTTTATTTTAAAAACTACTGAATATATTTTGCTGAAATTTGTTTTATATATTTTATGGGATAATTTGACTATTACTAAAAATTTTCAAAGCAATTTATGAATTATAAATGCGCTTAAAAAATGTTTGAAAAATTAGGACCCATAGGGTTCAATGTATTTCATTTTTTCAACCCGGGTTCAATCCAAAACTAATTGGGTGATATTATTTATTTATATTCCCATATGTCCCACAGACCGTCTGAAGAACATACTAAAATTTCATTTTGATTAAGTCATTTTTACGGCAGTTATCGGGCTAACGGACAGACAGAATAAACAAAGTCATACTTGTCAAAGTCAACTTTGTTGTAAAGTGTGCCAATTGATTTTTAGATATGAAAGTAAGAAAACTTTGAAAATAAGGCAACATGCTGTGATTGGAGATGAAATATTGTTTTCAGTACCGGAATTTCCATATTAACAGCACTGTAAAATGTTTGTTTAACAAAACTATAAAATGTTCTATATTAACAGAACTATATTAACAAAATTATAACATGTTCATTTGAATTGACTTTTGATATTCGGAATTTTATTAAGAGTATAGGTATCCCATTTTATGACAAATAGCCATTTCGTTCGTACGAAACGAAGGTAAAAATGATCAATCATGCATAAGCATTGATTATGAAACATTTTCCAACTGAAATGCAATTTCATTTAAAAATCTCTAAAATGTGATATTTGCTTGAGATATTTGCATTCTGCATAAGTTAAAATTAGGCTTCCTTGAAGAAATAATAAAAGTTTAGGGATCATTTAAAATCACAACTATTGTAATTGCATAGGCACGGAATTTAGATACACAGATGATACACAGATAATATGTGTGTGTGTGTGTGTATGTATTCAAAGTATTGGAATCGTGCCGAAGATCGGAACTCGAATTTTCGAAGGATCTCCACGTTTTGGGACTTCTAGAACACGAAAAAACTATTTTTAGGGAGACGTCTGTGTGTATAAGGGTGTATCTGTGTGTGTTTCTGTGTGTCTGTGAGGATATTGCATCCTAACTAAAAAACTAATGGACCGAATTTCATAAAATTTTGGAAGGTAAGTTTTTTGTGGGAAACCCTGATGTTCATTAGATTATAGTACTATTCGTAATAAAAGAATCTGCCTTCTTTGCGAAATGGCCGGCAGAAATTGCCTTTCTCCACTCTAGCTAAAAACTAATGGACAAAATTTGGTATATAAATCACTTGTAGGTTATTCTAGTACGATTCGGGAAAAAGCAACGGGCTGTTTTTGCGAAATGGCCCGCAAAAATCGTTAATTATAAAAATAAAAGACTACGTGTGCTAAATTATATCAATTAAATTCCTATTTTATACGTGATTTTTGACAACAAAAAGAATAAGACTAACCCCATTACTCTATGACTAGCCGTTCTTGAGATATTCTATTTTTTTCGCGTTTTCGCTACACCACTTTTGACAATAAGTCCAGCTATCAAATGAGAACCAAATTTAAGTTTAACGTGCAAATTCAATGTCATTTAAAGTACTTATGGCTGTTATTTTGCGCAGATAAACTCAAATTATTATTGAAGAAATAAAGAGAACGTAAATATGAGTCTGCAGGGAAAGACATGTGCTGCCTACATCAGAATTTTTAACAATATTAAAACAATGATTCATAGAAGTGAACGGGGATTATTTGCAGGGCATTTCGAAAAAAATGTAGGATCTATATTTAAGGATCCACCAAATTTTTGTAGAATAAAATGTACTGCAAATTTAAGCTGTGTACCAAATTTTAACTCTCTAGGACGTAGGAAAGTGCATTGAAAATGCCATCAAATAAGTATATCATGAAGAGTTATATAAAATTAAAAAAAATTTTGAAAAATTGTTATCTACCAAATTTATTTTAAAATATGAAGCCTCTCATATACAAGACAAGAAAGATCAATCATGCTTAAAGCATTGATTATGAAACACTTTTCAACTTCAATGCAATTTTATTTAAACATCTCTAAAATGCAATACATTCCTCGGTAATATTTTAAAACTTATCACAATACTACATTAATTTATTATATTTGAAAACTTTAAACCTTCATCGAAAAAAATGAACCTCATTCAAATGACGGCATTGAAATATAAATTGCCTGGTTTAAACATCTCCAAAATGTGATACATTCCTCGGTAATATTTTTAAAATTATCGTTATACTGCAATAATTAATTATATTTGAAAACTTCATCGAAAACAACTAAAATTCATTCAAATGACGTCATAGAAAAAATAACACGCCCGGCTCTCTCTCTATAAAAGCAGCATTTCATTCATAAATAATTTCCCATTCATTTCATTCATCACAATACTATAATAATTTATTTTATTTAAAAATTAAGACCATGGAGCTACAAGTAATTAACTCTATGCTTAAAACTTCATCGAAAACAATCGTCCCGCTCTTTGTAAAATCAATGAATATTTCATTCATATCAGCTATGAACTAAATGGTTTTGTGTTAAAGAAATACAGCAATTCTAATACAACTCATTCTACATATTTTGCTGTTTACATCTTACATAGGTGAAAAATAGGCTTCGTTGTAGAAATAATCAAATTTGGATATGCATTTAAACTCAAATATATTGTCATTGCGTTGTTTCAGTATGTAGATGCACAGAATTTAGGCAAAAATAAAGTGGTTTTAGGACGGATACAACACTCAATATGAATTAAAAAGAACTTTAAAAATCACGATTTTGAGACAAGATGGATGCCATATATCATTTTGAAGTGAGTCACGTGATCCTTTCATATCATGGTCACGTGATCGCTTCATATAAGAGGTGTTATTATTATTTTAATTTTTATTTAAAAAACTACTGAATATATTTCGCTGAATTTTTTTTTATATATTTTATGGAACAATTTGAATATTACCTAAAATTTTCGAAGCAATTTGTGGATTTTAAATCCGCTTAAAAAATGTTTGAAAAATTAGGTCCCATAGGGCTCAATGTATTTCATTTTTTCAACCCAGGTTCAATCCAAAACTAATTGGGTGATATTATTCATTTATATTCCCATAGCTCCTACAGACCGTCTGAACAACATACTAAAATTTCATTTTGATTAAGTCATTTTTACGGCAGTTATCGTGCTAACGGACAGACAGTCAGACAGACAGACAGAATGAATGAACAAAGTCATAAACACTTTTCAACTTTGTTGTAAAGTGTTAAAAACTACCTAACATATTTTACTGAAATTGTTTTTATATATTTTAAGGGATAATTTGAATATTTCCTAAAAATTTCGAAGCAATTTGTGAATTTTAAATTTGCTTAAAAAATGTTTGAAAAATTAGGTCCCATAGGGTTCAATGTATTTCATTTTTTCAACTCGGGTTCAATCCAAAACTAATTGGGTGATATTATTTATTTATATTCCTATAGGTCCCACAGACCGTCTGAAAAACATACTAAAATTTCATTTTAATAAAGTCTTTTGTGTGGCAGTTATCGTGCTAACGGACAGACAAACAGAATGAACAAAGTCATAAACACTTTCCAACTATGTTGTAAAGTGTTAAAAAGGAGGCGCGTTTAATTTGTACTCGATTTATACTTTTAAATATAGAGCAATCAATTAATTTTGCCATTTTAAATTAGAAAGAGGTAAATATCTTACATATTAAAAGACATTTAAAATTTTATGTGTGCTGCTGCTTTTTTTTTAACACTTTACTACAAAGTTGAAAAGCGTTTATGACTTTGTTCATTCTGTCTGTCTGTCTGTCTGTCCGTTAGCACGATAACTGCCGTAAAAATGACTTAATCAAAATGAAATTTGAGTATGTTGTTCAGACGGTCTGTAGAACCTATGGGAATATAAATGAATAATATCACCCAATTAGTTTTGGATTGAACCCGGGTCGAAAAAATGAAATACATTGAGCCCTATGGGACCTAATTTTTCAAACATTTTTAAAGCGGATTTAAAATTCACAAATTGATTCGAAAATTTTAGGTAATATTCAAATTGTTCCATGAAATATATAAAAAAAAAAATTCAGCGAAATATATTCAGTAGTTTTTTAAATAAAAATTAAAATAATAATTACACCTCTTATATGAAACGATCACGTGACCATGATATGAAACGATCACATGACCCACTTCAAAATGATATATGGCATCCATCTTGTTTCAAAATCGTGATTTTTTTAAGTTTTTAACACTTTACAACAAAGTTGAAAAGTGTTTATGACTTTGTTCATTCTGTCTGTCTGTCTGTCTGTCTGTCTGTCTGTCTGTCCGTTAGCACGATAACTGCCGTAAAAATGAGTTTATCAAAATGAAATTTTAGTATGTTGTTCAGACGGTCTGTAGGACCTATGGGAATATAAATAAATAATATCACCCAATTAGTTTTTTATTGAACCCGGGTTGAAAAAATGAAATACATTGAACCCTATGGGACCTAATTTTTCAAACATTTTTTAAGTAAATTTAAAATTCACGAATTGCTTCGAAATTTTTAGGAAATATTCACATTATCCCATAGAATCTATAAAAAAAAATTCAGTAAAATATGTTAAGTAGTTTTTTAATTAAAAAAATTATTTAATATAGGGAAAAAAACAAATTCAATTAAATTCTGACTTTGGGATATCTTCCAGAAAGAAAAGAGAGAGATATTATATAATAAATATCTCTCCAATTGTTTAAACGTTTTGCATATGGGAGTGGCTTCATATTTTAAAATAAATTTGGTAGATAACTATTTTTCATTTTTTTTTAAATTTTATATAACTCTTCATGATAAATTTAATTGATGGCATTTTAAATGCACTTTCCTACGTCCTAGAGAGTTAAAATTTGGTACACAGCTTAAATTTGTTGAACATTTTATTCGACAAAAATTTGATGGATCTTTAAATATAGATCATACATTTTTTTCGAAATGGCCTGAAAATAATCCCCGTTCACTTCTATAAATCATTGGTGTAATATTGTTAAAAATTCTGATGTGGACAGCACATGTCTTTCCCTGCAGACTCATATTCGTTCTCTTTATTTATTCAATGATAATTTGAGTTTATCTGCACAATATAAGTATTTTAAATGACATTGAATTTACACGTTAAACTTAAATTTGGTTCTCATTTGATAGCTGGACTTATTTTCAAAGGTGGCGTAGCGAAAACGCGAAAAAACTAGAATATCTCAAGAACGGCTAGTCCTAGAGTAATGGGGTTAGTCTTATTCTTTTTGTTGTCAAAAATCACATATAAAATAGGAATTTAATTAATATAATTGAGCACACGTAGTCTTTTATTTTTATATATAACGATTTTTGCTGGCCATTTCGCAAAAATAGCCCGTTCCTTTTTCCCGAATCGTAGTAGAATAACCTACAAATGATTTATATACAAAATTTTGTTAAATTTGGTATATAAATCACTTGTAGGTTATTGAAATATTATACTCCAAATTTTGTTAAATTTGGTTCATTAGTTTTTAGCTAGAGTGGATAAAGGCAATTTCTGCGGCCATTTCGCAAAGAAGGCAGATTCTTTTATTACGAATCGTACTATAATCTAATGAACATCAGGATTTCCCACAAAAAACATACCTACCAAATTGTATGAAATTCGGTCCATTAGTTTTTCAATTAGAGTGGATGTAATATCCACACAGAAACATACACAGATACACCCTTACACACACAGACGTCTTCCTAAAAGAAGTTTTTTCGTGTTCTAGAAGTCCCAAAACGTGTAGATACTTTGAAAATTCGAATTCCGATCTTCGGCACGATTCCAATACTTTGAGTACATACACATACACATATATATTATCTGTGTATTATCTGTGTATCTAAATTCCGTGCCTATGCAATTACAATAGTTGTGATTTTAAATGATCCCTAAACTTTTATTATTTCTTCAAGGAAGCCTAATTTTAACATATGCAGAATGCAAATATCTCAAGCGATTGTAAGATGAATTACATAAGAATTGCTGAATTTTTTTCACACAAAATTATTTAGCTCTGGAGTCTGGAATACAAGTTATATGAATGAAATATTCATTGATTTTGCATAAAGAATCAGATGATTTATATTTCGATACAGTTTTAAATATTTAAGTATAATAAATTATTGTAGTACTGTGATAATGTAAAAGATATTACCACTGAATGAATCACATTTTAGAAATTTTTAAATGAAATTACATTTCAGTTGGAAAGTGTTTCATAATCAATGCTTATGCATGATTGATCTTTCTTGTTTTTAATTCATATTGAGTGTTGTATCCGTCCTAAAACTACTTTATTTTTGCTTAAATTCTGTGCATCTACATACTGAAACAACGCAATGACAATATATTTGAGTTTAATTGCTCATCTAAATTTGATTATTTCTACAACTACGCCTATTTTTCACCTATGTAAAATGTAAACAGCAAAATATATAGAATGAGTTGTATTAGAATTCCTGTATTTTTTTAACACAAAATAATTTAGTCCATGGAGTCTGCATGGCTGATATGAATGAAATATTCATTGATTTCATAAAGAGAAGGACGATTTTTTTCGATGAAGTTTCAAGCGTAGAGTTTAATTTTTTGTAGCTCCATGGTCTTAAACAAAATGTTTAAATAAAATAAATTATTATAGTATTGTGATGAATGACATGAATGGGAGAAAGAAAGTTATGAATGAAATCCTGTTTTTATAGAGAGATCCAGGCGTGTTATTTTTTCTATAACGTCATTTGAATGAATTTCTGTTGTTTTCGATGAAGTTTTCAAATATAATAAATTATCGTAGTATTATGATAATTCTAAAACTATTGCCGAGGAATGTATAACATTTTAGAGATGTTTATACCAGGCAATTTATATTTCATTGTCGTCATTTGAATGAAGTTCATTTTTTTCAATGAAGATTTAAGTTTTCAAATATAATAAATTAATGCAGTATTGTGATAAGTTTCAAAATATTTCCGAGGAATGTATTGCATTTTAGACTTTTTAAATAAAATTGCATTGAAGTTGGAAAGTGTTTCATAATCAATACTTTAAGCATGATTGATCTTTCTTGTTTTTTTCTGCAACGATTTCTCTCTTTGTTTTTCGTATCCGTAGCAAGATAGCAATCCCGAAGAAATTAAGAATTTACATATTCTTTAGGCGAGGCTTCATCCGTCGCAAACTCCAATAATCTTCACTCTTTAAATGCATTGATGACGTTTAGTGCCGCAGTTTGTTCGCAATATCTTTTCCAAAAATCAATGACGTTTTCAGAATCTCAAAGTTAAAGAAATCGAAGTTTTCTTTTGTGATCGCAGAGGTCAACCGACTGTTTTGGACGAACATCAATGCCGTTGCAATGCGTTTCAACAAAGAGGATGTCAATTTTCGAGTACCAGCTATAGTTTGGTATTCAAGTAACAGCTATAGTTTGATATTCGAGTACCAGCTATAATTTGATATTCGAGTTGTTTACCCGTACGCAGCCTACGCTAACCGGATGTTGCTTGTACCTGCTGAAAAAAAGCCCTGGCCATTGCAAATATCAGTGCTACGACTTTCAGTGGCTTATTCTTGAATTAGTGTTTGGGAGAAGAGATGTCACTTTTATATTTCACTTCACGGAGTTAGCAACTGTATAAAGGAACAATTCAACCAATCCTATAAAGGTTTAACTGTATCCCTCGCTGGCGTATAACCTAGCGCGGGATATAATTAAGCCTTGGATGTTATACGTGCTGTAAATTCGCTGTTATGACAATAGGCATTTCTCTGCTGTTAATGTGTATTCCAATCAATGGCAAATGCTGATTAAACTAGTTTCGGAGCATTAGTACTCATTATTTCATTTCTTTCATTAAAGAAGGATAGCTGCACAGTGCATTTTATATTCCTTTGTCTGGAAAACAGTTTGAATAATGTAGCCTAAATACTTTTTTCTATTGCCAGTTCTAATATAGTGCACGAAACATCATCACAACTAACATATAACTAATTCTTATTGGTAAATTGAGGTCCTCAAGGTATTTTTTATGGTGGATCTAAGCACTTATTTAGGATGATTCGTATTTTAAGAATCTTTTTGACACTTTACAACAAAGTTGAAAAGTGTTTATGACTTTGTTCATTCTGTCTGTCTGTCTGTTAGTACGATAACTGCCATAAAAATGACTTAATCAAAATGAAATTTTAATATGTTGTTCAGACGGTCTATAGGACCGATGGGATTATAAATGAATAATATCACCCAATTAGTTTTGGATTGAATCCGGGTTGAAAAAATGAAATACATTGAACCCTGTGGGACCTAATTTTTCAAACATTTTTTAAGCGGATTTAAAATTCACAAATTACTTCGAAAATTTTAGGTAATATTCAAATTGTTCGATAAAATATATATAAAGAAATTCAGCAAAATATATTCAGTAGTTTTTAAAATAAAAATTAAAATAATAATTACACCTTTTATATAAAGCGATCACGTGACCATGATATGAAAAAATCACGTGATCCACTTCAAAATGAAATATGGCATCCATCTTGTCTCAAAATCGCGATTTTTAAAGTTCTTTTTAATTCATATTGAGTGTTGTATCCGTCGTAAAACCGCTTTATTTTTGCTTAAATTCTGTGCATCTACATACTGAAACAACGTAATTACAATATATTTGAGTTTAAATGAGCATCCAAATTTGATTATTTCTACAACGAAGCCTATTTTTCACTTATGTAAAATGTAAACAGCAAAATATGCAGACTGAGTTGTATAAGAATTGCTGTATTTCTTTAACGCAAAATTATTTAGATCATGGAGTCTGCATAGCTGATATGAATGAAATATTCATTGATTTTACAGAGAGAACGATTTTTTTCGATCAAGTTTTAAGCATAGAGTTTAATTACGTGTAGCTCCATGGTCTTAATTTTTAAATAAAATAAATTATTATAGTATTGTGATGAATGAAATGAATGGGAATATATTTTTGAATGAAATGCTGCTTTTATAGAGAGCCAGGTGTGTTATTTTTTCTATGACGTCATTTGAATGAATTTCAGTTGTTTTCGATGAAGTTTTCAAATATAATTAATTATTGTAGTATTACGATAATTTTAAAAATATTACCGAGGAATGTATCACATTTTAGAGATGTTTAAACCAGACAATTTATATTTCAATGACGTCATTTGAATGAAGTTCATTTTTTTTCGATGAAGGTTTAAGTTTTCAAATATAATAAATTAATGTAGTATTGTGATAAATTTGTATATTGTGATAAATTTTAAATTTTAAACTATTACCGAGGAATGTATTGCATTTTAGAGATGTTTAAATAAAATTGCATTGAAGTTGAAAAGTGTTTCATAAGCAATGCTTTAAGCATGATTGATCTTTCTTGTTATTTATTTGTAGGATAATTTTTGCAACGCTGTAGCTGTTAATGGTATCAAAATAGTTTAACTTAGGTAATTTAAGTAGATCCAATTCATTGGTGTTACGAAGCTGTTATCAGCTTAAAAAAATATTATTTTTAACAAAAAACTTCGATGTGAAATCTCAAAGATACATCTTTTTTTAGGCGTGTTCGTAAAATACGAAAAACACTTCTGTTGTAATCGATTTGTTTGTCCACGTGTAACATAGCAAAAATCACCAATGGTTTTTTTTTTTACAAAATTTAACATATAGCATCTATACTTGCAGCAAACATACCTTGACATCTGAGAAGTATAGGAAAAAGTATAAACTTCCACTGCGCGTTATATAGTTAACCAATAAACGCATAATGAGTATATGAATACAAAACTGAGTGATTAGTACTTAGCATATTCAAGTTAGCCTTGCCGTGAGTATGGAGACAATTTTGTCAAGCCAAAATTTGTTTTAAAATAAGTTAAGAATTTTAAATAACTTTTTAGCAGTTTTAGCGAAGCAATTTTATAATTTTACGCCATTTTTAACACTTTCCAATATAGTTGAAAAGTGTTTAAGAGTTTGGTCATTCTGTTTGTCTGTCTGTCCGTTCGCACGATAACTGCCGTAAAAATGACTTTATCAAAATGAAATTTTAGTATGTTGTTGAAACGGTTTGTGGGACATAAAATGAATAATATCACCCAATTAGTTTCCGATTTAATCCTGGTTGAAAAATTAAAATGCATTAAAGAACGCTTATATTTATATTTAGTGTTGTTATTAGTGTATCTAAATTCTGTGCCAACGCAATTATAATATTTTTAATTTTATATGATCACTAAACTTTGATTATTTCTACAACGAAACCTAAATTTAATGCTATATAGCAAGCAGAATGCTGTAAACAATTCAAGCGATTGTAAGGTGAGTTGTAAAGAATTGCTAAATAATTTTTCACGCAAAATTATTTACTTTGGTGCCTGGAATAAAAGTGAAATGAATGAAATATTCATTGATTTTACATAGAGAAGCAAACGATTCATATTTCGACGACGTCATTTGAATAAAATTCATTTTGTAAAACTAGAATTGTCTTTTTCGAAGAAGTTTTAAGTTTTCAAGTATAATAAATTACTGTAGTACTGTGATAATTTAAGAAATATCAACACTGAATATATCCCATTTTAAAGATGTTTAAATAAAATTACATTGCAATTGGAAAATGTTTTATAATCAATGCTTTGTGCATGATTGATCTTTCTTGTTTGTTGTTTTTGTATTCTTTAGAGGAAGAGATACGATAATGAATTTTAATAAACCTAAGTTACCATTCAATACTTTGATACTTGAAATATAAACTTGCAGTTAAAATATTTTTTAAATAATTATAAATATAGCAGATCACGTGACATGTGGTTAAAGTTTATTTGCTATCGTCGTTGAGAGCCAAACCCATTTGGTTACGAAACTATAACCAACAACTCTCATTATTTAAGCACATCCATATCGGGGCAACTAGCCCTGCATCCGTATAATATAACCATTGAGCTCAGTATGGGATATTTTAAGAACACGCTTTTTTTTTCAGACGATTTTTAGGCAATTTTCAATTTGTCCATTCTGATAATGATTGATGTAAGTGGAGTAGAATCTGAATGTATGATAAAGTTGAATGGAGATTTAAAATTCAGATATTTTTATTTGATATTTCAAAAATGTAATAGCAAATAAGTTGAAAACATTTCAGATTTGGGCGAATGCAGGCTCTATTTTACGTTTAACAATTCGAACTCTCAAAATTGAGACTAACATCAGCTGTAATACCCACTGACCGAATTTGTCAGGAAAACGACACAGTTGTCACATGCAAGGGATATGCTTCTAATAACTGGAGTGAAAAAAAAAAAAGAAACAATTTTCTTCACACACGTAACTTGGTCCAAATTGTTGCTCAAGTCCTTGCTGACGAGCCGGACGGTCTGGGTCTTCAACACACGTAACTTGAATTTCCTTCTAAGATATATAAGAATAAAGAAGGTTCCCCCCTATTCTTCCTGTTTTCTCTAGTCATACTACGCCCCCCTTTCTCCCCCCCCCTTTTTTTTCATTCATCCTATTTGATTTTGTTTTTCTGAAGTTCATTTTTATTTTATTTTTGGAAATTTTAGCCACCACTTCTGTTTATCTACTCTCTGAAGTTGTATTTCATTTATATTTCATGGTTTGTTCACTTTGGGGAATGAATAGAAAATAAAAAATGCATAGAATATGTCCTGCATAATATCCCTTTTAGAGAATTGAAAATTCTAGAAATTGGATTTTTCTTTCTTTATTTAGATTGTTGCAGCACAAGTATTTGGAAAGGAAAAAAAATCAGAATGTAGTTCAAATCATACAGTGAGTCTTCTCTTTGCGGACACTTAGCAATAACATTTAATTTGCCCGAAGCTTACACATTAAATCTCAAGTATTTTTCCCTCCTTAATAATGGGCGTTCTTATTGCACAAGCGGAATCTAATTATGAAACTTCTTATTTTAAAAACTATTAAGTCATTAAATTAAGGTGGACTAAGTATGAACCCTGAGTAAAATTAAAAAAATATATATCAATCAATATAATTATCGCTCGTCAAAAAAATCAAAATGAACCTTTACTTAATTCTTGAAGTTTTGAATTCGATGACATTTATATATCCCTCGAAAAGGATAATAAAATATTTCACAGAAAGAATAAAAATCAATAATGTATTTTAAAATAAAATGCATGTACAATTATATTTTCCGATGCTAAGATCATTTTCACACCTAATTTCTTGTATTAATGATAATTCTCCCCTACTTTTACCCTTGAGAAATATTCTGTTTCTTCGTATTTCCATCCCTTTTAATTTCTATTACTAATTAATTTCCTGGATATGTGACTATTATATTTTCTGAAAACAATTCGTTTCATTCTTTATTTGATAGGTGCTGCTAAATTTGGTAGTTTTCAAAATTGCTTTTTATAGCTTTTTTTTTTTAATCTTCTGTTGATCGTTTCGCCCTGTCACATGTTAGGTCAATCTATAGTCAAATGGTCATGTTCGATCGAATAAAATTGGTAGCAGAGAACTTAAAAGGTTTGATTAACGACTGCAGCAACAAAGCGCGATAGACCAGAAAAGGCCAATTATAAAGTTGTAAAGCATTGTCTAATGAGTAGTAATTGACACCAGAAGCTAACGAAACGCGTGCACGGAAGGCAATAAAAACCTGTGAAAAAATTGTATAATCAGGGTCTCTAGCACGGTGACATCTGCAATGCTTGTCAAATTGTTGTAATTTATTGTTTCAGAAATTTAAATGGGCTTTGTCTCTGACGGAGGTTTTTAGACGCAATCGAATGTTCAGAACCCCCCCTTAAATTTTCGAGTGAAATTTTGAAAAAATCATCAAAAAATCAAAACCTTTAATAAAGTTACGCAAATAGACATTTCTTATGTAATTTTCCCTTGGAAAACGATTGACATAAATTTTAGAACGCTAGCATGAACCGTTCTCGAGATATTGCACATTTTAAAAATAAATGTATCAAAAAATCCCATAAATTAAAAAAATATATTAATTGTTGAGAAACATGTTTACTTTTCATATGTAATATCATGCGCTAAATTTGGTGATCTCATTCTCATAGATCTAGCTCGTTCCATTCATGAGAAAAGATACTTTGAGTAATACTTTTGCATTTGAACACCAATAGTCATTTATCTGCTATAAGAATAATTTATTTCTCTGTCCATAACGCTTGGCGAGATTTTGGCGACGAATTTGGCGGAATGTCGCCAACTTGGCGACTTTTTTCAATGTTGCCAAATTAACGAAAATCTCGCCAAATGGATAAAAATGACTAAATCAATGAAAATGACGACTAATTGACGAAAATTCATTATCTTAGAAAGATTATTAGTATCTACTATAAGAAAAACCTATTTTTTTTACTGTAAAAGTAGTAAATTAATTGCATTGTATAAGGAAACTCATGTGTTGCCCTCATCAGATTTTTTTTATGTAGTTGACAATATTAAACATATTTTAAAAATCACGTAGTCATTGTCTTTAATAGATGAATTACCAGTACCAGAAACATTACACTCCCAATATTTTGAAAAATACATTGTTTAGTCATTATTTCTAATAGAAAAAAAAATCTAATATGGGCAGCACATGCTTTTCCTACATATTACAATGAATTTACTTTCTTCACAGCGAAAAAAGGTAGAAGATCCACGGCACAGTGTTATTAACGTTGAATAGAGCGTTTGGCATCTTTTTTGGACGTCAACATGTAAAACTATTTCGAAGTGCCCAATTAACTTATATTTCGTACAAATTTAACTTGACAATTATCAATATTAAAGATAGCATCCCCAATCAGCAATATAGTGTATATATTAAAAAAATTTAATAATTAATTTATCGATTTGGCGTCATTTTCGTTACTTTAATTTTCGTCATTTTAGCAATTTTGGTGATTTTTTCATCAATTTAGCACCATTAAACGAGACGCCAAGTTGGTGATATTTATCCAAAATAGTCACCAAACTTGTCAAATTGATCGCCAATACAGACAGACCGATATATATAAATTTTCTTTTTTTTTATTAACACTTTACAATAAAGATGTAAAGTGTTTATGACTTTGTTCATTTTGTCTGTCTGTCTGTCTGTCTGTCCGTTGGCACGATAACTGCCGTGAAAATGACTTTATCAAATGAAATTTTAGTATGTTGTTCAGACGGTCTGTGGGACCTATGGGAATATAAATGAATAATATCACCCAATTAGTTTTGGATTGAACCTGGGTTGAAAAAATGAAATACATTGTACCCTATAGAACCTAATTTTTCAAACTTTTTTTAAACGGATTTAAAATTCACAAATTGTTTCGAAAGTTCTAGGAAATATTCAAATTATCCATAAAATATATTAAAAAATTTCAGCAAAATATATTCAGTAGTTTTTAAATAAAAATTAAAATAATAATTGCACCTTTTATATGAAGCGATCACGTGACCCACTTCAAAATAAAATATGGCATCTATCTTGTGTCAAAATCGTGATTTTTAAAGTTCTTTTTAATTCATATTTAGTGTTGTATCCGTCCTAAACCCGCTTTATTTTTGCTTAAATTCTGTGTATCCACATATTGAAACAATGCAATTACAATATATTTGAATTTAAATGATCATCCAACTTTGATTACATCTACAACGAAGCCTAATTTTCACCTATGGAAAATGTAAGCAGCAAAATATGTAGAATGAGTTGTATAAGAATTGCTGCATTTCTTTAACGCAAAATTATTTAGCTCATGGAGTCTGCAATATAGCTGATTTTATTACATAAATTGATTTTACAGAAAGAAGGACGATTTTTTCGATGAAGTTTTAAGCATAGAGTTTAATTACTTGTACCTCCAAGGTCTTAAGTTTTTAAATAAAATAAATTATTATAGTATTGTGATGAATTAATTACTTGTTGTCAGAGTTTAATTACTTGTACCTCCATGGTCTTAAGTTTTTAAATAAAATAAATTATTATAGTATTGTGATGAATGAAATGAATGGAAAAATATTTATGAATGAAATGCTGCTTTTATAGAGAGAGCCAGGCGTGTTATATTTCGATGACGTCATTTGAATAAATTTCATTTGTTTTCGATGAAGTTTTCAAATATAATAAATTATTGTAGTATTATGATAATTTTAAAAATATTACCGAGGAATGTATTGCATTTTAGAGATGTTTAAATAAAATTGCATTGAAGTTGGAAAGTGTTTCATAATCAAGGCTTTATGCATGATTGATCTTTCTTGTTTTAATAATAAACGATTATTGCCGAATTGTTGGGCATCAAAATACAAAATTAGTGCACAAATTATCTGCTTTTTTTAATGTAACAAACTAGATGCACGAGAATGGTGTAAATAAATTTATTGCATAATTTAAAATAGGAAAAGTGAGCACATTTCACAATAGTTAATACTTTTTTTAATTTATGTAATTTTTTGATACATTTATTTGAAAAACATGCTACATTATAAGAACGGTTCATATTAATGTTTGAAGTTTGTGCCATCCGTTTCCTAATGAAAAATAATATAAGAAATGATTATTTATGTAACATCAATAAAGGTTCTAATTTTTTTAATGATTTTTTTTTTCAAAATTTAATTCGAAAAATTGGTACTTCTTCAGACTATTCGATTACGTTTAAAACCAGAAGAGCTCCAGCATTTACCGATTTTGATAATTGTACCCAATTTCTTTCGAAACGCTCCATTCCTTCGTGAAATATCACAACTGCAAACTCATGGACACATACACACACAGACATCACCTCAAAAACGTTCTAAACGCTCCATTCCTTCGTGAAATATCATAACTGCAAACTCATGGACGCATACACACACAGACATCACCTCAAAAACGTTCGATTCGAATTCAGGGATGCTTGAAATGAGCTCTTCCGCCCAAAACTCGAATTTGAATTTTCGACCACAATATACCGTGGGAAGTAATAAAAATGTGAACTGAATCTATATCAATAGAATTGAAAATGTGTCTGTGTGTGTTTATCTCATCATCATACGGGAGAATGGCTGCTTAATGAAATTTTCGGGGTAGACTTGGAATAGCCCTACTTAAAATTTTGTCCATATTTCGAGTTTCTGGGACCAGCGGTTATTGAGATATTAATTAAAAACGCATTATGCAAACGATATTATTTGTTTAGCAAAGTTATTTGAAAAAAAAAAAAAATAATAATAATACCATGTTGCTGAGCTACGGAATTAAACCCGATGAGTTTATATTTGAAAAAAATTATCATATTGCTATAGCAGCAGAATTAAGCCCAATGAGTTAATACAGCTGTAAATCTTTTTTGATTTAAATAAGAAAGAAGTGTATATAAGTAAATTTTATCGGAATCGCATTTTTGATTGGATTATATCCATTCCAGCCTTTGGGTTTTTAAAGATTACGGGGATTATTGATATTTTCAAATTCTTACGTCATCTTGTTTTATTTTGGTGAAAGATTTTTCAAATCAATAAATATTGTAGTGCGGGTATATCGTCTAATACACGAGTATAATCTTCTAATCTATGAAAATCTTAGTACGAGTATTACGCGAATATAAGTAGTATATAGGTATAGCTTCTAATACAAATTTAGGGCTTTTATTTTGACATATATTGATTCAATATTATATTTTCTGTAAATTTGTTTAGAAACAGGATCAAGATATTTTATTCTCCAGATTTGCCTGCGAAGATAATTTTTTATAGCGAGAACAGAGATTCTTAAACTTCTTTATAGGAGTATAATTTAAATATTTTAATAGAATGTTTTTAGTAACAATATTATTTAGAATACTATAGGAATTTGCACATGATTGTAAATTTAAAGTTTCTTTATATTGCATATTCTGTACGAAGAATGGGTATACTATTAGTTTTTAATAAAATTCTTCTAGTTGTTCTGCCTGTCTATTTTTGTGCCCAATTTCTACTTGCAGATTGCTTGGATTTTTTACTAGAGCAGGAGGATACGTATACACACAGAGAGAGGCGTTGATTTTTTACTTTCCTTATATACATAATGTATAAAGAAAGTATTGTGACGGGGTCGAAAATTCGAATTCGAGTTTTCGACGGGAGAGCACGTTTCAAGCATCCCTGATCACGAATCAAACATTTTTGAAGTGATGTCTGTGTGTGTGTGTGTGTGTCAGTGAGTCTGTGGAGACGATAACTGACGAACGAATGGACCGATTCGAACCAAATTTGGTACAAAAATCACAATCCGTAAACACTGGAAGCCTATTGTTTTTATACGCAATCGAATGTTCAGAACACCCCTAAATTTTCGAATGAAATTTTGAAAAAATCGTCAAGAAAATCAAAACCACTAATAAAGTTACGCAAATAGACATTCTTTATGTAATTTTTCATTAGAAAACGATTGACATAAATTTTAAAGCGCTAACATGAACCGTTCTCGAGATATTGTACATTTTTCAAAAAAATTATCAAAAAATCATATAAAATAAAAAAAAAATATTTCCTATTGAGAAACATGGTTACTTTTCATATGTAATACCATGCGATAAATTGAGTGACATCATTCTCATGGATCTAGCTCGTTCCATTCATGAAAAAAGATACTTTGAATAATACTTTTGTATTTGAACGCCAATAGGCATTTATCTGCTGTAATAATAACTTATTTCTTAGTGCATAACGCTTGGCGAGAATTTGGCAGAATGTCGCCAACTTGGCGACTTTTTTAAATGTTGCCAAATTAACGAAAATCTCGCCAAATGTATAAAAACGACGCTAAATCAATGAAAATGACGACTAATTGTCGAAAATTCAATATCTTGGAAAGAATATTAGTATCTACTATAAGAAAAACCTATTTTATACTGTAAAAGTAGTAAATTCATTACATTATATAAGGAAAGTCATGTGGTGCCCACATCAGATTTTTTTTATTGTAGTTTCTCCATGAAAATATGTTTTATCTCAAAATACCTTTACATACATGAAATCTTCCAAGACATCTGTCTGACCCCCTGAAACGGTGGCAAACATCTTCTGTCCTCTTATGTAGGATCTTTGTGAAAGGTCATTTAAATTTACAGGGTGAATGCCAAGTTATCTCATCTTGGATTGCGGCCAGAAGCATCCTTGCTATAATTTTTGCGATACTTCAAGAACTATAAAATGAATGGCCAGATAAGGATGTTGATGAACACGCTAAAAATATAGAATGTTTTGTTGTCTAAATATATTACAGTTTTGAAGGATTCAGGTTGCTATCTATTTTCGATGTGAGCGAAGTCTACGGTTTGGGTATCCGTCTAATATCGGGTCATTAAATGCAAACACTTTGCACGATCACATTTTCGAACCTAATAGGTGAAAGCATCAACAATTTGTATTTGTTTTGCACTATTCATGAATATACGAAAATTGTTTTAATTTTTTGAACGTCTTTTTTCAAAAAATAAAATATCCAGATCAACGAGGAATTCAAATTAGGGGTGACGATGCAAAGGGATTTTCTTCATGCACCAACATTCCTTCTCATCAGAAGTAATAAAAATCTGATGTGGGCAGCACATGACTTAATAAATGCACTGAATTTACTACTTTTACAGCAAAAAAATAGCTTATTCTTATAGTAGATACTTATATTCTTCTCAAGATATTGAATTTTCGTCAATTTGTCGTCGTTTTCATTGATTTAGCGTCATTTTTAACCATTTGGCGAGATTTTCGTTAGTTTGGCGACATTTAAAAAAGTCGCCAAGTTGGCGACATTCCGCTAAATTCGTCGCCAAAATATCGCCAAGCTTTATGGAAGAAGAAATAAGTTATTCTTATAGCAGATAAATGACTATTGGCGTTCAAATAGAAAAGTATTACTCGAAGTATCTTTTCTCATGAATGGAACGAGCTAGATCCACGAAAATGATGTCACCCAATTTATCGCATGATATTACATATGAAAAGTGAACATGTTTCTCGACAGTTAATATATTTTTTTTAATTTATGGGATTTTTTGATGAATTTATTTTAAAAATGTGCAATACTTCGAGTACGGTTCATGCTAGCTTTAATTTTTTGATGATTTTTTCAAAATTTCACTCGAAAATTTAGGGGGGTTCTGAACATTCGATTCCGTTTAAAAACAATAGGCTTCCAGTATTCACGGATTGTGATTTTTGTACCAAATTTTATTTGAATCGCTCCATTCGTTCGTGAGATATCGTCTCCATAGACTCACTGACACATACACACACACACAGACATCACTTTAAAAATGTTCGATTCGTGATCAGGAATGCTTGAAACGTGCTTTCCCGTCGAAAACTCGAATTCGAATTTTCGACTCCGTCACAATACTTTCCTTACACACTGTATAAGGAAAGTAAAAAGCACAATTTGATATCCTGCTGCAGCAGGTGCAATGTTTCTGCCGGCGATTTCCATGAACGCCAATGTCTGCAAAGGGGGGGGGGGGGGGTCGAACTGTTTGGGATAGGGTATGTCAAATACCTGTCTTTTTGGGAGGTTCTTTGTTTGGGATGGACGCTGTCCCATCCGTAAGCAAAAGGTTAAATGTGTAAAACAATGTTATATATTTAAAAAAAAAAACTTTTTTTTAGTCGATTTTTGCTCATTTCAACATCCACCGTCCCCTTAAATCTGAAACAGTTTTCGATATTAGAAAAATGCTGTCAACGTTATTAAGTGTGAAAGTGTCAGATTTAGCAACCACTAGCCATTTCGAATGCTTGAGTGGAAATAGCTAGTTTTAATACATTTTTCCCAATAGGAGAAACTTTTTGTGTTAAGAAGAAATTTTAAACTAATATTGAATCAAGAAAATTTCACCCATACAATCTATTCATTTAGGCCAAATAACAAATCCGGCATTTTGATAAAGTAGAATTTACTTATTTAGGACACTGCTTTATTTTCTAAATATCCAACTGAATAGATTTTTAGTGTGGCTAGCCTTTCTTCTAGCCTTCCAGTAAATGCTAAAAGAACTTTTAATGTCAAAGACGATATACGTACATGATTTGATTTATTTCCTGCTGTAGAAATATCTTTTGAGCTGGCGTCTGGAAACTTTCAGTCTTTGTTATTATTAAACAAGTAGGAAAATTGTGTTGACTAAAACTTACTCAAGTTTTTTTTTTGTTGAATTTCGCCGAAATGGAGTCTTTGTTTTGTTATTTCTTTTACGTTGATAAATTTTTGAATGCGTTTTTATTGTTTTCGTTTATACGGTATATATGTGTAAAGGTATTGAGACAGGATCAAAATTGGGATTAATTTCGATCAATTTACACGTATCAAAAATTCTTAAGCACAAATTCACCTGTTTTGAATGATGTTCAATTTCAAAGTAAGAATCGGCGGTGACTCCAGTCCGATGGAGCCGAAATAGTTTTACGTGGATAAGTGTTTATGTTCAGAATAATGATATTCATTGTTTAATTAAAATCCGTTTGTTGTTTTTTCACTACATTGCGTTTCATTTTTGGCACTAAATCTGTTTTAAACTGATTTTGTTGTAATAATGAAGTTATTTACGCGTTATTATGAAAGCAATAGAGTACTTTATTGGAAATATTTTAAATGAAACTAACACTTTCCCTTTTCATTGCACATTACATTCATAACTACGTGTTAGAGAATAACAAGAAAGATCAATCATGCATAAAACATTGATTATGAAGCACTTTCCAACTGAAATGCAATTTTATTTAAACATCTCTAAAATACGATACATTTAGTGCTGATATATTTTTAATTATTACACTGCTACAATAGTTTATTATATTTGAAATTTTAAAACTTCATCGAAACAAATTAACTTTCTTCAAATGACGTCATCGAATTATGAATCGTCTGGCTCCCTACGTAAAAGCACTGAATATTTCATTCATATCACCTTTATTCCAGACTCCACAGCTAAATAATTTTGATCACCCGAGAGGGTACATTGTAAATATGGCATCAATCGAAAGCTCTTTAAAATGAATGATGATATACTATAATTGTGAGCATTTGAACCACTGATACAGATGTTTCGAATTTTTTCTTTCTTGCAAAATTTTCAGTAAATAAATAAAAAATCACAAGCTACTTAAAAATGGATTTTGGTATGAAAAAGCCAAGTTGAGCCGCATTCTAGTTAATTATATAGTAGTTAATACAGAGATTCCCGTGTGTTGTGTTTTCCCGTATGTAACGTTTTTGAATGTGTTCTACAGAGAAATACGAAACTGGGGTTCCATTGTAATAACCAAATTGCAAAATGTCATTTATTTATTCTCAGTCGTTATATTTGTAACCTTGTTGAAATATACAGCATCAAACTCTTTATTTGCTAATTTTGGTCCTTGATTTGATGTCTCCCCGAATTATTTTATCACGCTTCGCCACTAGTAACCATCATCATGGGCGTATGCAGGATTTTTTCCAGGGGGAAGTAAGTTTGAATAGATGGTATAAGCATCACATTTTAAGAATTAGTGTGTATAGCACTTTTAAAAATTAGTATGCACCATTTTTTAAAAATTAGTGTATAGCACTTTTAAAAAATATTCCACCTCTCATAACAGAATTCTAACCTTCCTGAAGACAGAGCAACTAAACTAACAAATTGGACATTCATAAACATACCAAATGCAATAATCCTAAGTTTTCCATTTAGGTATAAGTTTAAATTGTTTTTATTAATATATACCTGGAGGGAAACATGCAGTTGTGGTTGAATGTTCTAATTCCAAAAATCATTTTTCTTATTTTTTATCACATATTGGCTTTTAATTAAATTTATTTTCTAAGGAGTTGCTTTGGCAAACCCCTGAACCTCCGCCCGTGGCCATCATCAGCATCATACCTTCCTTATCCTTTCTCTTTCAGGGTTTAAGTTCGAAAGTCACATAATTGCCAACCCAAACTGTGGTATTATTTCTGTGTTTGTGTTTCTCAGAGTTTTCAAAGTCGTTATGTTTCCAGCCATGTGGAACGGCTGGATAATATGCAGTGGCATGTGTGATAACAGACCTGCAAGGATACGTAGTTGTAATAACTTTTCGCTCTGTTTATTTTCTGTGCTGAAAACTGCATTCTGTTAATTTAGCTGACGACTCGTTGCCGGGGTTATTAATAAGTTGCTCTTTAAACGTTTAGAAAGTTATTTCATGCTTATTATATTTTAAGTAGCTGAGATTTTATAGCTGTTGGTAATTACTACTCTCTCATACTATCTCTCTATATTAAAAACAAGAAAGATCAATCATGCATAAAGTATTGATTATAAAACACTTTCCAACTGCAATGCAATTGTATTTAAACATCTCTAAAATGCGATACATTCAGCGGTAATAATTTTAAAATTATCACAATACTACATTAATTTATTATATTTGGAAACTTAAAACTTTATACAAAAAAAAAATGAACTTTATTCCAATGACGTCATAGAAATATAAATTGCCTGGTTTAAATATCTCCAAAATGCGATACATTCAACGGTAATATTTTTAAAATTATCACAATACTGCAGTAATTTATTATATTTGAAAACTTAAACTTTATCGAAAAACTGAACTTTATTCAGATGACGTCATTGAAATATAAATCGCCTGGCTCTCTATGTAAAAGCTGCAAATATTTCATTCATACAATTTTATTCCATTCCTTTCATTCATCACAATACTACAATAATTTATTTTATTTAAAAACTTAAAACTATGGAGGTAAAAGTAATTTAACTCTATGCTTAAAACTTCATCGAAAAAGTCTGCTATAAAATCGTCTGTTCTCTATGTAAAATCAATGAATGTTTCATTCATATCAGCTATATTACAGACTCTAGAGCTCAATAATTTTGTGTTAAAGAAATTCAGCAATTCTTATACAACTCATCCTACATCTTTATGTGTTTACATTCTCCATAAGTGAAAATTAGGCTTCGTTGTGGAAATAATCAAAGTTTGATGATCATTTGAACTCAAATATATTGTAATTGCGTTGTTTCAGAATGTAGATGCATAAAATTTAAGCAAAAAAAAAGGCGGTTTTAGGACAGATACAACACTAAATATAAATTAAAAAGAACATTTAAATCACGATTTTGACACGTTGGATGGCATTGATCATTTAAACTCAAATATATTGTAATTGCGTTGTTTCAAAATATAGATGCACAGGAATTAAGCAAAAATAAAGCGGTTTTAGGACGGATACAACACTAAATATAAATTAAAAAGAACTTGAAAAATCACGATTTTGACACAAGATGGATGCCATATTTTATTTTGAAGTGGATCACGTGATCTCTTCATATAATATGGGTGTAATTATTATTTTAATTTTTATTTCAAAAACTACGGAATATATTTTGCTGAAATTTTTTTAATATTTTTTATGGGATAATTTGAATATTTCTTAAAACTTTCGAAGCAATTTGTGAATTTTAAATTCGCTTAAAAAATGTTTGAAAAATTAGGCCCCATAGGGTTCAATGTATTTCATTTTTTCAACCCGGGTTCTATCCAAAACTAATTGGGTGATATTATTCATTTATATTGCCATAGGTCGCACAGACCGTCTGAACAACATACTAAAATTTCATTTTTATAAAGTCATTTTTACGGCAGTTATCGTGCTAACGGACAGACAGAATGAACAAACTCATAAACACTTTTCAACCATGTTGTCAAGTGTTAAAAAGTAGCTGACGCCGCTGCTGTTTGATAAATTCCTCGAGTTTCTTTGCATCGCACCGCAAAAACTATGGCATACAAAACTATAAAATTCGGTACACGTGTAGAGAAATGTTTGGGGAACATGTTTAAATAAACCGTTTATCGATATATATTGCAGTTTAAGAAATATTTAATGTCAAAATCAAAGACAAAATATTTCAGCTGCGAGATCACGTCCTGGATAGACTAACAATAAATATCAAGACCACGAATTATTGTAGGTAGGCACCTACATAGTTGAATGTTTGCAGGACAGAACCCCTATTATAACAGTTTCCAACATAGTTGTTAATGGCTTTGGTCATTCTGTCTGTCTGTCCGGTCGCACGATAACTGCCTAAATAGTGACTTTATCAAAATGCAATGTTAGTATGTTGTTGAGAAGGTCTGTGGGACCAATGGGAATGAAAATGAATAATAAAACCTAATTAGTTTCGGATTTAATCCCGGTTGAAAAAAATGAAATACATTGAATCATATGAGATGTTTTTTAAGCATTTTCAAAAAAATTTTAAGAGGAGTTAAAATTCACAAATTGCTTAGAAAATGTTTGTAAATATTCAGATTATCACGTAAAACGTGTAAAAAAATTTTTTGCAAAATATATTAGGTAGCTTTTTAAATAAAAATTGAAATAATAATTACACCCATATTATATGAAGAGATCATGTGACTCATTTCAAAATAAAATATGGCATACATTTTTTCCCCGTGTAAAAATCGTGATGTTTAAAGATATTTTAAATTTATATTAATATTACAACCCTCATAAAACCGCTTTATTTTTGCATATTATCTGTGTATCTAAAGTCTGTGCCAACGGCCAACGTAATTACACTTTTTTTTTTGAAATGATAACTAAACTTTGATTATATCTACAACGAAAGCTAATTTCTGTAGCATGCAGAATGTAAACAAATCAAGCTATTGTGAAATGAATTGTATAAGAATTGCTGAACTTTTTCATGCAAAATTATTTAGCTCTGAGGTCTGAAATATAAGTGATATGAATGAAATATTCATTGATTTTACATAGAGAAGCAGACGATTTATAGTATTTTTTTTTATGAAGCTTTAAGTTTCCAAGTTTAATAAATTATTGTAGTACTGTGATGATATAAAAAATATCAGTGCTGAATGTATCGCATTTTAGAGATGTTTAAATAAATTGCATTTCAGTTGGAACGTGTTTCATAATCAATGCTTTACACGTGATTGATCTTTCATGTTTAATTTCGATATAATTTACGAGATATTTTGCTTTTTTAACACTTTACTACAAAATTGAAAAGTGTTTATGACTTTGTTCATTCTGTCTGTCTGTCTGTCAGTACGATAACTGCCATAAAAATGACTTAATCAAAATGAAATTTTAATATGTTGTTCAGACGGTCTATAGGACCGATGGGATTATAAATGAATAATATCACCCAATTAGTTTTGGATTGAACCCGGGTTGAAAAAATGAAATACATTGAACACTATGGGACCTAATTTTTCAAACATTTTTTAAGCGGATTTAAAATTCACAAATTGCTTCGAAAATTTTAGGTAATATTCAAATTATTCCATAAACTATATAAAAAAAATTTCAGCAAAATATATTTAGTAGTTTTTTAAATAAAAATTAAAATAATAATTGCACATCTTATATGAAGCGATCACGTAACCATAATATGAAAAGATCACGTGACCCACTTCAAAATAAAATATGGCATCCATCTTGTCTCAAAATCGTGATATTTAAAGTTCTTTTTAATTCATATTGAGTGTTGTATTCGTCCTAAAAGCGCTTTATTACTTTCCTTATATACATAATGTATAAGGAAAGTATTGTGACGGGGTCGAAAATTCGAATTCGAGTTTTCGACGGGAGAGCACGTTTCAAGCATCCCTGATCACGAATCAAAGATTTTTGAAGTGATGTCTGTGTGTGTGTGTGTCAGTAAGTCTGTGGAGACGATAACTGACGAACGAATGGACCGATTCGAACCAAATTTGGTACAAAAATCACAATCCGTAAACACCGGAAGCCTATTGTTTTTATACGTAATCGAATGTTCAGAACCCCCCTAAATTTTCGAATGAAATTTTGAAAAAATTGTCAAAAAATCAAAACCGCTAATAAAGTTACGTAAATAGACATTTCTTATGTAATTTTTCATTAGGAAACGATTGGCATAAATTTTAGAACGCTAACATGAACCGTTCTCGAGATATTGTACATTTTTCAAAAAAATTATGAAAAAGTCACATAAAAAAAAATTCCTATTGAGAAACATGTTCACTTTTCATATGTAATACCATGCGATAAATTGAGTGACATCATTCTCGTGGATCTAGCTCGTTCCATTCATGAAAAAATATACTTTGAATAATACTTTTGTATTTGAATGCCAATAGTCATTTATCTGCTGTAAGAATAACTTTTTTCTTAGTGCATAACGCTTGGTGAGATTTTGGCGACGAATTTGGCGGAATGTCGCCAACTTGGCGACTTTTTTGAAATGTTGCCAAAATAATGAAAATCTCGCCAAATGGTTAAAAATGATGCTAAATCAATGAAAATGACGACTAATTGTCGAAAATTCAATATCTTGGAAAGAATATTAGTATCTACTATAAGAAAAACCTATTTTTTTACTGTAAAAGTAGTAAATTCATTACATTATATAAGGAAAGTCATGTGTTGCCCACATCAGATTTTTTTTTCTTAAATTCAGTGCATCTACATACTGAAACAACGCAATGACAATATATTTGAGTTTAAATGATCATCCAAATTTGATTATTTCTACAACGAAGCCTATTTTACACTTATGTAAAATGTAAACAGCAAAATATGTAGGATGAGTTGTATAAGAATTGCTGTATTTTTTTAACGCAAAAGTATTTAGCTCATGGAGTCTGCATAGCTGATATGAATGAAATATTCATTGATTTTATACAGAGAAGGACGATTTTTTTCAATGAAGTTTTAAGCATAGAGTTTAATTACTTGTAGCTCCATGGTCTTAAGTTTTTAAATAAAATAAATTATTTTAGTACTGTGATGAATGAAATGATTGGGAAAATGGTATGAATGAAATGCTGCTTTTATAGAAAGAGCCAGGCGTGTTATTTTTTCTATGACGTCATTTGAATGAATGTCAGTTGTTTTCGATGAAGTTTTCAAATATAATAAATTATTGTAGTAGTGTTATAATTTTAAAAGTATTACTGCTGAAGGTATCGCATTTTAGAGATGTTTAAACCAGGCGATTTATATTTCAATGACGTTATTTGAATGAAGTTCATTTTTTTCGATGAATTTACAACATTGTTTCGATGAATTTACAACATTTACAAGTTTTCAAATACAATAAATTAATGTAGTATTGTGATAATTTTAAAATTATTACCGCTGAATGTATCGCATTTTAGAGACTTTTAAATAAAATTGCATTGCAGTTGGAATGTGTTTCATGATCAACGTTTTTTGCATGATTGATCTTTCTTGTTTTGTTTTTTTCTAAATTACATGCGACTCATAAAATCATCGTGGCGATGAATATTTAAACATAGCGTAAAAACTACTGGGAGGAAACAGCTGAAATTTTGCATACTCGTATAAAAAATCCTTGTGAATCGATTTCCATCAACATATGTCTAGGTTCCTATTGACAATTTTTTTTTCGAATATTAGTTTGATAATTTATATGTCTTACAAAAAAGTATTTAAAAAATAAAATAAATATCACGTACTTGTGTCTAGGTTGCGTAATACAAGAAATTAGCGTGAGATGATAATTATTACAAAAGATATAAATAAAAGCCTTTGGAAACGCTTCATCCTAATGACTCGAAATTTGGTGTCAGAAGTTAAAATTTGTTCTAGATTCGAAATATGTTGTCAAACTTGTGTATTACTATGGGAATTTCAAAATTTTTGCGTGTTTTGCTCTAGAGACGGCCCCTCATACAAGTTTTATGCACAAGAATTTGTGGAGGACGTTATTCCTAATCGATCTCTAAATTTGTTCTACGGTGAACGATGCTCGAATAGCATAGAGGTGGGGTGGGTTATTTTTCCGAAGCTGTGCATTATAGTAATTTCGTTGTGAAAGAAGTAGTCATTGCATTATGCAGTGAAAGTCATGTGCTGCCCACATCAGATTCTCTTTAGTATATAAATTGCATAAAACCATTTTATTCTGTATTCACATCACTTCAGACTGACTGCTCATATTCATGTTGTAAGTGAATATGCATTGTGTTCGAGACATTCAGTTGCATTCATATTTCCAGTGTTGATCCCTCAGTAGCGACTCCATGCCGCTCCTTTGTGGAAGAGCCTGGTAGGATTTCATGTTTCCATAGTAACCTGTAAGTTTCAGCCGTGGTGAAATAAAATAGGATCTTAAAAGGCTCCAAATTTATATATGTGTTTTAAATTACACTTCGTTGCTTTTTATGACGAAAACGTGCACGGCTTTGAAGATAACCGCATATTCTGTGTGTACTCTTGAATGTTCTCTTCTGAAGTTTCAGTACTTCTGTGAAATTGATATTTTTTGAAAACTTTTTATTCCTATTGAAATGAATGTCATCGTATAATGTGGGCATTTTAAAACTATTTCAGAATTGTCTTAACAGGATTCCCACTGTTACGAACACGAAAAATTGTTTTGAGAGCCAGAAAAGAAAAACACCGTACAGGTCATGGTTAATAGAATATTAATAATATATAAGATATTCTACGGACCTTGCCTACAGGAAACCTTTCCTATGACGTGAATCTAGGGTTGCAATTTCAGGACGGTCGGTTCAGGGTTAACAGTTTTAGCAATTTAGCGCGAATGTGAGGGAATTGTTTTATGTACATCGTATTTGGTTCAAGCATCGTTTGAAAGAACGTTCTTCGACCTTTCTGATGGTGTCAAGATGGAAACTCTTTGATACTAGTTTAGGTCGCTAAAGAACCGATTTGGGTGAAAATCGCTCAGAATTATAGTAAAACTTAAAATAACTTGGAAAAAAATGAATCCTAATTTTAAAGAAAATCTCTCCAAGGCGCATCCCGGTCCTGAAGTACATGTGTACCAAATTTCATGGCCGTACGACGCTTAGATTTCCTGCTACAGACGACACATAAACACAGACGTCTTCCTTTATGAACGATATAAGGTGAACGTATTTGATCATAAAATAAAGTATGTGATTTTGCGCACAGTCAATGAACTGGTTCACAACTTAAAATTTAGCGCAAATAAAAATAAATGAGCATGAGTGCAATTTGGAAATTATTTGGATTTCCTTCTTCAGTGAAACAAGTCTGGACCTGAATGCCCAAATAAGTGCAAGAATATGTCGGATAACAGAAAAAGTTCGGTATAGTAGCGCCACCTAGTAGTACGAAAAGAAATACAACAATAAATATACGAAGAATAGGTTCAAAGAAATATGAACAGGAGAAGCAGTAATTATTTTTGCTTGTTTGCTTCTCATGTTCATATTTTTTTTTTCTAATTTTCTCGTCACATTAGGTGACGCTACTGTACCAGATTCTATCATTTAGCAATTTGCAGTTTGGCCGACATATTCTTGCGCTGATATGGACGTTCGGGTCCAAACATGTTGCACTGAAGAAGAAAATCAACATGATTTTCGAAACGTACGTAGGCACATGTATTTTTATTTGCTCTACAATTTTCTTTGTGAACCATTTCTCAATTTTATGAAACCTTTTTACTTTTTTAATGTTATGTAATTCTGTTGATAAATTTATTTGAAAAACGTGCAATATCTCGAAAACGGTTCATGCTAGCTTTCTAAAGTTTGTATCATTCGTTTTATAATAAATATTGCGTGTGAAATGACTATTTATTTAACAATATTGAAGGCCCTGATTTGTTTAATGATTTTTCTTTTTCAAAAATTCATTCAAAGATCGTGTAACATCTCAAGAACGGTTTATGCTAGTGCTTTTAAAGTTTGTATTATTCGTTTTCTAATAAAAATTACGTTTACATGTTCCTTTATTACTTTTCCGACATACGTGTATAATGTATAGGACAAATCAGTACTCTTTGAAGGAAGGGCTGGAACTTTCCAAGGTCCGTAGAATATCTTGGAACTTCCCCAGAAAATTCCCTCAAATAGAATAGTCTGAAATGAAGTTGAATTAAGATAACGTAATATTCCTGGAACAATGTTATGTATAATACTTAAGATTCAGCATGCGTGGGTAAGTGGAATGCTTGGAAAGGACTTTTAAAAGTGAGATGGCGTTTAGGCTTCATTCTACGCTCAGGATTTTGATCTTTTATGCCGAACATTTTCAGAAAGGGTCGTGAGCAGTGTTTGGATGATTTTATCTTCTCCAAAAGAAAGATGAATTTTAAAGAGGGGTTTTCGTAAAATATTCCACGACATTCTTTTCTTTGGGTCAGTTCTTGTGCATTAAACTATTTTTACTTTCCCTGCAATACACGGTAATGTATGGGGAAGGTATTAGAATCTTGCCAAAAATCGCAACTCGAGTTTTCGACGGATCTACACGTTTTGAGACTATTTTTAGCTTAACGTCTGATTGTCTGTCTGTACAGATCAAAAACTAATTGACCGAATTTCATAAAATTTTATCGTGGTGCTGATTAGATTTTAGTTCAATTCAGAAAAAAAGAACCTGCCTTTTTTTGCGAAATGGCCCGCAAAAAATGTCTGCATCCACTCTAGCTAAAAAACAAATAGACTAAATTTCACAAAATTTGGTAGATAAATCACTTGTGGGGAATCCTAATGCTGATTAGATTTTGGTATGATTCGGAAAAGGAACCAGCCTTTTTTTTTTAGCGAAATGGTCCTCAAAATTCCTCAAAATCTAAAATAAAAGATTACGTATGCTCAAATATATCAATTAAATACTTGTTTTATACATTATTTTTGACGATGAAAGAATAATACATAAGACCAACCCCATTACTCTAGGACTGTTCGTTCTCGAGAATTTTTGTTTTTTGCATGTTCACCACGTCACTTTTGAAAATAAGTTCAGTTACCCAATGGAAACGAAAATTGATGAATTACTCGATTCAATGATGAAACTCGATTCAATGAATTATTGAAGAAATAAAGAGAACGTGAATGAGTCTGCAGAGAAAGTCATGTGCTACCCACATCAGATTTTTACTTTTCTTACTATGCATTACTATAGAATATGGTATAAAGTATTGTTTTCACGAAAGTTTTCTATTTCGAGATATTGATGTCAATATATGTTTTAAGATCTAAACACGTTTTGATTATTTGTTAGAGTGTCTGCCTGTGGTCAATTCCTTATGTACACGTTAGCAGCCACAAATATTTATGGATTTTCACGAAGCTCTATATTCGGATTTGTTAACGAAAAATCTAGAACTAGGTAGAATTTTTTGAAATTCGAGCGAAAACTTCATTTATTCGAAATTTTATATTTTTGGCATATTCATGCATGAAAAGGTTAATTATGGCTGTCATAAGGAAACTTAATAGTTTCAATCATTGTAGTGAAAAATAGCCGCGTTACAATTCTTGTGTTCATGACTTCATTAGCCACCATAAGGAAGCAAGTTCCCCCTCTGGGATACTTTTGTGAAACGTGGTATCAATTGAAATATTTTTTCAAGCCCTTTAATGAAGGGTAACATGCTATAATTGTGATCTTTTGAACCAACACTACAAATTTTTGAAATTTCTTTCTTGTAAAATGAAAAAAACTAAAAGCAAGCTACTAAAAATAAATTGTGGGGGTGAGAAAGTCGAGTGAAGCCGCAGTCCAGTTATTTATTTATTTTTTTTTTTCTGTGGGCAGGACATCTGTCGAAAAAATTGATACATATATTTCAACTGTTTAACTTTAGTAGATTATTAATTTTGGGGTATATCGGGTCAGGAAACGCACCTAAATTCTTCAAAAATCGGGAAAAAAAATCTGTTTAAAATGTTCAGAATGAGCTATTTTATGCATATTACTTTCCTTATATACATAATATGTATAAGGAAAGAGCACGTTTCAAGCATCCCTGATCACGAATCAAAAATTTTTGAGGTGATGTGTGTGCGTGCGTGTGGCAGTCTGTGGAGACGATAACTGACGAACGAATGGAACGATTCGAACAAAATTTGGTACAAAAATCACAATCCATGAATACTGGTACTGAAAGCCTATTGTTTTTATACGCAAAAATCACAATCCATGAATACTGGATGCCTATTGTTTTTATACGCAATCGGATGTTCAGAACTTGCCTAAATTTTCGAGTGAAATTTTGAAAAAATCATCAAAAACTTAAACCTTTAATAAAGTTACGCAAATAGACATTTCTCATCTAATTTTTTCCTTAAAAAGCGATTGACATAAACTTTAGAACGCTAGCATGAACCGTTCTCGAGATATTGCACATTTTTCAAATAAATTTATCAAAAAAATCAAATAAATTAAAAAAAATATTAACTGTTGACAAACATGTTCACTTTTCATATGTAATATCATGCGATAAATTGGGTGACATCATTCTGGTGGATCTAGCTCGTTCATGCAAATGACATTTATGCTAACATGCACCGTTCTCGTGATATTAAACGCGGAATGAGATGAGAAAAATCTCAAATGTTTTTTTAAATACTCACTGTCAAAAGAGTGAATGTTTTATAAGTTTTTTTTTTAAATCAAAAATGGATGGATACCATTGTTTAGCAGTTATCAGAATCAATTTTCAAGATAAAGTATTTTCCGTGAAATTAGGTGTTTATTACTTTCCTTATATACATAATGTATAAGGAAAGTATTGTGACGGGGTCGAAAATTCGAATTTTCGACGGGAGAGCACGTTTCAAGCATCCCTGATCACAAATCAAACATTTTTGAAGTGATATCTGTGTGTGTGTGTGTGAAAGTATGTGCGTGTTTGTGTAAGTGTGTGTGTGTGCGCGTGCGTGCGTGCGTGTGTGCGTGTGTGTGTGTGTGTGTGTGTGTGTGGACGATAACTGACGAACGAATGGACCGATTCGAACGAAATTTGGTACAAAAATCACAATCGGTAAACACTGGAAGCCTATTGTTTTTATATGTAATCGAATGTTCAGAACCCCCCTAAATTTTCGAGTGAAATTTTTAATAAATCGTCAAAAAATCAAAACACCTAATAAAGTTACGCAAATAGACATTTCTTATGTAATTTTTCATTAGAAAACGATTGACATAAATTTTAAAACGCTAACATGAACCGTTCTCGAGATATTGCATATTTTTCAAAAAATTATCAAAAAGTCATATAAAATAAAAAAACAATATTTCCTATTGAGAAACATGTTCACTTTTTATTTGTGATACCATGCGATACATTGGGTGACATCATTCTCGTGGATCTAGCTCGTTCCATTCATGAAAAAAAGATAGTTTGAGTCATACTTTTGTATTTGAACATCAATAGTCATTTATCTGCTGTAAGAATAACTTATGTCTTCGTCCATAACGCTTGGCGAGATTTTGACGACGAATATGTGGAATGTCGCCAACTTGGCTACTTTTTTAAATGTTGCTAAATTAGCGAAAAACTCGCCAAATGGATAAAAATGACGCTAAATCAATGACGACTCATTGATGACGACGACATGGAAAATGACGACTCATTGATGATGACGACATGGAAAATGACGACTCATTGACGAAAATTCAATATCTTGGAAAGAATATAAATAACTACTATAAAAATAATGTACTTTTTTTTTACTGTAAAAGTAGTAAATTCATTGCATTATATAAGGAAAGTCATGTGTTGCCCACATCAGATTTTTTAAAATGGTAACCACGAGAAACCTGTTTATGTTCAGTGAGATTGAACTATAAAAAAGCCCTTATTTGTGTTGTTTTTGGTGCAATATCAAAATTTGGTAATCTATGGAAGAATCGTGCGTAGGACAGACACATCAGATTCTTTTTATCTTTTTTAGAATATGTGTGCTTATACAGGGTGTCCCAAAAAGATTGAAACGTACTTTAATTCTTTACCTGTTGGAGATAAGTGGGCAATGTAAATTGCAAAAATGTTGAAAGTAAGGTAGAAAATAAGACTACGTTAATGAAATAGTCCACCCATTCATTTTCAAAAAGTAATTTTTATATTTTCATAAATTTTACAAAATTAATTTCTGAAAGAAAAGGCTTTTAAAAATATTACCTTCTGTTTTATCAGAATGAATAAAATGTCACTTTATCCATTTTCTTCAAAGTAAAGTATTATTCCCTTTCCTCCTTAAAATTAGAGAACTAAATAATCAAAGACTTCTTGTAGCGTTACCTACTTTTCAAAAAGCAGTGTGGAATGAGTATTACATTTCATTTTCATATAAATTAGGGAGGAAAAAAAATGGAAAATTTTCAGGAAAATCAAAGCGAAAAATTTTCCGACCCACATCTCTTAGCTATCATATCAGTAGTTTGAACGCCTTTTCTTATACACCAGAAATGTTACTTTCGGATTTTAATAATAATAAGAAAAATATGTAACTGCGTCCAAATCTCTATCGAGGAATTGGCGGAACCTCGAAACTTTCTCATCATCCATAAATCCTTTGAAATCTCCTTCTGATGAGGACCATCGAGAAACGGTGGAGTGACTAATGCAACGAGGTCTCGTAAACGCTTTCTAGTTTATGCTTGTACATATCTTCAGTTTCATCGAAGTTTTACGAGACATGACGACAACTAAAGTGCTTCCTTCCTTTTCCTCAAAATATTCCTCCGCCCCCAAAACCGAAATCTTATCTCTGGAGTTTTTTTGGAGGTCTTTTAGTCCTAATTGATGAAAATTCTCTCTGGTAACGAGCGCTTTCCTTCTCGATGACCAATTCAATGAAAATTTTTGTCTCTATTTTCCCTACACATACATCAGTAAAATAGATGGGGATGCTACCCCCCCCCCCCCCACACACACACATTAGTAAAAAATATTGCATTACTTCTCCATAGGGTCCTTATTGGAAAAAGAAATTAGCGCAGTAACCCCCCATTCAGGCAAAACATTCCCATTCCGAGATCCTGGCTACGCCCATGTGCATAATCTAGATAAATAAAATTGAAAATCTGTATGTATGTGCCTTTGCCTCATTATCACGGGAGAACGGCTGCGCCGAATTTCATGAAATGTTGCAAATAGACGTAAAATAGTCCCACTTAAAATTTAGTCCATGTTTCGAGTTTCTAGGACCAGGGGTTTTCAAGATATTAATAAACAGGAAAGATCAATCATGTACAAAGCATTGATTATGAAACACTTTCCAATTGAAATGCAATTCTATTTAAACATCTTTAAAATGCGATACATTCAGCGGTGATATTTTTTAAATTATCACAGTACTACAGTAATTTATTATACTTGAAAACTTAGAACTCCATCGAAAAAGATACTAGTTATACAAAATGAACTTTATTCAAATGACGTCATCGAAATATGAATAGTTTAGCGTTAAAATTAAGCTTCGTTATAAGAATGAAGAAAGTGTAGTGATCATTTAAAACAAAAAATATTGTATTTGCGTTGTGATAGAATTTAGATACACGGATAATATGCAAAAATGAAACTTTCTTATGACGGATGCAACACTAAATATAAATGTAAACATCTACGGTAGACATACAGTGGAAAAAAATGGAAACCATATTTTATTTTGCAATGAGTCACGTGATCTCTTCATACATCGGTTCATATAATATGGGTGTAATTATTATTTCAATTTTTATTTAAAAAACTACCCAACATATTTTGCTGATTTTGTTTTTTTTTACAATATATGTGATAATTTGAATATTTTCTAAAATTTTCGAAGCAATTTGTGAATTTAAATTAAGCTTAAAAAATGTTTGAATAATTAAGTCCCATAGGGTTCTGTGTATTTCATTTTTTCAACCCGGGTTAAATCCTAAACAAATTGATTGATATTATTCATTTTCATTTCCACACATCTCACAGACCGTCTCAACAACATACTAAAATATCATTTTGATAAAGTCATTTTCACGGAAGTTATTGTACGAACTATATAGTTATTGTGCGGACAGACAGAATGACCAAAATCATGCACACTTTTCATCTATGTTGGAAAGTGTTAAAAATGAATCTCCCATAGTAATAGCATTATGCAGAAGATATTTTTATCGTCAATTTATTTGAAGGAAAATACGTCATGTTACTTAGCAACGTAATTAAATCCAATGTATTTATACAGTGCATGATTTTATTAAATCATTATTTATTTAAATAATAAAAAAATGCATATAAATATAAAATTTATTTGAATGGAATTTTTTATTAGATTATATATCAAGGCCTTCGTATTTAAAGATTATTGGAAAATTATTGGTATTTTCAATTTCTTACATCATCTGTTTTATTTTGGGAAAGACTTTTCAAACTTCTATATAGTGTTTAAAACATATATTGTGTTTTGCCGATTGTTGAAATAGAATAAAAGCAGTACTTGTATATCTTCTAATTCCATTTTAGCGTTTTCATTTTGGCATATATTGATCTAATTTCGTATGTTTTGTACATTTGTTTACAAACGGTACCAGGATGTTTTATTCTTCAGATCTACACGTGAAGATAATTTTGTGTAGTGAGAACAGATATTCTCTTCTTTTTAGGATAATTAAATATTTAATAGAATGTTTTGAATAATAATATCAAATCAATACTATAAGAATTTGCACATAATGGTGAATTATCATTTTCTTTATATTATATATTCCTTACGAAAACCGTGTATACTGCTAGTATATATAATATAGTGATATTTATTGTGCCATAAGCAGACGATTCATATATACATAATACAGTGAAACTTCCAAATCTTGAACTTCTAATTGTTGAATTTTCAATAACTAGAAGAACGGGACAATCAATCACGTAAAATAAACAATAATTTTATACATGAATTATTATGGGAAAACGAATGGCACTTATTTTAGAACACTGACATGAAATGTTCTCAAGATGTTAAACATTTTTCGAATAAATTTATTAAAAAATAAATAAATAAATAGTGAGTGGTAGTTATAGATAGAAATAAAACATCATTCCTTCCGCATATTTTGAATTGAAAAATGTGGACGTGTGTGACGATGTTACAATATACCTATGGAAAGGCTATGATATTTTTGGTTATTACTTTCTTTATATACATAATGTATAAGGAAATTATTGTGACGGGGTCGAAAATTCGAATTCGAGTTTTCGACGGGAGGGCACGTTTCAAGCATTTCTGATCACGAATCAAACATTTTTGAGGTGTGTGTGTGTGTGTGGGGGGGGGGGGGGGTGTAGAGAGATATCTCACGAACGAATGGAGCGATTCGAATGAAATTTGGTACAAAAATCACAATCCGTGAATACTGGAAGCCTATTGTTTTAAACGTAATCAAATGTTCGTTCAGAACCCCCCCCCCCCCTAACGTTTCGAGTGAAATTTTGAAAAAAATCATCAAAAAATCAAAACCTTTAGTACAGTTACGCAAATAGACATTTCTTATGTAATTTTTCCTTAGAAAACGATTAACATAAACTTTAGAACACTAGCATGAACTGTTCTGGAGATATTGCACATTTTTCAAATAAATTTATCAAAAAATCCCATAAATTAAAAAATAATATTAACTGTTGAGAAACATATTCAATTTTCATATGTAATATCATGTAATAAATTTGGTGACATCATTCTCGTGGATCTAGCTCGTTCCATTCATGAGAAAAGATACTTTCAGTAATACTTTTGTATTTGAACGCCAATAGTCATTTATCTGCTATAAGAATAACTTATTAATATTATCATTATCATAACGCTTGGCGAGATTTTGGAGACGAATTTGGCGGAATGTCTTAAATGTAGCCATATTAACGAAAATCTCGCCAAATGGATAAAAATGACGCTAAATCGATGAAAATGACAACTAATTGTCCTAAATTCAATATCTTGGAAAGAATATAAGTATCTACTATAAGAAAAATCTATTTTTTTTTTACTGTAAAAGTAGTAAATTCAATGCATTATATAAGGAAAGTCATGTGTTGCCCACATCAGTTTTTTTAATTATACATTTTCGGTAGATAGAATACAGTTTATATCGTCCGAATCGCGACACAAAGTAACATCAATGATATTATGGACGATGAAACGTTTGAATGTCACATTTAGCCACTCCACCGGATGGGATACTTCAATAAAGAAAACATAAAATATTTTTAATGGATTTTTGAATGTTCAATTTTATTTTATGATTGTATTTATAAATAATAAAAAAATAAGGTCCATTTAAAAGTTTGTTACTCGGTCCACTAGAAGTTTGTAAAAAGGTATAGAGAGTTAAAGTAAGAATTGATTGGGATTCAATCTTTACCAAGGAATTGTTGGAATTCTATGACTTCCTCATCTTCTGTGAATCCTTTTAAACCTTTGTTCCTAACCAGTGGTTTGAGAACATTTATGCGTGTTCAGACTCCTGTAAGGGATTCCGCCAATAAAAATTCTGTAATTGTAATGACTGATGTTGCTTCTAATAAGTTTTGCTAATGGTGGAAGTATGTTTTCGGGAGAAATTCCTTTACAAAATGTTTAAGAATTATATTATTGGTAACATAGAGAGTTAGGAGTTGTGGATATTGAAGCATTAAGCAACAAACGCCATAATTTGTAAAGTCAAGGCTTCATTAAACACAGCATATAAAAGTTGACCAAAGGTAACAGCCGGTTTCAAATGCAAAAAAATCAACATTAACATCTATCGCTGAACACTAATATACAATCCACATATATAGTTCATCCCCCACCACCACACACACACACACACATTTTTTTTTCTTTTTTTCCCTCAGAAATAAGAATATAACGAAAATTGAAGAAAAATAACCTGTTTCTAAAAGCTGCATGAGCAACTAAATTCAAATAACTTTGGATTAGATAATTTGAAATATTGTTACGAAGGTGTAAAACGTCCTCGCAGGAATCACTTTTGAAAACCAGACGATGAAAACACCCGTACAGGCATCCTTTCCCATGACGTGAATCTAGGGCTGCCATATATTGGAGTTCGAAGAGGGTGTTTCCAGATTTGGCGACTTTCCGAAAGTTTGAGAAGCATCTCGAAATAACGAATATTCTATGAGATATTTCTAGAAGTTTGTACAGAGAGAGTCTATAAAAGGTGTCGTCACACACTTGGAGAGCAGTTGACGTGATACGAGCTACATTGAACTGTGATATGCGTTAATATTTTGAAAATTGTAGCTGCTGTTTTGTGAAATGAGATACATCAATGTTTTGTGAATAGTATCTGCTGTTTTGTCAAATTGGTGGAGCATTTTGGTGCTGTTTCGCTGTATAGTGTTCCTGTTTATACTTTATGATGTGCTTGTAAATAGACGTGTTAGTTTTCCAGGAATTTGGATTCATTCTTGTATCTTGGACGTACACCCACGGTTCCAGAGGATCCTTCCTAACAAATTAACGAATAAAAGGCTGCATTCTATATATTTGTATGGGAAATCCTATCCTCGCATCTTTTCATACTGATAAATAGTAAAATTGCTACTTCAATAAATGCAGACCAAGGCGGTTGGTTCTCAATTCCATTAAAAGAGGTTCACAATTATGAAGAAAAAGAGTTCGCGAGATGAAAAAGGTTGGCAACCACTGCCCTGAAAGATCCTCCTTGACTCACTGGGTCATGTGGCAGATGTAAAAACAGAGGCCTCTGAAAAACGACCATGTTTATGTATGCGTATCCAGTTAGCCTCGTTTTGCGAAGCTTGACGACAACTAAAGTGCTGCTGCCTTTGCTCAAAATATGCCCCTCCCCCGCATAAAAAGATGAAACTTTTATCTATGCAGTTTTTCTCTGGAGATCTTTAAGAAGTAATTCACGAAAACTTTTCTCTGGTTTTACGATCGCTTTCGTTGTCAATGCCTTCTCATGCATTGAAAAGAGAAATCGTGCAATTTCGTTTTATGAGATGTTTCTTTCTGTGAAGGGCGCTTGTGTTTTGAAGAGCGGAGCAAAATATTCCATTAGTTTGAGTTTTAGAAGCGCTGAAAATGTGAAATCTTATCCTGGTACGTGTCTTTGTGTAAGAGTGGTTGTAGGATTTTGTTGTAATGGAGTATGTGCTTAAGAACTATTAGTTGAATGTAGATATGTGTTTACAGCATGTTTACTGGCTTTTCTGTTCTACAAGCTGATGAAAGAGAATGTGATGATTTGCATTGCTAAGAATGAAATTTAAGATCTAATAGAGTGAACTGAGGTAAATATTGTACAAAAATAAAATTTTTACTATTCAGGCAACTTATGATTTTTACTTTCTGATGCGTAGTAATGAGAAGGTATTGTTTTCACGAAAATGTTCGATTTCGATATTTTGATGCCAATATATGTTTTAAGGCCTCCTGAACACGCTTTGTGACTATTTTTGGATTGAGGTCCTTTTGCCTGTCTGTGGTCGATTACTTGTGTGCACGATAGCGGTCCCAAATATTTTACGAAACTGTATGTTCGGCTTTGTTATAAAAAAATCTAGAACTAGGTAGAATTTTTTTTTTAATTCGAGCGAAAACTTCGAAATTTATTTGAAATTATATATTTTTTTAACATGGCAGCACGGGATAAAATTTGACATAATCATGCATAAAAGGGTTTGTTTATGATTTAGTGAACACGAGACTTTCTAGCTTCAATCATTGTTGTGAAAAAAAGCCGCGATACAATTTTTTTTGTTTGTAACATCATTAGCCCCCCCCCCCTCGGGAGCAATTTAACCGCGCCCCCCGTGGGGGGTGTACATGGTCAAGTATGGTATCGATCGAAAAATATTTTCAAGGCTTTTAAATTGAAAGGTAACACGCTATAATTGCAATCATTTGGACCCATGATACCGATTTTTCAAAAAATTTGTTCTAAATTTGAAAAGAAAAAGCTACTAAAAATGGATTCTGCTATGAGAAAGTCGAGTTGAGCCACATTCTCGTTAATTTACTTGAATAACGTCTATGTTCGTGGTATCCTGCTGAAATCGAAGCGTTACGAAAAATGAAAACGCTTTGGACGCTTGTATCTCCGAATTTGGTAGATAAAACTATAAATAATTCAGACTTAGAAATAAGGTTCCATTTATGAATATATAGAAATAGTTTCAATATTTTTGTAGTTTAAACTTTTTTTTTCCCTACCAAATAAATAAATAAGTAATTTTTTTTTTTCCTGGGGGCTGTTTTTGCTTCATTTTACATACTTTCACTTGAAATATTTTCTAAACTACAAAAGATAAATATAGATAGTAAGCGGTAAAAATGTTCAGTAGAAAATCCAGTTTCTAGATCATGTGTTTGTTTTTACAAAGCTCTTGCCGTTTTCGTACAATCATCTTGTCAAGTTGAAGAAGATTGAAAAATTTCCCTTTTTAAAGTTTATAATGCTTATATCTCGAAAACGATAATAAGTGATATAGCTATAAACAGTGAGTAATGTATAGCCATTCGAAAACCCTACAAGGATATATAATTGGATTTCGGATTGGGTTTTTAGTTTTCAAAATAGAGTGGTTTTAATTTCGGTATTTTAATTTTTGAACTGTCTTGAAAAGTTTCAAAACGAAAAAACCACTACAAAGATCGTTTGCAGGATGTCCAAATGTGCGGAAAATTAATTAACTTTATCGGAGTTTTTTTTTGCAATACATTCACGCAAAACCATTTCGACTACATCGAACTGGAGCCACCGCCGATTTTCCTTTTCAAATAACAGTTAATTATCATTCTAGGCAATTGTCATTTATATAACAAGAAAGATCAATCATGCTTAAAGCAGTGATTATGAAACACTTTCCAACTTCAATGCAATTTTATTTAAACAAGTCTAAAATGCAATACATTCCTCGGTAATATTTTAAAACTTATCACAATACTGCATTGATTTATTATATTTGAAAACTTAAACCTTTATCGAAAAAAATGAACTTCATTCAAATGACGGCATTGAAATATAAATTGCCTTGTTTAAACATCTCTAAAATGTGATATATTACTCGATAATGATTTTAGAATTATCATAATACCACGATAATTTATTATATTTAAAAACTTCATCGAAAACAACTGAAATTCATTCAAATGACGTCATAGAAAAAATAACACGCCTGGCTCTCTCTAAAAAAGCAGAATTTCATTCATAAATAATTTCCTATTCATGTCATTCATCACAATACTATAATAATTTGTTTTATTTGAAATTTAAGACCATGGAGCTACAAGTAATTTAACTCTATGCTTAAAACTTCATCGAAAAAAATCGTCCTTCTCTCGGTAAAGTCAATGAATATTTCTTTCATATCAGCTATGCAGACTCCATGAGCTAAATTCTTTTGCGTTAAAAAAATACAGCAATCCCTATACAACTCATCCTACATATTTTGCTGTTTACATTTTACATAAGTGAAAAATAGGCTTCGTTGTAGAAATAATCAAATTTGGATGAGCATTTAAACACATATATATTGTAATTGCGTTGATTTAGTATGTAGATGCACGGAATTTAAACCAAAATAAAGTGGTTTTAGGCCGGATACAACACTCAATATGAAATAAAAAGAACTTTAAAAATCACGATTTTGCGACAAGATGGATGCCATATATCATTTTGAAGTGGATCACGTGATACTTTCATATCATGGTCACGTGATCGTTTCTTATAAGAGGTGTTATTATTATTTTAATTTTTATTTAAAAAACTACTGAATATATTTCGCTGAATTTTTTTTTATATATTTTATGGAACAATTTGAATATTACCTAAAAATTTCGAAGCAATTTGTGAATTTTAAATCCGCTTAAAAAATGTTTGAAAAATGAGGTCCCATAGGGCTCAATGTATTTCATTTTTTCAACCCGGGTTCAATCCAAAACTAATTGGGTGATATTATTCATTTATATTCCCATAGATCCTACAGACCGTCTGAACAACATACTAAAATTTCATTTTGATTAAGTCATTTTTACTGCAGTTATCGTGCTAACGAACAGACAGACAGACAGAATGAACAAAGTCATAAACACTTTTCAACTTTGTTGTAAAGTGTTAAAAACGAGAAGTTTAATAGCAAATTCGCAGTATTAAAAAAGTGTGTCCAACATTTACCAGAACTTCGGGATATTTTTTGACACTTCAAGGAAATTTCTGGACAGACTTCCTCCTCACTTCTAAAGTGATGAATGTAGCTGCAGCATGTCAGAAATTTGACTGCACATACTTGAAGACTTTACAAATAATATACTCTGACAAGATTTTATCAGAAAAACGTGTTTGCAATTCACTGTCCAATAATTATTCAATTTTCTGCGTCCAATAATTTAATCCAACGTGACTGCAATTCACTGTCCAATAATTATTCAATTTTCTGCGTCCAATAATTTCTCCTGATCTCTGTTCACTCTGTTTCAAAGCTGAAGGCTGAAGCACGCAATGAATTTTTATGATTTTTTTTTTCAGACAACGTAATTGTCCAGGGAATATTCTAATGAAAGCTTTAAGCGATGTTCGGAATAAAGAGAATTAAAAATATGTTTCCACCTTTTTGTATATGTGTCATAATCGCGTTTAATTCTAAAACAGTTCAACATATTTACATTGGTTAGCTTAAAAAGGAACAAGCAGGTTTATGGTTAAAAATATTACAAATTTTGTATCGTATTAATATTTAAAAGTGAAAATTCGAAGATGTGCTTTCAGGATGTATCTTCTAAAATAATTTTTTAAATCCCTGTAGTCCATTAATAATCATCTGTGTCACTATCTGCGATCATTTCCGTGAAGATAAAATGTAAAAGAAAATCGTGATTGAAATCCAACTTAAACATTAATAACTTATGTAATACGAAAAAAAAGCGATGTACAGTCACGACATTCTGTACAGGGGTAACTCAGGTCTCGATAAACCTCGAGGCCTGAGTTGCCTCTGTACTGAATTTCGTAGCTGTATGTCGTTTGGATTTTTAACTATGCTGCCAATAAAGACAAACATTCTCTTTCATTATTTATATTTATTTTTAGTATAACCCGGTGACAAAGTTTCCCCATTGTGCTTTGAAATTGAGACCAACTTTATGTGTGTGTATTGTACGTATATGTGTGTGAGAGATTATTTTTCTTTTCGTATAGTAGTGTAATCCTTGAAAAGAAAATGGAACGCTCTTTCGTTATATCTGAACGTTTTCATAGAGCTCTAGAAAATAGCCGGCTTATCAAAAGGAAGGGAAGACTGTTTTAAGTGCTCGAGGCTTCTTTCAGAAATGTTATTTATCTATAATTGAATCGCTTTTTCTTTTGAAATAAGACTTCTATTTTTGTTATGTCTATAAACAGTAGCTGCACTCGAACTTTCTGATACAATCGTATATCGTAGTGTTTAGTTCTACTTGCACCACGATCATTAGCGGAATGGAATTAAAAAAAAAAAAAAAAGTCTGATCTCGGCAGCATAGATAACTTTCCGTAGGTTTAAATTCATTTTTCTTAGTTTCTTTCATAATCCATTGAATTGTGTTTAAATGCACAAAATGACACTTATATTTATTTGAAATTATATTCAAATATATAAAGATTTTAAAATTATGAAACTTCGTCAACTTGCAAAAATTACCAAAGAAATTAAATATCTCGAGAACGATTCATTTTTAAAATATGGGGTTGGTCGTATTCTTTTTTTTTTTTGCCTTCAAAAATGACTGTGTGGGGTAGGAGGAGGGGGGGGGGGGGGTGAATTTCAAGATGCGAAAATGTGTTTATTTGTAGAGAAAGTCATTTGTTGAACACATCAGATTTTTTCCATTTGAATTTTTAATGATTTTCCACTTTGTATACTTTTTTAAATACATTGTATAGGCAAAAGGAAAGTATTGTGTAGGGATCGTAAATCCGATCGTCTTTTTGATGAATTTGCATGTTTTAAGCATTTCTGAATAAATAATAGTAATCATTTTTCAACGTTTCTTTTTATCTGGGAGTTTGGCCACGATATCTCTCTAAGAAATTTAGCAAATGGAAAGAAATTTGGTACTATTTCAATTGATAAACGTCAAAAGATTATTTATTTTCGGGGAGCTTGTACTAAGAAAACGCCCCTCAATTTTTCAAAATTCGAAAAAAAATTTACAGTGGAAATAAAAATATTAAAAATGCTAGTCATTTTATGTAATTTTTTATTAAAAAGCAAATAGTCATTGACAGAACGCAAACATGCGCCTTTCTTAAGATGTTGTACGTTTTTCATCTAAAATGAAAAAAAAAATCATTAAAATTAAATACGTTCACTATTATCAATAAGATAATTAAAGCTTATCAGTAATGAGTGGGACCTATGTAAAGTACTTTTAACCAGAAAGGTATGGACACCATTGTTTAGAAATTATCTTGATCTTTCTGGAGATATCAAAATTTTAACTTTTCAACTCGGTATTCTTCGAAATAATCAAACGATTTCCATGAAATTAGATATGTTCAGGGCCTGATTAACGCACTGGCCATCGGGGGCCGCGACCCTGCCCCCCCCCCCCCCCCAAATTTTAAGGGGGCCCTAAATTTTGTATGTGATAAAAAAAATGTAAGTCGAAATAATTTTTGATTAATTTCTAACTGGTAATATTAGTTGCAATTTGAAATTATAAAATATGTTAATATTTTTAAATATTATGCAAATTAAAATTTTTGGAAGTTCTCTATATGTACAAAAGGGTTTTACTGAGCTATGATCCTGAGCCCTCTAATTTGTTATCTGTTTATGTTTTGCACAGGGGCCCTACTTTGGCTGGATCAGAACACACTCACGGCCCCGAAGGATGGGTATATACTCAGTTTTTTCAGTAGCAAGAAAGAACTTATTGGTTTTCAACAGTACGGAGATATAGAAAAGTCCTGATTTGTGGTATTATTTTCCCACAATATCGAACTTTGTTAATCTATAGAAAATATCACGTTTCTGATTTTTTTTTTTTTTTAATTAATATTAATTTTAGGTTTAAAAAAAAACCATTATATAATATTAACATTTAATTTCTGAGAAACTGTCTTTAAAACGTATTTCTAAAATTTCTCTATTGTGTTTCGACATAAAATTTGTCTATTGTATTTTGATGACAATGCGTGCGGAGGACTTCAGTTGTTATTGCAGTGTTTGTTCACAACAATTTATCCGCAAACTAAACAGTAGTAGAAGCCTCAGAAATACTAGTATAAATATTGTCCAAGAAAGGCTGGTACAGAAGTTGTTCGAATCTTGAATTTCGATTATTCTGCTCTTGCTAATATAATGCAAGTGTTCCTGCTATGCATAGAATATAGGCATTGTTATTCCCCAGCGATGCGTAACTTCAGTTTCTGCAAATCTTTCCGCAAAAGTTTTGATTATCTTATTATAACATTGCGTATATTGTTATCTTATTGTCTTAAACATTGCTATCTATGTGATATGCATTGAACTAATTGGCTGATTGCGTGACATATCAAAATTATCTGTCTCAGCTTCGAGACCAAGGGAAAAATCGAAAATTCCTGAAATTCGAATTAGGTGTATGGAGGCAGTCAAAGAGATAATCAAAACACTCAAAATCACTTTTCGAAATAATCAAGCACTTCCACTTGAGCCCAAATCTCGATTTCGGTCTTATTCGACCCGTCTCATCTTCTAGATCAGTGCTCTTCAAACTTCTAACGCCTTCGGAACCCTACGCTTAAAAAAAAATTTTTTTTGGAACCATAGTACAAAAAATATGCCCCGCAAGCATAGTGACGTAACAGAAAATCTCGGTGCCCCCTCTCCCTCCGCAAAAAAGTTTTGAGGCTACATTTACAAAAATTAACTACCGAAGACTGCAAATTAATTTTGACCATTATAATCATAAAACCAAATACTAAATACAAAAATAAATTATTAAAAACATGTTATTCAGATTTTTTATTGAATACAGCTGAGGTGAATTTGCTGGCTCTAAAAAGCCGCCACTGCAGTGAAACATACAAGCATATTTGTAGGCATAAATGCAAGAAAATACAAAATTCGGAATATATCTAATTCAGAAGTAATACTAGAAGTAACTAAATTTAATGACTTGAATGCGCTTACTTCTTGCTACACAACTTTTGAAAATCAGGCTTAATTGTTGTTATTTGCAAACGCATTTCAAATTCTGCATCTAATTTGTTCCTGTATTTAGTTTTAGTGCTGACATAACTCGAAAAAGATCGTTCGCAAAGATAGGTAGTAACAAAGGGCATAAGAATTTTTACTGCTCGATCAGACACTTCCGGGTATTTGTAAACTTTCAGCCAAAAACCCAATAGTTCTTGTTCAAATTGCATTTTTAAAGTCGAATCCATGGATATATCAATCAGTTGTTCTCTTTCCATCGGCGGTAGATCAGCATCTTCGACTTGTAGAAATGGATTTTGAACCCAGTTATATGACTGTTTGGGAGTCGGAAAATATTCTCTGCAACTTTCCTGCAAATTCGATAAATGTTCGATAATGAAATTTTGGACAGTTTCATTAAGACTAAGAACTGACAACTTTGAGCAGCAAGGGGAGAATATATTACTAACTTTACTAGTAATTGGAAGAAAGAGAGGGAATCAGTATCTCTACAGCACAGTATAGATATTTTAAAATGTGTATACAATTTAAGAATTTCAGTTTTTAAAAAAAAATTAAATTTAATTATCGAAATTTTTGAATAACAAAAAAATTTAATAAAAGTGTTATAAAATCTTATAACATAACAAAAATCTAAAATTTATTAAAAAAAGTCGCGGAACCCCGGGGTTCCGCGGAACCCAGTTTGAATATCACTGTTCTAGATCTAGATCAAAGGAAAAATTTAATGTTTCGAAATATCTGATTCAAAGGAATATAAAAAAAAATTCTGAACCATTTTGTCTAATTATCGAGCACTCTACTAGAATCTTGGATTTGATCTCAATCAATCCGTCTCAGCTTCCAGATCAGCAGAAAAATCGAATATTTCGAAAATTCGAATAGGAGTGATGCAAATTGGAGCAATACAAATGAATTTTCAAAAAACACTCAAAAATAGATAGTGTTTTCATTATTTTTGACTCTCAAAAATAATGAAAACACTATCTGACATCCTTCGCTGCCAATCATAAAAACATTTGTGAACGTTATATAGACATCAAGAGACCGATTATTTCAGTCTTACCACGCAGCCGTCATTGATTTTCCTACAGACGCAACATAAGCAGCACAAGGCTGCAATATTCAAGTTCATACTCCAAGAACCTGTCTAAAGGAGCTTTCTCAAAACTTGGACTGCACACCGAAGCTGAAGTAGTAAGACTGGATTTACCAGTCTCTAAAAAAATTCGCAAAATTACTGCACATGCAAGTTTTGTTGTTGCCGTTGCAAGTATCGTCTATTTCTTCCTGTCGGTATGAAGCACAAAGCCAGCCCATGAATATCAGGGGCGGCCCCCCAGAGCTCTGTTATATTCACCCTAAAAAAATGGATGAAAAACAATTAGATAAGAAATATAAATATGTATATATTTATGATTTATGTACGATTACTATTACATGTTATACGTTGTCTAATGTAAAACTCAGAATCTTCAGAAATTGTCATTTATTTTTACTTTCTCATATGTAGGTAGTATTGAGAAAGTATTGTTTTCACGAAAATTTTTGATTTCAAGATTTTGATGCCAATATATGTTTTAATATCTGGATAAGTTTTGACTATTTTTGGAGTGATGTCTGTGGTAGATTTCTTGTCGACATAATAGCGGCCACAAATATTAATGGATTTTCACAAATCTGTATATCTGGCTTTGTGATCAAAATATCTAGAACTAGATAAAATTTTCTTTTAATTCGAGTGAAAACTTTGAAATTTATTCTATATTCTTATATTTTTTTTAACAGATTATTAAGAGCCCTTTAAAGTGAAGGGTAACACGCTATAATTGTAATCATTTGGACCCATGATACCGATTCTTCATCAAAAAATTTCTTGTAAAATTTAAAAAATAAAGAAAAAAGACACTAAAAATGGATTCTGGTATAAAGAAATAGAAAGTCGAGATTAACCACAATCCAGTTAATCCCCACTACAGGAGGGTATATTCGGGTAGGAGGGTATTTGAAGTCTACGTCTTAAAACCTATAGAAAAAGAGTTATATGAAGAAGAGACCATGTTAAATATTATTATTTTCAATCAGGTCGCCCCCCCCCCCCCCCTCCAGAAGGTTCTCCTGGATCCACCTCTGATGAATGATGTAATGGTATCAGCAATCTATTAGCGATTTTATATTTGTCAGCTTTTCAAGAAAAAGAAGATTAAGAATTATTGATTAATCTAATGTTTATTAGTTTTTGATTCAAACAAGAACAATACCCCCTCCTGTATTTATTTATTTATTTTTTTGAAGGGGGGTGGGGCGAGCAGGACTTGAGCGTGATTTTTTTTATTTTAATTGTAAAGCTGAGCAGATGTTTTGAATTCGAGCACAATCTTATATTTGTTGGATTTTCATGAAATTTGGAAGAGGAAGGTAGAATTATTGATTAAGAGAGGAGATTATTGTTAGAAAAGGGTTAGAATTATTGATTATTGTTGTACTTATTAGATTTTGTTGTAAACATTAGCAATAGACCCCCCCCCCCCCCCACACACACACACCACCACCTCCTTCCCGGTCGTCCACTTTGTTGCTCCAAGTCCTCTGGACGAGCCGGACGGCCTGGGGCTTTCACACACACCACCACCATCACACACATATGCACACACCCTACATCATTTTGGGGAAATCCACATTATAAAAATATGTTTAATAATATCAAACAATTAGTTGAAAAGTATTTTTCACTAGAAAACAAATCAAGCCATGCACAAAAATAAACCATATGAAGATTTTTTTTTTTAATTTCTTTCCTACAAGTTTGTGTTTAAAAATAGTACCGCCAACTCATTGAATAAAAATTAAATGGATCAAAAACTTAAATTTTGATCTAACATTTGGTCTAATTTCGAATAACAGGTATTAATTAAGTCTTTCTAATTGTAAGTCAAGCATATTATAAAAAAGTGTTGTCAACAATTGACAATTACAGCCCTTGATTTTCGGTCAAGTTAAATTATAAGAGGACTCCTATTTTTGTTCTTATTTTCCTTCTAAGCCAAAACTTGTCATTATGTAGGGTAAAACATACACTGTACACATACTTTTTATCAATAAAATTGAGTTGTTAGTGAAGTAAAGATGAAATTCAGTGAAAAAATTTGAAGAAAAGTTCGTATCATTATATGATAAGTAAACATACATCCAGTGCTACAGTGTAAATAAATCTTAGTGTCTGTACCTTATTTAAATTTAGATCTTTTTCCCCCCTGTGCATTTATTGTTTACTACTTATGAATTGAATAACTTAAAAAATGCCTTTGAATTATCAAAATTAATCTAACTGTAAATTAATATTTTTATTCCAGAATGTGGTGGACCTTGACTGGTAATTTTGGTAACATGTTACCAATAGATTGGTCAAAATCTTACACACGAAAATTACAAATCAATTGCCTTAATTTGAACGAGAAAATGGTAATTATGATATATTTATTCATTGTTTTTGATTTAAATTTGTTTCTATTGAAATGAAATTAATATATAATGAACTGGTTCACAATGTATACTGCAGCACAAATAAAGAAAATAAGCATAGATATGTTTTGGAAATCATTTAGATTTCTTTTTTCGATGCAATAAGTTTGGAGTTGAATGCCCGAAAGACACAAAACTATGTCGGCCAAACTGAAAATGGCAAAATGACAAAAAAAAAAATCCAAATGATTTCCAAAATGTATACAGACTCATTTATCTTTATTTGTGTTGCATTGTATTTTGTAAACCAGTCCATTATTGATTATGTGCGAAATCATGTGCTTTACTTCAAGTTAATATAGTTTTTTATTAATTGAGGAGTAATGTGTCTTTTTAGATTAATTTTTACTCTTTGTTATTTTCTGCCCTCATGTTATATAATATGGCATCCAATACTTTGATTTCAAAGCTGGCGTTTTAGTCAGATTTTCCAGTATTTTAATATCGGTACTTCATATTTATGAAATTGGTAGATTGAAGTTTTTAACTATTATTCTCTACTATTTTTTATTTTCATTATTTTTTTTCTTAATAACAATGTAAGAATTGTAACTCATATAATTTTGTTGAGAGTGTTGATGCATTTTTTCCTCAATTTATGTGAAACTACATTCTCTATTGAAACTACATTCTCAATTCATTTACCTTATTAGTGTTTAAGATAAAAGATGGTTTTGAAGCTTCATCTCTATTTTTTGTTCTTCATATGATACTTCAGCATACTAATTTTATATTCATTTTGTTCCCCATTGTTTAAATATCTTCTTAATTATGTTTGAGTTTCAATTTCTTCCACCAAAAATTATTAATCCATTACAGTTTTTTGCCGTATCAATTTTTATCATATATTTATAATTTTTTTATACCACCTTATGTAATGACCCTTTTCATGCAATGTTGTTTTCTTTGGTATATTTTTTATTTATTTATTTTTTCTTTTTAGCCTGTGATTTTTTTTTTTTTTTTACATATCGAGACAGGTCTAAGATTATTATCTTATTTCTATAAGGTTTTTCATTTTATCAAATTAAGTTACAGTATAAGCCCTGTTATTTTCCCTTACATTATCTTCAATTTTTCCCATTACAGGGTTAATGTTTAAAAGTCCAGAAATACCAGTATCAATCAATACTAGTATCTTAAATTTGAAAATTAAAATTACCAAAATACGAATTTTTAACTCCCCCCCCCCCTCCCCCACGGCTTGAATGTCTTATACCAGTTGAGTAGTTCAAAAATTGTGGTCCATGACAAACTTTTAAGAGTTTTCTGCGAATAATGACTTTAAAATGAAATATAACTCGAAAATGAAGTTATCATTAATTAGCTGAAAGTTGCTATTCTAATTTCGAAAAAGCAGCATTATTGCTTCTATTAAACTGTGTTGATTACTATTTGTAACAAAGCGTTGTTAAATAAGATTTTCAATGTTCATATTTATGTGCATCTTAAAAGGCAAATTTCCTGATCTGATAATTAGTAATTTCTGATCTTAATAAATGTTGTTCCTTGCTACACACTAAATGTTTATTTTATTATTATTCTTTCTTTCAGTTATATTTTATATTTTAAGGATATGTCAAGGGGTATGCAATTTTTTTTTTTTTTTAATTACTAAAGGGCCCTTGAGTTTAAAAGTTTGAGAAAAACTAACTGCTTTATACTAGAATACTATAATAGTGTGTATAGCTTTATTTAAAAGTTTTGAATTAAAACAAGTATTTTTTTTTAAATATCTAAAACCTGAACATGCCAGCAGCGTTTGAAGCAATAGTGATACATGTGTGTATCTATAAAGTGTGAATAGAATCTATAAAGTGTGGATAGAATTTTATAAATAGATTTACTGTGTATAAACTAGAACTATGAATGTTTAGTAATTTACATGATTAGATCTTAAAATTTGAGATTTGAATAAGATCTCAATAGAAAAACTCATATGACTAAAATATGTTGAGGTGATAAAATTTTAACAACCAGCATATTATGAAACATTAACAACTAATGTGCTTTTAAAGAATTGCATATCATCCATTCACAGTCTACATAATATTATGAACTAATAAGTACCCATAGCACATATTGCAACTTTAAGTTTCTACTTTCTCATAATAATGTATTCAGAAAGCATTGTTTTCCTGAAAGTTTCAAATTTGAAATTTTGATAGCACCCTACAATTTTGTTGACCTCCCCCCTCCCCTCTTCAGGAAATTCGGTCTGGCTATGGGCTTGTAATTATTTCCAATTTGTTGTCCTTCATTAAACTACTACTAACTTAAACATTGACTTGAAATTCGAGAAGCTTAAAATGTAAGCTCAAAAATTGATTTAATTTTCACCATTATTAATTCTTTTTAATTATAAATTTTTGTGCTAATTTGACTAAAATACCTTCACAGGATGCTGAGTCCCCAGATGAATTAGATGCATCTGATGACGAAGTAGCAAAAGATCTTGATCTTCACTCACTAATCATTTCCAGTTTGCAAGAAGAACCAATGTTCACAGCTGAAGAAGTGTTGGAAGAGATTGAAAAAATTATGCAGGTATTGTTGCAGTTTAATTTTTTCAACTGATTATAAGAGCTATTAAAGAAACTTTAAATTTTGCTGTGAATCTGTAAGAACTTCTATATTTTCAGAGAATTAGAATAAACAGCTTTTGATCCAGTTAAAACTTTTGCCCTAGTAGCATTTATATTGACCAGAAGGTAGTAGTTCTGCCAGAAAAATTTGTTCATATTTGTGTTCAATATTCATATTTGTGGCCAGCATAAAATTCATTCTGATTATAAACTTTGCCTTTGCAGCTTCATGTGATCTGAGCTAAATTGTATTTGAATTTTATGCCAGCCACGTTGGAAGAACTGAAATTATCAGTTCCCATATAGAAGTTCATAAAAATTGTGGCTGATAGCAAGTTTCTTGCTGCCATTACAGATATTAGCTATTCCATTCTGACAAGCCTGACAGATTTTATTAGCCTGACAGATTTTTTCTGACTGATTATTCTGATTAGCTTGACAAATTTATTCTGATTAGCCTGACAGATTTTAATAGTAAGATTTGCATTCAATTTTGTGCATTCACAGTATTTAAAATATACAAATGTAGTGTCTACATGTATGCAATGTCAAAATATACATGTATATTAGCATTTATTCTACTCAGTTGCATACATTCATCTATAATATTTATGTTTTTGATTTTATTTTGTAATCTAGCTCCAGTTAGTATGAAGGGTAGAGGTCTGCATGGGCTCATGCTTGGCCTGTAGGCTTAGGCCAGGCCAGGTTGAATTTTAAAGATACTACTTCAGGCCAGGCTGGGCTCAGGTCAAGTTTTTGAAAAGTCAGACCGAGTAAAAGTAAATAAATAAAATTAAAATTTAAATAGAAAATGTTGAAATTACATATGAAACAAAATTTTCAATAAGCGAATGAAAGTCTCCCCCTGTCCCATATTAAGTAATAAATGTTTTACTCTATACAGAGATCATAGATGGGTAAATTACAAAAAAAATAATAATTTCAGATTGTAAATTGAAGACTTATTTATTCGAAGACATTTCAAACTCAAAATAAAACTTTGCAACTCTTTGCAACATTCACCTGCTGATTTGAATCGTTGTATGTAGAAGACCCAGACCGTCCGACTCGTCCAGGGGACTAAGAGCACCTATTTGGACGGCCGGGAATCGTTGTATGTAGTATAATTTGTTTTTAATGCCTTAAATGGCAAATTATGATCATGATACGAGATAACACAACAGTGACTTATCTTTAGCCATGCTACAATATATTTAAAAAAAATCAGGTAGGGCCACGTTAGGCTGTGCTTTGAGTGTTTTGGGGCCGGATCAAGCTTGTGTTGTTGTTGAAACCCAGACCGTCCGACCTACCAGAAAGATGTAAGGTAACTGTTTGGACGGCCGGGAAGTGCCACCCAATTTAGACCGGAACCCAGTGGGGGAGGCATCCACAGGGACCGTACCCTCCTTCCCCTACCACCAGCCTCTCGGAAGGACTTTCGGACCCACATGTTTAACGTGATCGTACTCCGCATGAACACGGCGATCGAGCTTGTGTGAATTAGTTTGAAAAATTCTCTAGCTTGGGTTGAGTAAAGATTTTAAAATTAGACCCATGCTGATCTCTAATACAAGGTTCCTAGGAAAATCCTTAAGTATTCCAATAACTTTGTAAGGAAAAGTCAATGAGTGTATATATTAGTCTATGTAGTAAAGTGACCAAACCTGAAAGCATAAGTGATTGCAATACTCCTAGCAATAAAATTTAAAAAGTTGGAATAACAAAATTGGCAAGTAACCAAGGTAGAAGGAAATGTTAAAGTTGTGAAGGATTATCGAATTAGTAGGAATCAACATCAGAAATGCAGGAAATACATATATGTAAGACAATAAATCTGCATAAAAAAGTCATATGATCAGGAACTATAACTCTGTGACATCTGCAATGCTTGTCAAAGTACATTGTAATATTCTTTCTGGAATTCAAATGTGTAAGCTGAATACCCGTTGAAAATCAACGATCTCGCAATAAGCAACCCCTGTATAATGTAAATTTTCGAAACCAAGGTAGAAGGAAATGTTAAAGTTGTGAAGGATTATCGAATTAGTAGGAATCAACATCAGAAATGCAGGAAATACATATATGTAAGACAATAAATCTGCATAAAAAAGTCATATGATCAGGAACTATAACTCTGTGACATCTGCAATGCTTGTCAAAGTACATTGTAATATTCTTTCTGGAATTCAAATGTGTAAGCTGAATACCCGTTGAAAATCAACGATCTCGCAATAAGCAACCCCTGTATAATGTAAATTTTCGAATAATTTGCGTTTCACGTTTATTCTGCGAATCGAATATTTTGATGTGCAAGCATCCACAGGGACCGTACCCTCCTTCCCCTACCACCAGCCTCTCGGAAGGACTTTCGGACCCACATGTTTAACGTGATCGTACTCCGCATGAACACGGCGATCGAGCTTCCCCTTAAGGAAGGAAATATTGAAAAACTTAAGTTGTGCACGTCTTCCTTTCGAACTATCTACCTGTAAACCAAATTAAATTTTCTTATCTCATCCCGAAGTATGCTATTTTATCATTTCACCTTTCGAACGTTTTTCTGTGAAGCATCCCCTTAAATGAACATTTTTGAAAAACTCCATTTCTCTTGGGTTTTTTATCAGATGATTGCCCATGTACCAAATATCAAGCCTCTATCAGATTTAAAAGGATGCATGTCTCATTTATTTGGGAAATTGAACGTTTTGGTGTGTGGCACCCCTTAAAGTAGCAAATATTAGAAATTTGAAATTGCACAATTTCTTTCTTTCAAACTATCTACCCGTATATTAAATTTGAAGTCTATCCTATCGCAAAGCATGCTTTTTCTATCATTTCCACTTTTGAACATTTTTCTGTGTAGCACCCACTTAAATGAACATTTTTGACAAACTGTATTAATCTTCAATTTTTATCAAATAATTATCCCATATACCAAATTTCGAGCCTCTTTCAAATTGTAAAGGAGGTGTTTCTTATTTGTTCATCAAATCGATCATTTACTGTTCGGCACTCCTTACAATAGCAGATGTTGGAAAACTGAAATTGGACACTTTCTTCCTTTCCAACTATCTACCCGTACATCAAATTTGAAGTCTATCTTATCGTGAAGGATGCTTTTTCTGTAATTTCACCTTTCAAATGTTTTTGTGTGGAGTTCCCACCCCCTTAAATAAACATTTTTTAAAAACTCTATTCTTCTTGGATTTTCTATCAGATGATCGGCCCATATATCAAATTTCAGGTCTCTATCACATTTTAAAAAGGGCGTTTCACATTTATTCTGAAAATCGAACATTTGGGTTTGCGGCACCCCCTAAAGTAGAAAATATGGGAAAACTTAAATTGCACATACTCTTCCTTTCGAACTATCTACCCGTACATCAAATTTGAAGCCTCTATCCAACTCCGAAGCATAGTTTTTCGTCATTTCACCTTTCTAATGTTTTTCTCTGGAGCACCCTCTTAAACGAACGTTTTTGAAAAACTCTTTTGTCTTGGATTTTTTCATCAAATGATTAGCCCATATATCAAATTTCAAGCCTTTATCAAATTTTAAAGCAAGCATTTCTCATTTGTTCGGCAAATCGAACATTTTAGTGTGGGGCACCTCCTAAATTAGCAAATATTGAAAATCTGAAATTACAGACTTTCTTTCGAACGATTTACCCTTACACCAAATTTGAAGTCTCTATCTCAGCTCAAAGTATGCTTTCCTATCATTTCACTTTTTGAATCTTTTGGTATGGAGCACCCCCCCCCCCCCCCCCTCTGTACAGAACATTTTTGAAAAACTCGATTTTTCCAGGAGATTTTATGGAACAATCGACCCATGTACCAAGTTGCAAGTCTTTATCTACTTAGGAAGCACCTGAAAAAGGCATGACAGACACTTGGCAATTAGTATATATAGATTGTTGCTAACAAAGGACATTTTGAGCAGACTATACATTAGATTACTGTGTACATAAGTGTTGCTATTTATTATTTTAGTACTAGTGGGTGCCCGTGGAAAATCATTCAAAACTTTTATGTGTTGTATTTCAAGGAATTTAAATATACTGAAACCACACCTCATTAATCATTCAGGAGGGATTGTGATATTATAGTACCTGGTTGCTAATCCCTCCTGAATGTTTTTTCTTGCTAATCCCTCTACCAATAAGAAGTGATTAGGAGGGATTAAACACATGAAATGCAAAGTTTTTTTTTATTATTATTAGTCTCCACCTAAGAGGACTAATCCAACTGGCCTCTGGAGTTATTTTATTACTCACACTTCAAATTATATTTTTTATTCTGGGATAGGACAGCAATTTGCCAATAACCATACTGTATGCAATAAATGCCTTGTGTAATAGATTTATAGTCGATTCTTACTCACTAGACAATGCTCTACCATTTTTTTCACCTATCTTGCTTTGTTGCCTAGATAATTATCCTAACTTTTTTAATTCTCCATTATGAAGTGCTGTAATCACTTGTATTCTTTCAGCCAAGATCACTTTACTATAGGTATACACTCATGGACCTTTCCTTACAAACTTATTGGAGCCCTGTATATTTAATCATATAATTTTCTGTCTATTAATGTAAATTAAAAGAATGTTTGTATTTCAATCTTGCTCTTAATTCAACAGGATGAAGTTCCAGTTGATGAATCTCAAGATGAAGTGGAATCTGATTGTGAAGAAAAAGAAAAAAACACAGTATCTTCAATACTTTATGAAGAAAGTAAGTTTTTTTTTATTTCATTTGTAAATGATATCTATCTGTAATTCTCTTAATCTTAAGTGATTAAATATTTATTATCACTATTCCATCAGGTATAAATAGTTCTAAATAAAGATAGAACACACAGATCTAATTAATGTATAATGTAGTGCATATTTTTGTATGTATTATAAAGAAAACAAATTACTTCAAAGAAATATATATAAAACGAATAAACCTGTAGCCATTAGTGAACTTATCTAATATTTTCCATCCAACACAGGCATCCTATCAGAGAATCAACAGAAATTAACTATTAATTCATAATGTATTGAATATAATTGTGTCATTTTTGGAATGTTTGTTTATGGTGCTGAAATAGGTAGAGTATAAAATTTTCAAAAAGATAGCTTAAAATAAATGGTGAGAACTCTGTTGTTTATTGTAGATAGATGTGAAACATCACTGCTTTAGCATGCTTCAAATGGAAAAAAGTAGATGTATGTTGCGTTTGATGTTAGTACAAGATACCTATTGAAAAGTTTTGATATTTTTTAGTTTATTTATTTAATATACGATTTTGATAAATTAATAGAATGCAGTTTATTTCATCTGAATCTAATCACAAGCGATGAAGTCAGTGACAATGAATGAATTGAGTAATATGACATCACTTCTGTTAAATACTTCCATTTCATCTAAATCATATTTTTTTTTTCAATATTTACCTGTACCCCACACCCTAAGATGTTTTACATAAAAAATTCACAAAAGTCGAAAGTTGAAAAAAGAAGTCTACTATAGATTATTTTAGATTCAAGTATTTAAAAAGTCATCTGCAAGTTATTATTGTTCAACCACCATTCAGATTCTTTATTCAGAGTTATACAGACAAATTCCTAAAAATGTGAGATGGTCAATGTCTGCTATGCAGGTACAATAGGTGAAGAGACACTTCACATATTAAAAAGTGAAATGAATGAAATTTATTTCTACAATATACTTTAATGCACATTTCACTATTGCACACACTAAAGAATACAAATGTTGCATTGTAATTTTGATTGTGACACAAATTTCTGCATCTTATTGCAAATATATCAGAAAGTAAAATTTTGGTGATAAAATTTGTCACCTCTTCATTCGTACACCCTGTGGACATCACACATGTTACCAGCTTATGGATTTCACAAGGTAGCAAATGTCATTTGCCAAATACTTCATTAAATAGTAATAGTTTTTCTAAATATGTGATAAAGCTTCAATTTAGCAGTTTGTGTTCCAGTAAGTTCTGATATTGCTTTCATTGACCACACATTATTTGGCTACTTTCCATATTATCCTAGGAAAACAAAACAACAACTAGAGATTATAAAATGTTTGTTTTATTGTGTGTGCTTTTATCCTGTTATATCTTGGGCTGTGGAATAAAATTATGTTCTGTTACTGATATTTTGTGCAATTTAGAGGCACCATTTTCTTGCTGGCGAGATAATGATAAAAGTCTAATAACATGTGGGTAGTGTCAGATTGAGAATTTTAGTGACCTTTGGCAAACAAAATTTTAGGGCTCTCTTTCTTAAACAGTTCATTAATTTAAATTAACAGAAATACAAGTTATGCCTTAAAATAATGTACATGAAAAATAAATATTGTTGATTAAAAATAAAATCAATTACTTTAAAAATATAATTTTATGGGTTTTTTTAAAGCAACAACAGTTATAAAAATACAGCAAATAAATTACATAAAATGAAGATAAAAGATTTTATTTTATCTGTTTTCCTGTAGCACATCACATGTTTCTAGAACCACGAGCAACCACTGGAGATGTTTTGCATCTAGAGGCATATAGTAACATAACGAAAATAAAACATATATCTGTTAATTTAATTTTAGTTTACTTGTGGATGCCACTCCTTGCTTTTCATTACTAACAGTCTGAGGAAATATTATATAAAATATTCAGAATAACTTAACTAATTGTAGGATTAAAAAAAATAAAATGACTGTGCATAGTTACAAATGACTTTAAACCCGTTCATGACCACAACTGATAGAAATAAGTGCTCCCACCTGCCTGTGCTTTTCAAGGAAGAAGTGTCACTACTGGACCATGAGGTTTTCTTACTAAGCCTAATTCATTAAAAAAATTAGTAGAAAATCGATATTTATATGTATTGACTTGATTTTTGTATATATTATGAAGTTGATACTGAAGATTTATTACATAAAAAGTCAATTTTATATTCCCAAGAATATACAATAAAATTGTTTTATATTCCTTTGAATAAACGACTAAATTCAAATTATATATTTACATAAAAAAGGAGCAAAATTGCATGTACAGTGTTTAAGAGTAACAATACAAACCTTACTTATAATATTTATCCAATATTATCAAAGTTTTTGCTGGTATGAAAGATTTCAAAACATGGGTCAACACAAAGTTCTACATCACACACTTTACATTTATAATAAGAGATTTTTAGTGTTTTCCTTTTGTGACACTTTTTGAACAGATTAAACATCTTGTCCGAGATATTCTACCATTTTTATCTATGTAAAATTTTGAAAAATGTTGACCAATCAAACAAAATTGACAGTTTCAGCTGATTTTGGTGCAATTTTTACCAATTTTGATTGCATATGGAATGACAAAATTTGGTGTATTACACAGGTTCTAAATTCCAGAGCTGATAAAATCTCATCCTTAATTTTTGTAAATAATGCATTTACATTTAAAATAGCCATGTCCAAAAATCCGAAAACAACTTTCGGTACCATTTTACAGTTTTTTGGAAGGCAGGGTAATAGTGTATGACAGAATCTCCTGTATCGACGCCATCCATGTTTTTGTTATATTGCACCACACATTTCAATAATATTATGGAATTAATAGACATATCAATAGTAATTAATATACATATCAATAATATTATTGCTGAGAAATAGATTTTAAAAATATAATCCCTTTTCACTATTATACACTGGACAATAAGAATTCAAATTACGTCTAACATATGTGAATCCAACTTCAAAAATGCAGATAAGAACATCAAGAACTCCCCTCCCTATTCTGTAGTTCAGAAGATGAATAAAGTAATTAATGAGAGAGAAAGACCTTTTAAAACACATGTGCACTTTTTTAAAGAGCAACTGTACAGATTTTTTTACATCAGCGTTTCATCCCATACCCACCCATCCATCGAAATAAACCAGAACTATTGCCACTTTTCTGAAAGTTAACATGTGGCCGTTGCCCTAGTGGCCGCCTAGTTGCATAACGGCCCTAGCATGTGGCCGTTGTGAATTTTATGGTAAAGTAATTCCATCTAGTACCATTTAAAAATTCCAATAAAACATTTCAACTCTTTGTAACGAATACGTCACATTGGTCCGATAGGCACATTTTCCATGTGTCACGGGGAAGACACGGTACGCTGATAAGGGGAAATTGCCCTGTCGCACCAGCGTTATGCTGCTGCCTAACTGTTTAATAGTGCTACAAATTTTTAAAATATCTTCAATGTAGACAATGGAGCCATTCAGCATTATCTTATAATGTCAAATTGTCTGGCTTCAAAAGTCTCACTTATAACCAAACATTTTGGTTTGCATAATTGACAGTCCATCATAATTTTTCCATTATCGTCAATATATATCATTTAAAAATATTTTCTATCTAATATGACAGTTTCAAATTTGATGAAATATATTTAGAGTATTTTAAAAATACAAAATACTTTAAAAATGCATTTTTGATACATTACTAAAATACTTTAGTTTTTCAGTTTAAAAAAAAATGCAAATGTATTTTGAAAATGTATTTCAAATGCATGTATTTTCAATACTGCCCAACTTTACTTTCAGGTACATATTTACAACAAAAATAGTGTATACATATTTACATTAAAACATTTAAAATCTAAATAATGATAGTCAAATATAATGAAAGTCTCAATGATAGCTTCAGTATTATTGGTATGAAGTCGGTTCTCTTTACCTCCATGATTATAGCTCTGAACAATAAATTTGTGACATCCATTAAATATTAATTCTTTTGAAATGGCAACAGCATATTCAGCAATGACAGATTAGACTTCGAAGAAAAATGAAAGAAAATAAAATTTTTATACAAAAATAGTGCAGAAGAATTTTTACTTAAAATTGTATAAAAAATATAAATTTTTATCTGAGACTGTTGTATTTTGTCATGTGTAGTTTCTTATTACTGTTACCAAAATAAGAAACTACACATGGCAAAATAGTCTAAATCATCATGCAAAATTGCAAGTAATTTGATGCCATATGTGGTTTGCTGTCAACCAGAAATTCACTCTATTTTAAAAGAATTTTGCCAGAGGCTGCACCATGTTTTTTTTTTATATATATATAGAGAGAGAGATAGAGACTTTTACAAAACATTTTTTACATAAATATGTAACTTTCAAGTATATATTTGCAACAGGTGAATATTTTTGATATATATTTTTGATGGTGCCATTTAATTATTATTTCTTTTGAAATGGCAACAGCATTTTCTGCAATGAAAGATTAGATTTTGTAGAGAAATGGAAGAAAATATTTTCATACAAAAATAGTGTTAAAAATTTTTTGCTTTAAAATTATATTAAGAATAGAATTTTTTATCCAATTGTAACCAAAATAGAAGGAGATATTTGTATTCTAAACCATTATGCGAAATTGCAAATCATTTGATGCCATAGGTCCAGCACTAGCCTCAACAGAAAATCTTTATTTAAAAGGATATTGTCAGGGGCTGCACCTAGTATTTTTTTAATATGAAAAAAATATAGGCAAAGCTGAATAATGGATTCTTTTTAACTTTCTTACAAAAATGGTTATTCAAATCAAAATTGTTCTGAACAAACTGTCACCCAACTAAAAGGGCTTGCAGATGCCAACTAAAAGGTTAAAATTCTATGGCGGGCTCAGGAGGCATTTGCCTGATAAAGTTGAAAACTCTAAAGAATTAAATTGTACAACAAAAAACAATGACATGTCAAATTTTATGTCGCTACAATTAGTGGAACTTGGTTTGTTAGGGTCTCAAACATTTGAAATATGATAAATACATTAATACTCCATTTGAAGTTAAATATAAGATTGTAAACAAGAAAGATCAATCATGCTTAAAGCATTGATTATGAAACACTTTCCAACTTCAATGCAATTTTATTTAAACAAGTCTAAAATGCAATACATTCCTCGGTAATATTTTGAAACTTATCACAATACTGCATTAATTTATTGTATTTGAAAACTTAAACCTTCATCGAAAAAAATGAACTTCATTCAAATGACGGCATTGAAATATAAATTGCCTGGTTTAAACATCTCTAAAATGTTATACATTCCTCGGTAATAGTTTTAGAATTATCATAATACTATGATAATTTATTATATTTGAAAACTTCATCGAAAACAACTGAAATTAATTCAAATTACGTCATAGAAAAAATAACATGCCTGGATCTCTATAAAAACAGGATTTCATTCATAACTTTCTTCCATTCATCACAATACTATAATAATTTATTTTATTTAAACATTTTGTTTAAGACCATGGAGCTACAAAAAATTAAACTCTATGCTTGAAACTTCATTAAAAAAAATCGTCCTTCTCTTTATGAAATCAATTAATATTTCATTCATATCAGCCATGCAGACTCCATGGACTAAATTATTTTGTGTTAAAAAAATACAGGAATTCTAATACAACTCATTCTATATATTTTGCTGTTTACATTTTACATAGGTGAAAAATAGGCTTAGTTGTGGGAATAATCAAATTTAGATGAGCATTTAAACTCAAATATATTGTCATTGCGTTGTTTCAGTATGTAGATGCACAGAATTTAAGCAAAAATAAAGTAGTTTTAGGATGGATACAACACTCAATATTACCTTACACCTTTCTGGTAGGTCGGACGGTCTGGGTCTCAACAACAACACTCAATATGAATTAAAAAAAACTTAAAAAAATCACGATTTTGAAACAAGATGGATGCCATATATCATTTTGAAGTGGGTCATGTGATCGTTTCATATCATGGTCACGTGATCATTTCATATAAGATATGTAATTATTTTAATTTTTATTTAAAAAACTACTGAATATATTTCGCTGAATTTTTTTTTATATATTTTATGGAACAATTTGAATATTACCTAAAATTTTCGAAGCAATTTGTGAATTTTAAATCTGCTTAAAAAATGTTTGAAAAATTAGGTCCCATAGGGCTCAATGTATTTCATTTTTTCGACCCGGATTCAATCCAAAACTAATTGGGTGATATTATTCATTTATATGCCCATAGGTTCTACAGACCGTCTGAACAACATACTAAAATTTCATTTTGATTAAGTCATTTTTACGGCAGTTATCGTGCTAATGGACAGACAGACAGACAGACAGACAGAACGAACAAAGTCATAAACACTTTTCAACTTTGTTGTAAAGTGTTAAAAAGAAGATAAACGTTCGTTTAAAATAAAATTGACAAATTGTACTCATAAAATGAACTTGTTACAGAGAAATGTATATATTCCTCATACAAATAAATTACAGAAAAACTCAAATTTTATTATAAAATTGTTAATGAAAAATGGTTGTATTGTGTTATATAATTAGCTTATTTACTAATACGATTTAATTTGCATAGCAAGTATTAAAAACCTAGATAAGTAGAAGTGGCCAATTTTTAATTTGGAAAAAGTGCTATAAACTTGAGAGTACAAACTAAACAAATAGATTTAAGGTATAGAATATTTATTACAATTATATTTAATTATAATTATATTGTATTTTGAAAGTTTTGAATTAGACTTTCAGGAGCTAGACAGGTTTTGTGCAAACAGCGCAGGATATCAAAGTGTGAAATCAATGTTTTTATTTTAGTTTTTGAGTTCATATGTAGTTTAACAGGGAATACTTTACATTTTACTCAGATAAATGGCATATGGTAAAGTAAATGTTTTATAACTTGTAAACAGTGAAATGACAGTGTTTAAGTAATTGTTTTAAATGTTTTTTTTATATAAACCCAGTCTGCTTAAAATTTATAAATCTAAACCTCTCCGATCCTGTCTCATTTAAAATTTGTAAAACAGAGGTAGGACCCATGCAAATCTCTACTACTTGGGTGAATAATTTTCTCTTCCCTTGACATAGAATATGAAATCAGTTGCAATAATATTTTATATTTATGTAATTAAAAAAAAATCTTTTACAGAGCTCAAAGCATTAAGCAATTCACAACTAAATGAAGTGTACCTGGAGTTAGAGAGAATGATTCAAGAAAATTCAGAAGTTTTAATTCAAGAACTCGCTCTAAGAGATGAACTTGAATTTGAGAAAGAATTGAAAAACACTTTCATCTCATATTTACTCACGATACAAAACAAGAAAAGACAACACAGCACGGAAAAGAGGAGAGGGCGTTCATCAATGGGGAACAACATGGAAGCAAAAGTGAGTTCTCCACTTTGATATTCTTAAAATCCCTTTTATAGTAAAATCCTGATTTAAGTTTTTCTGTTCTGTACATCGTTCGACTTCAATCCCAATAATTTCATATACAATAATGTGTTTCCCATATAATGCATTCTTTCAATTTTAGAATTTTTTTCATAATGCATAAAGTTTTAATGTCAAATCAGGTTTTTAAAAATTTTTGGTTTTAAAATCATATAAATGCTACTTATTTCTGACCGAGAAAAGTATCTTAAACTTTCAACTAAGATGTTTTACAATGTTATGATGTTGCAAATATGCATATCTTAGAGGTCTAAAAGTCTTGTCACATGGAATGTTCATCAGAGATAATAATGACGGTGAAGTTTCGGAATTTATGCCAATATTTGTTGTGGCATTAAACATTAAATGGATGTAAATTGATGTAAATATTTCCTTGATTGCAGTTTAAAGAAAATCACATGTAAAGTCTTTCTGTTTTTAAATATGATTTATTCACACAAAAAAATTAAAACAGAAAGCAATCCCACAGTGTTTATTGTATGTGACACTAGTAGTATTCTTGAATTCATTTATAAATTTAATGTGTGTTCCATGATGTTTTCTTTCAACCTTGGTTTTATACTTTTCAATGTCATGCAAATTTTTATTCTGGTTATTTGGCTGTCTTTAGATGTGAGGTAATAACTTTTGCATAGATAGACAACTAGCACAATTTTGATCCAACAACTCTCATGAATAATGTCCATGTATACAACTTCAAAAAAAATCTGATATGGGCAGCATATGACTTTCCCTACAGACTCATATTCAAGTTCTCTTTATTTCTTCAATAATTCATTACATTGAGTTTAATTGCACAAAATAACACCCTTAATTGTTTTAAATTACACTGAATTTGCCCTTTTAATTCAATTTTCATTTTGTACTTTGATTTATTTTCAAAGGTTGCTTGGCAAAAATGCAAAAAAACTAAAATATCTCAAGAACAGCTAGTTCTAGAGTAATGGGCTTGGTCATATTCTATTCGTCGTCAAAATTTATGTATAAAATAAGCATTTAATTAATATATTTGATCATACACAGTCTTTTATTTTTAAATTTAACAATTTTTGTCGGCCATTTTGCAAAAAAAGGCAGGATTTTTTTCAAATCGTATCAAAATCTAATCAGCACCAGATTAACCTACAAGGGGTTTATCTACTAAATTTTGTGAAATTTGGTCTATTATATTTTTCAGCTAGAGTGGATACATGCAATTTTTGCTGGCCATTTCGCAAAAAAGGCGGGTTCTTTTATCCTGAATCATACCAAAATCTAGTCAGCACCAACAGCATTCACAAGAAACTTACTTACTAAATTTTATGAAATTTGGTCAATTAGTTTTTCTATAGAGTGGATACAAAATCTGCACAGGCAGACTGACACACACACAGACGTCACGCTAAAAATACTTTTTTCATGTTCTAGAGGTCCCAAAATGTGTAAATCCGTTGAAAACTCAAGCTAAAGTGGATACAGGCAATTTTTGCTGGCCATTTCGCAAAAAAGGCGGGTTCTTTTATCCTGAATCATACCAAAATCTAATCAGCACCAACAGCATTCACAAGAAACTTACCAAATTTTATGAAATTTGGTCAATTAGTTTTTCTATAGAGTGGATACAAAATCTGCACAGGCAGACTGACACACACACGGACGTCACGCTAAAAATACTTTTTTCATGTTCTAGAGGTCCCAAAATGTGTAGATCCGTTGAAAACTCGAGCTGCGATTTTTGGCACAATTCCAATACTTTGACTATACATTACCATGTATTGCAGGGAAAGTAATAAACATAAAATACAACTTATCAAACTGTGTATGCAGTTTGTATTCGACCATAATCATTAAACTCATCCTATAAACTATTAATTTACACCACATATCCAAATTAAAATTAATCCTGTAAAATTTGAGAAGAGTTCTTATCAGACAATGTATGTCATAAACGGAAGTGCAGCACATGCTACTTTTATCAGACTATGTTCAGCAATACGCATCTTGTGAAACATTAATTTACACCACATTTTCAAATTTCAAAAAAATTAGGAAGGTTTTAAGAAAGTTACCTTCAGACAAACAGACAATTTCAACTTTTGTTGAGTCCAACTTATTGACTAAATTTCTTACTTTTGGGTCCAAGTCAAAAGTAAGACTCTTAATCAGTTTGTTTTCTCACTTCAATTTGAGAAATTCATTTTTTTTATCAATGTAAATAGTTTTTTTAATATTTATGTGCCATACAAATGTATTATTTTTCACTTTTTCTGAATTTGCTGATGAAAAATAGATGGATTATGTCGAAATCAAGACCACTTATTAACAGGCATTTTAAATTCCTTAAATCATATGTATTTTAATTGTGATGTGATATTTCAAGGACATGATAAGAGCCATATTTATTTTAAGATACATGTAAGATAATACAACATGCTTTGTAGAAAATTGGTTTAATCTTGTAAGAATAGAATGTTTATTTTGTTTGAAATTTTAATGTGTACAGATCAAGTATGAGGGTTAGTTGGTGAGCATAGAAAACTAGGAATAGGACTTCTAGTTCAGTATAAATATCAATAACATTCTTTAGATTAACTAAAAGTTTCTGTATAGCTTAATTATTTTCAACTTGAATTACATTTCAAAATAATTGTACTGTATATTTTTTGTCATACTGGGCATGCACTAGGTTTGTTCAATATTTAAATTTCAATGTACAAATTTTATATTAGTCTGTGTTTATTGGTATAGGTTATTAACAATTTACTTTTTAAAATGAAAAATTCAATTTTTTACTATTTTAGTTCCTGACGACTGTCATTCCATACAGTGTAGAAAATGGACCACCAGATAACCGAACACTACAGATACTGATAAAGAGTGAGTAGTAGATTTTATATAAAAATCTTAATTTTTCTTAAATTCAAACTAATATTTATCTACTCAAGTTAGTTTTCATAAACACAGAATTTGGAGGCAAAATTCGATGTAGAACAAACAGTGCATTACTTTCAAAATAAATATATACAGTCAACCCTTTGTTTAACAAAGTCACAAAATCTTGTCTAAAATTTTCTTTATTGGAAAATTTGTTAAACAGAGATTGGCATTTATATCAATCTTTATGGAATATATAAAGCTAAAGATTGCTATTAACAGTTTCAATTAATGCATGTATGGGTATGTTTTGTATACCCATTATTCTTTGCATGCTTAAAATGCAAATCTGAAATAATTATTTTTCTGACAGTTAATTGTCTACTTTATTCAATAAAAAGTACATTGCTTGAATGTGATTCAATTAAGAAGTGGGCACTGCTGTTAATTAACATTTTTGTTGGTTAACAGAATACCAGCCTAATGCAGAATCTGTTATATCTTATGAACGACTCAAACTAGTATTGTGCTTCCACTGCATATACCAGCATCCCATGAACTAATTTGGCACTCTTCAGCATAAAATAGCTGGTACTTGCAGTGGCAGCAAAAAAGATCTTTATTTCTTATAAATAATTATGTATTAAACAAGTGGGAAAAAAATCAATTGGAAGAATGTGCTGTATCTTGAGAATAGCACTTCCCAGCATTATAAAATTGACTCAAGATTCCCAAAGTCCTTGAAAAGTGCTTGTATTTTATTTTAGTTTTTAAGGGTTCTTCATGAAAGTGCTTGCATTTTATTTCAGTTTTCAAGAGCCGTTCTTGAAAGTGCTTCAATTTTACAACAGGTCAAAGGAGGTCCTTGATTTTTATTCTTTTACTTTAAACTTTCGATTTTGTTGCACAACTTTACCTCAGGCTCTGAACATCCAAGTAGTACTGTGTAACAATTGGCATTTATTCTCTGGCATCATTTGAAATGTGAACCAAATGTACAAAACAGTTTTTCCCTCTACATTCCAATCCTTTGAAAGTTCTTTGTTATGTGGTGCTTGAAAATAAAATTTAGGTGCTTGAAAATATTTAAAAAGGGCTTGATTTTTATTTGTAGAAAACTGTGTGAACCTTGTGACTTTATTTATTTTCTAACATGATATTACTTGTAGAATGAAATTTCATTTATAGTAAATTGTAGTTTTTAATGTTATTATTTTCATTTTATAATTTGAAATGTTGTCAGCTATACAGTTAGTTTTTTTTTTTTTTTTTTTTTTTTTTTCTGAAATTGTTCAATTTATTTCAAAAGTGTCCTGCTGTCAACTTGCACACATGTACATGCAGATATCCTTTCAAGCATTTTTTATTTGTGTTGCGTAATACCCCAAAGCAGGTCCCCCACATCAAATTGTGGGACAGGGTACCAGGTAAAGCCATGGGCCCTCCCCCCCTCCCCCATATCCAACGCATTTTCGACACACTTAACTGTAATAAAATACGTTTTCCTTAATCTTTTTAGATAATTTTAAATTGCATTCTCTAGTTACAAAATAGTAAAACACAGCGGTAATAACAATCACTTAAGAAACAAAAAAGTAAATGTATATTCATCAATAAAGTAAAAAAAAAAAAAAAAAAATCTATCCAAAATATCTTCCAATATCATTATTTGATCAATTTGATCAACTTTTATTCCTATTGCCACTCTTTTAATAAAAGCAGGATAAGATATTTTGATTTTGTGTATCAATCGATTTTTCGCATCAAAATCTCATGCAAAGTTTCTGGTTTTTGCGATAAACGATTTTTACTTTCCTTTTATACATAGTATAATGTATAAGGAAAGTATTGTAACGAAGTCGAAAATTTGAATTCGCATTTTTAACGGGAGAGCACGTTTCAAGCAACCCTGATCACGAATCGAACATTTTTGAGGTGATGTCTGTGTATGTGTGTGTGTCAGTGAGTCTGTGCAGATGATATCTCACGAACGAATGGAGCAATTCGAATGAAATTTGGTACAAAACTTACAATCCGTGACTAATGAAAGTCAATTGGTTCTAAACACAATCGAATGTTCAGAACTTCCCTAAATTTTCGAGTGAAATTTTGAAAAAATCATCAAAAAATCAAAACTTTAAATAAAGTTACGCAAATAGATATTTCTTATGCGATTTTCCCTCAGAAAACGATTGAGATAAACTTTAAAAGCTAGCATGAACCGTTCTTGAGATATTGCATATTTTTCAAATACATTTATCAAAAATCCCATAAATTAAAAAAAATATTTACTGTTGAGAAACATGTTCACTTTTCATATGTAATATCATGCGATCAATTGGGTGACATCATTTTCGTGGATCTGGTTTGTTCCATTCATGAGAAATGATACTTTGAGTAGTACTTTTGTATTTTAACGCCAATAGTTATTTATCTGCTACAAGAATAACCTATTTCTCCGTCCATAAAGCTTGGAGAAATTTTGGCGACTTTTTTAAATGTTGCCAAATTAACGAAAATCTCGTAAAATGGATAAAAGTGACGCTAAATCAGTGAAAATAACGACTAACTGACGAAAATTCAATATCTTGGAAAAAATAGAAGTATCTACTATAAGAATAACTTTTTTTTTTTTTTAACAGTAAAAGTAGTAAATTCATTGAATTATATTAAGGAGAGTCATGTGCTGCCCACATCAGATTTTTTTAAAATAGACAATAGCAGTTTGGATCTTCTATATCAGCTGGTCTCTATTTCAGCACACCATAGAGATGTCAAACAGTTAATTTTATTTAATATAAGAAGGTATGTATTCTGTAGCGGGAAATCTAAGCTGCGGACAGCGAAGGAATTTGATAGCTACTTCATGACCCGGACAAATACGACTCAGCGAATTTTTTTTACTCGTATTAGTTTTTTAGTTATTTTATATTGAAGTTTTTATTTTAAGTATTTTAGTTATTTTATATTGAAGTTTTTATTTTTAGTTATTTTATATCAAATCGGTTCTTTAGCGATCTAAAATTTTGTCACAGAGTGTCTATTTTAACATCATCAGAAAGATCGAATAACGTTCTTTCCAATGATATTTGAACGAATTGAACCAGTAGGACAATTCCTTATGTTTATTTATTTATTTTAAATACATCGAAATGTGTATGTTTTAGATTATTTGATACTTAATTATGTGTGTATATATATCTTCGTACTCTAACGAAACATTTTTTTTTTTAATTATTAGATTATTTTAATTTTTGAGAATTTTCAAACAAACGCATAAAAATTAAAATTGTAGGTATCGTTGATAAAGTGAATATCTATTTTTCTCTCTGGTAAACGTTTGAGTGCATGCCCGTCAAAGCCTTGGAACTCACGGTGTGGTTTAAGCCAAGTCTTCTCTCCTAGAGAAGGGATTCCAATTTGTTTCTTTTATTTATTTATTCTATTTTCCTGCTTTCCACGGTTGCGAAACGAAATGAGGAAATGAATTGGGAAATGAGGCGGTTTGAAGGCGATATGGAAATTGAGTGGTTTTATCTGTAAATGTATTATTTAAGTATTGGAAGCTTATTTAGAGCCCGGGATTCTAGTAGTATGTAAATATCCAACCGGAGAAGAAAAATGTCCTATTTGCATCCTACGATCTTCTGATATGATTAATTTTGTAGTATGACAAGTATCTGAGACCTATCTCCCTTAACTATCTTTAATTGTATGTTCAACAATACATCTGTTGTAAAAATTTCTTCAACTATTATGAGTTATTTGATAATTTGGAAGAATCTGCAACTTTTCTGTAAATTTTAATTATTTTATGTACTTCTCAGAGAACGATAAAATTATCCATAGATCCAATAACTAAAACATCTGATGTATCTAACATAAAACATTACCAGCAAATGAATATATTTTGATATCCATAAACAATAAAAAATTAGAACTTCTTATGATTCGAATTCACTGCAAATAAATGGACACCGATTAAAATCAGTATACCTAACACCGATTAAAATGAGTATACCATGACACCGATTAAAATAAGTGTACCTAATCACGTGGAAATTGTTTAACTCTCTTGAGAGATATTACGCTCTTTGTGAGGAAAGTAAAATTTCTAATTTCTCAAAAGTGGTTTGTGATAAATCCTAAATACATTTTCAATTTATTTCCGTAAGTACTTAAAGTATCCACGCAATTGATAATAAATATCATATTTAACTTTTTATAATTTTTTAACACAGATAAAAAAAAAATTTATATCTAGAAGACGGTAAATCCCGTAAATGATGTCATTTGCTTTTTAAATTAAAAAATTCAGTATTAAATAGCCATTTCTGTACATATATTATATGGATAACATTATTATTTTGTGTATTTTCAGTTTTAGAAATAAATATTTGAAAAAGCCTTCTCTTGGTCTGACCTCACTGAAAATCAATAGGATTGTTATGTTTAGGCGATAAAATAATCGTACGACATTTTGTTTGATTATTTCAATTTGTTCGAAAGATATTATACTCCCAGATATTATTGAGTTACTGGTTGTTTTTTGGGTGTTTTGAATGACTAAATCCATCCGAGAGTTTTATACAAATTTCAAATACACAAATATTTTACAAGAATAATTTTACAAAACTATATAAAATTCTGATAAAATAAATAACGTTCATTCTAAGATCAAGATATTAAAGCAATTAAAAATAATGCTGAATAAATTATAAGAATTAATTTAAACATACTTTAGTATCAACCCCCTATGCTAAACACTATTTTAATTACAAATACTTAATTTAAGCATTTATATGAGTGATAAAATATTACCGACAAATAAATTTTCACCTCCTTATGCTGAGATCTCATCAACACAAACGGAGCAACTTTATTTTCATAGGACCTATTCACATGAGCTTAGAAACATTCTGCTTGATAAAAGGTCTTTCAAAGGTGACCCCAGGATGATATACATTATACAACACTCTGCCTTCAGGCATCTATCCAGAATGTCCTCCAGAACCGCAAAAGAGAGTCCGTAGACTGGACACCCTGATGTGTGATGCTTTGGAACAAGATCTTATCTGTATGGGAGTGGAAAAGACCCCTCTAGACAAAGAAATAACCATGGCACAGTGCTCACTCTCTGTGATATATCTTTTTTTCTTGTCATCAGTTTAGTACTTGTAAATTTCGGAAGCTAAATAACAAACAATTATTTTTATTGCCTTGGGAACCAAAGAGGGCTCTTTGTTGGGAACTGATGCCTTGTAAAGGATCTTAGCCCTCCCTTCAAAGTCGAGCAATTTATGGGAAGTATTTATTGTTTTCTCACGCGGTTTTCGGATCCCTTGTTGATGAGATAGCGTACAAGGCATCTTCTTTGTACGTTAAGGGCCCCTGTCTTTTTTTCTTTTCACTTTTTTGCAACAAATGTGGAATCAAAGAAATAGAACAAGTTCCCTAATGTATCCCATGTTTAATTTCAACAACTCTTAGAAAGCAAACGCAAGTTTTTTAAAAACCCTATCTATTCTACACTTGTAATTTTATAATTGCACAAAATATGCGATATTGTATCATAAAAGAATTTTTATTATAAATTCATATGCACAAACATTAAACATTTTTTTCTCCCGGCACTTTTACGGGCATCTATCGTCCGCCGGGCCCCAGTAACATGGCCCCAACTGACCCCCCCTTTGTGGGGGCCCTGCTAATTTGTATTTGTAATTTTATAATTGCACATAATACGTAAATTTATAAAACTTCAATTAATTTAGAAAAAAATATATATATTCATACACAAATGTATAAAAATTTTATCCTCAGCAATATTCACGGGCCCCTAACAATCGCCGGGCCCCAGTACTGTAGTACCAACTGACCCCCCCTTTGTGGGGGCCCTGCCCCAAAGGTGTATATTCATCATAAATTTGTAATAACATTTTTGACCTTATTATAATATCAAAATTGCCAACGCTTCTTAATTTTTCCAGAAGATCCCCCTTTTTTTTTTATTTGAAATGAAGTTTTCACTGGTAAGGAATAAACTGTGAAAACATTTTTTTTTTCTTTTTACCTTAAAATATGCAGAATATGATAAAAGTTGGGAAATGATCTGTGCTTTGCAAATTGTGAACTTTTGAAAACAGATTATCTGTGAATTGTGTGTTGAAAATTTTGGTTTAATATTATTCATTATGACAAGTGGAGCAGAATGAGATGTGATATTTATGCTTGAGAAAAATTGAGTTGAACACTACATTCCAGATTTTCTTTTTTTCTAGTTGTCTTCTTTTCTATTTTCTCTGAAAATTCAGTTATTGTAGTAGTAAAGCATATTAACTTATTTGTTGTGTATGAAATGGATTTTTTAGTTATTGAAACTTTGCCAAAATATATCAAGTCAAATGATATTTTAGTATAGTACTTATGCTACTTTTCTGTATCCCAAGTTTTATATGTTCATTTTTAAGTTGTATGCTTTACTTTCAGTCTTAAAGGCGATAAATGAGGACAATCCTGCTGTACCAGCTCTTCTAACAGACTACATCTTGAAAGGTATTTTCTTATTCATAACTAGAAAATGTACCAATCATTTTAAGATACAAACCTTTGATTAAAATTACATTGGATCATGCAGCAAATTTTGGAAAACCAGACAACACTTTTGTGATATGCCAGCTTAAAACAAAATAATTTTTTGTACGAGCACAATATAACCTAAGTAAGTGTGCGATATGCATGTAATCTGGGTTCACAACCTTCATTAGCTCAAGCTAAAAACTATTTCAAACTAAGCTGTAGCATAATTCTAGAACTGGCAGGAAAAAGCACTTAAGTCAAAATCAAGGATTTTGAAATATCAAGGAATGAACATTTTGATACTTTTAAGAGAACTTTTTAAAATTTTAATTTTTAGTTTTCAGAATACAGATTGAATTAGAGTTTGCAATATATTTATAAGCTAAATAAGTAATAATTTTTCTTAATTTATATTTTATTACCCCACTGATATCTGTGTAAATTCTATCAGATGTTTAAAGATTTTATTTTTTTAACATCTTGAAAGCCCAACTGACTTGCATATTTTTCCTATAACAAAGTTCATAAATTTCTTAAACCAAATATGTATGATATAAAAAGTTGGAATATACTTATGCGCCTTTTCTCTGCCACCTCTAGAATTAGAAGTTGAAATGTAAACTTATCAAACTAATACATTTTATGATGCTTTCTGAGCAGCTCACATTGAGAAAACAAAACAGCTCTATGAATAACTTAAAATGCAAAAATTAAAGTTCCTTTACCCAAAAGTAAAATTCAAAATATTAAATATCTTGGCAAGTATTGTCATTTGGCGAAATTTGTTATTTTTTTACACAATACTCATAAATTAAAATAATTAGAATGAAGTATTTAAATTCACATAGTTAGAAAAACAATTAATTAAATTCACATAGTTAGAAGAACAATTAATTAAATTCACATAGTAAGAAAAACAATTAATTAAATCCACTACATTTCAAAACAGCATTTTTCTGTCTCAACTAAATGTCTGCCATTTTATAAAATCAATAAATAAATGCGATTTTGAAGCTGAAATTTTATATGAAAAATAAAATGCACAATATTAAATGCTAAATCAGCAAATTTTCATTAGACTCAATTTTTAACACAATACTCATAACGCAAATATAATACCAAATTAAAAAAATTAGCATACAATCTTTTAAATTCGCAAGGTTAGAATATCACATTTTAAACCCTAGTTACTGTGACAGCAGCTGTCTGAAAAATGTACAGAAGATTATAAGCAGGTGTGATGAATTAATAATTTTAATGAAATTGTAGAAAATGGTATAATGCTTGCTCTAAATGTTCATAACTTTTAAATTAATTTGATTTTTTTAAATATTTGCTGAGCTGTGGGACCTGAAATACCTCTGTACTGAATTTTGAGACTGTCCAAAGCTTAGATATTCCACTACAGTACAGATGATACACATATAAATCGACATCTTTTGTTATATAAGATTGCAATATTCTGTAAGATATTGTGTCTCGGCAATGAATGTTTGGCAATGCTTGTTAGGCAGAATTTAAAAACTTTTCATTTGAGCCTCATATGGGACTGATATGAGCCCAGTTTGGCTTTCTAAAGCCTGTGACCTATGCTTGAATTCTCTAACATATATTTTTTATATTGCCTATAAGAATAAATTAAAAGTTTACTTGGGATTTTAAAGGTTAATATTTTTATTTAAAAATTTAAAACATGTTATACAGTTGAGTTGGATTGCTTACTATTGCTTGTTTACTATTGCAAGTATATATATATATATATATATATATATATATATATATACAGTACGCGACCTCTTATCCGGCGTTCCAATATCCGGACTCTCCCAAAACCGGAATACGGCAAAATAATGCCAAATTCTGCGCCAACAAGCGATTATTTGCTAAATATTGCGCCAAATAAAGAATTTTTTTTTTAAATCCCGCTAAATGCTTTTTTGCTTTAATTAGCAATATCAATAAAAAAAAATTCATTGAAACCTACTATTTATATATATATATATATATATATATATATATATATATATATATATATATATATATATTTGCTATTATTTTTTAAAGCTCGATTGACACAAAATTGAGAGTTATATATTCAGCTATGAGAAATTTGAAAATTAGATTAGATTCTGTGCTATGCAACTTGACTACATTAAAAAAAATGTGCATGTTTTATTGATATAATTCAATTATTATCATATTTAGAGAAAAAATTGACATTATACAGAAAACAAAAAAGTGTAGTTCTATGTCAGATGTCAAAATAAGAGGAAGGTCATCGAAACAGCATATCACTAACACATTTGTTTATATATATACAGGGTGTCCAGTGCTATCAGTGCCCAATGGCTATTTCCTCAACCGTTAGTCACAGAGATATACTTCCAATTGCAAAAATGTTTTAAATTTTAAAATCTATTATCTTAGAAACAGTTTAAATCAATAAATGTATTTCTAAAAGAAATACGAAATATAAATTTTTATATGCCGTATTTATATATTGTGTATAACAAAATGTACTTTTTATTGAATAAAGTACTTTTTATTGAAACAATGTCTTTTTACCCCCCCCCCCCCCCCCCCTGTATAAATATTGAAATTCAGTATTCAAAGTATTATGTTTTGATTGCACTTGCTGACATAATGTTGAGAACGAAGAAAAGCGTTTTATCGAATAGTATTTCATTTAGAAGGGTATTATAGTCAGGGCTCGACTAAGATCTTCTGAGGTCTTTTTAAGATCTTTATTGTAAATGAGATAACACATTATCATAAGAGTCGTTTAAGTCAATAAAAGCATTTGTATAAAAATTACAAAATTTAAATTTTTATACGGTAATAGACGAGTAAGGAGACCAGTTGCAGCGTACCTGCAGACGAAAATAAAAAATTACGCACATTAAATCTAAAATAATAAAGGCATATAACACCTGAAAAATAACAGATTTGTAGAGAGTATCTGAATAAGCAGAAATGAAGTATCATGTCTGTGATAAAATGCTCAACAGACAATAAATATTTAACATTTAATTTTCCTTCTAAAACGGTAACAGACGATAAACATTAAATTTTATACTTTGCCAGAGTTGAAAAACTGTTATTTTGTTTATTTTGTTCCTGTTGTTCTAAAGTTTCTGATGCTGTGTTTGCTCGTAGCAGATGTGAAGTGATTAACGAAAAATGTCAATAACAGGCAGTATACTGAAATGGTTGTTGTTGTTGAGACCCAGACCATCCAACCTACCAGAAAGGTGTAAGGTAACTGTTTGGACCCAGTGGGGGAGGCATCCACAGGGACCGTACCCTCCTTCCCTTACCACCAACCCCTCGGAAGGACTTATGGACCTACATGTTTAATGTTATCATACTCCGCATGAACACAGCGGCAGTTGTGGCAGCATGCAAATCCAGCGCGCAAACCACTGGGCTACCGCGCCCAAAATGTGCCAACAGCATGCGGTGTTCCCAGGTGGTCACCCACCCAAGTACTAACCGTACCCGATGTTGCTTGACTTCGGTGATCTAACGAGAACCGGTGTTTTCAGCACGGTAGGGCCTTTGGCCATGTATACTGAAATGGTATTACTTTACGGAGAATTTCATCGGAATAAGCGAGAGGCTGCAAGGCAATATGCTGTGAAATTCCCAAATGAAAATCATCCATCTGCTAGTACTATTTTAAGAGTTGTAAAATGCTTAAGAGAAATGGGTAGCGTTCGAAATCGTCCTAGATTAACAAGAATCATGGACTCAACAATGATCATACCTGTGGAGGATGTTCTCGGATATGCCCTTGCTCATCCACAGTGTAGTGTAAGAAGTGTTAGCGAAGCATGTGGATATTCTAAATATCCACATGCTAAAATAAAAATTTATATTTCGTATTTCTTTTAGAAATACATTTATTGATTTAAACTGTTTCTATGATAATAGATTTTAAAATTTAAAACATTTTTGCAATTGGAAGTATATCTCTGTGACTAACGGTTGAGGAAATAGCCATTGGACACCGATAGCACTGGACACCCTGTATATATATGTATATATAATGAAGGCTAAAGGGAAGGAGGGAAAATGAAATAGGCTGCTCCGGGGAAAAGTGATAAATGTTTTCTCGGAAGAAAGATTCCAGTTTAGTAGCGCTGCTGTTAGTACCGTCCTTATTGTTCCATTCAAATAGCATTAGGTCGATTAGAAGTTTATTTGATTTTATTTATTCCTATAATATCAGTACTTCTATTTTCTCAAAATATGGTTTCTAGTGCATGTTGTTAGTGCTGGTTGTAAATTGGGGTATGTCAGTGACAGAAAAGAAGTTAAAAGTGAAGGTAAAAAACATTCAAAACATTAACATATAACAAATTTGGGACTCAAGATCACAGCTCCGGAGGCCTTTTGGTACATGCAGAGAACTTCCAAACTTTTTACTTTATAAATAAATAATATATTAAGACTTTAAAAGATGTAAATTTTTTAAACTATTTGCACATTTTTTAATTTAAAATAAAAACTAATATTATCTGTTTTCAATTAATTAAAATTTTATTTCTGTTTAAAAAATTTTATCACATACAAAATATAGGCTTATACACCCTTTAAAATTTGGTCGCAGTCTTTTTAAGTCGCAGCCCGAAAGCCTGTACGTTAATCAGGCCTTGTTGTCTAGGAGAGGCTCGTTTTATATGAATGTCTGGATAACCACTGGTCCTAGAAACTGGAGACATGGACTAAATTATATTTTATGACTATCCACAAACTTTCATGAAATTCGGTGCACCAGTTAGATGAGGCCGTAAAAAAAAAGTCATAAAAATTCTCTGTTCCCACTCCCTCAAATCTTGTCTGTGGGAGATTCTTTTTACATAAATGTCTCGATAACCCCAGGTCCTGGAAACTCGAAATATGGATTAAATTTTAAGTAGGGCTATTTTATGACTATCCACAAAATTTCATGAAATTCGGTGCATCAGTTCTCCTGTGATGAGACAAACACACAGGCAGATTTTCAACTTTATTTTTATAAATAACAGCTTACAATTTTTTGTTCCTCGTAACATTTTCCTCTGTTTGCTTGTAATTAATACATATTCTTAAAAACAGTGCATAGATTGAAATATAGATTGCATATTTTAAAATTAATATCCTATTAATAGCAGAGTGCTATCTTTTATAAATACATTCTAAACTGAGTTATTAGAATTCGAGATTTCTGATAACAGATAATATAATGTTACAGGTTTGGATTATTTAAAGGTAAAGGTAATTTTGCAGTGTTTCAAGTTGACAGGGAATCATTTTAATAGTAGTATAGTTGAAACATTCTCAAAAATACAAACTTAAAAGTAAACTTCCTAAAACATTGGTAAGCACATAAAATAAATTATAAATGTGTAATTATTACAAATTATTTTATATGCATATTCTCATTATTTTTATGACAAAAGTTATAGATTAGAATTTCACTGCAAGAAAAATATCAATCAAGAAAATAAAATCTAAAAATATATTAAAGCTAATGTTAGATTTTAATATGTTCATATCTCGAAATTTATACAACTGTATTTTAATATTAATGAGTAAGTGCATTCTTATTAAGTTTTTTCATGACGTTTTGCATCTCTATGAATTATAATTCTATTATAATTCTTAGAGATGAAAAATAAAATTAACACCGTTTGCATTTTTTTTTATTTACTTTCAATATGAATTAAATAAAATATTATTTTAAAACTGAAAGCATTTATTTTAAAACTGCGTATGACAATTGAAAAAAGAAACAGAGAAAATTTAGAGTTTTTAGTTTACACAATGTGCACTAGAGGGTGGTACGATTAGCAGAATTGTGCAGTGCATTGTTTGGCCAGGGATAAAATGCCATTCTTTACTACGGCGTGTCCTCTCCTTCTGTCTAGTCTTTATTATATATATATATATATATATATATATATATATATGTACAGGGGTTGTCCAAAATAATAAAAACACCTGGAAAAAGGAGGTCTTACTCACCTAATAAGATGTTGGGGAACCTTTGGCAGTTAAAACTACTTGAATCCTCCTTGGAATAGATGTGTGCAAGGATGGTTGCATGTGCATTTGACACCATTCTTCGTGCAAAAGCTGCTCAAATTCAGTGAGTTATGCTGGAGGAGGATAATGGGATCTGATTGTATTTTCCAACGCAGACCACAGTGGCTTGATGATGCTTAAATTTGATGATTGTGCAGGCCAGTGAAGGTGTGTAATGCCATCATCATGCTCCTGAAACCATGATTGAACAGTTCCCGCTCTGTGAATGAGGACTTATCATCCTGAAAGATGCAATCCCCTGCAGGAAACAATGTCTGCACCATAGAATGGACATGATCCCCTAAATGTCACTGCGAGTTATCATGCCTTATAAGATGATAATATGACCAACGGAAAACCACTATATCACTGCCCAACGCATTACCGAACCACTGCCATAGTTTATGGTATCAACATGACAGTCGGGGTTGTAAGCTTCTACCAGTGTTTTCCACTCATACACAAGTCCAGAGGTAGAGAATATTGTGAAGGCTGATTTATCAGCAAACAGTACATGTTTTCAGGCATCTACAGTACATGTTTTATATTTCTTGCACCACTATAATCTCCGTTTTGCATTTCCCTGTGACACAAGAGGTTTCGCAATAGCAGCTCTGCCATGAATTTCCTGCTGATACAATTCCCTTCATACCGTATAGGTGGAAACTGGGTTCTGTAGATGCAAAATAAGCTTATCAGTTACTTTTGTCCCAGTGACTTTCCTGTTTGTGGTGATAATCCTCTTTAACCCTTTCACGACGGCAGCATTCCGGAACTGCCGCGGCCCAACGAACGGAGCGCTTTGCTTCCGAACTGTTCCCAGGAGACAGCATTTTTTTTGCTCTAAGCCTAACTCTTGAAAAAGTTCACTAAAAATCACCTATTCAACACAGAAATCTACTTTTTTCAGGAATAAAAGAAATATTTATTTTCTATTTGATGTATATTTTTCATACAAATCTGAATACAAAATACTCGTTAGTTGCTCCCATTCTTTTATCCGAAATAAACGAATAATTTCACTGCCTCTAAACCCCCCCCCCCCCCCCCCCCCCCCCAAAAAAAAAAAAAAAAATTCTCTTATATTCCTATGATTCACCAGCGAAATCAAAGCTGAAATCAAAACAAAACCCAAAACTCAATTATAAAATTGTTGATGCTGTGAGAATTGTTCTGTCTGTTTATATTACAAAATCATGTTTCACCGCTCCAAATGGAGAAATAATTCATTGTATCCTCCTTATGCCAAGGTCATGTATCTGCAAAATACATTGAAGTTAGTTCCACGGACATTTAACGCCATCTAGTAGACAAATTAAAATGTTCCATGTGAAAGCACGCATGCGTGCCACTTGCCGTTTACGGTAAAATTTCCTCCGTCACGAGTGCGTGCGATTCGTCCTTGAATGTAAGTTCGCAGCCGACATGCGGGCGTGCTAATCATCGCGAAAGGGTTAATGTTCTTCTGTCTCGGTCAGTGAGTTTCATTTTTCGTCTCCAATTCTGCTTTGCAGATAATGTTTTGCCATGAACTTTGTATGTTGTCATGACCCTGGACACAGTATCCCCCAATACCCCACCAACTTTGCCATGATGGTGACCGATGCACCGAGTAGATGTTCATATGAAATCTGCCATCTTTGGAATTCTGTCAGGTCACTAATTTTGTTTTCAATGTCCATGCAATTATCCAAAGAAAAACCTCCAATGTAATCGAACGCAACCTTTTGAATATCAGCACACCTGTGAAATAAAAGAATGGGGGAATGAATGGTCCACTTCGCTCTGTTACCAGCATAAACAAACTTATCACTTATATGTGTGGAGTGTCCATTATTTTGGACAATCCCTGTGTATATATGATACTACTAACTATTAACCTTAGTGCTTTTTTGGTGGATTTTATTTTTGAATATTTATATTACCATAATTTCTGGAAGAAAAGGTGTGCAGAAATGAAATTACATTAAAAAAAAGTAAAATAATTAACTTTCAAACTCATTAATACCATGGTTCTTCCAGAAATTATGGCAATTTCGATTTTGCTAAAGATTCTTTAACATAGATTGCTTTCTTTTTAGTTTTATGTCCAACATGAAGTTTGAGTGAACACCTGAAGAGCATCCATGTCTGTTAGCGCATTCAGTACATATTGAAGTAAAGTGGTGTATTTGTGTTGAAACGCAGCCACCTCAGCATTCTCTCACCACCAGTTGTAGTTGATCATCAGTTTCTTGTGAACTGCTTTAAACGGCTGTAGCTCAACGGCTTTAATAATAGATTACTTCTCAGATAATTAATTAGTATAACATCTTGCATACATTGGAGCTTATACTGTTAGAAATTTTGCACCAGTTTTTTATTTGTTCATAAGTACGAAAGTTGTGTACATCATTTTTGTTCTTTCAGATCATAGTAGTAACATGCATATACTACTACTAAATCAGAGTTTATGTGCACTAAAAAGCTGCTAATTTTAAATGCCTTGAGCAAAAGACATCTTTGGCTCAATGCTATAATGCTCGTCTACCACCCTTTGACCTTGGAATTAAACCTGATACTGCCAAGTTAACAAAACTAAGATAAATAGAAGTTTTAGGAAAATTACTAACAGAAAACAATTTTGATAAACGCATCAAGAATAATGCAGCTTTTGCTTATTGCAAGTATGTGTGGACTGGGGCAATTGAATCAGAATTGTTATTTTGACCTTTTACTAGCAGTTGTATGTATATTATATATCAGAGTTTTATGACAGAAAAAAAATTGACCTCAGTCAATCCAGTGACCCATCCCGGTGATTGCACAGGATTGTTCTATGTCTTGTCCACGTATGATTGTGAAAAACTGGATTCTCCAATAATTTAAAGCCTCCCCATGTTATCTAATTTTTATCTAACTAATAAATCCGTAGCCATCAACATAGAGCTTTTCTTCCCCACCTAGCAGAAAAAATAATCAAAGAAATAAATTAAAAAACAATAGCTAATTCAAAATCTATTGCACATAATTATGTAATTTTTAGAACATTTGTTTATAACAATAAAATAGGTTGTGTGCAAAATATTCATACTAGTAAGTTAAATATTCAAAATAATTGGGGCCACCTTAACCTTTGCTGGGACCCCTATGCAAAAGTAAGTTTTAGGACTCGCCATAAAACTTTTATAGTAAAAATGGTGCATTAAGCATGGAAAAAGGGCCCCTAGCATTTGCCTAATTTGACTATAGTTAAAAATAGCTCTGAAACTAAAATAAAAATGCAATAAAAATTCCACTATATACTTTTTCTCTTATGAGCAGGGATTTATAAAATCATCTGCACTCAGCCATCAGTCTGATACCTTATTCTATATTACAGAGATAGTTTTCATATTATATAAGAGATTATAATATTGGTAAGAATTAGACTGCTGATAAAAAGTAAATTCATACCTGTGGATGTTGTAAAATGCATAGTTCTAATACATAAGAAAATCAATGAAAGAAAGAACCTTAAAGAAACAGACATTTCTCTTTTCATGGAGAAAGAAGGATTTTAACATTTGCAAAATGGTTATTTTTGATTTCTTATTTTGAGGTTCTTTTTCATACTTTACAAAAATAGTGACAAACTAAAACACAAAATTAGTTAACTGTAATAGAGCTCTGGCTTTTATGAATAGTAGCTATGATATATTAATGTCACTGACTATTATACATAAAAAAGTATGTTTATTTTAATTATTAGTCTAAATCAATGAAACTGATTTGATTAACCTTAACTTTCAATCTACCCCAATTGTTGCTGTTCAAACCCTGTAATTTGTAAAGTTCTAGCTGTAATCAATTGCTATTTAAGTAATTTTTGCTGTGTCATAAAGCTCTTGTTGTATTTCTATACATGTTCATTAGTTTATGTTCTATTTATATAATTTCTGTATATACACAAATCAGTATTTAGCATAAAAGCATTTGAGAAAATCAATATTTGATTAAAAAGAAAAATGTTATGAATGTTTGTAGTAACATAGTTAATTTAAATAAGGAATAGCATTTTTTTTTCATAAGGAATAGTATTTTTTTTTTCGAAAGTTATTTGAAAAGTTAAATCCTTTTTAAAAATAATTCCATAACTGTAAAATCCTATTTATTTAGACTGTTTCAGTGTAGAATCATAATACTTTTACAAAATTTAGTTTTCTTATTAGATGTCACTGTAAGTTTGGATGGATTTTAGTTTTATTTCGTACGATTTCCTATTCCCTATTAGAAAAGTTTCACAGTATAATGCAAAAAAAAGTTCATCTATGCTGTGTAACTTTACTTTATATTATGGCTGTGTAACTGAATACCCAGAAAAAAAATATGCTATTTCTGAGTATGAAACTTTCTGATTATTTGAATTATAGTTAATACAGGCAACAACTGAAATTCTAATTTGTTCAGATATACATATACAGTAAAACCATGTTTACTTCTTATGCTTGATTTTTTTTGTTTTATTTTTATTGTTTCATTTTGTTCATTAATTATATTTTATAAGCTTATGTGGTATTGTAATGTAATAATTTGCGTAAATATTAAGTTTTATTAAGATTTAATTTGTATTTATTTGTAGAGAGATTTTTGTTATTTATTATGTCTAAAAAATAAGGTAATTCATAAGACATTTTGTGTTCCTATTTATTCACAGTTTTATTAAAGCTATGAAGTGTGAATTATATATGTTGTTTTGTTTAATTTTTATAATTGTTTTGTTAATTTTCATGATCTTGAATACCAGATAAATGAAGTGCATGAAGCAGCTGTTACAAGCCCACTTCGTAGGCAGATCCCATTATTTTTACGCAGTTATTTATTTTGCAAACCATCCTCTCAAAAATGCAATAACTTGGCGTTTCCCAATGTGTAGTAGGCAAATGTGTTCAACAGAGCCATATGCTAGAGGTCTGTATAAGCTCAAATGTTAGACTTTTACCTGCCTAGCTCAGGAGTACCAGTTCCCAAACCTGGTCTGGTTCAAAGACCCTTCATTCTCAGCTTATGACGTTTACCCAAATGTGTCAGACATATGAATTCACAACTTTTGTGCTCAGAAGTAGGAAAATGGTTAAGGAAAAACTGAAGTAATATAATTAAGCACAAATTAATAAACAATGCAACATACAGCTGTTTGGAGAGTATGTTGGAGGCCTTTCTTTGGTGCTAGACAAAAAAAAAAAGGGGGTAGTCCACCTGAAAGAGGAAAGCAGAATATAGAACAAATCAGACAATATAAAACATAGAACTAACACAGAAGATCGGAGTGCCCCAAAACACAACAAAAATACCCAAACAAGATTAAATGAGTCCCACCAACTCAAAATGACACAGATTCCTAAACAGCTAAGAAATAGGTTAAAGTAAAACAAATATAATAAGAAAGATATTACAGAGCACACAGCCTGACCATGAGAAAAATTGGAGTACTCGACAAGTTATTAACCAATTTACTAAAATTTTTCTGAATATGAAAAGTTTAAAAAAATTTAAGATCATAAATCGAAGTGCATTTTTGTAGAAGCCTTGCAAAAAAAAAAAAATTCAAAATGATGATAAAAATTAAAACAATGTTAAACAATTTAAAATTTATTAAATTCCTATTTTTTAATTAGTTTTCATATTGCTTAATAGGAACTTTTAGAGAATGTTTTGTTTACCCAACATTAAGCAGACACACTGGCAAGAAATACTGTAAATGCCCCAATTATTAGAAATTTCTATAGGATCTTTAGGATTGGCAAAAACCTAAGCTCATTAATTAGTGTAAACATAATATTGAAATTGATTTTTTTAAGGATTTTAGCAATTTTCTGACTTTTTTCTTTTTAAGTGGTAAAATGATAGTATTGTTGAAATCTTTTTCAGAAACAAATTTACAGGAAGGTTTGAAAAAATTTAAATTGCACGATCGATAATACTAGGATAGAAACCATGATCAACAGCAACAGCTTTTAAATAAGCAAATCCACAGTAGAATGAACGATCCTTTGTTTCTTCCATTTGTGCCTATTTTGTCTTCTTGACTTCAGATTTGTTAGTCTGTGTAACACTGAAGTAGGGGGTTCAACATATCGTAGAAACAATTGTATGCTGTATTGCTTATTAATTTGTGCTTGATTATGTTGTTTAAGTGTTTTCTTATCCTTTGCAAAAATTCATTTTTATTTATTAATAAAGTAAAAGTTGTTTAATTTTAAACATTTATCTTTATACAGTTAAAAGCAAAATAATTTCATGTCTCTATTAAATATAATTTGCATATTTTTCAAATATTGTATGTGCAGGTCGAGTCTGACCCACATTTTTAAAAGCTGAGCCCAAAGCTGACCAGATCCAAAATGGATATGCTCAATCCTATGTGCTAAAAATATATCTGGATTGAACATTAAACTATAGAACTATCATATATATATATTTAGTCCCAGTAAACTTAATAGTAAAGACTACATATATTTTTATTTAAAAGGTCTATCCCAGTTTGTACATTATGCTTTTGATATATATATATATATAATAAATATATATATCTTACATAATAAAAGATGTGTGCGTGCGGTCTGTAGCATAAAATCTAAGCATCAAAACGGACATGAAATTTGATACACAGTATATACATTTGATACTTCAGAACCCGGAAAGGTGCACCTCAAAAGCTTTTTTTTTTTTCGTTTGAATTGGTTATTTAGTTATTTTATGTTTTAACATGATGCTGAGTGATATTTACACATTGGTTCTTTAATGACCGAAAATACTATTACAGAATTTCCATCTTGACACCATTGGATAGATCAAAGAGCCTTCTTTCCAACGATGCTTGAACCTTATCTGTAGGGCAATTCCTTCATATATATTTAATTTTTAAAAAATACATCAAAATTTGCATTTTTTAGGTTATGTGATACTTCTTTAGCCACATCTGAAAAATAAAGATTAGCACAATGTTATAGTTTGTTAGAAAGTTGGGTGTATATCTTCACATTCTAACTTCAAAAAATTATTATTTCATAAGAAATTTATTTTTTTTTTTTGTCAATTTTTAAAACATGCGAAACAGTTGATGCTCTGCAATAAAGTCCCGTACATTTTTCAACCTGCGACTGCACATGCCCACTCGACAACAGGATTTAAGCCATGCCTACAGAAGGGGGAATCTTTTTGGAGGATCCTTTATTTATTTATTTATTTATTTTGCTTTCAACATTTGTGGAGCAGTGCTCTTTGCATTTAAACTAAGGGTTTTGTATTTTGTGGTGATTTGGATTGAAACTGATTTCGCTATGGGAAAACTGAATGGAATTTTAGTAGAAGGCTCTTATTTAGGACCCGGGATATATATATATATAGAGAGAGAGAGAGAGAGTAAAATAAATAATTAAAAAGTGCACAAACGTAAATCAGATATAATCCCTTCACACACAAACACACACACCAATTGACTTCATAATGCCTTGCTTTTAAATAGCCCCTCCCCTTCATTGATAAATGAAAATAAATTAAAATCTACTCTATCTGGATCTTGTCTTACTTTGGCCATTTTTGTTTACTTTACAAAACATGCTAACTCTAAGGGATTTTGATTTTTTTTAAATTAAAACTCAAGTTTGAATTTTAAATATGAGTTATAAATCAACACACACATTTAGGAATTTTTTATTAGAACATTTGAAAAACATATTCATTATTATTTTTTTCCCCATTAACAAAATATAACATGGATTCAGTTGCTTAAATGGCATTATAAAGTACAAAAGATTTTCGGTTGAATATAAATATATTGTGAATTGATCAAGTATTTCTGAATTTTGTTCATTCTACTTCTATATTTTCATGCATTTCTATTTAAAAGCATTTTTGTTATTTTAAGTTATAATTATCAGTTAATTCGTCGTTTACCCCCAGATTTTGTTATATTTTTTGCCATATTCTTTCTTTCAATTTTTTTTACTTAGTGTTGCATTTTGAAATAAAAACATGTTTGTAACTAGAATTGTGCTTTCACTGTATCAACCAGAACCACTGGATCGGTTTCATGCTTGTTAGTGCTGTTCAACACTAAAATAGCCAGTGGTAGCAAGAAACCCTGTTCTAAAAGTTTACAAACCTCTCTTGAGAGATTAATTCAATCATACCATATGTCTGACTTTAAAATTAAAGATTGAGCTCACCTTGTCCTCTAATGTTCTTTTTTGCAAAACTGGTTTACCAATTTCATACTGCACTAGAAACAAGATTCCAAGATTTGGGAATTCCCTTGTTGGTGGGTTTTGTAACTATATTTTTAAATGTTTCTATTTGACTTTATAAAATAAAATCTTTGTGTAAGTACAGCATACAGATAAATATAAACTAATTTACTGGTTCCAAAGGAACATAAGAGTCTTCTTCTTTAAGACTGAAAAGAAGAGTGACCTCACTTATTCAAGTCAGATCGGCAACTGAGGTAGAATAGCACATGTGGTTGAAGGTAGGACAAAAGGTTTTGCTCTCAGTGTGGAAAGAAATGAAAGAAAAAAAAAACTCATTAGACCAAACAGGAAAAAAAGAAATTCAAATATGAAAGAACAACTGTTTTTATAAGCCATGTGAGCTAACTTCGTCAAATAAAATAGTGAAAAGATAATTAAATCCATGACAAAATAGACAAATAATCGAAAAAGAAAGAAGCAGACTGGAATGGAAAATATTATACCAGAGATTTCTAAGCAAAAGGGACAATGATCATTAGCAAGGGTGTTACTGGTCAGTAGGGAAACAATAGAGAAACATTCAATAAGGTTCTATTCAAAAATAGAATTAGTAAGAATTATTATGTCTTCCAAAAGCAAAAAGCATGATATTTGAATCCCAAGAATGTTTAGCAATTGAAGACTTGAATACCTCTTGTTCGAAAAAGGCTGTTTTGTGCTTTTGAAACTGGTAGAATAGTTTATATTTGTGTGTATTCTGTATTTAGAGTTTTTATTTTATCATGCTATGCAGGAAATTTTTTAGCATTTGATTGTTTCAGTTTACATAATCATTATAGAAATTTATTTGAAACTGAGCTTTTAATACTTAACATATTGCGACATCTTTATTACAATGCAAATTACATTGATATCTATGTGACCATGTATTGTCTTTTATGTCTACAATGCAGCACAATTAGTATAGCTTGAAATGTAAAGAGTAGATTAGAAACTTTGGACTGGTGTTCAACATGAAATTGAGACTAAGTTACATATTTTTTATATTCAAAGATAGAGTAAGATTTAGCTTTTATCTAAAATTTATTTTTAATTTCCCTTAATATCAAATCTTACCAAGCTGTAAGGGAATTTAAAAGTCTGTAAATTTATTGTATAAAGTGTATGCTTATTTATTTATCTGACATTTTGTGAGATTTATGGTGTTTAATATACAGGGTGATTTAAATCTTTTGAAACTTTAAAAATCTGTATTGTAATCAATTTTGACTTGACTCTGCAGATGTCACAGTGAAATGCATAAAAAGTGGAGTTTATTTTAGAATTTTTATCTCTGTTCAAATATATAGCTGTTTTTAAAATTCAAATCATACTTAGTTGAAGGATGCAACAGTTTTAAAATATAAGTTTTTATTTATTATCTTCCTACAAATAATTACATTTATAAGAAAAAATTAATAATAAAGTATTTTTAATTATCTTTGAATATGTTTATTTTAATTTACTACAGGTCTCGTCTCTTCTATCTGCTTGCTATGCTCTATATGCTTGTAGGGAAAATCTTTTTATATTAAAAAGAAATCCTCTGAATTTTTGACAATATATCGTGATTAGATAGCAAAACATATACACTTCTGAAAATTTACATATAGACTCATGAACCCATTGACCATTTGCATATACATCATAATGTGACGTCATGGTTGTTTACTGTTAACATTACCATGGTTGGATGAAATAAATGCTGATGTGGTAATGGATCAAGCCATGTTATAGTATCAGATATGATAATAAAAGTGAATGGATGCCTTCTCGAAAGGTATATTGAGAAATTGTACCAGATACGAGCACAATGTATAATCGTATCCTTTGATAAAATATGCAATTGTAATAGCAAGACAAACATTCTTTAACATGGGAGGGTAAAGTGATCTTTATATTCAACTGTAGGGTGTTAGAAAGTAGATTTACCGATTGTGATGGCATATGCAAATGTTCAATAGATGTGCAATAGACCGGCTTAGAATTTTGATTCCAGCTTTAGTTAATTACATATAATTAATAAAATTTTACATCGCCATTATGGGCAATGATTTAATGGGTTGAGCCGACTTCCAACTGCTCTGTGATTGATTACTGGTAGAAACATCACAAAGATGGCCAAGGACTAAATTATTGAAACACTAAAACATTAAAAGTATAGATATTTAATTCTAGACTAACTGCTACATTAGTTAGTACACTTGAAATTAGTTGCTATGACAGGGCGAGTAAAACTTATAACCACATTGCAAGAACAGTTGTTGCTCTTAATCCTCTAACGAATGTAACATCTACATCAAAAGCGACTTTCAAATGTAAACAAAATATGTGGTTATCAGTTATTCCAACACTTAGGACATTAAAAGAGTTTGAGATTTTTCTCCTCCTCCATGGTTATAACAATCGTAATAAATTTACAATTGTTATTCATAATTGTTAATTCATTAGATTTTTTTTAAAAGCATAAAGAGCTAGCTCCCCAGGATTGGCAAACATAATGAGCAGGGAAAAGAACTCCTAGTATTATAAAAAATCGAACAATGTATTTGCTTTGGCTTAGAAAATAAGTGTACCATAGAGTAAGTACTTTGAGAAGAGTACCATAGAGAAGTTTATCTTTAATAGTTTATTAGATATGGCCAATCTGCATCATCTTATAATCTAGAAATTACTTTTCTGTGATATATATATATATATATATATGTATAAAATTCCAGATGGATATTTCTTGATTCTGTTGATTTATTTATTTTTATTTTATAGTTATTGTTTGTTACATTTATTAAGCTCAATGGCCTATTCTGTATTTACTGTGTGATGCATTTTTGGTGTGTCTGTATTTTATCCTCTGACACCTGGTTTAGTAGTACAGTAAAGAGACTTCTGCCCTGTAACAGGGCATTGCATAAAAGCAGGAAATGCCTCAACTGATCATCCATCACCACTGGTGGATTATGATTTCACGGTCATTGCTGCTCATCAACAGGGTGCGGATCATGAGTTGATCTGTGAACACAAAACTCCTTAAATCAAGGATTTTAGTATTTTTTTTTTTTTTTCAGATGTATTTACTTGGAATCCAGTAATTACACGTTGCATTATTTTAGCCCATCTTTAACAAATTGCTAAGCTCTCTGGAATACAGTGAAGTAACTATAACAGAGTGTTCCATGAAAATGCAATACCCTGTCATAGTGTAGAAGTCATTTCACTGGATGTCATGTCGCTTCTCATTGCCTATGGTAATAATGGTCAGCTGAACAATTTAACCAACTATTATCAGACAGAAATGTCTTCATTCTAATCTCTAAAAAATTTTTTAATAATGGGCTGGTCTGAAATAATGCAGTACGTCACAACTGGATTCAGAGAAAAGACTTCTGCCAGAAAAATTCTAAAATCTGGATTTAAGGTTTTGTGCTTGATGACCATCTTATCTACACTGTGCTGATGAGCGGCAATAACTGTAAAGTCATGATCCACAAGTGGTGATGGATGATCAATTGAGCAGTTTCTTACCTGGTTTAGTGCCAGAATTATTTGAGTTATGAATTTAAGGTTTCAACTGATTAATCACCCTGTATTTGAAGTTTTGTTGAATGCAGTTTCAATCTGCTGGATATTTCAAGAGGTTGAGGAATATTAGCCTCTAGTGTTTGCTCATCATTTGAAACACACTTAACATTGTGCCAATTTTAACTGTTACATATGCTTGAAGCATAAAATGCATTGTATTGTATATTTATCTCTAAAGTGTGTCTCCTCTGCACTGGGTACCATCTATGAATTAAAATGAATATATATATTTAGATTTGTACTCTGGATTATTTTCCTCTTAACCTCACTGTATATTTGATAGACTTCAGAGCTCAAGAATTATAGCTTTGCTAGAGAATAGGATCCATGACTGATATGTGTTTGAATTTTAATCAGTTGAACAACTTCACAGAGTTGACCCTCTCTTTGTATGATTTATGTGTAAAGATTGTGTTGATATGATACAGTGTCGTGCATCGCATCAACTCAAGTGTCATATGATGCAGTGTCATGTTATGTATGAAATATGATTAAATTTCTTCATTGAAACGTCTTGTGTTTTCATTTTCTGTACACCTAACCTTTAACTTGAATTACATGGTCGTGCACATTTTTATTTTACATGGTACAACTCGTTTAAAAATCTTAAAAGAAAATTGTAGAAAAAAATGTTTTTCTATGCATGCTATAATGGAAAATCCAAGTGACATATAACCATGAAATTTGGTATAGAAATTTTCAGGCAAGTTTTTAGACACCTCAGAGTTATTTTTTTTAATTCAGTATAGTTTTTGTTTAATGTTGAAGCAGAATTTTTTAGTATTTTTCACACTAACATGCACCTTAACGATCAAAAACTTTATCACAGAGTTGCAATTTTACCACCATTAATATCAAAGAATACTTTTTTTAACAAGCTTTAAAATCTATAATACAATTTCCCATTTTTTAAGATTATACCTCTCTTTTTTTTTATTATCCAAATCGACATATTTGATTTTAAAATTCTGCTGTCATTAAAACTATATACAATCTTATCATTAAATTTTACCTGCGTTAAAATGTATGATTTCATTCTCTATAAAAAATTATTTATCTACTGCGATTTCGCAATTTTGGAGATATTTTTTGAAAAGTAAATGTTCCACGCTCGCTTTTTCTCACATTCTGAACTTGTTTGAAAACTTTGTACATCAGTGGCGGCTTGTGCCAGATGGCGCACGGCGCGCGCCTTCCTCATAAAAATCCTCTTTCATTATTTTAATTCATATGAGTGTATTGAATATTTTTGTAAAAAAAATTGTGTATTTTAAAGCCTTCCACAAAACTAACTGCTGTCATGTAACGCATACAGCAAATAAAAGCAACAGTTTAGTTGCTGAATGTGGTATAAGATGGAAGCACTACAAATTTCGTCTACATTGTGAGGGAAAATACTGTTTCGTCGGAGGTCCGCGAATTCAGAGCGACCCAGCACGGATAAAACGGAATGTTACATTGATATTTCACGCAAATTTAACGTAGATAATGAAGAGGAGATCAGATTAAAGAGAGGGCTCCTGAATGAACTACACAATTTGTGCAAGGGTCCCTCTACTGCACCTGCAGCGGAAATGGCTCCGGGCCCCTTTGCTGCTCGAGAGATGATGCTCTAAGGTTTCACAAGGCGCCGAGGTTTGGTCAATAACGAAGCTGACTTGACCGCTTCGGTAGCACATATTCCTTGGAAGCGTGGGAAGCCGGTTTCACAAACATTAATTTCGGGCCTCTCATCTATATCAAGGGTGATATTGAACCAATGGGTAACATGGGGCGTAGGTGCAACCCTATGCTGTCCAATTAGAAAGTGGGGGCGCCAAAATAGAGCGGAAACAATTTTAGTGCTGAGAGGGAGAGTTTCAAATTGAGAAAAATATCGAAAACTTGATTTCAGACAGCTAGAGAGTGCACTTCAAAATATGTCTGCCGGCCTTGGGATCCGCCAAGACGCCGGACGCTCATAAGATAATCGAGGTAGGCCTATGCATATTTCATATCCACCATTTGATATCTTCAGACCTCTCTCAGCACTAAATAGTGATATTTTATATGTGAATCAGGGTGACTTGTGAAGGTAGTTCATCTAATGACTTAAATAGATTGGTTAGTGGTAAAGACTAATAGAATAATTTTAAGATATTTCTTAACATGAAGTCATTGTTGGGTAATTTATATAAAAGAATAATGATGAGCTAGTTTGATTATTTGCATGGAAAGTCAATTATATTTGAGAGCTTATATTGTGTATAAAAATTAAGTTAAAATTGTTTCTTTTAGTTCTTTAAATTATTATAGTAATATGTTGTACATATTTTACAGTGTATCCTCATTTTAGAATAACTTTAATGTTTCTGAAATATTAACGTACAATACGGTCTATTTGTAAACTACAACGATTAAGGAATGAATTTCGCATCCTCACCGGACGTGGGGCAAGATACACGCTATTGCTGCCGTGACCAGCTCCTGTCCTATAAAATATGCCAGGACTGGTAATTAGGAAAATTAAAAATAACAATAAATTAAATTAAGATAATTAAAATAATAAATATAAATTTAAGCAAAAATTAAAAGTAACTTAAGGAAATGAGGACTTTTCAGAAAAGGTGTTACCACAATTGTTATGCCATATATATTGTGTGAATATAGGAATAAAGGGGATCAGGATATAAATACAAAATTATGAGAAGAAATACTGTGAAAATTAATAACATTCTACATGGAATAGATGTTATACATTTAATATGTATAAAATTATGGCGGGGGGGTGGGGGATTTGTGAAAATTTTAAGTAACAATATTGTATATGCTGCATGAAAATTATTGTTTTATATACGTGAGCGAGTACCAAGAGAAAGAATTAATCGGAATTTCAGAATGGCAGAAGGCGGTGATATTCTCACGGTACCTACAAGTAGGATACCTGGAATTAAGTATTTGTTAGGAGAATTTAGCGGTGAAGAGAGGATGACAACGAAACAGATATGTTCTTTGAACAATGTTTGAGTTATTTGGGAAATTGGAGCGATATGGAAACACTGGCAATTGTAAAATCTCGGTTGCGCGGTAACGCAAAAAAATTCTATATAGGGTCAAAAGACCTAAGAAATGAAACTTCATTCGATACTTTTAGACAGAAATTTATAGATTTTTTTCACGGACAAATCTAATGTAACTGCAAATCAAATCCTTTTCATTAAAGCGAAACAGGCACAAGGAGAAACGATCAAACAACTGGCACATAGAATCACGGCGAATTAAATTATGAAAATCCTCTTTCATGGACCCACATGTTTAACGTAACCCACATGTTAAATGAAAATCCTCTTTCTGAAATACATCAAATAATTTTAAATTGTTTAAAAAATGATATCCAGCTTATATAGCTTGAATCTCTTATTGATTGACATATCTCCCTACGTATATGTGCTACGTCACATTAGCTCCACCGTCAGACGTGTCCAATATGGGCGGGACGGAGGAGAAGCCGTAGTAAGTAGTAATTTGGACACTCCGTTTCAATATATGCGGCTGGAGCATGGGATATTTTCAAATTTCCTTTCACTGAGGAGGAATTCCTCTAATCAAAAAGTCCCCAGGACATGATAAAATTCATGCCGAGTATCTCAAACACCTTGGAATAAATGCAAAAACGACTCTTTTGGGAGTTTTTAACCGCATTTGGAAGACGAGGATTGTGCCTGGAGGGGAGCTATAGTTGTCCCTATTTTGAAAAAAAAAAAAAAGACGCCAGTAACAAAGTTATAGGCCCATTTCACTAACTAGCATACTGGCTAAATTAATGGAGCGCATGGTTGTAATTAGACTGAACTGGTACATCCAAACAAATGGTTTACTTTGTGGCGAACAAGCTGGTTTCCGTAGGAATAGGTCCACTGCTGACCAAGTGGCTCATTTGAGTCAAATGGTCAAGGATTCCCTTGATAGAAGAAAAGTGATGACAGCGGTCTATATAAATTTTAAATCGGCCTATGACTCCGTTCGGAGGGAAAAGATTTCGGAGTGGAATATAATATGCTAAATTGGTTTGGTATGTTTCTTTCCTGGGTCAGAGAAGCTGCAAAGTTCGTTACAGGGGTTCAACCTCGAAAATCTACATTCTTCAGGCGGGATTACCCTAAGGGGAGGCTAATAGCTGTTCCCTTTTCAATATATATATAAATGATCTGATTCTGGCTTTGAAGACAGTTGGGGTGGAGTGTCTCTTTTTTGCAGACGATCTTGTTTTTTGGACCCAAGTTGCTGAAAAGAACGCAAAGTCCAAGATAGAGGGTTTTTTAAACAAAGCACTTGAAGGTCTATCTAAGTGGTGCGAGAAAAATAATATGTCAGTGAACCTTAAAAAATCTGAGGCGCAGACTTTCTCGTTGATGCATCAGAACATCCGGCCACAGCTTATTTATAGAAACGATGAATTGTTAAATACGGATAAATTTACGTACTTCAGAGTTACCTTTGACAATAAGTTGAGTTGGAGGCTCCGAATTCACAATATAATCGAGAAGGTTGAAAAAGGACTACGCATTCTTAAACGTTTGGCTGGTTGTCTTGTCTCTGGGGATGCGCCCGAACAACCTTAGAAAACACATATGAAACATTTATTTTACCTGTTATTACTTATTGTTGTGAAATTTTAGTAACTGCCCCGAAGACCTTGGTCGAGAAATTGGAGTTACTACAAAATCAGGCCCTCAGGCTGATTGTTCGGGCGGTAAAGACAACTCCCATCGACTCAATGCTACTCTTGACAAATTATAGACCCATTCAAACGATTATTGAGGAGAAAGCTGTTTTGTTGTATGAAAAGCTAATGAGAATTGAAGTGCTCTTTTGGGACTGTTATGAAAATAGGCAAAAGCACCTGAAGACACAAAGCGGTTTTCTAGGTTTTAGAGTTAAGAGCAGATCTAGAACTTGATGTGGATATTGTTTAGAGGTTTTTGAAACCCCGTAATCCCTTAAATCACGTTGAGAAAATGACTAATCTGAAGCTTGTCTAGCCTATCCTTAAGAGTCAGTTCCCTCACGAAAGCTTAAAGATTTTAGCCCTTGAGACCATCTATACTCTCTATTCCGAACCTGAATGATTACATATTTATACCGATGGCTCCTTGACTGAATGCTCACCAAATGTTGGAGCAGGACTATACTCTTCCCTTTACTCTTTTTATATTACTGTAGGAAAAATAAAGACCGCCTTTGACGGAGCGGTTATGGCTATCTGTGTGGCACTAAGACAACTTGTTGTCCCCAAACGTAATAACAACAAAGTGGTCTTACTATTGGATTCCAAAGATGCCATTCTGGCTATCGGATCAAATGGAGTACCTATCTATAGGGATATCTTAGAATGTCAAATCCTCCTTGAGAGATTGAGGGCAGAGGGAAGGCATATCGTTATCCAGTGGATCCCTGGACACTGTGACATTTTCGGTAATGAACAGGCAGATATGTTGGCTAACAAGGGCACACGAATAGTCCAACAGCCAACCACAAACTATTTATTTCATTCTATAAAACTTTATATCAGAAATTACATGAGACTTAGATGGAAAACGGAACTCACTTCTCGTATTTCCTCGAGGAGTTGGAGGAATATTTAGGACCAAAAAATTTCGGACAAACCATCGTGAAAGGGCAGTCGAGGAATTCAGGCTTGCAATTGGCCATGACTGTCTGGCGAGTCATCTATGCCGCATTGGCATTTATGACAGCCTAAATTGCCCGCTCTGTGGAAAGGACGAAGTTATGGACAGGTACCATATCAAGGGATGCTCGGCTTTGCCAAGGCTATCTAAAACAAGGTTCGGACATCTAGGAATCATGGGATACGTGACGTCAGCCGCGGGGGATCTGCAATCATTCCGAATGTACGAAAGTGTATGGAAGTTATAGAAGTGACTTTCAAAAATTCATATTTTTAAATAAAAAAATAATTTAAATACGTGTCCACTTGGATTACAGTAACTACTGAAAACAGGACCTCATAAATGGTGAATTATTCTTTATTTTGTCTTATTTTATGCATGCAATGTTAACATTTTTGTAACACATAACACGTGTAGCGCCGAATGTTGTTATATCCGTACAAATAGTCTTATATCTTGAGAAAAGTACTCTCAATTCATGTTTAATATTGCCTGAATGACTTGTTATTCATCACTGAACCTTGCATTTTAAGCATAATTTTATTGCAGACTTTTAATTAAGTAAATATTTGCCTTTTTTGTTGAGATCGTGAATCGTACATTTTTTATACGTTAGAAAGACAAAATATGTTACAAATTACTCCTTACATCATGATATGTTATTTTAAGTTAGTCTAAAGTATCAATGAATCAAATTGCAGCCTTACTAAATCATAGAATTATCGAAATAGCTATAATAAATCATAGAATTATCGAAATAGCCATAATAAATCATGCAATTATCGAAATAGCCTTGATAAATCATAGAACATAGAAACAGTATTACAAATGCAATATACGCAATAAGCATTTGTATAATTGTTTAAGAAAATAAAACATGTTAGTGTGTGTGTGTGGGGGGGGGGGTATCTGTAATCATTGCATAATGCATTCACACTTAAATTTTCATATTGATGTTTGTATTTATTGTTGAATTGTCAGGCTTTTGTTAAAAATAATTACTTTTGTGCTGCGTTTACTAGTTATAACTTAATATTTTACCATTCTTCATTTAACTACGGTACCCTCTTGAGTATCCAGGGTTGCTAAACTAGTGCTCAAAAGTCTAAACTGTAAATTTAAATTTCATAGCATTTTTTATTTTGAGAAAATTATATGTTTATTTATAACTGTGTAATGTTTCTCGTATGTGTGGGGCTGAATGTTTCAATTTTTGTATGAATTGCCTTATATCTTCTGAGGAAAAATACTTTTAATTTATTTTTAATATTGCCTGAATAACTTATTTATTGATGAGCTTTGTGTTATAAGTCACCCAAGACAAGCAAGAGTCTATGGTATAGAGTTAAATTGTATGGTATAGAGTAAAATTGTTTTTCAGAACTCAATTGGGGGGGGGGGGGTGCAAATGCCAAATTTCTTCGGATTTGATGTAAATGCTTTTACTGTAAAATCAGTAGTATTTATTTATAATCCATACTTAATGTACATCATTTAATATATATCAGGTTGGTATTCAGTACTGGAGGGAGGGGGGGGGGGTAACTTTTGTTTGAATGTGACACATGATATGCAGATACTTTTCAGATAAAATATGGATCTAGCTTTTGCGGCAGACACATTTTATTTTTATGTAACTTTGTTAACTCCAACTACTTGGATTTATAAATTTGTTGTAATAAAGTTTTTATATGCTCATAAAAAGCTCTTCTTTTTTGTATTTTATTTACTTGCTTCAAGAAAAACTTAATAACTTCACATTTCAACAAGAATAATAAATAATTTCACATTTCAACACCATATTAATGATGTGCACTAGTTAAAACATACATACATGGTACTCAGATACTTAGCAAATTTGAATTAATTTTGAATATACATTTTTGAGACAAAATACAAATCTAGCTATTTATTGCTGCATATACAGTATGATACATTTTATTAATATAAATTTGATGTCACTTAATTAGATTTGTAAGATAAAAAGGTTTTATAACTCATGAAATCCCTTTTTTTATATTTTACTTTACTTTTAATTTTTTTGCTTGATTTAATAATTTAAATATAGTTTCATATCATGTAGAAAGACAACGATTTTCTACTTAGTGTGGTAACCTAACTTATCGATAATTAAAATTTGTTTGTACATATACTACATGTTATTACAAGTTAAGGTAATTTAAATTTCATGAAGATATAAATATAAATCAATAAATGGTGTGTACTAGTATATAGCACGCATACTGAGGTGTAACTATTGTGGTGATTGTCATTACTAAATTAAAAAGCTTTATTTTTAGTCAGAAAGTTAAAATGATTAATATATTTCCACTAAGTTATTTTCCTATCTAAAGTACGACAGAAAATTATGCACAAATTTGCTTGAATTTTAAATGACAAATTTCAGATTTTTTAAACAGGCATGTTTCTTCGCCATTTTTATTAATTCTAGATTTACTGTATAAAATGTTGTTCAAGTTAAATAAGTAGGTATCAAGAGATTTTGAAATATAGTATTAGTGTAAAAGTAATAATATTGCAAAGGTTACTGTCACAAAACAGAAAAGTTAAATTTAGAAATTTATATTCATACACTGTTTCACTGTGTTTTATGTTGCTTATATTTTAAAACTAAATGCTAAATCTGGATATATATATATATATATATATATATATATATATATATATATATATATATATATACATATAAAAATAAGTATATCACGAACGGAACTCCTATTTAAGTAAAGGAGAAAACAGAAACCTTACAGAGGATGTGGCGCTTAGCAGCTCTGCATCCAGAGTGGAATACAAGGATATAAACAAGACGAAAAAATAAGCGAGAACAATATAAAAATAAGCGAGAATTTCCAAGGTTTATGAGTTTTGCTTTTTGATATATTTTAAATATTAATATAGATTTTATTATGTTAATATAACTTTAAATGTTTACAGAAGAGAGTGAAAAAATATTTGTTCTCAGTGTAGATCATTTTTTATTTTAGAATTATAGTTTGAAGTTTATTCTAATTTACTTGTTAGTTTAGAGATATATTTTTTCATATTAGTCTTATTTATTACTGTAAAAATTCATGTCTGTCAGATCCCGTACGTGTTACTCACGGGAGATACGTTCCCTCCGTTGCTGAGATTGAGTTGTCAATGTTTCGGGCCTTTTAGTCTAGGTGGCCTTGACTTTGGTCGGGGACTCCGAGGTGAGAAGATATTGAAGTGCTAGAAACCTGCTGATGAGACATTGACTTTCGTTTTTGTGTTCTTTGTTGTAAGACGTTTCTCATTTTCTCTTGCCGGATTCAGAGCTCAGCCGCGGGTGTGTACAGACCTGTTCTGGGACGCTCTTCGTTTGTGCCACGTGTTATTGCTATTTTTTCGCCATTTTTACGAACTTGTATTTGTCAGCACATGTTTGTACTTGCCATTGGCGTGCGACATGACTGAGGATGCACATGCAATGTCCGTTCTTATGGATTGTACGAGTGCTGTTACGAGGAAAGCTTTGTTTAAAACGAAAACGAGTGTAAAAAGCAAAAAGATCAAGATGATTCCCAAGATAAAACCATATGTCCCGGGAGCATACTTCCAAGCAAGCATTGGACCTTCTGATATGGACCTATGTACTGCAGGGACCTCAAGTCAGCTGGATAAGCCGACTAACTATGAAACAGCATTTGAAGTCGCATAACTCAAGACTCTGGACATCCCAAAAGACGAGATTCCATAGGACTCCTTCTCATGGAAGCTGGTGATCCACTTCATTGCTTATGACTACGTAATTGCAAGATTAGAAGAGGAGATTGAAGATGACGAAATTGACTACAACCAAGCCAAGACGCTGCAAAAGATTATGACAGGTAGTATTTCTGATGCTTCTCTATTACTGCAGACCCCTGACCCTAATGTGTTAGTTAAAAGAGATGCCTACAATTTTATCTACGATATAATTAAGTACTGGAAAATAAAATCGGATGATGACTTATACATCGTATACAAGGACGAGATGTTCAAGAAAATAGAGGGGTTTATCACCCCTAGTAAATGGAAAAAGCCTAAACTGACAATGCAAATTGAGGATGAGGTTCCTAAAGTTTAAACTGAAAATAAATTCGCGGATCTTGAGGTTGAGGAAGCCACTATGGCAGATGCACCCCCCCCCTCCACTACGGATAGAGTTTGCTCCTTTTATGTGGACTCCTCAAGCGATTGGGGAGCCCTCATAGAGGAGCTTAATAGTATACTTGTGAATAAAGTTCAGGGCCTTTTTATGGGAAGTGTGATTCAAATCACTCCTGGGTCCGTTGAGGACTTCAGAAGTGTGCAGGCCCACCTGACCCTTAAGAAGATCCCCTTCAATGCCATTAATTTGAAGCAGAAAAGACCAAAAAAGTAGTAATTAAAGGACTGCCGTCCAACACAAATAGCGAAAAAGTTAAAACTGCCTTTGCTAGTGAAGGCTTTAAAGTCAGAGTTGCACAACTCAGAAGCAGGAGAGATAGGACCCCCCTCCCCATTTTTCTGATAGGCCTCGAACCTACAGAGAACTGGGCGAGGATCCACGAGATTAAAAGTATACTGTACATGCAAGTTAAAATCGAGACCTTCCGTAGCAAAGGCTATAAAATGTACTATAATTGCCAGTTATTCAATCACCATAGTGATCAGTGTACCCTCTCCCCTCGCTGCTTGAAGTGTGGAGAAGACCACCCCAGCAGGGAATGTGAGAAGTCTAGAGAATTACCAGCTAAATGTTGCAACTGCGGCGGAGAGCACCCAGCCAACTTTAGGCACTGCCCCCAAAACCCCTGGAACAGTAAAAAGTTCCAGGATACCAAAAAAACCAAATCTAAATTTACCCCCCCCCCCCGGACTTGGTGAGGAAAACTTTCCCCCTCCCCCTTCTAAATCCATCCCTCCTGCTCAGGAAATGCAGGCGAGTGCTGAGACAGTCTCAGGAAAAACCGAAGAGCACTCTGCCCAGGCACAACCTGACACAGGCATTGACCTCCCCCAGACCTCGAACGCTTTTCTTGACTTCCTTAAATTTTTTAAGGAAGTAGGAAAACACTTCGACCTAAGTAACTTACAGGATATACTAAACAGCATTCTCAAAATCATAACATCAGAAGATAATCCCATGGCTAAACTTTTTTCTATCATTAAGATGGTAGCTGAAATCAAAAAACCCCAGCCCACCCAGATCTAACTTATGGAGGGACTGCAGCTGGTACATCAGAGTACTGCCACCACCTCCACGTGCTTCTTCTTCTGCACGTGCTACCGCCACGGATTTCACCAAGTGCATCTCCAGTCCGTTTTCAGGACCTATCTGACGCCCCGCCCATCTGGGGCGCTCTTATGGACAGACTGCTACAATCCAGCTAATGTCAAAAAATCAGCACAACTAAAGAGGATATCGAGGATAAAGACGCCTTCGGCGTCAGGTGCCTCATGACTTTTCGATACAACGCTTCATTTTCTCTTGCCATTTGAAATTTAAAAAATGATATTAACAAATTTACAATTAAGTTATATTTTTATAAATATGAATCAGATTAGAGTAACATTTGTAATTACGCGACACTTATTAACAAGAATCAAAAATATGATTCTCACTCTATAAGTAGATTAACAAATAGATGGACATTTTTTTCCTTATTATTATTATTATTATTATTATTTTTTGCAGAAATCCATTCTTATTAAAATTTATGAAATACTTTTCTGTATATTTCTATTTTACATCTGTTACAGTTCTAACATTATATTGAATAAAATATGGCCATATTATGAGCTCACGAAGACCTTGAATTATTTGAAATACCTGTATTAAATAATCAAAAGTTGTTTTTGAAATATATATTTATGATGATACATAGTAGTGTGTGAATTATCTGGAGAGGGGGACTTTAAAATATAAATGTGTATTTAATTTTAAAGGTACTAAAATTTTTAAAGAGGGGCAATTTTGTTATAAACCTGTGAATGTATAGATTAGATAAATACAGCATTTAAAATCTTTATAATAATAATAAATTATATAAATCTGTATTGTAAATGATATATTTTTTATGCCTAGTACAAAATTGAAGTAATTTAAAAGATAATATTGAGGAAATCCTCTAAAGTAGATCCTCTAAACATAGCGCCAATGTTTACATCAAATGATTGGCGACAATCAACTTCTTGGCGATGAAAATATTAGTGCTATTCCAAAGTAAATTCGAGTCATTCAGATATAATTTCTATCAGTTTTTAGTAAGAAAATCCTATTTTATCATTCATTATCTTTTATGATAAATGCATCTCGATTTATTTACCATTTTTGCTTATGTTTACATAATTATTATAATATAGTAATATTTCCACTTGACGACAGTTTGTTAACAGTAGGATTCAACAATTTTATGATTCATTATACTCTAAAAATACAATAAAATGTATAAAATTTGAAAGATATTGGTGTAACATAAATAAATCTTTAATATATATAATTTAAAGCCATTATACTTTGAAATTCGGAAGAGAAAATAACACATTCAAGACTACAAACCACGTTTACTAAGATAAGACTGATAAAAAAGAATTAGAATTGACAAATAAAAGTCTATAGTAATACATACTACAGTTACCGAAATTATAAAATAAGTGTTTAAAATAAGTACTTTATATAAAAATAGAAGTTTCAATTACAATATTGTAAAATTTTGCTTTCACAAGTATGCTCCTGTACCGGGTATCCAATGATTCTGCCGACTATTTATAAGCCATATTTTCATTTTCTCTTCATTTCTGGGAAAGCGATATTACCTAAATCTTTTTCTAGTATGTTTAAAAAAGTTTGGTGCAGAACACCCACCAAAAATTATTTCAATAGTACTTCCTAAAGTGAAAATACGAATAGAGCTAATGCTAATGGATTACGATTTCGACTTCGGTGGCCTTCAATATGCTTGACGAGTCAGCTCGTGTCGTCACCTTCGAGATCTAAAGTCGGTAATGTAATGTGCATCGTAACGGAGTCCCCAGTCGAATGACTTCTACCTCCAATCTGTAAACAATATGTGCATTCTTGACATCATTTGAGCAGAATAGAGTTGACTACAAAAAAGAAAAAGAAAAATACTGCAGAATGCAGTAGCACCTTCCAGAGGGAAGGAGAGAAAAGAGCTGTGGTAGCAGAAGTGCAGCCCTCTGTTATTAATCAGAGGCAAAAAAGTATGTGTATCAATTTAAAATATAAGATTTAAGATTTGACAAGTAAAAAGGGATCAGAAAACTGATGAAAAATTTAAAAGATGAGGATGTGGAAGGAGAATTTAATGTAAATGCTCACGGGGGGTCATATAATACTGCCCTGGGACGCTTTCTACAAAGTCTGGGATCATAGTCTGGGAGGTTGAATAAAGTTTCGTTATGTATACTAGGTATGTTCTGAAAAAATTTTTTTGCTTGCTTTCTGATGGTAAATTTTATAGTTTTGATTTTGAAATCTTTTCTAATAATATCATTGCGAAGAAATCTGGGAGCTTTTCTGATGATGCGAAGAATTCTGTTTTGTTCAATTTGTACTTTTCCAATGGAAGTTTTGCAGGCAAATCCCCAGACTGGGCAGGCGTAAAGCAGGATTGGTTGAATTAAAGATTTATAAAGAAGAATTTTATTGCTGAGATCTAAGTGGTCTGAGTAAAGCAGATGGTTAAGTGAGCCAGCCAGTTTTTTAGATTTATTGATAACATATTTGAGATGGTGCTGCCAAGTAAGTCGGCTGTCCAAATGGACCCCGAGATACTTAGCAGTACGTGAGAAACAAACGGGTTGATTGCAAACCATGAGAGGGGGAGGGGGGATACGAATGCCAGAGAAAAAGATAGCTTGCGATTTTTGAGCATTGATGGTAATTTTCCATTTATGGTAGTAATTTTCAAGGGTGGCAATATGATTTTGAAGGTGGATATGGAGAAAATTTAGATTTTTATGGGCGGCGATGATACAGGTATCATCGGCGTATAAGAAAAGGGAGGTACGAGGGGAACGGGGGATGTCGTTTACGTAAAGGTTAAAGAGGAGGGGGGCAAGGATACTACCTTGGGGGACTCCAGCTTTAACGGGTTTATTTGCAGAGAGAGTGTTAAGAATTCTGACATGAAAGTTTCTATTAGAAAGGTAGGAATTGATGATTTGAATTAAAGGGGGTGGGAAGTTCATTTGAATCAATTTAAAGAGAATTCCAGTATGCCAAGTTTTGTCAAAAGCCTTGTTTACGTCCAGAAGAAGGGCCCCAGAGGCCTGCTTTTCCTTAAATCCTTCAGCAACAAATTCGACTACACGTAAAAGTTGATGTGTGGTGGAATGAGCGGGTCGGAAGCCGAACTGTTCTGGGATCAGGATATCATTTCTGTCAATGAAGCTGTACAGTCTAGTTTGAATAATTCGTTCCCAAAGTTTACTAAGGGAGGAGAGGAGGGAGATGGGGCGGTAATTAACAGGATCAGAAGTGTCACCTTTTCCTTTGTAAATGGGAATAATAACAGCGGTTTTCCAGATTTTGGGGAAATGTCTGAGTTTTAGGGAAGCATTAATGGTAAGGACTAAGAAAAATATGATGTTAAGGGGAAGAAATTTGAGTGCTCTATTAGAGATTTTATCTTTTCCGGGGGCTTTTTTATTTTTAAGTTTGTAGATGTGTTCAAGAATTTCTGTAGGAGAGGTGGGAGGGATAGGGTCGGGGTGGGGGGTAGCTAGAAAGTTTTCAACAGACTGGGTGATTTGTATATGAAAATTATTATCAGGGATGTCAATCTCAAATTGCTTTTTGTAACAGACTGCAAGAGCATCAGCTTTATCCAGGTTCGAAAAGGCCATTCCATTGTTTGCACGAAGGGGTGGGAGCTGTGTGTAAGGTTTTTTCACTCGTTTAATTTCTCTCCAAATTGATTTGTCAAAAGGGGAGAGGGATTCAATAAATTCTTTCCATTTATTTTGTTTGTATTTAGAGATATTTTTTCTGATTTTACGATTAAGGGTATTAAGTATATTTTAGTAGAGGGATTCCTGGTGGCTTGCCAGAGTTTACGGGTGGCATTACGCGTTTGAATTTGGGTTTTAATAAAATGGGGGAGTGAATTATAAAGGGGAAAAGGGCGAGAGGAAGAGGCAGTAGCTAAAGAGCGTTGAATTTCCAGTGTAACTTCCTGTACAGCAGAGTCTATGTCTTCAGTATTATTGATTTTTGGAATAAGGAGTTTAGAGTTTAGAAGATTTTTTTTATAATTTTTCCAGTTAATGGCAGAGGGGATATCCGCAATGGGGAGGAGAGTATTGAGATGGAGGGTGAGAAGTACGGGAAGGTGGTCAGAGCATAATTCGTCCAGGGTATCAAAAGAAAATGGGAAGAAGATATTTTTAGAAGGGCAAAGTCAATGGTGGCGGGGTTACCGGCCAGCGAGAAGTGGGTGGGGCTAGAAGGTACAGCAACTTGAATGTTATTGGCAGAGGTGTAATTGTATATCTGCTTTCCAGAATTATTTCGGCGTCGACAATTCCATGAGGGGTGATGGGCATTAAAATCTCCAGCATAGATTGCACGATGGTTGAGGTTAAAAATTTTGTCGAAGTCAGGAGCAAGGATGGTATTGTGAGAGGGTTTAATATAAATAGAACCAATAAAAATGGGGGTGTGATTAGGGAGGTTTATGCTAACAATTTTATTTTCAACAAAATTAGTATTAACAGTATTAATTTCGTGGTGGGGAATGTTGTTTTTGACATAAATGGATACTCCACCGTGTACAGAGGGAGGATTTTGAAGTTGGTTACGCAGAGCAGTATAATTTTTATAATTTGCAATTTTTAAGGGGGGAGGGCGTTTACCAGGGCGGATTTCTTGAATCAAAATTATTTCAACGGGATTGTTCTGAATGTAGTCACGAAGTTCGGTGATTTTGGAGTTTAAACCATTAGCATTCCAGGATAAAATGCGAAAAGAGTCAAGAATGGGATTACTCATCATTATGGGTTTGGGTGACTGTAAAGAAGACCTCATCGAGGGCCGAGATGAAAGCAAGTAACTTGTTCAGGGGATTACTTTCCTGATTAAACTTGGTTTGTACAATAGTTAAGAATTTTTTAATTTTCTCAAAGTTGATGTTGAGATCAGAGAATATTTTGTTGAATTCTTGAATTAATTGGATGATTTCAGAGATTTGAGATACGGGGGATTGATTTTCATTGGAGCTTGTAGTAGTAGTTGTATTAAGGGGGGAGGTGGAGGGGGGAGTGATATAAGAATGGATAACAAGGTTTTCTATTGGTAGTTTGTTGGGATCATTTGGATAGGAGTCTTTAGATTTGGTTTTAGGGTTATGGGAGACCATAGCCTGGTTTCTTTTAATTTTTTCAAGAGGAGTAGGGGGGTTAGCAATGGCTTCAGCAAAAGTTTTGTTTTCCTTAACAGAGGAAGATACAGGAGGTTTGTTCACTTTGGTGGTTGGTATGGGATTTTTTTCCAGAGTGGGTTTTTCTTGTCTAGAGTTAGGAGACTGAAAGGGAGGAAAGTCTTTAGGCTGTTGTTGTTGTTGAGACCCAGACCGTCCGACCTACCAGAAAGGTGTAAGGTAACTGTTTGGACGGCCGGGAAGGGTGTTGCTTGAGTGTCAAAAGCCTAGACCACCCGACTCATCCGAGGACAAAGAGCAACTTAACGGATGGCCAAGTCTTTAGGCTGTGGAGTTGGTTGTTGTGCTCTCGTGGGAGGAGGCGTAGTTTGAGTAATTAAGGGGATATTTTTGTTATGTGGGTTGGAGGGGCAGAGTCTAAAGTTGGCGGGGTGGGGTCCCTCACAGTTGGCACATTTGGCAGGGGTATCGGGGGATTTCAAGCAATCACGGGTGAAGTGACCCATTCCACATTTGAGACATCTAGGAGGCTGATAGCAGCAGTCGCTGGAGTGTCCATAGCGCTGACAGCGAAAGCACATCTTGATCCCTTTTGAAACAAAGTCTTTGATTTTTATTGTCATATCAAGAAGAGTTTGTAATTGATGAATAGTTTCCCATCCTTTTGTGGGATTAAGGTATACAAGAAATATAGGTAGCGGTGCTTTATTTTTCAGATCTTTGAGTTGAGTAATGCGATGTATATTGAATCCGCGGCTGCGGAGTTCTTCAGTAATTTCACCGATCGGAGAATTAGAGGGCAGTCCTTTTATCAATATTTTCACCGGCCTTTCGGCTTTGATATTTATAGAGTGAAACTCTATTTTTTGAGTGACCAAGTATTTTTGAACCGTGCGGAAGTCATTAATAGTTTGAGGTAGAATTTTGATGAGATCGCCTGCCATTTGGGCTTGAACAGGAGTAGACACAATTTTATTTAGAGTTTTAACAAGTTCTCTCCAGTTGGTCGGACAATTTACGTAAAAGGGCTCAGGTTTTGGAGGTGAAATGGGAGGAATTTTAGAGTTTTGATTGTCACTAGAGGAAGGATTAGAAGCACACGTAGTATTTTCAATACTGAAATTAGGATTGCAGTCATTAGGGGGAAGAGAGGTGTCCATACTATTTAAGGTTTCGAAAGCGTTAGGAGCAATGTTGATATCCTTACCTTGAGTGATATCAGCCTTACGGCATTGTTTTTTTGATTTGGGGATAATATAACCTTCCAGGTCCTCAGTAGGAGTGTCCTCATTGCTAGTATTAAGTTTTATCTTAGCTTCGCTAAGTTTGAATTCTAAGGCCTTATTGGCTTCAGTTATATTGCTATTCATATTAGAGTTAGAATCAGTTCCATTAGAGCAAATGCAGATAGATGAATTAAGATTAGACATTACGTTAAGATTAGAGTTTGTATTATGCTTTATGATGCTTTCATAATTAGAGACAAAATTATCAATATCATTTTTAAAAGGTGTATTATCACTAACAAAGCTATTCTGCTCAAAATACAAAGTCAAGGAATGACACATACCTCTTAGAGTATCTTCAGATTTGTCGGAGGTTCCAGACTGGATGCAGTGCCATTCAGAAAGCAGAAATTGGCCAGTATGAGACAGGTCTGTGAGATGTTGAAGACGTCCACCATCAGCAGGAGGAAGAGGAAAATTTCCAATTTGGAACCGAATGATAGTTTTTTCAATGTTCGGAGGTATGGGACGTTCATGGATCTGTGCCATTGCTACGGACTCCATGTCCGAAGAACACAGCAGAAGAACAACAGGAAAATAACAAGATGCACAATCAACAATTGGCGCGAAAATACAGGAGCGAAAGATCACACACAAAACCACACCAAAGTTCACCGAGGATCACAATCTACGGAGACGATACGCTCAACACCGATACCTTCTCACACCAGATACCAAAGACCTGTGACCCATGTTCGAGATCTAAAGTTAATCTTTAGTTCACGAAGGTGACGGCTCGTGTATAGAGGAGCCTTACGTAAAACACATACGTCACTTCGCTTCCGCTTCATATATTGATACGATGTGTCTGTAGTAAGTATGGGCGGTACCGGGGGCGGACCATTATGACGTAAAACCAATATTCCCCTATACATCATTTTTTCTTTTTTTACGCTAAAATGCTATTATGGTTATTATGCTGGATATAATTTTTTAATGAAGTGTCAATCAAGTAAGTGTTATATTTTAATATGTATAACAACGCAGATTTCCTTTTAACAATAATCTAGCATCATTTCAAGATTGTTTTATATTAAAATCAAGTATTATTTACAAAAATATCAAATTCTTATCAATCGTGTATAAAAGTACACGCGGTTAGATGAACACAATGAAGTTTGCTGTTAATAAAATCTCAGCAAACTTTCTAGTGTTTTTCTGGACAAGAATTTGTAAAGATATTTATATGTAAAAATTATATTGCATGTGTAACTGATCAATTATTTGCCAATATTTATAACAATTCATACCATCATCTTTTTACACAAATCACCCCATACCTGGTAATAAATAGTTACAGAATGCAGGCACACACACATGTAGATATATATTTTAACTAATTCTGTATGTAATTTTAGACAAACTTTCATTCAACAAGCTTTCTTTTGTAGAAGTAAGCAATTTTGTTGCGATATTCATTTTCTGTTATCATTTATGTTAAACAAGACTTAGTCCAGCTTTGAAACAATCAATGAGTTGCGCATTGATTTTATTGCATAACTTTTGCACACATCAAGGGTGCATTTGAAAAGTTAACCGAATGGTCATTTCCGTTAACAATTGTTTATCACAACATCGCTGAGAATGGGAGGACCGTAAGTGCGAATGGAAAGTGTGTAAGGAAAGCCTCCTTTAAGACTAAAAGTTTAGTTAAAAGCAAAAAGATCAAGAGTGCTATCAAGAAGAAGCCATATGTTCCGGGGGCATACTTCCAAGCTGACATTGAACCGAGTGATATGGACGTTCAAGCAGCCGGAACTTCAAGCAAGCTGGTGCAACAGAAAACCCGGTACGAGACTGCAGCGACCTTCGGAAATGAATATCTAAAGACTCTGGATATCCCTAAAGATGTAATTCCTAGAGACTCTATAACCTGGAAGATAGTAACCCATTTCATCTGTTATGACTACGTCATTGCCAGACTTGAAGAGGAACTCGAGGACGAGGACATTGAATGGAGCCAAACCAAGATATTACAGAAAATCATCACAGGTAGTATTCTTGATGCTTCTGTGCTGCTGCAAAACCCTGACCCCCATACGTTAGTTAATCGCGATACGTATAATTTCATAAACGATATGGTAAAAAACTGGAAAAAACCACCGTTTATAATTTTTAAAGACGAGATGTACAAGAAAATTGAGGGTTATGTTACCCCTAGTAATTGGAAGAATTCAAAACTTTCGGTCTAGCCTGAGCCAGAACCTGAGACTCAAAATAAATTTTCAGAACTTGACAGTGAGGAAGCCATTATGGCTATTGATCCCCCCCCCCTCCTAAGGATAGAGTCTCCTCCTTCTACGTGGACTCCTCAAGTGATTGGGGAGCCCTCATAGAGGAGCTTAATAGTATGCTAGAGAATAAAGTATAGGGCCTTCTTATAGGAAGGGTGATCCGAATCACTCCTGGGTCCGTTGAGGACTTCAGGAGTGTGCAGGCCCACCTGACCCTTAAGAAGATCCCCTTCAATGCCATCAATTTGAAACAGGAAAGACCTAAAAAGATAGTCATTAACCCTTTCGGGACGGCGGCATTCCGAAACTACCGTGGCCCAAAGGACGAAGCGCTTCGTTTCCGAAATGTGCCCAAAAAGCGGCTATTTTTTTGCGCTAAGCCTAACTCTCGAAAAAAATTCACTAAAAATCACCCGTTCAATACAGCATTCTACTTTTTTCAGGAAGAAAGGAAATACTTATTTTCTATTTGATGTATATTTTTTATACAAATTTTCTTTTATCAAAATATTAAAAATTTTAGTGTATATAGGTTTTAGGTACAGATGGATAATTCTTTGGCATGTCCTTCCGATTTTTTAAAACTGTACCACATACATGCGTATTCTTAGACAACAAATACTTTGCAAGTACAGGAGAGGTAAAAAATTTATCCAAATACAAAGTATATCCTTTTCCTAAAAGTTCACTTAGAAATGTTTTCACAACGCGTTCTCCATACCCACCATCAGAGCTTGATAATCCCGTGTCCTTTCCAGTATAATTCCATCTATGGCCTCATTCCGATTCTGACGATTTATATATTTTTATTCCATATCTAGACCTTTTCGATGGGATATATTAACGAAATCCCAGCCTTCCTTTCCATGAGAACATAAATAACCTAATCATTTCATTGCCGCACATTCCTTTACCCCCCCCTCCCCCACCCACTCAAAAAAAACCTCTCTTATATTCCTCTAATTCAACAACGAAATCAATGAAAGACAAAATCAGAACGAGACCCGGAACTCAATTATAAAATTGTTGATGCTACGAGAAGTGCTCTGTTTACTTTACAGAACCATGTGTTTCACCGCTCCAAATGGAGAAATAATTCATTGGATTCTCCTTGTGCCAAGGTCAAGCATCTACAAAATTCATTTAAGTTCCTTCCACGGGCATTTAACGCCATCTAGGAGACAAATACATTCAAATTAAAACGTTCCACGTAGAAACACCAATACTTGCCAGTCGTCCTTTAGGGTAAAATTTCCTCCGGCCCGTGGGCGTGCCATTCGCCCTTGAATGCAAGTTCGCAGCTGGCGCGTGGGCGTGCCACTCGTCGCGAAAGGGTTAAAGGGCTGCCTTCCAATACCGATAGTGGAAAAGTAAAAACTGCCCTTGCTAGTGAAGGATTCAAAGTTATCAGAGTTGCTCAACTTAGAAATAGGAAAGATAAGAGTCCCCTCCCCATTTTTCTGGTAGGCCTCAAGCCTACAGAAGACTGAACGAGGATCTATGAGATAAAAAGTATACTCTACATGCAGGTTAGAATTGAAATATTTAAAAGCAAAGGCTTCAAAATGTGTTATAATTGCCAACTTTTCAACCATCACAGTGACCAATGTACCCTCCCCCCTCGTACTATCAGACAGCCGTGAGGACCTGATCTACCATCAAGGCTAACAGGTTCGTTACCCCCACGACTGGTAGTCGCCAACAGACGAGCAAGCTGCGGTCCAGGAAAACAGGGTGGCGTGGAATTTACCAGACGCTGCACCAAAGATAGACATAACGCCGAGAATAGAAGATTTATTTTCTGGACCCAAGACCACACACACCCCACCCCCAGGAACAGCAGCGAGAAGCAGCAGCAGCACAGACGACCCCCGGGAAACTTCCCCAAGAAGAGGCCGATTAGGCTGAAAGAAGAGCCCCATCTCCTGAGGGGAGAAGGGACACCATGCAGCGGGAAACGATAGATGTCGGTTGCAGTGACCATCCAGAAGTGCCGAGGAATATTGCCAGTTTAATGGCAAGCCAGAAGATTTGTTCTTTTTGCTGAGGTTTCCGACTTTCTACCCTTCGGTAGTTATGCAGAGGCAGTATACAACTTAAAGAGGCGCTGTCGTAACCCGGACTTATACCTGTACTGCCAGGTTAACTTAACCTAATTATAAACCTAATGGAAAAGAAGATCTAAAACTGAGAGAGAAAAAGATAGGAGAGATAGGGGGCTTAGCAGGGGACGAGGGCACTGCCCAGAAAATGCGTTAAGACCCAGGAAGATGGCAAACCCAGAGGGGAATGAAATACCGGGGACGAAGAGACCCTCACCTACGACTATAAGATAAACCGGCACAGAGGGAAAGGAACCGTGAGGACAGGGATTCCAAAGCATACTACAGCCCGGAAAAAAGAAAGAGGGAGGCCACTAGAGGGCAAAGAGACATAGAGGTGACTAATCTAATAAAAGGCGGTCAGATACCTTGAGGCGAAGAGGACCGAAAGATAAGGGCTGCTGAGCAGAATAACTAAGATACATGCTAAACAGGCGCGGTAAGCAAACCCGACTTACTGAGAGAGGAACTCAAGGAGTACCTGAAAGGAAAAAGTTAAGGGCGGAGTACAACGGACTCGCGAACGGCTAACTGCATGAGGCTTCTTTTCTTTCTTCTACCTGAAAAGAAAGGGGAAGAAGAGGCATACATAAAATAGCACTTGGATGTGATGCGGGAAGCTGAAAGGGAAATGCATTAGATCTGAAATAGAAGTGGCATAATAAACAATATTGCAGAGGAATTTCACAAGGGGGGACTACGCCCCAAATGAGCAAGGCCGGGACAATACCCCGGCAGCGCGATAAGACCAAACAAAGCCGTCACCACTAGGGTGGAAAATGGAGCGGGGACAATACCCCTGCTGAAACGATCGAAGTACGTATGTACGACGACCTGCGACTAAGGCCTCTGCTGGGCATTTGCCTCCTTCTAATGGTAACCCGTTGGACAACAACTATATTTCACGGCAATGAGATTAACCCGTTAGACAACACTTATAATTCACACAGATTAGATTACATACTGGGACAATACCCCAGGAACAGTTTACTAAGAGAAAGAAGAGGATAGAGGAACCCACTTAGGCTGAAGATCCCCCGTACTGTCAGACAGCTAAATGGAGACCTGTTCTGCCACAAGGCTTCCAGGTTTGGATCTCCATCGCTGAGAGTCGCCCGCAGATGACCCGGCTGAGGTCCAGAAGAGGTAAGGTGGTCTAAAACAGGACCGAGGAACCAAGGCTAGACAAATACCAAAACTGGAAAAGCTACTTATGGACCCTTGACCACACACACCACGCCCAGAGAGCAGCCAAGATATCAAAACATAGCCCTGGACGCCACTGCCAGGAATTTCCCAGCAGCAGCGTCCCGGGCAGCCTCCTACTCCGACTGGAGAAAGTGAGGCACTGCGATAGGTGCGTGAACGACATAATTGCAACTGCATGTGACCGCCCAAAGTTCCAAAAAGAAAGCCGTACTTACGGCAGCAAAGTGTTTACGACGTGATTTGCAGAGGATTCCAACTTTCTACCCCTCGGTAGTTATGCAGAGGCAGTATGCAACTTAAAGAGGCGCCGTCGTAACCCGGACTTATACCCGTACTGCCGGGTTAGCTTAACCTAGAAAAAAAAGAAAAGTACGGAAAGAGAGACAAAAGAGAGGGCTAAAGCCAAGGCCGGGAAGAGCCCAGAGAGGGCAAAACAAGGGAGGGTGAGCTGACCAAGGAGGGAGATTATTTTAATCTGGGACCCGGGAGGAGGAGCTTATTAGTCTAATACCAAGGGGAAAGTTTATTGCTAAAACAGGTGAATAACTAAGAAAAACAAAATTACGACTAACAGAAAAACTAATCTAAGCGCTAAAGGGGCAGGGAAAGGGAAGAGACCCCCAACACCAGGGGAAAACACCAGGAGGACCCTTAACAAAGAGAAAAGGGGAAAACCAAGGAAGGGGTGGTGAGCCATGGATGAGAAGGCTAATGAATACCACAGGGCCGAGCAAGGAGAGCCTTAAGAGACTAAACTAAAACTAAACTAACACTAAACCGCTTACCCTGGAGCTGGACCGCCCGTCGCTGGATCTGAAAGGGAAGGGTAAAGGGCTGGTGGCCCCCGAGAGGGCACAACAGCCAACCACCTACCAAATACCACCTGAGGCAGGCCGTCCCGTGCCTGGGAAGCTGGAGTCTTCATCCTAGGGAGGGGGGGGAGGACTTTGTCCTATGGGGAATAGACCTGAAGTGGGCTGGAATAAACAAAATATTAGAGGCTGAAAGGGAAGAGTTATTAGGCCTGAAAAGGAATTGTAGGGTTAATAAACGAATGAAGGCTTACTTTCGATACAGATAACCAATTTAGGTTGACACCATAGAAAAAAGTTCGGGACAATACCCCGACCTTACGAGGGTAACCTTCCACATCTAAGGTGGAGATACAATCCCAAAATGGGTAGAATTGCCGTCCACTACTAAGGTGGAGAAACCCGTTAAGGGGGTGCGCTGACCTCTACTAAGGAGGAGCCACGCCCTGGGAGAGCCTGATGCTGAAAAGAAAACAAGTCACAACTGTGGTGACGGACACTCAAAATAATAAAACTGGGACAAACCCCCAGATTGGAACAAAGGATCTATTACCAAGAGCTGAAAAGACAGGGATCTCACAGGCTAAGGAGAGCTGGAGTAAAAGGGATGCCTGCGAGAAGGAAGGGAAGAGGAGAGGGGAGGAGGAAAGAAAACCTACTGAAGTAGGAAACACTGGAGGAAAGACCTTTCAGTGTCGGAGTGCCATACGAGAGTAGAGGTACTCCTCCGCAAATCAGGTGGGAACTTCCTTCCACCGATTCCCAACCACAACCTCCCCTTGGAGAGAGAGACCAGCTTGAGGTTTTTTTTTTCCCTAAGGGAAAAGAGACGGTTTTTTTATTTTGACCCTCACTACTCCCGATGGCACGAGATCCTAGGAACGAGGAGCACATGTCCGGTGAATATACCGGAGGTGCCAGAGGAAGAGCCAAGCTGGAGTGGAGCAATGGCGTAGCTGCATGGGTTACATGTCTGTAATATGGTCTACGTTTTCCATTAGCCAATGGATTATCTTTCTAATCTTATTTTGGAGATGGGGTTGCTTAGTGATACTGTACCTCCAGGCCTGCCAAAGGTGTGGTGCTGGTGTCCTAAGATGGTGTTCTTCTGTAAGCGGACATTCTAAAAGGTAGTGTTGGAGTTCACCCTCTTCGCCACAGGCACATAGTGAAGATTGTTTTATCTCGCTGAAGGCCACCCCAGTAGGGAATGTGAGAAATCGAGAGAGTTACCTGCAAAATGTTGCAACTGCGTCGGAGATCACCCCGTGTGTGTGATTTTGATTTGTCTTTGTGTGTGATTTTTCTAGGGGAACAACTTTGTAATTGACAAAAATAAATGTCATTGGACGATTTAAAAAAAATAATGTTTATTGTAAGTTCCAGATTTACATTTTGTCGGGTCGGTGTGTGTGGGTTATGGGAGGGGGATTTTAAATACAATATTTTGACCTTCTGGTTTTGAAATGTTTTATTAATCATTTAAAGTGTGTATTTATCTCTTTTCCATTTAGTATCGCACGTTTCACTTGCGACAAGCAGTCACAAAACTCTTCTTAATCTCAATCTTCCGAATCTTCTGCAAACTCACGGTTGAAACAGGCAATTCCCATACATTCGCCGCAAGCTAACATACATGGTAATTCTTACTTTCGACATGTACATCGCGCGGTCTCGCATCCAGTAGTACAGTTACACCGAATGATGCTCAAAAGTTTTGGAGGAGCTGATTTTTTATCTGTCATGGTTGGTACCTATATCTTTCCTGCAAGATGCCATCCCTATTCATCTGGTTTCATTCCGGATACACCTTGCCATTCCATTATTTGAAGGTCAACTCTGAAGTATTGTAATTGTGCTGCGGCACGTGTTGGAGGAAGTCTTTGAGGTTCAACAAAAGTTGACGATGAAGCAACTTTAGTCACAAACAGTCTGTGCCTTAAAGATGGCAACGATTCTGCTAATCTGCCCTTATAAACAAATAGAAGAGCTTGTTCCTCGACTGCTATCACATCTTCTTTTGAAGTACCAGGTTTACAAAACGGCACACTTGCTTTCTGGAACTGCTTATCGGAAAGGACAAGTGATAAGGCAACTTGCTTTCCAACTCCGTAAATAGTTGATGTTGTATCGCAGCCTAGGAAAGCGTGAATGAACAAAATGCTGTCACATAGGCTCCCGAGCTGCTGCTTAATTTAGTTGATGTACCAGACCTTTGTCTCGATCTCTGTCTTCGCTTGGCTGTAATGTAATAGCAATATCAGTAAATATGTATCATTCCTTACAAGACAGGTGTCATGAAACTGAGCTTCTGATACCGCAGTAGTAACAATCAGGACATCTGCATCACCAGACTCATGAAACTGAACATCCTGCTGAGATGAGTTTCTATCCAATAGAAGATATAATACGCTCTTTGTTTCTAGAATTTAAAAGGAATATATCCTTTATATCCTTTTTTTGCGAGTTTCATAGTTGCAGAAAATTCGATGGCTGGGCACTGAAGGCCTTTTATCCTTTGTAGGTGAGCGACATCTTTCGTGGAAGGTTCACCACTATACCCATCAAACATAATAGAAGCTTTCCCAAAATACTTGGTGATGTATGTAATGTAACCATTAGAAATGGTATCATACGTTGCCCCTAGTTGCCATGGTATCTGTTAGAGAAGTCAGCCACCATCAATCACGTACATGCAGTGGACTTTTCTGCCTTGGTGGTTTTCCAGATTGCAGCTTCTAACGACGGTATGTTTGCCTTTCGGAAGACTTGGAGGGACTTGCACAAGGAAGGTGGATGTGTGCACAATTCGTAAGACATTATTTCTTCTATGTCCGGATATTCTCTGTTAGCGATGGTTGCCAAGCGCTGGAAGAGTAGGGCCTGGTCAGTATGGACTTCCTCTCTATCAATTTTCGCTGTTACCTGAGATCCCATGGTTACAGCTTTTTGTTTCTTTCTAAAGGTGTAGATGTCTGTTGCTTTCCCTGTCATGTCCATGAGTATACACAAACCTAAGTCCTTGGCTGAATCTACATTCACCTCAGTAGATGCTGTTACTCCAGTTATGATGTTACATATCTCGCGCCCTTCAACGTAGGGCTTTAGTGATATTAGAAAAGAAGCGATGGTCTGTGTGTCCGAAGTATCTTTCTGTATGCGTGATTGAGACCCTTCAACGTGCTCTTCTCTTGTGAAGTAGAGAAGTCCAGTAAGTTCTTGCATAGACTCATAAATCTGACCACATATGGGCATTGACAGTAGCCAAATAGACCGTTGACTATCCGTCATACCTCGGCCTTGTGTCAAACCTCCAGTCGTTTTCAAACTCCTCATCAGTGCCTGTTCAATTACTAAGTCAGGGCAAGGCCCACCTACAGACGATCACTTCTCCTTATTATGAAGAGTCCATTCAGAAATTTGGAGTACAGGTCAGGATTCAATGTTTTCAGGTCCAGGATGTTCTGTAGATGTACGCGAACTTTGGTGTATTGGGTATGCCCTGCTGTTGCGAAGCATGGTAACATGTCAGCTAATGGCTGCCATACATGGCAGCATGCCTGGCATAATGGTACATACCATTTTACGAAATGTGGTACCACGAAGTCTTATTAGAGTGCCTAAAGTTGTACGAAGGTTCGTAAAAACCCCTTGATAATTTCACCCTCTAAGGAGACTGTGAAACCTGAAATAAGGTACGTAATAGCAGTATTCAAGATAGCGATCTTGTATTTGCGAGTGATCGTTTTTGAAAGGAAGAAAAATTCAACCACAGAGGATAAATTAATTATTCTAATTGACAATGAATTTGTTTCATTGTTCAGGTTAAATTACCACCAGTTTGCCGACTAAATTAGTATCAAATGCTTCGATAATAACTAAAACCACGATCTTGAGAAATTTTACAAGCAGCAATTTTTCATCAAATCTGAACATTTTATTCCACATATATTGAAACACAAGCTCATTTGTGTACTTCAAAGGATCTGCCCTATCAATTTTCAAATAATTAATTTTTTTTTTCTATTTGGAAGTTCGTATAATTATTTTAGGTTTCAGCTGTGTTAACATTATCGAACTGAACTATCTCTCTTTCACGAATCGTTAAATAAACGTCTGATAGAATTTTTAAACTTAAACCTGTATTTTCTCTATACAATTTTTTCCCCCTAAACAATATTAAAACAACTTCAAAATGTATTCTACTTTTAAAAGAGCATCCTGAAATAGCACTGTAAGTTTTAGAGCATGTAATTTTTTATTTCACTCAACATGGCATAGCACGCTTGTTTAGGCGGTAGGAGAGACGCTCAGCAGTCGGGAGGTCTCCGGTTCGAATCAAAGTGGGTTTTATTTTTAAAACTTGTGCTGCCATCTGTTACTAAAATATTCAGGTGAAATGTTTTGTAATAGCACACAGAGTTTTCTGTTTAAAGTTTTATCCTCAAATTACCTAACTTTAATAAATTATTAAGTTTACGTTTTCATAAAAATTTATTTTGAAGTCAATTTGAAAAATTTTATACTTTAGTTAAGTATACTTTATAATAACCAAAGATAAAATATACATTTTCTACTATGACAGATGATGTTTACTTTAAAATTAATTTTCTTGTAGTCCGTAGAGAGCTCATCAGCGACACACAATGTAAAATTCTGTTCAGGTGTAAAATTTTGCAGATGTAAAATTTTGTTCAGGTTAAATTATTTAAGAAAAAAAATAACATTTTGCTAAATGTATTTCATTTTTTTTTTAATATTATAATTTTCTTATCCGTGTTTTACTTTTGTAAATGATTTTCGCTTCTTTATGTTGTTTATACTTCAGAAAAAAACTATAAAATTTTCCTTAAGCATTTTACATGAATTTCATCATATTTTGTGAAAGGAACCCCCAATACTTATCAAACACTAAAAGCAAGTACAAGATATATATTTTACTACTCATCATATTTTCAGAAAAATTTTGTATTTTTTTAATTTGTAAAAATAAGTACAACAACAACAACAAAAAGAATATACAGTAAAAACTCTGGCATTTAAAATGTATTTCTGTCTGTGAAAGAATTTCAACAGCTTAACAAAAACTGTTAAAACATTCTTAATTTGCCTTTCTGTGGCACTGACATCAAAACCAAACCACAATATATTAATCCTAGTTTTATCTTTTAGAAGGAACTATGAATGCGCAAACTATGAATAACTTTAGGTAATATATTCCTTTATTAGGTGTATTTCCTTTTTGGGGACTTGGAAAATAAGTATATTTTAGTTCTCTCGAAAATTGATATCAAAAGCATTTAGTACATATATGTAATATTTAGTAATTCATTTAAAAAATGTATTTCTTTTCCAACCTTTTGCTTATTTATAATAAAGGCAATTATGGTTAATATTATTGTCAATCGAAATCAGACAGTTCTTCATCTGCGAAAAGGTAATCGGTGAAAAAAAAGTGTTTATAAAACACTATGTTAACTTCCTTCGTATTAACGATTGACTTCGATTGGTCCAGTGAGGTTCTGCCTTTACTCCACCCCCCTGTCCATCAAAGTATAACGAAACCTAATTCCGACGACTTCATAGTACGGTTATCGCAGCCTTTCGTAAATGACAAGGTGGAATAATATGGATTTCCGAACGGTGAGAAAATAATTCCGGGCAGTTGGTAGTAAGGCCCCTGGAGGGGAAACGAAATAGGCTGCTTCGGAGAAAAGTGACAAATGATTTCTCGGAAGAAAGCTTCCAGTTTAGTGGCGCTGTTGTCAGTGCGGTTTTTATTGTTCCATTTAAATAGCATTCGGTTGATTAGCAGTTTATTTGATTTTTCTTTATTTTCTCAAAATATGGTTTCTAGTACATGCTTTGTTCCTGGTTGTAAAGTGGGGTATGTCAGTGACAGAAAACAACTTAAAATTGAAGGTTAAAAACGTTCAAAACATTAACATATAACAAATTTTGGGGCTCAAAATCACAGCTCCAGATGTCTTTTGGTACATGCAAAGAACTTCCAAACTTTTAATTTTATTAATAAATAATATATTAAGACTTTAAAGGATGTATAATTTTTTAAACTATTTGCATATTTTTTAATTTAAAATAAAAACAAATATTATCCGTTTTAAATTAATTAAAATTTTATATCTGTTTAAAATTTTTTATCACATATAAAATGTAGAGCCCCCAGGGCCGCGGTCCCGAAGGCCTGTGCACTACTTAGGACCTCCGGAGCTGTGATTTAAGACCCCACATTTGTTATATGTTAATGTTTTGAACATTTTTCACCTTTCCGTTGTTTTCTGTCACTGACATACCCCACTTTACAACCAGGAACAAAACATGCACTAGAAACCATATTTTGAGAAAATAGAAGTACGTATAATAAAGGAATAAATAAAATTCAAGTACACTTCTAATCAACCTAATGCTATTTGAATGGAACAATAAAAACCGTACTAACAGCAGCGCCACTAAACTGGAAGCTTCCTTCCGAGAAATCATTTGTCCCTTTTCTCCGGAGCAGCCTATTTCGTTTCCCCTCCAGATTTGGATTATTTTAAGGTAAAAGTAATTTTGCAGTGTTTCAAGTTGACGGTAAGCATTTTAAAAGTTGTATATTTGAAACACCCTCAAAAATATAAACTTAGAAAACTTTCTAAAGCATTGTTATGTAGCTGAAATAAATTATAAATGTGTAATTATTACAATTTGTTTTATGTGCTTAAAAATATGCATATTCTCATTATTTTGTGACAAAAGTTATAGATTAGAATTTCAATGCAGGAAAATATCAACCAAGAAAATAAAATCTAAAAATATATTATAGATCAGGGGTTTCCAACTGGCGGCCCGCGGTGGCTTTTTTTGTGGCCCGCGAAGCTTTCTGGGAAAATTATTTGCAGCATCAAATTAGATGCTTTTATTTAAGGGAAAAGTTTTTGTGAAAATCCATATCGGTTTCAAATGCTGTTCATTCGCGAATAAATTTGACTTTCCTCGGTTTCCATGAAAATGACTTTCCTCAGTTTCCATGAAAATGACTTTCCTCGGTTTCCATGCGCCCATTTGTGTTCTATTTCACCCTCACCCTCCTCTTCCCCGTCGCTTTTCACGTCCATGAACTCGTCCGTTGACTCGTTTAACCAGTTTGCTTTCACACCCTGCTGACCCAGGGCCAACGGCCGTACCGTGCTGAAAACACCGGTTCTCGTTAGATCACCGAAGTCAAGCAGCATCGGGCGCGGTTAGTACTTGGTGGGTGACCACCTCGGAACACCGCGTGCTGTTGGCCATCTCGGGTGCGGTATCCCCGTGGTTTGCGCGCTAGATTTGCACGCTACCACAAATGCCGCCGTGTTCATGCGGAGTACGATCACGTTAAACATGTGGGTCCGTAAGTCCTTCCGAGAGGTTGGTGGTAGGGGAAGGAGGGTCCGGTCCCTGTGGATGCCTCCCCAACTGGGTTCCGGTCTAAATTGGGTGGCACTTCCCGGCCGTCCATACAGTTACCTTACACCTTTCTGGTAGGTCGGACGGTCTGGGTCTCAACAACAACAACCCTGCTGACCCAAGTGGATTCTACCGTACTGGTAGCTGACCTTTCTTTTCATTCAACTTTATACATAAAGAATAGTCTTGAGCACTGGCTCGTGACCTGGAGAATCAAAATTAATCCGACCAAGAGTGCAGTCGTCATATTTCGTCCTAACTACCGAGAACTTAGTCTTAACTTCTCCCTTAAAATTTTCAATGATCCGATCCCCTTTTCACTATCCGCAAAGTATTTGGGTGTCACATTGGACGCCAAATTAACTTTCACAGCGCACATCATGAATAAGGTTGTAACAGCCAATAAAACCTTTGTAGCCCTTCTCCCACTTCTCGGTAGAAAGTCTCACCTGTTCCTTTATAATAAACTGATCATCTACAAACAAATCATCGCACCTGCGTTTTTGTATGCCTGCCCTGTTTGGGGTTCAGCTGCAAAAATACACATTGAGAAATTGCAAGTGTTTCAGAATAAAGTTTTGCGCTGTATTGTAAATGCGCCCTGGTTTGTCCAGAACGAGTCCCACACGTTACTAGGCATATTCGGAAAACTGCTCTAAATTTTTTCAGGAAGAACTCTAGCAAGCTCTGCCTGAGAAACGTAGATAGTCGCTACGACACTTCCACATCCTCCTACCTTGGAAAAAGAAGGCCTAGACACTTTCTTTCCGGGCCTACGGCGCCCCCGTGGAAGCGCCCCAGATATACTACGCCCCAAGCAGGTGTCTCCTAACCTTTGCTTGCCGGACGGCGGAGAAGGCGACCATTACACCCTGGGAATGCCTCGGCAAACTTGGAGTGAAATGGAGAATCTTGATTCGTCCTACCCGGCGAGCTCTCAATCCTTTGTTATACTTTGCTTTGTCCGCGTACTTGATGCCAGCCCGGTCCTCTTGTATGTCAGCAAACGCTGACTCTGGATAGCACTGTTGCTTCTGTAAATAACTTGAACTGTATTTTTATTTAAACTGTTTAATTTATTTGTATTGTGTGCCTGATAAGGGCCTTCTTTTTTTCGCAGCACGAGTGTCACTCTTGTAAAATTAGTAAATTGCAATCGTAATTCTTTAAAGTGTATTTCTCTAAATTCTAAATTGGTAAACTTTTTCTGTAAACTTAATTTACATTTTTATTGTCTAAACTAAAGTTTTAAACCTAAATGTATTTGTAAACTTAAATTTATTACTGTAAACTTTAATTTCTTTATGTAAAACTGTAAATTTCGCTCTGCACTTCTGCAGGATTTCCTATTGGCCCGTCAGTCCTTGGCCCCGCCCTCCCCTTCTCTTTCAGCCACCACAGCTCAGTACTCTGCCATACAGCCACTCCAAGATGAAGGCGGCACACCATCAGCCGCCACTGACTTCTACTCAGCACCCTTCCATAAAGATGTGTGCATATTGCTATCAAAACTCCATGAGACAACTACATACAGAGACATTTGTATATCCTGATGTGGGCGTAAGGGACCTTCGGTCCCATGGTAGCCCGAAAGTAAGCGTCTTGGCTTGGTTTTAGCTTAATATTGTCAAGGTAGGTGTCTGTCTTTCTTTTGTGACCAAGAATTTACAAGCGTTATTTTTAGTACAAGATAGGGTTTTCTTAAAACACGTTACTGTATGTCTGTTCTCTGATTATTCATTTTATACTAAATATCAGAATGAGTGGAATTTCAAATAAACGCAAGATTGAAAGTGAAAACAAAGCTTACAAAGATCGTTCGGAAAGTGATTATTTAATTAAGAACAATAACGGGAAATTGCAGTGTTTGGTTTGCATGCAAGTGGTATCAGTGCCTAAGGAATATAACATGAAAAGACATTGTTCAACACTGCATGAAAAAAAGTATCAGAGATATGGAAGAGAATCTCGAAATATCTTGATTTCAGAGTTAAAGAAGAAACTGAAAAAGTAGACAGGCATTTTTACCAAAATATCGCACTGTCAATCATCTGCTTTGTATGATTCTTATGTCGCTTCTCTTGAGCTTGCTAAAGCAAAGAAACCCTTTACTGATGGTAATTTAGTACAAAAATGTGCTATTGAAATAGCAACGGCTTTTGAGGATGCTCAATTGGCCGAGAAATTTGATTCAGTGCCGCTTTCTAACCAAACTTTACAGAGGAGAGTTATTGATATGGAAGAGCAGGTAGAAAAATCATTAATGGGTTTAGTTGAAAAAAGTACCTATTTCTCGCTTTGCCTTGATGAAAGCACTGACCAAACAGATATGAGTCAGTTGTTAATATTTATACATCTTACCCAAGCAGATTTTTCTACCAAGGAAGAATTATTGGAAATATGTCCAATCACTGGAACCACGAAAGGAAAGTACATCTACGAAGCTGTGAAAAAAGCAATTAACAAAATCGGAGATTTTAATATATGTTCAGCAATTGTGATGGGCGGTGCACCAGCGATGGTAGGGGGAAAATCTGGACTGACTGGATTACTTAGAGAAAATGGAGTAACTTGTCCGACAATTCATTGTATTATTCATCAGGGAGCCTTGTGTGGAAAGTCGGTAAAACAAAATCAAGTTTTCAAACTTGTAATAAAAGTTATCAATATGATAAGAGGTGGAAATCGTGCACTTTTGCATAGGCAGCTAAAGCAGTTTTTGGAGGAAATGGAAACAGAATATGGGGACTTGCTGCTTTACAATCATGTAAGATAGCTGAGTGCTGGTAAGTATCTCAAGAGATTCTTTGGGATAAGAAAAGAAATCCCTGCATTCCTGAAGAAGTTCTTTTCAACAGACACTACGCAACTAGAAGAAGAGCTCCAAAGTGTAGATTTCTTAAAAGAATTGGCTTTCCTCATCGACATCACCACTCATCTTAATGAACTGAATCTAAACCTCCAGGGAAGAAACCAGCTGATGTCGGATTTAATGGGAAACGTAGATGGGTTTCGAAATAAATTAAGAGTTTTCGAACTTTCTTTGAACAAAAATGATTTGGCAAATTTTTCAAGCTGTCGGAAGTTAGATGAAGAACTTGAAGATAATGAGACTCTTGAGTTTTCTGAATTTGGTGCAAATATTCAAGAAATCATAGAGGAGTTTGACACTACATTTAAAGATTTTAAATCATTAAAAAGTAGCATGATGTTGTTTAGTAATCCTCTTCGAGCTAACATTGAAGATCAACCAACTCACCTTCAACTTGAACTATGTGACCTACAAGCGGATACATGTTTGCAAACGAGGGAAGAAAAGGGAGCAGATTTCTTTAAATTATTACCAAAAGAAAGTTTTCCAAATCTGCGAGATTTTGGTCGGAAAATTACATCAATGTTCAGGAGTGCATACTTGTGCGAAAGTGTATTTTCTGCATTGAAATTTATCAAGAACCACAATAGAAGCCGCTTCACAAAATCTTCTCTACTTCATCTTCTGAGACTCTCTGGTTGCAGCAGACCGATCTCAATTTTCTCACTAAACATTCTGTGTGCTTTTACGTAAGTTTTTTTTGTAATTTTTAAGGTTTTATGGAAATATTAAATATCTGTATACTTGATATCAAAGTAAAATTATTTTAGTCTGGAAATTTTTTTAATATGTAATTAAAGGTGTTAAAATGCCCACTTCTTATTTGATTCGCAATTCAATACTTGTTTTTGTTTGTATAACTTGATGAAAGTTGGCCAATTATGATCAAGGTCGTAGCTGGAAGGGAGGGAGGGTTGGAGGTTCATCCCCCGAAATTTTCAAAAATTTCATAGTACGTACCATATACATGTATTTATATTCATTACGATGCCTTCATTCCTCCCCCGCCAGAAAAATTTCGTATTCAAAAAAATGTCCTGGGTATAGCCCTGATTACGTTGCAGCCCGCCACTAGACAGGTGGTTTCGATTGCGGCCCGCGGGCACTTGTAAGTTGGAAACCCCTGTTATAGATAATGTTAGATTTTAACCCTTTCCGGATGGTCGACGCGCCCGCGCGTAGACTCCGATCTTGCATTCAAGGACGGTCGTCACGCATACGTGTTGAGGAAAAATTTACCCTAAAAGACGACGGTCACGTATGCGCGTTTTCATATGAAACGTTCTTACTTGAATTTATTTGTCTACTAGATGGCGTTAAATGTCCATGCAAACAACTCCAAGGTATTTTGCAGATACTTGACCTTGGCATAGGGGGGATCTAATGAATTAATTCTCCATCTGGAGTAGTGAAATGTGATTTTGTAATATAAACAAACAGAGAACTTTTCGCAGCATCTACTGTTTTATAATTGAGTTTCGGTTCTTGTTTTATTTTTCGCTTTACGATTTCGTTGGTAAATAATAGGAATATAAGAGAGTATTTTTTCAAGTTTGGGTTTTAGAGGAATGCGTGACAGTGAAATTATTAGGTTATTTCGGATAAAAGAATAGTTGGGCCAAGACGTTTTCTTTCTGTGGAAGAATATATTCGTATGATAAACGAACCGGGCAGTAATGAAGTGATGCAGATAGTAAAGATTAGTGGAACTGTGGTATTTCTGAAGATGAATATGAAAATGCAAGTGATTTTTCATAATCTGAGAGTACTATTATTACAACCCCGCAAGCTTCAGTAGCTGTTTCTGCGAATGATGTTTGGACGGGATATTTGACAGATCTGAATTCTTTTGAGTTTTTGAGCATACTTGGAATCAATCACAATATTATGCCGCCTAATTTAGATAAGGAAATTAATTTTTTTAGCATATTTTTCGAAGATGAATAGTAGAATTCGTAGTACAAGCAACTGGCGAGTATTTTGTATTGAAATTCGCAGGAAAAATATATATCAAATAGAAAATATATATTTATTTTATTCCTGAAAAAAGTAGGTTTCTGTGTTGAATATGTGATTTTTATAGAATTTACTTCGAGAGTTAAGCATAGCGAAAAAGTTAGCTGTCCTTTAGGAACAGTTCAGAAGCGAAGCGTTCCGTCTTTTGGGTCACTGTAGTTCCGGAATGCCGCCGTCCGGAAAGGGTTAATACGTTCATATCCCGAAATTTATACTTCCGTATTTTAAAATTAATAAACAAATGATATAATTCTATTATAATTCTTATAGATTTAAAAGAAAATTAACACGTCTTGCATTTTTTAATTTACTTTCAATAGGAATGAAAGACGTTAATATTGAAAGAGATATTATTTTCAAACTGAAACATTTATTTTAAAACTGAGTTAGAGTTTTTAGTTTACACAATGTGCATTAGAGGACGGTACTCCTTCTATCTAGTTTTCATGGATACAAGATATGGAGAAAAGAAAAGGTACATGCAATATATATTTTTAACTCCTCTAATAACCACACATTTTGCTCCTCCCCCCCTGAAACAAACTTTTGGCCGAATTTTCGACCCCGACACAATACGTCTCCTATACATTATACTATATATTTATATACACTTATAGGGCTTTCAAGGAGCTACAAATGTTTGCTTATTGTTCATAGATAGCATATTTAGTTTTGAGGTACAAGCATTACAAACTTTAAGAACGGAAATTTTTCAACCTTCCTCAACTTGACAAGACGATTACAAGGAAACTATAAGAACTTTATTTAAGAATTAATATAAATTTAGAAATTAAATTTCCTTGTATATGTTTTCATATTTATTATTTATATCTATCTTTTATAGTTTCGAAGATATTTTGAGTGTAAGAAAAATAAAAAAAAAATTCACGTGGACAGATACTTTTTAATTTTTTTCAAAAACAAATGTCAAAATATTGAAATTATTTCATATATTCATAGTTTGGACCATTAGGTTGCTCGTCTGTTGGCGGCGTAGTAAAAAATGTAAGCAACCCACAGCTAAGAATTTTTTTCCATAGTTCAGATTAGGTCCCAACACCACGTAGCAATTTTTTTAAACTTGAATTAGCTTCTTAGTTATTTGTAACTTTTAGTGATTTTCACACAGACCGGTTCCTTAGCAATCAGAAATTATATCAGATTATTTCAATCTGATATACCATCCGAAAGATCGAAGAGGGCTCATTTTAACGAGACAATTTCTTCAGATATATTGTAGAAGATTTTTGAGCGTTTTATTTATTATCCCTACAATATGTCCAGGCAAAATCTGATATCACGTGCGTAATACGCGACCGTTTGTTTTTGTAGGGTCGTCTGGTGTCCATTTCTGTAACTAATGGAAGCATTGAAATGGAAAGCATTTTGAACATCTGCAATTCTCTTCAATCTGGAACACTGCTTGCAATTTGAACTTTTGCTACGTGGACATTTCTGAAAATATATAAAGTTTTAAATTGTTTGTGTGGTAAGCATATTTTTATGCACTTTGTTTTAACTTTATGCAAGGTATTGATATATTTGTTTATTTATATTAATTGTATCTTCTTTTTGTTATCCTTTCAGTGTTTCATTTTGTTTTGTAGGCTTAACATGAGTGCGAGAATTTATATTGGGAGGTTGAACTACGACGTTAGAGAAAGAGATCTGGAAAAGTTTTTTAAGGGATATGGACGAATATGTGGAATTTTTATGAAAAATGGTTTTGGATTTGTGGTAAGTAGAGTTTAAGTAAATTGTAATGAAAATTCCTCCTTTTATAAAAATTGAGTTTTGATTTCTGTACAGTTTATTTTTGTGCTATAAAAAACTATGAATACGTTTAGTCAGTGTTCCAAATAGTGTACGGCTATGTTAAAATTTTGGTGTGATGTCCAGGAATTTCCCACGGTCTAAATATGATTTTTTATTTACAAGTATTTGACTATCTGGTTCTTGCATATTTGAAAATATTTCCTCCCTGAGAAGTTCTTTAAAAGTATAGTCATCTTGCTAGCAAATGTCAAACCTCCTTATTATTACGCCGGAATAAAATTTGAATTAACTTGTTAATTCAAAAGTAAATAATGAAAATTGTAGATTATAGGCGTTGGCGTTTAAAATGTTTTCAGTGCTGTAAGAAAATTGTTGTCAATATGTTAAGTTATTTTGAAGCCAGAATTAAGGTAGCTATCTTGACAGCGATACCTGCAATGGAGTTTGGTAAGTGTTCAACTATTGGCAGAATAGTCATGCAAAGTGTATGTCCTGCAATCTACATTGTTGCCGAAATACACCTTATATATATTCAATTATTAGAACCTAAAATTTTATTATTTAAGTATGCTAGCTTCATAGTCTTCTGTAGAATATTTTTCATAATGAACAGATGGAATTTAAGAATAATAGATGTTCTGTGGAACTAGGATTTATTAATAATTGTAAATTCTTAAGATTGTTCAACATCTTTTTTATTAAAAGAAAACTAAAGTAGTGTATTTTGTAAAATGTGCCAGAAGTTATCAAAGTTTTGACATTAATTTATTTAACCAAAATTTATAATTTGTATGTTGTATTTTCGGCATTATCCCAAAGACTGGTACGGTCTTGAATTTGGCGATTTTTCTGGCGCCCGATGTTGAGACAGTTGCCATAATATCCAACCATCTCGCAAGATTACCATGATTATGAAGAGTTCATGGTACCAAGAGTTACCAAGGTCGCAACATAGCACTCCACTTATCGCCGATTTGGCGCGATAAAAAAAAAAATCCCCCGACTGTACCGGTCTCTGAGATTTAGCCCTATTTTCAAAGTCGGTAAAACCGGATAATAAACCCCCACTCATTTTTCTAAGTACAAAATTGCGCCAAGGTGGCGCGTTTCCCAGTGTTTTGAAATTGACTCCTCCCAACTGAAGTGACGTATTTTCCCGTGTTTTAAAATAGGCTCCTCCTACCAAAATGACGTCGTATTCTATACTTTTATGAACTGGAATTTTGTTAAATGATATTGCAATTGAATATAAATAAAAGTGAATAATACTCATAAAAATATTACAAAATATGATTTTTGTGCATTTTAAAAATATTGCGTAATGGCAGAACAAAATTTAAGAAAAAATGATACTTAGAAAAAAGTTTGTACTTTAACGAAATTTAAGAAAAAACAGAACTTAGAAAAACTAACAAAATTTAAGAAAAAACAGAACTTAGAAAAATGTTTGTACTTTAACGAAATTTAAGAGAAAACAGAACTTAGAAAAAAGTTTGTACTTTAACGAAATTTAAGAAAAAACAGAACTTAGGAAAACTAACAAAATTTAAGAAAAAACAGAACTTAGAAAAATGTTTGTACTTTAACGAAATTTAAGAGAAAACAGAACTTAGAAAAAAGTTTGTACTTTAACGAAATTTAAGAAAAAACGATACTTAGAAAAAAGTTTGTACTTTAACTAAATTCAAGAGAAAACGATACTTAGAAAAAAGTTTGTACTTTAACTTAATTCAGAGAAAACGATACTTAGAAAAATGTTTGTACTTTAACAAAAATCAGAGAAAACGATACTTAGAAAAATGTTTGTACTTTAACAAAAATCAAGAAAAAAAACGATACTTTAAAATTAAGAAATCCATTTTAAAACACTGAAAAATACAAAAGACAATTTCAAAACACGGGATGAACAAAGAAAAGAACTCACCTTTATGTAACGGATATCCGCATTTTTAATTACATCCACACCGGAGCACGTTTTCTTACACGTACATTCAACACCGCAGCACGTTTTCTTGAACATGCACGTACATTCAGCACCTCAGCACGTTTTCTTGAACATACACGTACATTTAACACCGGAACCTGTGGTACAGATTTGATATAAAGAATTTGGATTTTTCAACTTTTTTTCACGAGCCAAATGTGGCGCACCTGCTTTGCGCAACATTTTGCTTTTTCTGGAAATTCTGGCAACCCCACCCCTTTTAGCTTTCTGATATAGTCGGCTGTGGCCATTTTATTTTTTGTTGTTGTTTGTGTGTGTGTAAAAACGTGTCTGAGTGTGTTAAAAACGTAAATATCATACAGGAATTAAAGATAGCACATGTTATTAGATAAAATAATGTAGAAGCAGAAAATTTACATAGAAATAATAAGAGTTTTTTTATGACCGCAATGTGGAAACAATTATTTGTGCAATTTGGATATTTACACGTGTTTTTCTTTGAAAAGTTTTGGATTTCATTAAACCAGGTACTGTGTTTTGATTTTGTTGTCCACGTAAAGTATCGTTTCTTTTAAATTTCTTTTTAAAGTACAAACTTTTTTCTAAGTATCGTTTTCTCTTAAATTTAGTTAAAGTGCAAACTTTTTTCTAAGTATCGTTTTTCTTAAATTTAGTAATTTCGTATTTTTTCTAAGTATTGTTAATTATCGGCATTTGTATGCATTTTTTCTAAGTATTGTTTCTCGTAAATTTAGTAATTTCATATTTTTTCTAAGTATTGTTAATTATCGGCATTTTTAATTATATATGTTTATATTTCGTACACGCAATGTTCAAGATGGCGTCCGTTAGGAATTTTCAAAACACCGTACGCGTTGGCGCCAGTCTTGGTGACAAAAAAAAATGGCGGATTTAGCCAAATTCTTTATATCAGATCTGTTCCGAACCTGCATATTTATTGAAAATTTGCGTAAAATGTTAATGTCCATGAATTACGAGGAATGTTTTAAATATGTATTCCAAAACGTTTATACGTGTTTAAATCTTTGCAATCTCTGCAAATCGATCGAAAAAGGTCTGATGAAATACACAGAAGACTATTACTGCCTATTAAAATGCAGATTCCCAAACAGCCGAGCGCTGATTGGATGTCAGTGGGTTACCAGAATTAGCGAAGTATACGAAATGAAATTGCAACCCGATAAGTACAAAATTGCGCCAAGTTGGTGCGTTTGTTCGTGTTTTGAAATTGACTCCTCCCAACTGAAGTGACGTATTTTCCCGTGTTTTAAAATAGGCTCCTCCTACCAAAATGACGTCGTATTCTATACTTTTATGAACTGGAATTTTGTTAAATGATATTGCAATTAAATATAAATAAAAGTGAATAATACTCATATAAATATTACAAAATACAATTTTTGTGCATTTTAAAAATATTGCATAATGGCAGAATAAAATTTTAGAAACCATATTGAAACACTCGATACTTAAAATATTTTTTGAATTTAAATCAATATCAAAAACTTATAAAAATTAAAGAAAAGACAATACTTTAACAAAAGTTAAGAAAAAATGATACTTAGAAAAAAGTTTGTACTTTAACAAAAATCAAGAAAAAAACGATACAAATGATACTTAGAAAAAAGTTTGTACTTTAACTAAATTCAAGAGAAAGCGATACTTAGAAAATAGTTTGTACTTTATCAAAAATCAAGAAAAAAACGATACAAATGATACTTAAAAAAAAGTTTGTACTTTAACTAAATTCAAGAGAAAGCGATACTTAGAAAATAGTTTGTACTTTAACAAAAATCAAGAAAAAAACGATACTTTAAAATTAAGAAACCCATTTTAAACACACGGAAAAATACAAAAGACAATTTCAAAGCACAGGATGAACAAAGAAAGGAACTAACCTTTATGTAACGGATATCCATATTTTTATTTACATCCACACCAGAACACGTTTTCTTACATGTACATTCAACACTGCAACACGTTTTCTTGAACATACACGTACATTTAACTCTGGAACCTGCATATCTATTGAAAATTTGCGTAAAATGTTAATGTCCGTAAATTATGAGGAATGTTTTAAATATTTATTCCCAAAAGTTTGTACGTGTTTAAATCTTTGCAAATCGATTTAAAAAGATCTGTAAAAGCAAGAGTCAACGAATTCGATTGAAAAAGGTCTGATGAAATACACAGAAGACCATTACTGTCTATTAAAATGTAGATTCCCAAACAGTCGAGTGCTGATTAGATGCCAGTGGGTTACCAGAAGCCGTGGGCTACCAGAATTGGCGAAGTATATGGAATGAAATTGCAACCTGAAGAATTGTGCTAACTTGGCGCGGGATCGTACTTTGAAAAATGAGTGGGAGTCTATTTTCAGGAATAACCGAATATAGCTTTTTTTTCCAGTGAAATAAAATGTACAGGGTTCGTGCATATTCTGGAAATCTGGAATTTACAGGGAATTTGAAAGTGGGATAAAATGTAGGAAAAATCAATGGTACAGATTTCATATAAAGAATTTGGTTTTCTCAGCTTTTTTCGTGAGCGATAAGTCGCCAAATGTAGCGCGAAATGTCTTTCTGATATCGTCGGCTGTGGCCATTTTATTTTTTTGTTGTTGCTGTGTGTGTAAAAACATGTATGTGTGTGTCAGGGTACATACGCGGCCTGGAAAACCTGGAAAGTCCTTGAATTTCATTATTTTTTTTTCAAGGCCTTGTATAGCCTGGAAAAGTGAGAAAATTTCCAAAAAGGTCTGGAAAATCCTTGAATTTCTCATTTCCAGTTCAAAAGCCGCAAAATTCCCGTGTTACCAGTATTTATACGTCATGCATTACGTCACATTCCAAACCAGTTCTCTTCTCCCCGGCGCTGCCAATCACAGTTGAATTGGTTCTTCCCATTACGGCGCCGGCAGCCTCGCCCCCAGAACGTGCCTGCATATATCACTCCGGCTCCGATATCAACATTTGCTCCACGGCTCTCGCCATTTTTCTTTAAAATCGTCGCTAAAGTGAAATAAGTTTATTTTCATCGTGGTGCTTGTGTGTTGTGATTCTAAACTGCGTTTTTGTCTTTTCCATTCCGAAATAAATCGTATTAGTATGGGCAAATGTTCATTCAACAATCTTTGGTTGCAAAACTCGAACTATGAAAAATGGATTAGGAAGGATTTCTCCAATCGCCATGTCGCAGAATGCATTTTATGCATGAAGAAAATTGACATTTCAAATATGGGTGAATCAGCGATAAAAAGTCACATGGCCGGTAAAAAACACAAGACTTTGATAGAAGATCAGAAAACAAGTGTGTCAATTACCGCGCGTTTTCAAGCAAAAGAATCTGTGGCAAAAGATAAAGAAAAGTCTACTTTGCCTTTAAAAGTAGGTAAGAATGAAACTTTGAAGGCCGAAATTCGTTGGGCATTAAAAGTAATCAAAAACCATTTTTATTATCGATCATGTATCAGCATTGAAAAGTTGTTTACACTTATGTTTGAAGATAGCGAAATTGCTGCCAATTTTTCTTGTGGGGGAAAAAAATGTTCCTATATTTGTTGTTTTGGGCTAGCTCCACACTTTAAGAATTTACTTATTAATGAGATTAAAGTAAAAAGCGAAAATTATGTTTTAATGTTTGATGAGGGCCACAATAAATACACTCAACCTAAACAATTGGACTTGCATGTGCGATTGTGGCAGAATAATACAGTCATCACTAGATATCTGACTTCAGAGTTTTTGGGTCATGCAACGGCCGAAAATATTATGGAAAAATTGCAGGACTGTGTTGGGCTCTTGCCATTAAGAAACATTCTTCAACTTGGAATGGATGGACCTAATGTCAATTGGAAAGTTTTTACGTTGTTACAGAAGTTATGTGCAGAGGAAGATATACAATTGTTAAATATAGGCAGCTGTGGACTGCATATTGTCCATAATGCCTTTGGTCATGCAGCAACTTCTTGTGAGTTCAATGTGCAGAGTCTCCTTACCAGCATGTACAGGCTTTTTAAAGATTCTCCAGCACGACGAGAGGATCTAAGTGAGCTGGCCAAGGGAACAAACATGCCTTTAAAGTTCTGCCCACATAGGTGGCTGGAAAATTCACCTGTATGTGAGCGGGCAATTGAAATTTGGCCAACAATTGTAAAATTTGAAAATGCTGTAAAAAAAAAATCTCTCAAACATCCAAACAACACATCTTTTGATGTTGTGAGAAAGTGGGTGAATGATCCTTTGGCCCTAGCTAAATTGCATTTTTTTAACTCTGTTGTTAAGGAATTGATTCCTTTCCTGCAACATTTCCAGACAGATAAGCCTATGCTACCATTCATGGCTACAGAGTTAGAAAAAATGTTGAGAGGATTGATGAGCAGATTTCTGATGCCAAAGTGTATCGATGATGCCAATACAGCACTAAAAATTGTAAATATAGATGTGCTTGATCAAGAAAATTGCTGCTCCTATCAAAAAGTAGACATTGGCTTTCAAGGCCAAAGAGAACTTATTCGCTGTTCTAAACTTTGTGTTAGTGAACAACTAATTATGGAATTTCGAATAGAATGTAAAACTTTTCTTCAAAAACTTGTGGCAAAACTGCTATTTAAAAATCCATTAAAATATTCCCTTGTTTGGAATATGAAATGTTTTGATCCGAAGTTGATGGCAAATGAAAAGAGTGAAACTTGTACACAGAATTTTAAAAGCATTTTAGCAACTCTAGTTGAAGCAAATAGGCTAAAACTTGATATGGTTGATAGTCTCATTAGGGAATTTAAAGTATTCATCAACACTGTTGCAAAAGTAAATACATCCTTCATTAATTTTGATGTTTCACTAAAAGCATCTAGAGTTGATATGTTGCTTCATGAGCATATGGGATTAAATTGTGCATTTAATCATCTTTGGCAAGTTACAAAGTGTTTGCTCTTGTTATCACATGGGCAAGCTTCTATAGAAAGAGGGTTTTCAATTAATAAGGAATTAATTGTTGAAAATTTGAAAGAAAATTCCATAGTGGCCCAAAGAATCATATATGATTATATATCATATGTGGGAGGTGTTGAACATGTCGAAATGACCAAGTGTCTCCTACAGAGTGTTAGTGCAGCCAGACAGAGATATATGAGTTATCTGGATCAACAAAAGAAAGATAAGGTTCAGACAGATTTAGAACGCAAAAGAAAAATGTTGTTTGATGAGGTAGATGAGTTAAAAAAGAAAAAAAAGTGCATGGAGAGCGAGATATCTGCATTATTGAAATCTGCAGATGAGTTAGCTATAAAAGCCGAAAACTCACGAAATTTTATGTGTATTACGAAATCCAATAGCTTTCGAAAAACTGCTGAAAGCAAAAAAGGACCAACTACATGATTTAGAAAAAGAATTGAGTAAAAAATTAGATGTAGCTAACAATACCATGTAATATAATAGCATTTGTTATGGTTTGTTATTCATTCATTTTTCTATCTAATTCAGAGGTGAGGTATGGGATAAATGTAACATAAATATTTAATTTAATGTTTTTTGTTTTCATAAATTTTTGAAAATGCTGATATCAAATTTTGTTGCAGCTGTTCAATATGTTTTGTGTTCAGTAATAAAATTTGATAATTATATCTTTGATTTGAGTTTCAACTTTTATAATAATTTCTAACTATAGGTTAAAAATATGTTGTACTGTCTGTACTCACTAGAATCTATTTTGCTTGTGTTTTGAAATTTCCTCAAATATTTTGTGATAAAATAATAGTTTCGAAGAATTCCTAAATTAAGATTTTTAAATTATATTATAAATACAAACTTAAGATAATTTTTTATATTTATTACCTCATTTATATAATATATACACATTTTTTTTAAACTGTTAGAGGTAGAATAAGGATGGTTTTTTTAGATTGTTAATACATTCAGATTTTTTGAAAAATTTTGGTGGTAACAGATAATTCATGCATTATGTCAATAATTATATATGGTTACATCTTTTCTGTTTAGCAATATATTATATATTTAAAACTTCTTACAAATTCATTACTTTAAAAAAACAATTTGATGCAATTTTTGCACCAACTCAATTATGTGTAATGTAAATAGGTCCTTGATTTTTTTTTATAATGTCCTTGAAAGTCCTTGAATTTCACTTTCAAAAACATGTACGCACCCTGGTGTGTTAAAAACGTGAATATCATACAGGAATTAAAGATAGCACATGCTAATAGATAAAATAATGTAGAAGCAGAAATAATGAGAGTTCTTTGATTATTGCAATGTGGAAACAATTATTTGTGCAATTTGGATATTTACACGTGTTTTTCTTTGAAAAGTTTTGGATTTCATTAAACCAGGTACTGTGTGCTGATTTTGTTGTCCACGTAGTTGTCGCACAAATAGCTATTGCTATGTGAGACGTATAAGTATCATTTTTTAAAATTCTTTAAAGTACAAACGTTTTTCTAAGTATTGTTTTTTCTTAAATTTTGTTAAGTACAAACGTTTTTATAAAATTTCGTATTTTTTCTAAGTATTGTTAATTATCGGCATTTTTATGCACTTTTAATTATATATGTTTATATTTGTTACGCGCAATGTTCAAGATGGTGTCCGTTAGGACTTTTCAAACACCGTACACGTTGGCGCCAGTCTTGGCGACAAAAAAAAATGGCGGATTTAGCCAAATTCTTTATATCAAATCTGTTGTTCCAAATCAATTTTTAGAGATGCTGATTACTACGGATTCTCTGTTGTTTTTACAGAAACATCATACTACAAATTATGTAATTTGCATAGTTTCCCATGGAAAATTGTCTTCTGTGAAGTCCAGTGTAAATTTACGACCACATGTGCACAGGTCAACTTATCCTTCAGAAAAAATATCTGTTGATAATCATGTACAAAACAGTCGATCATGCAATTAAAGGTCTGGAACAAAGAAACTTTGTAACCAAACAGGAAATAATGTTCATCTTCCAACAGGATAAAAGGAAAACTGCTTTCCCACAAACCAAAATTAATGAAACAACAAACATTTGTTCAAATATATGTTTTCTTTTCTCACCCATGTATTCATGGTAAATATCAGTTAAATCTAAAATTATTTTTTTAAATTGGCATTAAAATAGTAGTAGGTACATAGTATCTGAAATTTTGATAAGAAGAACGGAAAATTTAGGAAATTTCACTTTGGAAAATAGGCATGAACCCTGAACGTACCAAAATCGTTAGATGCGCAATATAGTATAAAAACCTTTTATTTGGTCTAATTTTTCTGTGATCTCTTTTCGTTTTTGGCAACCCCTCAAACTTTTCCGCATTGTAGGAGCAAAGAATATACATGTAACCATATTTGGTTTTGTGGTTGGTTATTGTAATGTTTTTTTTTTTAAATTTTAAGATATCTGTGTTTGTAAGCCTGTACTCTATGAGCCACGGAATACCTATTACACAAGCAGCTGTTGCCAAGTGCGACCTCAGACAGTTAGCAGGACTGGATTTTGTAATGTTCTTTAGTGTGCAAGCATAGTGAGGTAAGACTGCTAAGCGGTTGTAGGTCCATGTTCGAATTGCTATGGATCAACTGTTCACACAAACGGCTGTTACCATATTTCGGCCTTCGACATAGAACGACCATTTGTATATAAATTTTCTTTTTATACATTATTTTATCCATTTTTACAGTGTTGGTATGTGCTATTTTTTCTTTTTCGGGTGATATTTACATTTTTATGCATTTTTGTATTTTACTTATATTTTTCAATTATTTACTTTCTAACCCTAACATGGCTTTAGTAAACACTTTTCAAACACTCTTTGGCATCATTTTTGGTCGCCAACCAATGGCTGATTTTGCCAAAAGTCATTAACAGTTCCAATTGTAGAATATTTCTTTTGCTAAATTTAAAACTCCCGGGACAGCTTTGGTATAAAAAAACTTGATGCAATTCGCTATTTTTTTTTGGCAATCAAAAATGGTACCAAGGAATATGGTGTTTGAAAAGTCATAACGAATGCCATGTTAGGCTTAGCACATAACAAATTATAAAAAAATATGTGTAAAATTCAAAAAACATAATAAATATTAAATTTATAAATATCAAATATTATACAAAACTCAAGGAAAGCGCATGGCAATGACATAATAATGGAAATTTCCATCCTAAGTTTTTTGAATGAAAGATAGCACGTGTCAACACTGTAAAAATTGATAAAATAATGTAGAAGCAAAAAATTTACATAGGAATGTTCGTTCTCTTTCACCGCAATGTAGTTTTTGGCCGTTGTATCATTCGTGGCTGCTTTGCTGGGGGTGGCACTCGGATTGGTGTGAAGTTTGCAGGATTTGGTGTTTATATATCCCTGGGGTGGCCCTTGGCGTGAACGTCGTTGCGTCCAGCGATGTATCTTGTGCCCGCTGTGACGGCGGCGGGTCAGCAGCGGGGCCTCGTATGTCTGGGGAAACTGGACAGACCAAGGGTAACAAATGGTTCACCGCTATGTAGAAATAGCTGTTTGTGTAACAGTTGATCCATAGCAATTCGAACATGGACCTATTCTGGCCCGTTAACCGCAACCCGTTAAAAAGTATTACAGAAAAAAGTATTTTGACCTGTTAAAAAGTATTACAGAATCCGGTGTTGGAGGTTGCATGTAGCAACAGTTTGTGCAACAAGTGTTCCCTGGTTCATAGAGCACAGGCGCATAACATTAAAATTATAAAAACTCCCTCATTTAGCTACAACTCTGCAAACAAAAACCATAGAAGAAGCCATGCTTTTATGAAAATATCAAATGACAAATAAAAAAAAAAATACAACCTGGTTTAATGAAATCCAAACATGTTACAAAATCATAAATCCAAATACAAAACTTTTAGATGCTCTTCATAACAGGTTGTAGAAATATGCTATGAAGTTAGAAGGGGTTGCCAAAAAATCAGGATTGCCACATCGAGATCGCATCAAAGAATTACCACATTTTGCAATTTATTGCCATCTAAAATTTTGTCAAATCCAAATTCTTTATATCGAAGCTGTACCAAACTCCCTGCTGAACAATGAATGGGAAAACTGAATACTGATTTTGATATTGCACTAAAGATGTTCCAAATAAAAGACACATACTTCTATCCAGAATCAATATTTCACAAAATTTGATATAGGCAATTCATGCAAAAAAAATGGTGGAAAATCATGCACCATAAGGTGGAGAAGAATGTGGTTTTAAATGCCAACTTTTGTAAATTTATGGAAGACCTGCATTCAGTTACATCCACATCAGCATCAATTGAATTTTTGGACTGGTTTGCCAAAACTGAGAAACAAACTTTGTCACAAAAAAATTAATGAAAATATATAAATCACTTAAATCAAAAGGTGTTATTGAAAATGATTGGTAATTGTAAGTTTAAAAAAGTACAGGTGTAATAATGTATTAACCCTTAACCAGTATCGTGAAAAATCTGTATACAAACAGAAATATGCCATCTGAGACTGCTAGTTTTTAGAAATTGCTATAAAAATTAAAATAGAACAAAACTCTTAATAATTTATCAAATAGTGAACATAAACATTTATTCTTTAATACTAATGCATTAACAGGACCAACATTTTAATATAACAGCAAAGAAATAGGTTTTGAAAATCTAAGACAGAAAATATTTCAAAATTATGGACTTATTGTCAAAGGTGACGTAGCGAAAACGCGAAAAAAATAGAATATCTCAATAACGGCTAGTCCTAGAGTAATGGGGTTAGTCATATTCTTTTTGTTGTTAAAAATCATGTATAAAATAGGAATTAAATTGATATAATTGAGCACACGTAGTCTTTTATTTTTATATTTAACGATTTTTGCGGGCCATTTCGCGAAAATAGCCCGTTCCTTTTTCCCGAATTGTACTAGAATAACCTATACATGATTTATATACCAAATTTTGTTAAATTTGGTATATAAATAACTTGTAGGTTATTGAAATATTATACACCAAATTTTGTTAAATTTGTTCCATTAGTTTTTAGCTAGAGTGGATAAAGGCAATTTCTGCCGGCCATTTCGCAAAGAAGGCAGATTCTTTTATTACGAAGTATAATCTAATGAACATCAGGATTTCCCACAAGAAACATATCTACCAAATTTTATGAAATTCGGTCCATTAGTTTTTCAATTGGAGTTGATGTAATATCCTCACAGACACACAGAAACATACACAGATACACCCTTACACACACACAGACGTCTTCCTAAAAATAGTTTTTTCGTGTTCTAAAAGTCCCAAAACGTGTAGATCCTTCGAAAATTCGAGTTCCGATCTTCGGTTCGATTCCAATACTTTGAATACATACACACACATATTATATGTGTATCTAAATTCTGTGCCTATGCAATTACAATAGTTGTGATTTTAAATGATCCCTAAACTTTTATTATTTCTTCAATGAAGCCTAATTTTAACTTATGCAGAATGCAAATATCTCAAGAGAGATTGTAAGGTGAGTTACATAAAAATTGCTAAATTTTTTTCACACAAAATTATTTAGCTATGGAGTCTGGAATACAAGTTATATGAATGAAATATTCATTGATTTTGCATAGAGAATCAGATGATTTATATTTCGATACAGTTTTAAATATTTAAGTATAATAAATTACTGTAGTGCTGTGATAATGTAAAAGATATCACCACTGAATGTATCACATTTTAGAATTTTTTAAATGAAATTGTATTTCAGTTGGAAAGTGTTTCATAATCAATGCTTATGCATGATTGATCTTTCTTGTTTTTAATTTATTAGTCTCAAAAGCACCTGTGATGGGATAATTCCAGAATGTAACAGAACCTTTTAGAACAATCTGGAACCATCCAGATAATTCTGTATGTTTGGCCTAGTATATAAAAGGGAAAGCACACAAATTCACAGTTTAGTTGTCAACAGGCAAACAGAGAGCAAGCAGTTCACTAAATTTGTGGTCCAACAGCATTTAAGTAAGCTTCTGCTGATTGAGTTGTATAATGTTTTGTGGAAAGGACTGAGTTTGAAATGTCTTCTAACTGGGGCTACAGGAGAGTGAAGTGTGTTGACTATTTGTATATCCATAAAAGAGTGATATATAAGACTAACAAAAAAAAAACAGGCTTTCTTCAGGTTGGGAATAAGAGTGCTCATTTCAAGACTCTGTGCTCTACATGTTACTCTCTTTATGCTACCACATGGACCGACTGATGGATATAGATTTCCAACTGCAAGACAGCGACACCACTCAGTGTTCATTTCCAATTTGTGATGTTTTAAAGATTGTGGGTGACCCAGTTCCTATTGGTTCAACAGGAAGGCATCACTCAATAACAAAGGAAGATACTGATGCAGTTGAACAAATTTTTAGTTCATTGAATTGCTAATTTCAGTTCTAATCAGAGTGCACAGAAGTGGTATGCTGTGGATTGGAACTTGCACATATATTTTGGAAGCTGTATCTGTTACTTATCTTTATTAAGAATTAAAATGCCATATCAAATAAGAATAGATTTTGATTTCATGAGACCAATATGTGACGAGTATGTGGTAACTGAAATTGGTTTAATGTATGGCAAAATTTTCAATTGTTTATGAAACCTGTTAAACTCAAAAGTGGAAGTTCTCCTTTTCAGGGAATGTAGTACTCTATGGTACTGATCAACAGTCAAAAATCAAAAATTTTTTTTTTTTTATTTTTCAAAAAAATATTCAGAAGGCTACAGCAAGAGAACTTGGACACATATTTCCAAACAGAGGATATCATTTTAATCAGAAAAATATTATCTTTCAAATAAAAAACACGCAACAAAATATCTTGAACCATTTCAGAGATAGAGCATTTTAAAATTTTGCCAAAAAACTCAAGCGAGAAATGGCTCCATCTTTGGCAGCCTGTATCTCAGACCAGGAATTTTTTTAACAAAACAAAAATATACGGGTTTCTTACTTTTTCCTGAATTTTAATATATGTTAAATTCAAAAACATCTGAGACTATGAAAGGTAACACCCCCTTTAATTAATCTTTCTCTGGTTAATTTTTCTCTGAATTAATATGGACCATACCATAAAGTTTCGAGTAAAATCATTTGGATACTTTTACTGCATAAGTGATAACTATTTTAATCCAATGTAAGTAACATTTTTAATTTATTTAAGTTTTAAACATTTCGATAAAAGATAATTTGTACGGAAATAGAATGTATAATCAAATCGAAAATAAGTATTTCCATTATTCCTGAAAAGAAAAGTAAAATGCTGTGTGATGAATGGGTGATTTTAGTGAATTTTTCTCTGGAGAGCAAAAATTTTGTAGTCCATTAGGACTAGTTTGGAAGTGAAATGCTCCATCCTTTGGGCCATAGTAGTTCTGGAATGCTACTATCTTCAAAGGGTTAAAGAAACACTAACCACTAACAAAAAAACAAAAATAGTGGTCAGACTGAAACAAGACACCTCTTAATTGAATTAATACATATAATCATTAAAACATTCAGTTCACATGACAATTCAGTTTCTATTTTACTCATAAACACAGTATAAGGGAATAGTCCATGTCCTTTTTCTATCTTTGAACATAATTTTTTTTATTATCTTTTAAATGTAGGTACTTTACATTGATCAGATGTAATATTGGATATCAGAAATCAGACCTATTAAATAATACAAATTCTTATTACTTCATTGAGGAAAGCAAGCATAAAAAAAGTGACAAGAATTGTATCAGGAAGTAAAGGCTGCATCTTTCCTGATACAAATTAAAGAAGTATATAGACCACAGAAAACTCTTAGTAATTAAGTCACTAAATGCATACTTCATTAAAATGTAATTAATTTTGGTCTATTACTTATATTTAAATAATTTGATCACTAGTGGCTAGCATTTTAAAAAATAAACAGACTTACCCTCCAAGATACCTGAAACAAATCATATTATTGTTAATTAATTTTAAAAGGCTTGGAGTCAAAGGAAGAGGCAGGTGTGGATCCAAAATAACATTTTTTAATATATATATATTTATTTATATTCGAGAGAAGAGAATATTTATCCATTGCACAGTCTTATAACAATAACTTAATGCACATTCACATAAACCATATTTAATTGTAATACTTCTCATATAGCACTTCTTAATATCATTTAAGTATGTTTCATCATTATAATTTTACAGTTTAATATTCATCATACTAGTATTATATTTTTTCATCTATGTCTCTATGGGAGTTTCATTTAACATTATTCAATCAGTATTAGATTTGAGCATTGTAAATAAATGCTAGGATTCGAATGTCAATCCATTAAAAATTGTTTAAAGTATTGCTACATTTGTTATCTCAATCAATAGTTACAAATAACACAGTTTTAGTTTCTATCTTTATCTCTTCATTATATTATTCTAATTAATTAGAGTCATTGGACAATGGAATTACAATATTAGAAATGGAGTAACTTACGGGCATGATATGCTGAGGCTTGTGGGTTGAGGTACCTGCTACTGTCATCGGTGACATAAAGTTCGTCTTTTCTTTTTTGCTCGGAATGGTTCTGTTTTTCACAAATTGTGAGTCCACCGACTTATTTCACAGCATTAGTGATGATGTAAAGTTTCTCGGCCATAGATCAGCCATTGTCAACCGTAGCTCAGAGGTAGCTGGGCGTAACAATTGAGCAGAGTTTCGTTTCATAGCCATCGATTATTCCAATATCACCGCTTTCAGCTCATCAAAAGATGTCACCATTGTCGATTGATATTATGAATATTCCATAGTTGATTTCCGGAGCCTATATAGGCCCAAGCCTCCATTAGGACCCCAAGTTCTGTATAGAGTCGCTCCAATCTTAGAGCCAGCATTCTTTTTTGTATAGGTCAGCAACAGACCAAAATTTAGAAACATTTCTTTGAAAAAAAAAACATAACGAGCGAAGTGGGCCTCTAAGCCTAAAGTATGGCTCGGGTCATCCGGACTCCTGTCCGTCGTTTCGTACATACAAATTCTTAACCAGCAAGGTGCGGCCAAATTTTGCCGTCATCATTTCTGTAAAAAAAAAAGCCCAGAGTGGCCGGCGCAAGCCGGACCACACTTTTCGACGACTCTCTCCTCTCTCTCTCTCTCTCTTTTTTTTTTTTTTTTTGCTGCGCTAGTCGTAGCGCTCTTGCAGTAACATCTGTAATTGGCTACTCCTTGACTTACAGAACCTCTTATTGGCTGTAGCCTGCTATAATGCAAAATCCAAGGGGATATGATGTTGAAATCCCCCTTGAAGCGTCATGTCCATCCGCGACTTTTGTCCAGCTGTACTGTAAAGTGGGAGTAACTTTTCCCCATTATTTTAGGAAGTTGACAGTGAAAATGGCCATCTTCAAATGACTGCCCATGTGAACTTGAAGGGCGCAGAATTCCAGTATAAGGTTTCTGTGGGAAACAAAGTTTGTGTCTGTGAAGGAATTTTGACCGTTACGGGTTAAGCAATGTAAAATCTTCCTTGCATGTGCTAAAGGGGGGGGGGGGGCTGTAGACTGCTCTCTTTTGCAGCTGTGAGCTCGTCCTGCAGATGTTACATCCCGTGTGAAAATGATTTTGAAAATGGCTCTTTTGCCAGGCGAATTCCTTTAGAATACTTTTAAAAAGAAACTTGTAAAATATTAACTTTAACTTCATTAAAATTTAAATTAAAAAAAGGTTTAAAAGGTTCTTAAAACCCTGTGCAATATTCGGACTGCACAAAATGTCATATCTTTTATGACAAATTGTTTCAAGGGTATGATCCCTCATCATCAGATAGAAAATGTTTACTGGTTAAAGGATCAATATTGTAACTACAGTGAAATAGGTGAAGAAACAAGCAAGAACACTAGAGATGTGCATCAGCCACTGAAAGGCGAGATGATGGCTCTAAATATTTCGACACAAATAAAAAAAATACCTAACCCCTGTGCAAGGACTACTTGAAGCATGACCACTCATGCTTCTAGCATTCTGGTGCTGTTTTAAGACCTTTCACAAGACCTTAAGAATAAAATTCAGATTAAAGGACATTTTATAATAACAGTTTTTAAAAGTAGACCTGCCGTATAATAATTCTAGTATTTTGTGTGTCAATTAATTACTAATGTGTACTACAAAAGAACATCTGAACCTCCTTTTGTATTAAAGTTTAGCTACTTTTAACATAATGCATTTTTTCTCAACAGGAGTTTGATGATTATCGTGATGCAGATGATGCTGTGTATGAGTTAAATGGAAAAGAACTTTTGGGTGAAAGGTATGTTTTGAATTTCTGTTTTCTGTACATCAAATTTCATGTATCTGAACAATTAAATTTGGATTATTATAAAGAGGGGGGGGGGGTATGTTAGTGATTGAAAGAATAATTAGAGCAATATTAGACAATTTTTTTCATTGATAAAATTTTGAAAATTGTTTAATATTATTAAGGAATTCATTCAAAATTACCTAGATAATATATCATGAACTTATTCACAAATTTTACGCATATACCATATCTCTGCCAATCTTCCCGATCTTCCTAGCAGTATCGCGAAAAACGGCATTTGTACACGATCCTCGGTATATTTTGTTTAAATGGGAAAATATTTTCCACTTAGTAATATTTGCACTATTTGCATCGACTAAAATTTTTATAATTATTACGTAGTGTATATAAAAACAATATTTTTCAAGCATATTAATTATGAAATGAAGAGCTATTTTGCAGCAGTATCATGGAATACTGCACTTGTACGCTATCTTCAGTATATTATCGGTGGTCATGAAAAAGTCCTAAAATTGCACTTAGAATATCCTGTAGACTACCTGATTTCATCTTATGAAAATGATTAACAAATTCTCTTCATTTTAAGCTAAAATATAAACTAAATATAACATGTAGTCAAATGCTAAATGTTTACTAAACCAAATAATTTTTTTTACACAAATAGTGTGATAGCGCAATTTAGTTTGTATTTCGTGTGTTACCGTGAGTCCAGTAGTATCTGTTCCCATCCATTTCCATGCCTTAATTATTGCACATTAGAATAACTAAACTAGCTTATTTTTATATTTTGGTTAATTATTAAAGGTAATTTTTTAATTATTTTCACATAAATTGTGAGATCGTGCAACACACTGCTTTGCCGAGAGTCCACTAGTATCTTTTTCTATCCATCTCCATCTTCTATATATTGCATATTAGATTGACTAAACTAACATATTTTCCTGTTAAGGTTAATTTTCTATTTATCATATAAAGTGTCATTGCGCAATTCAGTTTGTAATCCTGAGAGCTTACAAATATATTTTTTTATGTTAATATCTTAAATGTTTTGTATAATTTACAAAATAGTACAAACATTAACTCTTTAACAATAAGATTATTCTTATATTTAGCAATTTACATACCCTTGCTATGTTGTAAATCTAAAGGCATTTTTCTATTTTAAAAAAATCGAAGTTTTGAAATTATGAATTTGTTTTTATTATTTTAAAATGTTTTTATAACGTATAAAACAATATATAAAATAGTAATATTAAATTAATAAATATTTTGTCTTAAATCTTATTTATACTTGCACAGAAAAGCAAAATATGCTTTGATGCTATGGATAAAATACTGTAATTATTTGAGCTTCACCATAGGAATTTTTCTTAAAACAAGAATCTGAAAAACATGGGCGATTTTATTCTGAAAAATGTATACTAACCCTGCAAATGTTATGAAACTTTTTAATAAAAAAAAATCTTGTAAAAGCAAAATTTTGTTCATCAGCATTTGCAAAAAAGGTGATCCATAAATAATTACACTTATCCCCCGATTTACACGGCACTTGTTTTACACGATTTCGCTTTTACACGGTTTATAAATTAACAGATTTCAAAAAATTGATAAAAATGTATATTCCGCTCCATATACGCCTATACAAAGATTTGATGACATTTTTGAATTTTATTCCTTTGGTAACACTGATGAAAACAATAGAGGATTCCCAGTGTTGTAAAATATATACATTTAGGGGAATCCCCGTATGTATTTCACAACAGTAAAGCTATCTGGTTCATGCAAATACATAGTGCAGAAACATTTTAGCAGCAAAGCTTATATTATTGTGCGTTTATCTTTTGAACTAGTACGTTTTCAACATTTATAGTTTTTCTTGCATCTCTATAGTTTGCGTAAATTTGTTAAGGTTCTATAATGTCAAAGGATTTGAAGAAAAATCAAATGAAAAGAAAAATTATTTCTTTAGAAACTAAAATTCAAATATTAGACCGTCTACGTAATAGAGAAAGTGTAACGGATGTTGCTAAATTTTACTCCATGAATGAAGCCACAATAAGGACAATAAGAAAAAATGAAGACTCCATTAGAAAAAGTGTTGCAGCTGGAACCTGCAGCAGTATGAGTACGACTTCATATGTTAGAGATGTTACAATGGAAAATATGGAAAAAGCCTTAGTGATATGGATAGAAGACCAAACTCAAAAGCGAATCCCAATCGATACCAATGCTGTTACAAATAAAGTTTTGAAGATTTATCTATCACTTAAGAATCAGTCGCCGTCGACTTCTTCCGATGAAAAGAAGGTATCTTTTTCCGCAAGCCATGTGTGGTTCGAGAGATTCAAACAAAGACATTATTTACATAATCTGAGAATGAAAGGTGAAAGTGCATCTGCTGATTCGGATGCGGCACAACAATATCCGGCAAAACTTGCTAAAATCATTGCCGCTACTCCTACACTTCTGATCAGGTTTTCAATGCTGACGAGTCTGGATTATTCTGGAAAAAAATGCCGGAAATAACCTTTATAGCCAAAGTTCACAAATAAGCTAGTGGTCATAAAGTAGCGAAAAGTCGTATAACAGTTCTTTTCTGTTGCAATGCTTTTGGCGATTATATGATGAAACTATTGGTGATTAACAAATCAAAATCACCACGATTCAAAGGAATAAATATCAAAAACCTTCCCGTCTATTGGATGGCTAATAGAAAAGCATGGGTCACTGCCATAGTTTTCAATGAATGGTTTCATAACTTCTTTGTTCCAGATGTCAAAAATTATTTAACTAAAAAGGGATTGTGCCTTTTAAGGCTCTTCTATTAATTGATAATGCAGCAGGTCATCCTCCAGATTTACAACATGAAAATGTAAAAGTTGTTTTTTTTTACCACAGAATACAACTTCCTTATTACAGCCGTTAGGTCAAGGGATAATTTCGACTTTTAAAGTACTGTACATCAAGCAAACTTTCAGGTATATCTTAGAACAAATGGAGAATGATGAATCTCTTACTCTGATGGATGCTTGGAAGAAATTTACAATTTTAGATTGTAAATTTGCATGTTGGATTGTCATACACTCAGATCAAACAATCAACGATCAATGCCTGCTGGAAAGCAATATGGCCGGATGTTGTTGAAAGTGGAAATGATAAATCACCAATAGAGCATGAATATTCTCAGATCACTGAGTTGGCCCATACTATAGGAGGAGAAGGTTTTGAAGATTTAGCTCAGGCAGATATTGAAGAAATAATGGCTGATGAAGAATTGAATGAAGATGATTTAATTAACATGATTCGTGAAACAAACAAACATGATGAAGACAATGATTCTGATGAAGAGCAATCTGAACCAGTTGCGTTCACAGCAAGAATCATAACCGTAGCACTTGATTTGGGAAGAAAATTGGGCAACCATTTCTTACAATATGACACAAATGTTGATAGTGTTCTCCGATTTCAGCGAGACCTTCGTAAATGCTTAAATCAATATGAAGAGGTCTATAAAGATTTAGCAAAAAAACCTACGCAATTGTTAATAACCGATTTCATGACAAAGTCTTGTCAACCCGAGATCTTGCCTAATTCATCAATCATTGAGCCAGAATCGTATCAAGAAAGCTCAAGTGATGAAAGTGAAATCATACCTATTGGAAAGAAAAGACTGATAGTACATGAAAGTGATGACAGTGATTAAACTTATAATTAATTTTTAAGGGTCTTTGTTTTTTTGTTTTTGTTCCTAATGTAAATTAAATATTTTATATTACTACATTCATATGTTTGTTGTTTTATAAACTAAGTATAATTTTAAGTTTTCTAAGATGTCTTACTTTTGTTTTACTTAAAAAAAATGACTGGATCATGCACATTTTGGGGTTATTTTCGTTTTACACGATTTTACTTAGCAAAATCCAAGATTTCAATTTACACGGTTTTGTGCAGAACCTATCTTCCGTGTAAATCGGGGGACAGGTGTATATTCCTTTTTCCTGATTTTAGCTTATTTTTCACTTTTTTCCAAATTAGCTGTTCCCCCCCCCCCCCCCCCCCCCTTTTTTTTTTCCAACATAGTTGAAAGGTGTTTGACTTTGGTCTGTCTGTCCGTTCCCACGATAACTGCCGTAAAAATGATTTTATCAAAATGAAATTTTAGTATGTTGTTGAGACGGTCTATGGGACATATGGGAATGTAAATGAATAAGACGATTTTTTAGTATTATCTTTTTCGTTGAAGTTTTAAGCATGAAGTTAGAAAGTACTTTAAACCTCCATAATTTTAAGTTTTTAAGTAAAATAAATTATTGTTGTACTATGATAATTTTAAAAATATTACTACTGAATGTATCACGTTTTAGAGATGTTTAAATAAAATTGTATTGCATTTGGAAAGTTTCATAATCAATGCTTTATGCATGATTGATTCTTGTTTAGTATGGTGGGAATTCACTTCACGATAATTATTCAGAGTGTCACTAATTTTTCTATGAATTTAAAATCTACGGATTTTCAGCCATTCAGGGTTGGCAGCTATGATATACAGAGTTTGAAATTGGGCACATGAATTACGCACGAAACTAAAAAAATCCCATACAGAAAAAATTGCAGAGCAGGAAATCATATGCTCTCGTCGCCGTGAACATGAAGAATGTGCAGGAGAGAGAGAGCGCGAAATGCAGTTATGAAAATGTTCTGTGCATTCACAGTGCAGTGCCGGGAAGTTCCACGTCTCGCAAAAACCTCCCCAGTAAATTTGGTCCTAAAATTCTGTTACCAAATACAGAAAGTATATTTTTCAACGATTCCCAAAATTAATACAAATTTCACTAGTTAAAGACTGGGGTTATAGACTGGTGTTTTGTTCTGGGAATTTAATTTTCTGCAAAAAATATTCCAACATTTGCGAGATGAAAATTTGGTCCTAAAATTCTGTTACCAAATATAGAAAGTACATTTTTCAACGATTCCCAAAATTAATACAAGTTAACTTTTACCGAAATGTGACGAAAATATTACAGCAACTAACTATAAAATGTAATTTAAGACCTTCTGATTGACTACTTTAGATATTTAACCAAAGCAATAAACTTGTCATTTTCTCGAAAAAACCCAATTTATCTCCAGGAAAATAAACAAATCAATTTTTTAAAGGACTTGTTTTTCATTTTCATTCCATATTAGTAATTTATAAGAGACAATATACCAATATCACAGAAATTTTTATTAGACATGATCTCTGGTATATTTCATTTTATCTGTATAAATATTTCCATTTTTTCAATCTGTTTACATCCACTGATATTTTTATATTCATTGTTTCTTTTATGCTAGGATGGACGTATGTTAAGAATAATGAAATTAAAACATTTTTAACACTTTACAACAAAGTTGAAAAGTGTTTATGACTTTGTTCATTCTGTCTGTCTGTCCGTTAGCACGATAACTGCCGTAAAAATGACTTAATCAAAATGAAATTTTAGTATGTTGTTCAGACGGTCTGTAGAACCCATGGGAATATAAATGAATAATATTACCCAATTAGTTTTGGATTGAACCCGGGTCGAAAAAATGAAATACATTGAGCCCTATGGGATCTAATTTTCCAAACATTTTTTAAGCGGATTTAAAATTCACAAATTGCTTCGAAAATTTTAGGTAATATTCAAATTGTTCCATAAAATATATAAAAAAAAAATTCAGCGAAATATATTCAGTAGTTTTTAAAATAAAAATTGAAATAATAATTACACCTCTTATATGAAACGATCACATGACCCACTTCAAAATGATATATGGCAGAGTTCTTTTTAATTCATATTGAGTGTTGTATCCGTCCTAAAACTACTTTATTTTAGCTTAAATTCTGTGCATCTACATACTGAAACAACGCAATGACAATATATTTGAGTTTAAATGCTCATCTAAATTTGATTACTTCTACAACTAAGCCTATTTTTCACCTATGTAAAATGTAAACAGCAAAATATATAGAATGAGTTGTATTAGAATTCCTGTATTTTTTTAACACAAAATAATTTAGTCCATGGAGTCTGCATGGCTGATATAAATGAAATATTGATTTCATAAAGAGAAGGACGATTTTTTTCGATGAAGTTTCAAGCATAGAGTTTAATTTTTTGTAGCTCCATGGTCTTAAACAAAATGTTTAAATGAAATAAATTATTATAGTATTGTGATGAATTAAATGAATGGGAGAAAGTTATGAATGAAATCCTGTTTTTATAGAGAGATCCAGGCGTTTTATTTTTTCTATGACGTCACTTGAATTAATTTCAGTTGTTTTCGATGAAGTTTTCAAATATAATAAATTATCGTAGTATTATGATAATTCTAAAACTATTACCGAGGAATGTATAACATTTTAGAGATGTTTAAACCAGGCAATTTACATTTCAATGCCTTCATTTAAATGAATTTTTTTCGATGAAGGTTTTAGTTTTCAAATATAATAAATTAATGCAGTATTGTGATAAGTTTCAAAATATTACTGAGGAGTGTATTGCATTTTAAACTTGTTTAAATAAAATTGCATTGAAGTTGGAGTGTTTGCAGTGTTTCATAATCAATGCTTTAAGCATGATTGATCTTTCTTGTTATTTATTCATTTAGATATATAAAGCTTATTAGAAATACATTTGAAGAGTATTAGAATTTGATATATATTCTATTCCTAAAGTTGCATCTTTAATTTCAATTAAAAATAAACATCCCAGGGTTTTTAAAAATAAACATCCTAGGGTTTGAAATACGGCTTGAAATTTAGAGGGGGCATTCCCCCGTTAACAAAACTTTTGGGGGGGGGGGATTTAAAAATCCAGAATTTTATTAGTAAAACTTAAATAGCAAAAATATAATAAACAAAAATATTTTTATATATTTTCAAAATTGACATTTAGTATTTTCAGCCTTAATTTGAAAATTATCAACTTTATTTTTTAAATAAATTGGAAACCCCTTTTTATGATTGGAAATGAAAAGCAAATAAGTACATTTAGTAAAATTAAGATGAGAAGGATGTTCATTTTTAATTCAAATTTATGCCCTTCAAATGTATTTCTAATGAGCCTTATAATTCTAAATGCCTAAATAAATAAAAATATTTTAATTTCGTTATCTTAAACATACATCTCAATTTCATTTACAATATGTTTAAAAGGTAATATTCCAGCATAAAGAGCACAATAAATGTAAAAATATCAGTGGATGCAAACAGATTGTAAAAAAATGGAAAATATTTAAAAAATGAAACGAAATATACCGGTGATCGTATTTAAATAAAAAATGTCCGCGATATTACTAAACTGTCTTAGAAATTACTAACTAATAAATGAAACACGTAAACCCATAAATATGCTGCGATGGCTTTTTTTGCTAGGGCCAATTATCGGTCTGAAATAGTCATTTTCATACCAAGGATTTCATTGAAAAAGCCTTTGGAATCCCATAAGTCCTAACTTTTAAGAAATTTGTATATTTTCCGGGAGATGAAGAAATTGGGTTTTCCAAGAAAATAACAAGTTTATTGCTTGTATTTAAAAGAGGTCGATCAAAAAGCATAAAATGGCATTTTGTCTGATATAATAATTTTCTTCACATTTCTGCAAAAGTTAGCTCGCATTAATTTCTCGAATCATTAAAAAACATACTTTCTAGTATATTTGGTAACAAAAATTTTAAGAAGATCATATTTTGATCTCGCAAATGCACATTTTTTAAAAAAATCTTTTCCAATAAATGTTATTACGCACAATAGCGTTAATCCTGTGCCGCACATTACACTTGAAGGGCATGGCCAAAGCAGTTGAGATTTCTTTGGAGATATCGTAATATTTTTAGAAAAAAAGTTGAAATATCTTTTACCAAAAATTGGAATCCCTGAACAATGCTCAGAAAGAAAATAACTAATTCGGGAAAATCTGAACGTTTGTACCTACTGTGCTCGGCTCTATGCACTCAGAAAAAAATGAAACATCGTTAAAAAGCACGTAGCCGCAACTTGTCCGTAACTAGTGAGTAATAGAATGACGCATCGTGCCCGTTCCGGATGCAGCCCCCTTAGAAATTTTTGGGGAAAATGGTGCGACTTAGAAATTTCCGAAAAAGAGGAGTTGCTGGAGTAGCTTTCGGGAGATGCGGAACTTCCCGGTAAAAACACTCGTGGATCTGCAGAACATTTTCATTTGCTCTCCCGTGCATTCCTCCTGTTCATTTTCGAAATTTAAGGAGGATCGTAAGGTTGACTGTGGCAATTTCCTGCACCGCAATTTTTTCTGTGCTAGACTTTTGTATTTTATACATGATTCGCTCAAGCGTGAGTTCTATTTCAAACCCTGTATCTTTAATTTTATTAAAAGTGCTTCAAAATATTTTTTAGTTATTCAACATATTTTGAAATAAATTAGCATGGTGAGGTGCAAATACAGATTAAGATAATTCAAAATGTGTTGTATCTTAAAATTATGCAATTTACAAAATAACTGCATGTATTTCCCTCAAGTTACCTAAAATACTAGTGGATCTGACTGAGTGGACTAGTGAATACTGATTATATCTTAAGCTAAAAACTTACTTTTTCTAGCAGAATTTTTATAGTACAGTCATTCCAAAGATATTTCATAGTTTTTTTAATTCTTAGTAAGGGAAAGTGACTTCTAATGCCATCTGGATTATTAGAGAATATTTAATATGAAAAAAACTGCAAAATATCTGCAGATTTGGGGAAGTGATTTGAAATAAGCCATGGAACAACTTTTGCATAAACAGCTGTTTGTTACGTGCGACCTCCGACAACCAGTGGGACCAGATTCTGTTATGTGTGTTTAGCGGGTGAGCATAGTGAGGTAAGATTGTGAAGTGGTCATTGGTCCATGTTCAAATTGCTATGGAGAATCATCAACTGTTGCCACATTGTGGCCGTGACAGAGAACGGTCCTATGACACCCCATTAACAGAAATGTACCCAATTTATTCTCAATTTCTAATGTAGATTTTGTTTAAAAAATGTTCCATGTGAAATCCCTAACATTTTGCTTTTTACTCACATAATATATAATTTTGAAAATCTTGTATTCATGCAAACCTTTAATTATTTTGTTCATATTTGTTTGTGGAATTCTGTTTTAATTTTTTTTTTTTTCAGGGTCACAATCGAGCATGCTCGGGGTTCATCACGGGATAATGATGGGTACAGAGATAGAAATAGAGGCTATAATAGAGCTCCTATGCATAATCGTAGACGTCAAGGAGGAGGTCGTGATAAGTAAGTTTTATTTTATGTGTTTGGTAAAAACTTGAGAATTTAGTAACCAATAGTAATTATAGCCATTTCATTAATATCCTTTTTAGTTGTATTATTATAGCCAAAATTTTTATCTTTGATTCTTCTGAAGAAAATTTTTACAAGATTGTAGTCAATTGAGTAAATATATTCATGAGTATAATAATAAAATTAAAGAAGATACATTTAGTTATATTACTAGCCGAATACCCGTTGAAAATCAACGGTCTCGCAATAAGCAACCCCTGAATAGTGCACATTTTTTAATAATTCGCGTTTCGCATTTATTCGACAAATCGAATATTTTGGTGTTCAGTATCCCCTAAAAAAGAACCCCCTTTCTTCCTTTGTTCAGTACCCCCTTTCTTCCTTTCCAACATTTTACCCGTACACCAAATTTGAAGTATCTATCTCATCGCGAAGCATGCTTTTCTAGCATTTTATCTTTCGAATGTTTTTGTGTGGAGTACCCACCCCCTTAAATACACATTTTTGAAAAACTCTATTCTTTTGTGATTTCTATCAGATGATTCGCCCATATACCAAATATCAAGTTTCTATCACGTTTTAAAAGGGGCGCTTCTCCTTTATTCCGAAAATCGAACGTTTTGGTGTGAGGCCCCCCCCCCCCCCCCCCCCCCCCCCCCCCAAAGTAGAAAATATTGGTAAACTGGAATTGTACACTTTCTTCCTTTCAAACTATCTACCCTTACACCAAATTTGATATCTCTATCTCATTCCGCAGCATGGTTTTTTATCAATTCACTTTTCGAACATTTTTCTCTGGAGCACCCCCTTAAACGAACATTTTTGAAAAACTATATTCGTTTTGGGTGTTTCCGTCAAATGATTAGCCCATCTACCAAATTTCAAGCCTCTATCAAATTTTAAAGGAGCGTTTTCTCATTTATTCAGTAAATCGAACATTTTGGTGTGCGGCACCCCCTTAAGTAGAAAATATTAGAAATATGAAATTGCACATTTTCTTCCTTTTGAACGGTTTACCCATACACCGAATTTGAAGTCTATCTCATCGCAAAGCATGCTTTCCTATCATTTCACTTTTCGAACGTTTTGGTGTGCGGCACTCCCGTAAGTAGAAAATATTAGAAATCTGAAATTGTACACTTTCTTCCTTTCAACCGGTTTACCCATACACCAAATTTGAAGTCTCTATCTCATCGCAAAGCATGCTTTCCTATCATTTCACTTTTCGGACGTTTTAGTGTGCGGCACTCCCGTAAGTAGAAAATATTAGAAATCTGAAATTGTACACTTTCTTCCTTTCAAACGGTTTACCCATACACCAAATTTGAAGTCTCTATCTTATCGCAAAGCACACTTTCCCATCATTTCACTTTTCGAACGTTTTGGTGTGGAGCATCCCCTAAACGAACATTTTAGAAAACTATATTTGTTTTAGGTGTTTTCTTCAAATGATTAGCCCATATACCAAATTTCAAGCCTCTATCAAATTTTAAAGTTGTCGTTTCTCATTTATTCGGTAAATCGAACACTTTGGAGCGCAGCACCCCCTTAAGTTGAAAATATTCAAAATCTGAAATTGTACACTTTCTTCCTTTCAAACGTTTACCCATACACCAAATTTGAAGTCTCTATCTTATCGCAAAGCATGCTTTCCCATCATTTCACTTTTCGAACGTTTTGGTGTGGGGCACCCCTTCTATAGAACGTTTTCGGAAAATTCGATTTTTCCAGGGGGTTTTATCGAACGACCGAGCCGTGTACCAAATTGCAAGTCTCTATCTATTCGGGAAGTGCCTAAAAAAAGCGTGACAGACAGACAGACGGACACTTGGCAATTAGTATATAAAGATTTTACTCTTTAAATGCTTAGTCAGCACTAGTACACTCAGAAAAACTTTTGTATGCTATACAAACAAGCCTTAATATGGGATGGGCCTCTTAGACCTGGAAATAGGCACTTGCCATAGGTTGATGAAACAATGCAGCATGGTGATTAAATGAAACAACTTACCATCCACTACTTTCCTTCCCATTCTGTTTTAATTACAAAACTTCCTAGAAATTTACTAACTGTGCTTTTCTTATATATATGGGTTATTCTACAAATGGTTGTACTTTTATTGACCCAGTATGTTTATAATTAAATGTGGGGTATTAGAGTAATGAAATAAAGATTAGAGTAATGAAATGAAATCCTAATTTAAAAAGGGCTAAAAGATTGTTTTGCAACATAATTAGTTTTTTAATTTTATGGGGGAAACATTATTTTAATAAATGCCATTTAGCCCTAACTAAGTTTTTCAGAAAAAGCATATCACAGAAAATCAAACTTGTGAAATATTTGTGTTTAAATTAAATATTTTTATTTACAAGCATGTAGAAAAATGAGATATAAAAAGAAAACAAAAATTCCATTGCAATAAAATATAAATAAACGGTGAAAAACTTTCTCTCTGCTGCACTCTCATTAGCATGAGGAGGTTTTCAAAAGTGAGAAAATAACAAAAATAGCTATTTGTATTCAGATGCGATATAGATTGATCCTGTCTGGTATGAACAGAAGTGTGCTTCATTAAAGTTAGTTGTTTTTGCTTTTTGGATCCTGTATATTTTGATTTCAAAAAAGGGGAATAGTATGTTTTTTACTAGTCATTAGTATGGATTGTATAAAATAATGCAAAATTGAAAAATTTATCATAATTGTGATTTAACGTGTTAAAATATCACAATATTTGCTTTTGGTTCAGAACATCTAGGCTTAATCTAAATGTGGTCAAAAAACATTTTGGTTGATTTTGTCCTTCGCATGGTCATAATGTGTCATTTACTATGGATACCTCTTTTCCATGTAAATAACATTTGTCTATTCTAATGATTTTATGATGCACATTTTTTTTTTTCATTATCCAAAGTGTATTTTTTTATGCTGTAACATTGTAGATCAGTTAAATGTTTATTTCAATTTCATTTTATACACCAAATTGTTTTTAAAATTGATTGTCATGTCATTAGCTTGGATTGCTAAGTGATTAGGCGTAGAAGGCAAAAATGTAAAAAGAAAATTTTCTTTTACTAAAATTATAGCTCTACTGGTTGTTTGGCTTTTTTCTAACATGTGTAAGGAACTCGTATTTTTTTCCCCTAAAAAAAAATTTGATGTGAAAAGACACCTAATTGTAGAAGTAGAATTACCCATATATATATATATATATATATATATATATATATATATATATATATATATATATACACAGTCGAACCGCGATATGTCGAATTGGAAAGGAGTAGAAAAAAAATTCGAGATATCAAAAATTTGAAAAATTTTAAGGAATTCATAAAAGGATATATACATACTAGTCCTATACATTACACATTTTTAAAAAAATCACTTACTTTATCTTGCAGACAGAGAATTGGGTATTACCCAAGAAAATGCTGACAACAAATGAAGCGAAACTTGAAATTACTGGATACACATTTAATGTAATACTATGTACGTACATACATTATGAAAATTTAATCTTGCATTTCTTTACTTCGCAAAATAGTTATCTATAACAGTTTGGTTACAGATACTGAATCCTTCAATATTTATTACATTTTACAAATGAGCTAGGGCATGGGAAGTCTCCGGCGTCATATTTGGCCTTGACTCGATGAAATTTCGAAGTTTTTCTATTAATGACTGAGCTTCTCGGAAAGTCACTTTTGACAGAGGTGAACACTCCTCAATTTCATTTTCTTCCTCTGATACAACTTTTACCTCATTAATGATATCTTCGTCACATAATTCCCTGGTTACTGCAACATTTCCATTAACTTAACAAAATCTTGAAATGCCCCACTTCCTTCATCCTTAACAAGACATTGTTAGTCTTCATTTACCTGTTGATTAGTATTTCCTTGACTTTTGTTTTCAGCATTTAGAGTGAATCCTGTTTTTTTGAAACAATTAACTATGGTTTTTTCAGTAACATTCCTCCAAGCTCTATCACTGAGATGCATCGCCTGCAAAATGTCAATAATAGTTGTCTTTCCTTCATCAATGTCAGCAATGCATTTTTTTACAATTTTGTGGTGTTAGTTTACTTTAAAACTCTGAATAATACCTTGGTCCAAAGGCTGTAACTTGGAAGTTGTGTTAGGTGGATGAAATGAACTTTCAAGGATTTTAATTTTGGCGCGCTATTATGTACTGTACAGTTGTTACGCGGGACATTTTTCTGTCTAGTTCCTTTAACCAATTAGTTCAAATTTCGGCAGTCATCCAAGCCATTTTGTTTGCAAAATAAGTCATTGGAAAAGATTTCATTCCTGAAAAACATCGGGGTTTAGCAGATTTACCTATCATAAGAGGTTTGAGCCTTTCTGAACCATCCATATTAGTTCAAAATAGTATAGTTAATCTTTCTTTGCTCCTTTTCCCGCCATGACATGCTTCACCTTTAATAGCCATAGTTTTATCAGACATATACTTAAAAAGTAGTCCTGTTTCATCTGCATTAAACATTTTTTGGATCGTATTTTACCAAATGAAAAGATGAAAAAATTCGAGATATCGAGAGTTTGATTAGAAAATTTTCGAGTTAAAGAGTTTGTTTTACACCGTGCGTGAAGGGAGATGAAAATATTTCGAGATACTGAGGTTCAACATATCGAGGTTCACCTGTGTGTGTGTGTGTATATATATATATATCAGGGATGTATCTAGAGAAATGTGAGTGGTGGTTGATTTTCCAGAACAATTATAATGGAGAATATAAAATTTCGAAACGAGCTTTACGTTAATTCGCACAGACAAACAGTATTAGTATTGTATACTTTTACATTAAAGAAAAACATTTGATAAAATTGAATATAACTTTTTTTAAATGTAATTATAATATGTATATTTTTTTGGATGAGTGGTGGTCAGAAATTCTGAGTGGTGGAAACCCCGACCACCACCGACCACTGTAGATACATCCCTGATATATATATATCGGTGGGTGGGTGTGTTACATATTAAGTACAATATAACCATACTTATCAATTTTATAAAAAGTCTGTGATAGTGTCCACAAAACTAAAACTGCCTACTGGGAACTTACTACTAAAAGTGAAAATTTGAATTTTTAGGTCTATGGCCTCCCTTAACTTTAGCATAAGCTTCACATCGACATTTAATCCTTTCGATCGAGTTATGCAGTGCAGCAAAGGGCTGCTATTCCTGAAATAGGGAAATAAGAGGTTTTCAACTCTTGCAGCGTAGTTGGAAGGGTGTTCAGGGTGGCATCCCAAAGATTTTTGATGGAATTAAGATTAGGTGAAATGCTGGCCACTGCATACAAGTAATACCTTTGCTCTCAATCAGGGTTCTCACTAGCTTTTAACTAAAGTCAATGCACATCATAAGTTACTAATGAAAATACTTTACTTTTAATAATAAAAAAAATAATCAGGTTTTCTGAATTTTGATTGTATATAGTATTTACTTTTATTTGAATTGTGATAGAGGTCAGTCACAATTAACTTCCGATGGATATTTTACAGTAGCAGGAATACTGCTTCCACTAGTCTCATTTATATCAGGTAAAAGCTAAGATTCTTATCAGTTTTGTAGCAGGTAAATCTAAGTCAGTATCGGTGTCAAAACAAACCAATACACTATTTGTAGCAATGCAAATTCATTCAGACTTTTTTGTCATAAATTTATTAGTATAAAAAAAATCTGCTTTATTCGAAAATTTTCAATGATGATAAAAAATTAAGGCTTTAGATTAAAAAAAATCAACAGTAGCCAGTGGCCAGTGACCTCATAAAGCTCAGTGGCCACTTTGATGATGTTAGTGGCCATAATTTTGCACTCGATTTTGATCTCCCCCCCCCCCAATTTTCTAACAATTTTTTTTTTCCACGAACACATTCAATTTGCTCTAAGCATATATATATATATATATATATATATATAATAATTATTTATTAATTATATAAATAAATAAAAATGAAAAGTAATAAAATAAGCTAAAAAAATTAGAAAAATCAAAAACATCTGAAAATAAGATATATTAATATTATGTTTTCAATTATATTTTTGCTAAAATTTTGTAACTTTAACCAGTTTGAAACTACGATTCGAGGGCCCTTATAATAGTGTATAGTGGCATTTTCGTTTATCCATTTCTTCTATGAATCTCTTGTTTAGTAAGAATTTTCATGTTTGCTGCATGTACATATTCTATTTTGCTTATACGGGTAGTAGTCCTGTCTCCTGTTCTGACTCACTGGATGGGTCTGGGAGTGTCGCTGTGAATGTTCGTACTGCCTCCTAGGTTGTATTTCGTTATGTTCATTCCAGTACTTCTAGATATTTATTATACTGTTGAGGTTGGTCACATATACATGTGGTGAAAGAAGAAGGATTCCTGCCACATGTTAATACAAATTTTCCTAATGCTTCTTATCTTCATTTTTTTATCTTATGGTGCCTCTAGTCCGAGTGTGGACATTTATAGTAATGTACTATTTTCCAATCTGAAACAGGCATTTGTTTGGATTAAATAGAATTAAATACTCAGACCTGAAGATGAATTTAATTCTTTTTAATCTCCGAATTTGAGCCGGTGCTGATCTTTTCTATTATCGGCATTATGGTAGTGGTTTTGCTTCTATGGTGATGTTAATATTTCAAGATTATTTGAATTAATTATTTTTATTATTACTTCTTTCTAATATATATATATTTACAGGGTCCATTCTAGGATTTCAAAAGGGCAGGTTGCTGACTTTAAAAAAGGAGCACATTGCATACGAAAGGGCACAATTATAAATTTTAGCTAAAGAATGCATTGCATAATGTGGCCCACATGTAGTAAAAAAGATACAGATAATTTATCTATTTCAAAACTTAAATTCAAAGCATAAAAAAAAAAAATTAACAAAACAAAATTGCAAATATACAGAAAATTTTATAATTACATATCTCTTACTTTAAAATATATTCTTGATAAATTAATTTTTTTAACTGCACAAATTGAAGATAATAGTTAGAATCCTCATAATTTAGGCTGCTTACTTAAGATCAGAAAAGTAGATAGAAATACTTAATTACTTATGCATCATTTTATATACACAAACATAAATTTTTATAATATAAGGGGGGTGGGGGCGGAGGATATTTATAAGGGGTTCATAAAAGAACAATGATGGTTATAAATATTCATGTGTAATGCAAGTGCTAATACATTTCTTATTGATAGGAAATAATAAGGAACATTAATTAAAGGGAAGGAATAAAACCCATTGTAAACAATGCCTGGGTTCAAAGCAGTCAGTCACTGGCTGGTAGGTTCATGATGAGGCCAATTGTTGACAACTGAAAAATGTGCGATTTTTTTTTTTCAACTTGTTTGATGTTATGCAAAATTGTGTTTAAATATTTCATAATTAAAAAATTTACAGATATATTACCCATACTTATTTACAGGTTTATTATATGGTAGACATAAGTAAAACAACAGATCCTTCTCTCCATACCTTAAGATGGCGAGTACTTAAATTAGGTGAAAGACACTACTATGTTAACAAGGAAAACTAAATAATAGATCTACTTTTCTATTATTAAGATCTATTATTTGATGAGGAGGTGGGGTAAAAATTAGGGGAAATTTAAGAGATTGGCAAAATACAAAACTTAATTTTTCTGATAACACAAATTTATAAATATATATTTATTTTTTAATGAGTAATATTGTTAACATGCATTTATTGCTAACTTCTCATTTTGGATATTGAATACATTTTCAAAACTTTATTTCAGGTGTTTTTTCTAAATCTAAGTTTTCTGCAAGTCGCTGTCAGTATCCCCATCTTTTCCATTTCCTAAAAGTTTTCAAAATTTTGATCTTTCATTTATCATTTTCTGAATATTTTAAACATTTATTGTCACTCATTTTTTAACCCTGTTTTAAATCTTACCGAAGTTTTTCTTATTATAGGAATTTTTCAGTGTTTTATAATTGTTTACCAAGTCATCTAAAAAAATTCATTTACCATGAAGCTGATTCAAATACTTTTGGGGTCAATGTTAAATTCCTTTTTTCCCATAACACTTTACTTATTCAACATTTTGTCAGCTTTAATTTTTTGCCAAAATTACAGATTATTTCTGAATATGCCTGTTTATTAAGTTTTTAAATTCTCTTATTTTGATCTTTTTTTTTTCACAGCTGATGAAGCATTTACTATTAATATTTATGCCTTTTTTATTAAGAAATCCGGCCACTCATTTTTTTTTTAATTTATGGGATTTTACCAATGAGTTTCTGCGATTTTTAAATAATCTATATTCTTGTTTCTACCTTTTGATCACTTAGTCTGTAACTTTAAAATTATCGCGATCCCGATATTTCGGTCATTTTTCCCGTTATATTATCGGACATTATAAACTTAGCAACCATTTTTATTGTAAAATTTCTCTAATATGTTTATTTTATAACAACTAAATTCTTTATCCTTTTGAAGAAATTGGATTTTATTTAATATTTTGACGTTTTTGAATTTAAAAAATATCTGTTTGTATCGCTAAAAACATAGGCCGTTTTATTGCTTTACTCGAATTTTCTAATCAACGGGGTGGGGCATGAACCAACTTTGGCCGCGGATAAGTTGAAAATCGAGCCGATTTAACTTTGAATTGATAATTGTTTACCGTTGGCACTAATGAAAACACAACTAAGCGGTAAACAGTTTAAGAATACAAACATTTTTAGTTTTTTACATCATCGATGACAGATTAATAACATAAAACAAGGTATCATCTATAACAGGAAATCTGAAATTTCTCGGATGGAGAAACTATTGCGCGCCGAAACTTTAACAATTGCGAATTTTTTGCGATTATATCTAGGCAGCATAGAAGCAACTACGCGCAATTTTTGCCATCGTCGTTCATATTTACTATATGATCGTTAATGAACAGTACATATATATGTAAGTTGAAATAGAACAATTCATAACGTCGCAATATTGGCAATTTAGCTCCGAAAAGCATCCCGAAAGTTGACGCCTTTTATTAGCGCCTGGCATTCCCAGCTACAGCGTATACCCAAAACTATTGTACATGGATTATTTTTTTTAATTTATCATGATGCAAAATACGTTATGAATATTTAACCAATAAATAAATTTACAAGCTGAAAATAGCGGGGACATTTTTATTTTAATGCGCGATTTTAATTCCGCATCCGCTTTCGGAAACAGTTTAAAAATTTAAGGCAAATGTAAAAATGATGAAAGCTCTATTAGGACAGTATGTAAAAGTGGGGCCACTCCGAATTTCGGTAAGGTGCTGTTGGGGGTCAATTGATAGAATGCGCTGCGCCCGGGCATGCCTCACAAGTAAACATATCGGAGATCACGGGGAGGAAGGAGATAGGAATGTGGATAGCAGTAGCACTCATTCTCGGCTGCAGGTGCAATAAATTAACAGCCGTAGCAGTATTGTGGTGATTTTTGACAGATTTTTCTCACTCCCCAGAGGGATTGTTTAGGAAAAGAGTTATTTTAGACTATCGCAGTTAGGCCGATCACGATTTCGTTAATAGATCGTTTAAGTTGAATCGCCATGGGCAAGTAAGACTTACGGCTGGGTTGGGGAGAAATAAATAGGATACCTACGGAATATTCTCCCGAGGGGGGGGGGGGACGACAATGAAAAACACTTTATGATACCAGTCTTGTTTACCGACTGTCTAATTTGGGTTTGGTTCAGAGGAATTAGGCTCATCCGTGCGGGTGTTCCTGAAACTCCACAGAGATTAGACTTTTGACGTTCTGATATAGAAACATGTAAATTTTGCAGGTCGCCATTTTTGGCGATAGACATTACATTTTACGGTCGCCAAGAGTAATTCCTTAGTCGCCACTGGCGATGTGGCGACCGCTAATCTCGACCTTTATAAAAAATGTATTAGTTATCTGTAATAATGAAGATGTTGGTTGGTTTGTTGATTGCGTAGCAGAAAATATAAGTGCCCCATAGCTACCAAATTTGGTACAGTGATACTTCAGTTTATGATCAAAGACACCTCAGAGTGAATTTTTTTAAATTCAAATTAGTTTTTTAGTTATAAGATGTTGAAGCGCCAATTTGCGTGAACTTATCACAAATTTATTCCTTAGTAATTGATAATATTATTGCAGCGTTTCCATCTTGACACCGTAGAAGAAAGATTTTGAAACAAACTTTGGAATTTGTATTATCAATAGACTAATTTTTAATAGTGTTTTAAAGACATATTTGATTTTAAATTTGCTATTAAACAAAATTGATCGACAATCTGCATAATTTAACAGCAGCTCTTAGAATTGGTTGACTTTGAAAATAATTGAAAAACATTCACTTGGTCGTATAAAATACTCATACTTGTAAAATAACTTTTTTAACTTAGTTGGTAAACTAAGTAAGTTTAAGAAAAATTGGAAAGGGCCAGGTTAAAAATAACTTTTTTGTTGATTTGCTATTAAATGACCCATTTTCTTTACAAATAACTCACTGTAATACACTGTACATGAAAGTAGTCGGAAAGTGTCTACATTTTGATCATCCAGTCACCTTTACCTTTAATTTCATATTGTTTGTAATATTAATATGCCAGTATTTTCTATAACCTCTTTAATACTTTATTTTTTGCATAGATTTGGCCCTCCAACTCGAACTGAGTACAGGCTTATTGTTGAGAATTTAAGTAGCAGAGTGAGTTGGCAGGTATGAAACTTTTTTTTTAAGATGCTAGTATATTATTTTTTTATTTACTATTTTTTGTTAAAATACTTAATAAATTTTAACAAAAATTATTTTAAAATGCTTCATGCATGCTTGAAGATATTTTAATAGTATGATTTTCTTTAAAATATCTTAATTGACATTGAATTTTAAATGTTATTTTACATCAGCTTTTCATCAAAATATTTCAAAATTAAGCTTTTTTTAGCTTTTACACCTTTATTACTATATTCAATTTCTTTTCTTTAACAGTGTGCATGATTATTTCAGCATATTATGATTCCGAACTAGTGTTGATCAGAACAGCTGTCTAAATTATCCATTTCTTTCATTCATAAGTTATCATCCATCCAGCCCGAGGTCCCTAAAGGGTTGTGATGTACACTTACGGGGTGAAGCAGGCAGGGTGCAGATAGGCCTGCTTTCCGGCCAGCGATGCTCTTAACGATTGGATCGCTTGTTGTGGTGCTACCTCTGGGACCATGGCTTTGCGATGAAAATCAGCTGCAATAACAGTGAGGTTGGATCAAAAGGCAATCAATCCCGAGGCTTTTCTTGACCATATAAATGCATCTTCAATATTCTAGCATTATGGAGCCTAAGGTACAATGGTCCAGCCCTTTTCGCAACACAACCTGGGGTGGAACAGGTTCTGGGTTTCTACGTATCCCAAAAGATTGGGCAAGCAATGTGTGGTGGTCCCTACGGACGCAATAGCCTTCCTTTTCTCTTGACGTCACTGTATTTTCACACAGGTAAAGCATTAATTTTCGGTTTGTTTTTAAAAAGTAATATGTGCTAAACCAAAAATCACATTAATACTTTAAATTTTAGTTATGACCGTGTGACTAAATATGTAAATCAAAATTTATTGCTATTTGTAAGTCAGGTATTAGGAACAAGAAATTGAAACAGGCTTAACAGTTTAGCTTTAAACTTTTAGAAAATATTCTAGATATTTCTCACTGCTGAGGATGACTAGAAAAGGCTGATGAAGACAGGTGACAAATGACTGGGAGAAAGGATAGCTGTAAATAGTTTCCATGATGTCCTGGATTCGTGAATTATATCCTGATTTCTTCGAAGCAGAAAATTCAGATCAGAAGTCCTGCTCAAGATGTATTAAGACTGCAGTATTCATTCATGAGTTTTGGAGTTAAAGATAAGCATGAATTCAAAATTTATTGAGCCAATAAAATTGTTCAAAATTTAATGAAATCTTATTTGTTAGTAAATAAAAATAATTTAATATTGAATTTGCATGTTTAAAATTATTTACCTTGTTTTTGTTATGGGTCAAAATTCTTAATGATACAAAAATTCTTTTTTTATTAGAGAACTTAGTCTTTTAAAAACCTTGCATTTAATCAAGTAAATTACTGTTTATGCAGTGCTCCTTTCAGAATGATTTTAAAATTTTCTCTTCACTGGATTATATTCATGTATCTTGGAAGACTATATATAATGAATCTAGTATGAGATACATAATGCCTGGTGTGCTTGATAACAGAAATGAATTTCAAACAAGTTAATGGAGGAAATTTAGTTAAAGATATGAATTTCACTTGAATTTCAAAGCTGAAGATTGTTGAAACTAATACAGTGGTGCCTCAATCAAATAAGTGTTTGAAAAGTATCTTAACTTGTAATACGTAATATTCAGCACTTGTTACCAATTTCTTTTTTTTTTTTTTTTTTTTTAATTATAAGCTTATTAAATAACTAGAAAATGCTTTACTCAAATTTTAAATACTTAGCATTTAATTTTAAATAACATTTCAGAAACATTTGAGAAATTATTTTATATTGGTAGTACAAGTCTGAAATAGTACATCTATGAACCTTGCAGACTCTAGTAGAAGTTTCAAGCATATATCTTCACAAAAAATTCTTTGATTTGTTTATCATTGTTCATATTAGACTTTATCAGGAACTACATGAATTGAAATCTTAGAAATTAGATCAAGTAGAAGGAATTGGGTTATGCATTTCTATCACAATAATTTCCATTTTAATTTGAAGAGCTTCAAATTAATCTTAAAGAGAGGAGGAAATAAAATGTCAATTCATGTCATCACTTAAATAAACATTTCTGTATTTTGTGTTATTGTGAAATTTTAAATTTCTTCAATAATATAGTTTATTTACATAGGATCTGAAAGATTACATGAGACAAGCTGGTGAAGTTACATATGCTGATGCTCATAAGCAAAGACGTAATGAAGGGTAAGTTGAGATTGCTCTATTCTAATTTTCTAGTTATAATTCAGAATTAAATCTTAATCAGAAATTGCTGTGCTTACTCCCCCCCCCCCCCCTCAAAAAAGCCATTAAACAATGCTTAATTTTAATCTCTATTTTTTCTTTCAGTAAATGAGTAAAGTCTTCACAGCCCTTTTTCTTTTTTTTTGTCTATAATTATAGATATTTTGATACAGTAAACTATTTTGAAGTTCAAGGGACCAAAAAATTATATGCATTTATAAAGTTCAGGATGTCAAATAAAACTTTTAAATGAACTTTTATCGCATAATACTTAATAAATACTTCTGTTATGCTATTTATTTTTGTTGACTGTCAAATGCAGATCATCAACTGCATGTTATCTTTAAAAACATAATGTGCCTTTATTTTAAATCTCAGGGCTGCCACATATGACTTCCTGCTACTAAGATGGTCACACTGAAATTTTTGAGATACTGCTAAGTGGTACAAGTTAAACCTACCAATTCTTATGAGTGTTCAAATTACTCCCCTTCAACATCGATGCTCTTTTGTAGGCAAATTTTCCAAAGATTAAATGCTTCAAGCCATCCACATAGCTGCCAACTCTCCCGGTTTTTCGCTATGTCTCCCGGGTAAATCGCTCAATCTCCCAGTTTTCACTCAATAGCCTTTATTTTCCCTCTTTCTAGGCAGAAATCGCTCTAATGCAAATCGTGACTTTCTGTTGTTTACCGCGGTGTAGGAATGGATCGCGATTGACGTTTGTATTTTTGTATTTGTATCTACAGGTTACAAAAGTAAAAAAATCAAAAATAGATTACGAATTTTCCGAAAATATTACGAAATGAGAAACGAAGTCACAAATTTTGAAATCGAAGTTTTCCCTTTCTTTTCGTCTAAAAATGCATTTCTCAGCTATCGTGTAATCGGCGCTCGCAAATGGCAATTATTCCCACAGCGTCACGAGAGAGATGACCAATGATTATCTAATTAATGTGGGAAAAACGCATTTGCATAGACTAAAATTTTATTAAATTATTTTGTTTTATATACAAAACTATTGCTCAAACATATTATTAATGAAATAAAACTATTTTTTTCAGCAGTAGCGCTAGAAACGACGTTTGTGCACGATTCTCCTTATATTTCGTTTTATTATGAAACTATTTTTCCACTTTTGCGATCTGTCAGCAACGTCAAATTTTTTTATAATTATTTCGTATTTTATACAGAAAAACTATTGTGCAAACGTAATATTAATGAAATGAAAGGCTATTTTGCAGCAGAATCGCGAAAAACTGTATTTGTGCGCGATCCTCCATATATTTCGTTTAATTGTGAAAATAATTTCCATTTTTACAATCTGTCAGCATCGTTAAATTTTTTTATAATTATTTCGTATTTTATACAGAAAAACTATTGTTCAAACGTATTATTACTAAAATGAAAGGCAATTTTGCAGCAGTGTCGCGAAAAACGGCATTTGTGCTCGATACTCTTTATATTTCGTTTAATTCTGAAAAAAATTTCCACTTTTGCAATCTGTCTGCATCGTCTAAAATTGGGCTTATCAAAATCTCCCGGTTTTTTCATATTTTCGCACAAAAATCTCCCGGTTTTTCATATTTGGAGGTTGGCAGCTATGCATCCATTTCTTGGAATCGATGAAAAATATGCTTTTATAGCCTTATCTTTGGAATGAAAGCGATGCCCATGTAAATTTTTTTTAGATTAAAAATTTGCCAAAAGTAGGAGAATAGGTTGACTGTTCTATCAATTTGATGTTTTTTTTTTTTTGTTGTTGTTTAAGAAATTCGACTCATTCTTGCTGAATGAGAAGATGCATTGTCATGGTGAAGTATGAGTCTCTTAACATTCACTTCCTGACGAATTTCTGGAAGATACTTAGTAGTGTACCAGTTAGCTGTAACTATCTTCTGTCTCTAGCTGTATGCATAGTTCCCACAGTCCTTAAAAGTCCTTAAGAACTCCTTATTTTTAGCTTTCCTTTTTAAAGGCCCTTAAAACTACTTAGTTTTCATCAACATTTCTTATTTTCTCCTGAAATTGGAGCATGATCAGGGTTCTCCCTAAAGTACGATTCCCGCAATTTGCTGCTAAATCCCAATCGGGGAGGAAAAAAAATTACATGTGTTAATTTTTAAAATCCCACTTAATTTTGAAGTTAGGATAGGATCCCACGTAATTGTTTTTCTTAGGGAGAACCCTGATGATCGAATTCCCCAAGTGATGCAATCACTTTTCCATCTTCTACCTATTTTCAAGCTTCACTGCCCGATATCCCAGTGTTATCAGGTAGGTCTTTTCTAAAAATCATGGCCAAAAATTGGCGAAAACTAGCTCAATGTTTAGTGTTGTGCGATTTTGCTCGATGTTGCCAAAAACTACTAAAATGCATAAATTTACCGAAATTCCAAGATAAAATTTACTTGCTTTCTAAAAGTTCATCAAAATTTGCTCCCAAAATAAATCATCACTTTTTTTAAAGTAGCCCAAACATCTACAACCAGAAAAATTTTCGTCTTGCTTTACTGCAACTCTTTGAAAAAGATGAACCGAATTGAACAGGAAAACCGCGGAACTAATAAATAACACTGTGACCTCCTAAACGAGCACCAGTTCAATTTGAAAATAAAATTATAGGAAATGGCAAATTTGAAAATTTTCGTGGGTTTTTTGCAGTTTTTGGTTCCAAAATGAAATTCCAAAAATTTAACACGAATTTGGAAATTTTATCAGTCATCTGAGTTGGCAAAATTGTTTATTCTCGAAGGCGTACTTGATGGGTTTATAATTTGCTCTGTGCACATGTGTTTAACCAACACTATTTATTTACACGCTCTCTTCTTGAATTAAATCGATTGTTTTAAAATTTAGTTTGCCTGGAAAATGCATTTTTGACTATGCATTACTAATAATGAGTACAAAGAATGGTTAGCAGCTTCAACAAATCGTCACAAAGGAAAATGTCTGGTTTGCCTTTTTGTTGCCTTTTTTTTTGAAGAAGATATGCTAAAACTTGTAGAGCAATCTGTAGAATATTTTAATCTTCTAAAACCAGAAGAAAAGGTTTAATATATCAACCTCTCTAAAGCTTTGTAAATTTGATTTTTCTGACTGTAATTGTTATTCTCCTGTAGACAAAATCAATATAGGGTTCATTAGGGATAAATTAGTAAAGGAAATATTAAAGGAGAAACAAATAACTGATAGTCTTTGACTTGTGGCATGATTGTCGAAGTTTTGTTATGAAAATGCTACAAAGCCGCTTGAATAAATCTCCTGTAGCATATTCACTTGTTCGTAACGCTTTCTGTCCTGACCCCCAGACGAATGGTTAACTATCTGGACGAGTGCATGAATGCCATGAATCATATGTTATTGCATTTTACTGAAAAGAAGATTTTTGTAGAAAAAGATTGTGATGATATATTGCTTCTATTTAAAGATTTTATGGAGAGTCTTGTTTTGAAATCTACTTCATTGTTTAAGAATTTTGAACCAAAACAATGTGATTAGATAGTTTTTTAAATGACTTTCTTGGTATAGATGATACAAAGAGAAAGTTGTGGAAACTAATGAAAACCATAATAATTTTGTCTTATGGTTAGGCTACTGTGGAACGCGGATTTAGTGTTAACAAGCTATTAGAGGTAGAAAATTTGAAGGAAGAATCATATATTGCTCAAAGACTTATTCATGAAAATTCAAATGATTCTAATGACATTCAAAATATACTAATAAGTAAAGAAATTAGAAAGTTTGTCTCTTCTTCAAGGCAGAACTATTTTCTTCATTTGGAAGAATACTGCAGTAATGTGAAAAGGGTAAACTCAGAAAATAAAAGGAAACTTAAACTAGAAGAACTTAATTGCTTAAAATCTAAGAGGATTTGTCTTGAAAGCGATACTGTGACAATGGAAAAATCAGCTGAAGAACTAGCTGATGAGGGAGTATCTGCTAAGAACCTTCTCAAAGCAAATGTATTAAGTTAGGATATTAAGGAAAAAGTAGCTGAGATAAAGGTCTTGGACCAAAAAATTAAAAAAAAAAAAAGAAATTGGTTAAATTTTTATCATAAGAACTTTCATCATCAAATTTTTTATACATGAGTGTAGTAATTGAAAGAAAAGATCAATAGAGTCTAAAACTGTAAATAAATCTGCTAATGTTGCTAATATTCTTTCACATTTTCAAGTCAAAAGTACAATAATTTTTAAAAAGGGTTTAGTTTCATCCCAAATACAGGACTAGAAGTTGTCCTATATTTCCTATATATTTTTTTAATTGGGCAAAACCCCGGAAGCAGATTTTTTTCTATGTTTTGTGACAAGACTTTGTTCTGCATGCAACACATGGAAAAAATTCTGCTTCTGGGGTTTTTCCTATTTTAAAAAATATATAGGAAATATGGGACAACTTCTAGCTCTGCAAATATTTATATATACGTCACACCCCCAGTGCATTTCCATAGTGCAATGAAAGCTGCAATATGGTTTACAGCCTATCTCAATTAGTCCTTAGAAACTCCTTATTTTTAATTTTGAAAAAAAGAGTGGGAACCCTATTATGGCTTTGGCCAGACCTGTACTTCTGAAGAACACGTCATACATTACTTTTTTCATTGCTCGTTGTCTTTTCACTATTGTTGGTTTGGGGTCATCTTCAAAGATCCATACTTTACTTTCTTGACATGTTGAAGTGTCAAAATACGGTATGTACGTTTCATCACCAGTTATGATTTTAGAAATAATGTGGTATCCACCATCATTAAGTAATTTTAGGATTTCTTTACTGATTCTGGCACTCCGCTTTTTGGTGTTCTGTTAAATTATGGGGGGTCCAATGATAAACTATTTTTTTTTCATATGCAATTCTTCATGAATAATTTTATGTATAGCTGCGGATCCATAAAGTTCCTTCTGTATCATTTGGTAGGTACATCGATTAACATTTTTTCAAATGACCGATACATTTTCTGGGACTACAGCTGACAAAGGTCTTCCTGTGTGTTCTTCATCCAGGAAAGAATTTCGACCTCTTCTAAACTCTGTAAACCATCTGAATACAGTGGCACGAGATGGAGCATCATTTCCATATGCTAATTGTAGATGTATAAGACATTCTTCTTGATTTAGAACCACTTTAAAATCATAGAAAATCATAGCACAGCAATGCTCTCACATCAACTCAATTTCCTTCTCTTTCAAAAAAATTTCTGCGATAACTAAATTGTAATTGTTGCGACAAATTATCGTCTGCAGACATAAGTTCAAATTTAAATATCCGATCAATAATTTGCACATATCGTCTACTCATGTCTCAAAATTTTTAATGTGCCACTCGTATTTTAAGCTAATATGGACCAATATACAAGTGCCCCCGATTTTTGCACTTATATTGTAAAAATATTCAGACGAAAACCATGTTTAGATTCCCCACGTGCTTTGCTCATTTATCCAATAGATTCAGTGCTCACTTTGTGATATGATTCAATTCTTGGTGTAAAATAGCACATAAAATGGATTTTTAATAAAAGAAAAACATTAAAATATAAAATTTTTATAGTGAAATGCTACATTTACATATTTTATTAAAACATGTTGAAAAAAAATTCACAATTCATTTAATTTCACAATTTTTTACACTTAAAATTTTACATTTTTAAAAAAAGTTAAAATTTTGTTTTTTAGTGCTTTTATCCTTGATGTTTTATTTTATGCTGTTAAAATAGTTACTAAATGAGTTTGAAGGTTATTTTATTTTCAGCTTTTAAGGCTAAGAAAGCAACTATTTTCTTTGCATCTTTTTTATGGCAACCCTGTAAACTCTGAAAAAATTGTTATTTTTGTGCAAAAATAAAATGTTCCCTTTGCATCAACCAGTATCAATTGACAGGTTTTGCGCAGGTTTATTATTCTAGTACTGCAAACTTACTATATGCCATAATTTTGTAAACCTTTGTGGCATTTAATGAATTTTCTTGCTATTGGTCCAGGTATTTGTGCTGTCCTTAATAATTTCATTTTACTATTAATTTAATAAAAATTTTGTTGTTTAGGGATTTTAGTCATGAAAAGTATTCGTCCACTACTTTTCTTCTAATTTTTAAAATGTTTTTCAAATAATCTCTTAATTTGTGCATTTTTATATATTATGATTTATTTATTATTTTCTTTTTAGTGTTGTAGAATTTGCTAGTTTTTCGGATATGAAGAATGCCATTGACAAATTAGATGATACAGATTTAAGTGGACGTCGAATCAAGTTGGTTGAAGAGAAATCCAGAGGCAGAGGAAGACGGTAGGTTTTAATTCCAAATAATATTGAATATCAATGTGGGATATTTATAGTACCAAATTTTCTTCTCTAGGTCATGATTATAAGCAGAATGTCTGTCCTTTTTAAAAAAAAAGTAACATGCCTGCACGCTTTTCATTTTTACTTGCTGCTTAGCATTTTGATACTTTTAGAAATCAGTTATTACCTATAACTAGTCTGGTTCAGGGTTTCTTTATGCACTCCTACCAGAACTGTTTTCTGTTGAATTGTTTCAGGAGAAATCTATTTCAAGCACATGGCCTCTCCTACAAATGCTTCAAAACTCTTGGATAGCAACAAACATTAAAGCTTTAACTGAATTAAACTCTCCACAGCTTATTTGAACTAAAATTAATTTTTATAATCCTACTCATAGTAAAGCAAACATTACCACTGCATCTGATTTGCAGTTTTCAAAATTCAGAAATAATGAATTGTCGTTAACTGTACAGGGATGTTGCACCTGAATTCTATAACATGGCTGTTAATCATGACTGAAGCCGATTGCCATTGTTCCATTTATAGAAAGAAAAGTCAATTTAGCGATTGAAAAAATGATTTTCAAAAACGTTGATAATTATGGATTCTGCCAATGTCAAAATAAAAAGTAGTGGTATACTCATCTTAATGTGTACTACTACTATGCTATGTCTTTTCTAAAACAATCTTTGGAATTTGCGAATTTATAAATCTCAAAATTAATTTTTAAATGAAACATCAGAATAAAATTTTGCAAATAAAATACTGGCAAAGGGAAATTTCATTTGATGAAGTTAGCAAAAGTAATAAAAAATCTAGAGCAACCCATGTTAGGATGTCTGATATCCTTTATCGGAGTGTTTGGAGCTATCTTGCTTCCTGTTAAAAATATGGGGAGTTAATTTAATTACTAAGTTGTGGAATGTTGCAGATTTTTGTCTTGCAATGAAAGCTGCAAATTAATTCTCTAAATAGCAATGTTAAGAGACGACTTGCAGTATACCCATACTTCGTATGGAATATGAAAAGAAACTTAAAATTCATATTATGTGCAAATTTCTATAGCATTCTAAATGATATTGTTATTTAGAACATTCTATTAAAATATTTAATTCTAAAAAGTATAAGAATGAATTAGTATAAGTTCTCGCTATACAAATTTATTTTCACAGGTGTATCTGGAGAATAAAGCATCCAGTTCCCATTTGTAAACAAATTTGCAAAGAATATGAAATTTGATCAATAAATTTTGTTACATGTAAATAATTCATTTCCCCGTGTGTTTCTGTATTCATTAATCATGAATTCAGTCTACCATAATTTTGTTACTAAACATTGAAAATAGCCAAATAGCCTTTTATTTTTTTAATTCATTCCCAAAATGAATCTGACTTTATTCTGCTCTATAATGATGAGGTTGGGAGTTATCTTACTTAATAAAGGAAGATGTCTGTGTGTGTGCATGCAGTCTATAGTGGAAATCCAAGTATTGTATGGCTATGAAATTTGGTGCACAGGTACTTCAGGGCCCAAATCACCTAAGCATTATTATGTAGACTGTCTTTGTTGATATCTGGTATGTTGGCCATGTCGGCAGATCAGGTGTGGCAAAAAGTGTGATATTTTGATAGATTGCAGCTTGGTATGTAATAGTCGAAGAGGAGCAGTAGTGGTATCATGACTGAGTATGTATATGTGTTTTGAAGGGTGACTCATTGGGGTGACACTCTTGAAAAATGAATACAGCTGACTGTGAGATAAGATAAAAATTGTTGTGCTTTTATTGTTTTAATTCTGATACTTATTAACTGTTCGTACATGGTTTGTGAAAATCCATGTGCTTGAAAAAGAAGTTCATTATCAAGTGCTTGAAAGCCTTTAAATTTGTTAAAAAGTAAAATTAGTTCTTGAAATTAAGGCAGGGCTCTTGCTGGATCACCACCATTCTGCATTTTGAAAAAACCCAGACCATACGACAGACCCGAGGGCTTACTGTAGCTATATGTGTGGCCCAACCTTTCTGCATTGTGTCAAATTACAATAAAATGTTTCATTTGCCAAGTAAACAATCAATCCAATTCATCAAATTAAGAGTGGCCTAATTATTGATAAGCGCCCGAAATAAATTATAGGAATAGCTTATTTCTATAGATCGGGAATGTAATCAAAATATTAGTAATTGCAAATGTTTTTATTCCTTTTCCTCTAAAATATGCACTTTATTATAGCCAGATTAAAAGTAGAAAAGAAACAAAACCCTTAACCTTTCCTCCTGAAAAAAAAGTAGACTGAGAGACTGATAAATTGTTAAATAGTGCTCTCTACTTCAGGGCCTAACTAACGCAGGGGCATGTGCAGTTGCATCATCGAAAGGTTAATGACAGCTGAAAAATTATACCATGCAAATAGGTTTACTCAGCGAAGGATTCATTTTGGGGTTATACAACATAGATACCAAGTGTTCTGGTTTTCCCGTATTTGTTCTGTTTCTTCGTTCTTGTTCTAAAAATCTGATTTTTCTTTTCCATAATGTTAATATTTTTTATGCAAATCTGCATTTTTTCATCTGCATAAGAGTTCTCCAAAGATCGCAAATAAGTCACAAATATTCTGAAAATGTCCCAAATTTTGAGATTGGAGTTTTCCTGTTCTTTCATCTAAAAATCCATTTCCCTGTGATCACGTAATCAGTGCTTGCAAATAGTACACAGTTTGCATGCAATTCTTACTGTTATTTGTATGAATAAAATTTATTTTGTTATTTTATATGTGCTTTAACACCTAAACAATGCTATGCACATTTTGTAGTTATCTATAAAATGTTATTTGAGATATACTTCTGGTTCTAAAATGCTTTGTATTTTCTTGCAATACTCATTTTTTTTGCCAATAATTCTCTGTATTTTCTGGCAATACTCATTTTTTGCCAATAATTCTCTGTATTTTCTTGCAATACTCATTTTTTGCCAATAGTAAACCAAATATGTAAAATATTTTATACTTTAATAAAAATTACTTAAATTTGGAATTTGGTTGATAAATCTTAGTTTTGGATTGAAATTCTCATATTTATGAATTGTAATGTAGTATTTCATTTTTTAGGTTATTTATGAAATCTGACAATATTTCAAAAATCTTGTAGATGATCAACTGTATATTTCATTGGAGATTTAGACATTAAGAAATTTGCCATTTCAACATCAATAATTTTAAATTTAGGTAAAAACCATGAAATTAATAAAATATAAAAGATATGATATAAAGTTTTAATCAAAAATAAGACCATCAAATTTTTACAAGAAATGAGATCCTTAAAGTAAAGTTTAGTGAAAATACTAGTACAATGTATATAGTGTTTTTACATGGTTTATCTTAAATGTAAATTTATTTTTCTGTGCAAATCCACTTTTTGGAAAATCACAATTTTAGTTAATAGAACCTTCGAAAAAATTATGGATCACATTGGTTCCTTGAGTACATTTTGTTGAAATATACTAAAAATTGTGTCTTGGCACTTTAATTTTACCCCAGTGTGTAGTAAAATTTTACAAATTGATGCTTTTAATTTTGCATCAAGTTATTATCTAAGTTCCTATATGCCTGTAAAGAGTTCAAAATATATATTCTGATTTTCCTTTACATATCTTTTGCACCTTACTTCAGCTGTTAATCATATTTGTGCTTTTATTTTACTTTCTAGATCCCGCTCAAGGTCAAGGTCTAAGAGTCGTTCTCGTTCTGATAGCAGGAGCAAAAGCCGAAGTCCAAGTAGGAGCAAGTCTCGTTCTATGTCTAAATCTAGATCACGCTCAAAGTCAAGATCTCGTTCCAGTCCTTCTAAATCAAGGCCCTCCACTTCTAATGTTAAGAAGGAATCTCGCAGCCGAAGCAGGAGCCGCAGCATGAGCCAGGATCGTAAGAGCCGCAGCAGATCCAAGTCTCACAAGAGTCGTTCCAGATCTCGTTCAAAGTCTTTTGAAAAGTGATCTCCTTCTACTCAAAAGGATGATGATAGCAATTCAGCTTATAATAAAAATTGAAAACATCTTAATTAATGTGGATTGTCTTATGGGGAATAGGCATTCTTATATTAGCAGAATTTCCCATATCTTATCTTAACCTCATAATTGTGTAATGAAATATTTCTCAACACTTCGTTCTTTTATTTATCATGTAAAGGCAACATGTTGTAAGATATTATGAGCCAGTGTTATTTCTTGCATTTGGTTTTACCTAATGTAGGTTTATCTACTGTAAAGCTGTATAATATCTACATAATTTTTACTAGATGTATTATTTGTTTAGTGGAGATGTTTTATTATTTTGTAGTCTACTATTTTTCAGTGTTTTAAAATGAAATACTTTTGAAAACAGTATGTAGATCTTTATTTTCAAGTAAATTTTCTATTTTTCTAACTTCTGTTTGGTTTGAATTGAATGCACAGAACTATTTTCATAAATTTTATGAAACATAGTTCTTCATATCATTCTTTTGGGTTATTGTATCTGTAGGTTTTTCGTGTTTGTAAACAAATACTCTTATCTCTTGCCATATAATCATTTTGATTGTAATATCATTTGTTTGCTCATTTGATGCAATCATTTTTGTAAATGCATTTTGTCAATAAAATTCATGTGTATTAATATCCTCTTATCAATCCAGTATATTCAATACTGGAAAATGTAACCAGCACTGACCAGGATTTAAAATGCAATTGCACGCAATAATTCACATGCAATACTTAGATGATCACAAAGGGGATTTTAAAATTGGAAAAGAAAATATTAAATGCTATCTCATTGAATTTTGATCAAATTTATATCAAAATTTAGACATTTTATTTTTTCTACAATATTCGTGAAGATATTTACAATAGAAATAACATTAAAATAATTTATTGTAATAGGAATAAGATCAAACATGCATAAAGCATTGATTATGAAACAAAACTCTTTCCAACTGCAATGCAATTTTATTTAAACATCTCTAAAATGCAATACATCCAGCTGTGATATTCTTAAAATTATCTGTAATGATCAGGGCCGGTTCAAGGATATTTTCGTGTGTGTGCAAGACAGTTTGGGGCCGCCCTTCATATATATAAATATAAAATACAAATATATAATAAAAATTTTCTTAATGTTTCCTTAATAATTCCTTCCTTCTTAATGTGACGCAATAAGCCCATTTTCCATTGGTTAATCTTTATCCAATGGCATGATTCACATCCTCGTAAGGGTCCCCCCCCCCCCCCGCCGTTGTTTTGGCGCCCCTAAATTTATGATTTTGTGACCTTTTGGGTTCCCGTGTTGTAAAACTCGACGCCATCCAGACTGACAGTATTGTTTGCCGTTTTGTGCACAATAAATTACACATATAAGCTTGTCTCACCAAAGTGTGAGATCTATTTCTGATCTCACACTATCAAATTTTATTCTCATCTAAATTTAGAGTTTTAATTAGCGGTTTAGAAAATGTAATGCCTTACATTTCTTTCTACATGCATGCATAATGCAGCAGTAATTTATAATACATAACTGAATTTTGGACTTTATTTGTAATTTCCCTGCACACAAATGATGTATTGGAAAATAATGTTGGGGTTGAAAACTCGAATTTTCGATGGATTAATATACGTTTTGGACATCCTTTAACTCATATCAATTATTTTTAAATGGGTGTCTGTGCGTGAGTGTAATGTATGTATGGGTGTGTATAGGAGTCTAGAGAGACAAAATTTCTAGAACAAATGGAGTGAAGTGAACAAAATTTATGATTTTAAAGGGAAATGAACACTCGGAAGGTCGCAAATTTTCAAACTTCTTTTAAATCATAAGAAGAAAACGGCATTCAAAAATATTAAATAAACAATCATATTATATGTAAGTTTACGGGAATAACATCTATGTTTGGGGTTTCTGTGTAGGGAAAACGAAGTGTTATGAAAAATGTAAACCTTTTGGACACTTATAATAATAATATCAATATTCTAATATTCAGAAATTTTTTCTAGAAAACGCTGTCCCAGCGAGTGTTTTTATTATTCTTGTTTTCATTTTAAACTATAAAATAAATATATAAATAGTAAACGACAAAAATACGTACTAGGAAATTTAGTATCAAAATCTATATTTATTATTAAGAAAAGCTTTTATAGTTCTCGAGTAATCGTCTTGTCAAATTGAAGAAGATTGAAATTTTTTCATTTTTCAAGTTAGTAACATCTCAAAAACTAAAAGAACTATCTTTGAACAATAAGCATAAATTTGTAGCTCTGTAAAAGCCCTACAAGTGTATATAATTGGATTTTGGATCGAACTCTATTTTTTGGGGGAGGGGTGGCTTAAACTTTGAAACATAAAAATGAGTTTTTTTCCATGTTTCATACTTTCACTCGAAATATCTTCGAAATTATAAAAGATCGATAGAATTATATTAAGTGATAAAAAAATATGTATGAGGAAATTTAGTTTCTAAATTTATATGTATATTTAAAAAAGCTTTTATAGTTTTCGAGTAATCATCTTGTCAAGTGGAAGAAGTTTGAAAATTAGAAGTATTTCAAGTTTATAATGCTTATACCTTAAAAACTAAAAGTGATAACTATAAACAATTAGTATGAATTTATTGCTCTTTAAAAATTCTACAAGTGTATATAATTGGATTTTAGGTCACTTTCTTGGTTTTTGAAGTATATCGAAATTATAACCACTATACTTTAAAAACCAAGTTTTCCAATGGGTGGGAAAGCTGTAATATTTGAAATGCCACGATTGTTGCAGATCAGTCTGTTTACTTACTCTTTTTAGAAATATTGGTGCACAAGCACGAGATATTTTGCTTTGTTTAAAAGAAATTAGGAAGTCAAATGAATACGGGGATTCTAAAGATGTTTAATGATTGGTGAGGTTTGAACAGAATAGGTGGAAATATACGCATTCAATTACGTATTTATGTGCCGCCAGACACGTTTATAGATTAACTCGAATGTAAAATCTCCACAGTAAGTTTAATTTTTATACTGCAAATCAAGTTAGTAAAATAATCGAATATATAAAAGTGGAGTCTATGGTCGGAGTTTTCAGATGAAATCGGGGTGAAAATTAAAAGCGCTAGCTAGTTACAAATAGTTAATTTGCATTGCTAGTAATTTGTATTGTTTTGAAAACCTATAAACGAAACAAATGAGTCTGAAATAATCGAATAAACTTATTGAACTTTACTGGAGTTTTATCTTACAAAATATTATTCACGCAAAGCAATTTCGGTTCCATCGGACTACAGTCACCGCCAATTATATTTTTCTGAATTTATCAGGAATCAAAAGTAACTTACTCATTATGTAGTGTCATGAAAGTTGCCCTCATCCATTTTTTAATAAAATTTGAATTTTTAATTGCATAAATCTTATGAATAATTTGTATATCTTAGCAGTAAAACATTATAAGCAAATCAAAGAAATGATTTTATGAATAAATTAGGAAAGAGGAGAGATGAAGGAAAAGCATTTCAATCCCTACGAAGCTAAGACATAATATAACAGGACAATTCAGAATTTTGCCGGTTATATTATCAGCAATTTATTTAAATAGATAAATCTTTAATATTAAATTTAAAATGCAAAAATATTTAAATTTGTTGGTTTTTGATTTCGCAGATAAAAATCTGGGATTCTATTTCGAAGCAGTTTGTGACTGTCCATTGTAGCCCCTCTAAAATCTGATTAACATACAGAAGGAACATAGAATATAACAACTATACTTCAAAAATCAAGTTTTCTAATGGGTGAGAAAGCTGTAATATTTGAAATGCCACGATTTTTGCACATCAGTCTGGTTACTTATTCTTTTGTGAAATATTAGTGCACAAACACGAGATATTTTGTTTTGTTTAAAAAAAAAATTAGAAAGTTAAATGAACTTGGGGGATTCTAAAGATGTTTAATGATTGGTGAGGTTTGAACAGAATAGGTGGAAATATACATACGGAAATATACATAATAATGGAATACTCTCCAAATTACAACAAAATTTTACACTTTGACTAATTTAACATTTGCTTTATTGCATCACTGGAACGAATTACCCGGTATTGGCTGGGATGCAAATAAACCCCCGTTACTACATTTACAAATAACACTACTCAATTTTCTTCAAATCCTAAACCGACGTCAAATTACCAGTACGCTATCCGCAAAGCGAAAAAAAACATAAACGCTCTCCGTGATGCAAAATATAAATGAATGAAAGATAAATAACCTCTAGGAGATGAACGTGGCATTAGATCGTTACGGTAGCTGTTAAATCGTATGATTAGCTGTTAGATCATATCGATGGCTGGAGATTCTGTAACTGTTAAATCGAGAATAAAGCTGCTAGGTCATATCAGTAGCTGGAGATTATCTGATTTTGGAATTTAAAAATTCGTTAAAAATCGAATGTAAATTTTAGTAAAATGCCTTCGAGATGCATTAGTTCAGGTATAGATGAGACTGTGTCGAAAGCCTAGGCCAACCGACTCGTCCGAAGACATGGAGTAACAAAATGGATGGCCGGAGATGAGACTGTGTTGTTGTTGTTGAAACCCAGACCGTCCGACCTACCAGAAAGGGAGATGAGACTGTGTGAAAAAATTCAATGAGATAGATATCGGTCGGCATTGTGGACAAACACACAGATAGATTCTTCTTTTCATTATTATAGATTCACTGGGGAGTGAAGACGATTGAAATGTAATGTTTAAAATGCCCCTGAGTTTGTGACAAGTGAATGAAAAAATATAAAAATATGTTCGAAGATACAAAACCTAATTCAAAAGCAGGAAAAATATATAGAATAGAAAAGGGGACAACAATTAGGAAAAAAGGTGGAGGGGTAAAAATTAAAAATATTCTAATTTTCTGCCGAAAGATAAAGTGCATAACAAAACTAAGAGAGAAGGGAAAATCATATTTGCAATCATTAGAGAACAAGGCGGTAAAACACGTAATATTTATTTTCGTAATTTTGAAAAAATAATAAAAGAAAACATCTGAAAAGAATTTGGAGATACATGGGCCCAACAGAAACACAGGAAAATATCCAAATGCTTTCAAATTCATTTTAAAAAGGACGAGGGGGGTTAGAAATTAAAAAATATGAACTTTCCAGTGGGGTAATAAAAATAGGGTGTATTAAGAATAAAAAATAAATTCCATTCGTTGGAAAAGAGGAACATCAATGTTTCATTTTTTCTTGGTTTTGAAATAAAAAATGGACAAAAAAATACTACATATCATACAATACAACTTTATATAAGAATAATAATAAATCGAATGTTGACTAGAACATGGGGATATTAAATGAATTGTTTGAGTAGAAATAAAAAAAATCACAATATCAAAATGTATATTATAAATTTTAAGGTTGTTTAATTAACATTTTACTTAAAAGTGTATTAAATTATAACTAAAAGTGTAATTATGAAAAAATAAAATAGTATTTACGGATTATTGAACGTATATCTAGACAGAAATTTGTATGCATGAGCAAAAGAATATATATAATTACTAGATTGAGTCTATAGAATAAATTTATTAATTTATGAAACAGCTCTAACAATTTATAAACAACTTTTGTACCATTTTTTTTTTATTTTGCAATGAAACTGGAAAAAATACAAAATTAAGATCATTTTACACCATGGCTTAGTTATTTGCCTCTGAAATTCCTCATAGAACAGCCACGGGGCATAGTATTTTGGATAAAAACATGAAAAATTATTCTTTTATCAATATTATTCTGGGGCTAATACCAAAGACTAAATTCAGTACCAAATTAATTTTATTGGTTGAAACACATTAAAAATCAACAAAAAATGTAGTCAATTAAGAAATTTTGCAAAAATATTTTAAATAATTGAAAGAAAAAGTTACCCGAATAGTTAGAACTTAAAAGACAGCCATATTTGTCGATGGATTTGTGAATCTTGCACGGCAGCATAACACAACACTTTGAACAATAAGAAGTAGCTTTTTACTTGTAGTCATTGTGTTTGTTATCTACATGGTCTTCAGCTAGGCTCAATGCCTAAATCAGCTAAAACGGTAGACGACCAAAAGAATGACCATCTGGACTAATCACCTCCCTCCCGTCCTTTTAGAAGTGCGATCATAGAGGCCGCATCCATGTGTTTGCAATTTGAATTTGAAACCAGGAAAAAATTCTGAGAATCGGCCCTTGGGTTTTTCCCAGTATTTGGGGCAAAACAATTGCAGGCTGCACCCAGCTGCAAGTTGTTTAAAATCTGGTAATCTCCCAAGTGTTTGAGCATACGTACTTTCAAGCAGAACTGTACATTGCTTCGAAAAAGATATAATTATGGGAGAAAAACGATTTTATCCTTTTTATATTTTAATACTATCTAAAAAAGTAAATTCATTTATATTAAAGTGGCACAAAATTGGTTCATTTTCAAAATATTTTTTTTAATACGACCACAAAAGTCATTCTTACTACACCTAATTTCACTTCCAAATGGCCGCCCTTAATTCGTCCGCTGTGGGCAATTGCCCACGCCTTAAACCGGGCCTGGTAATGATTTATTAAATTTAAAAACTTCATCGAAAACAAATTAACTTTATTCAAATAACATCATGGAAATATAAATCGCCTTGCTCTCTCTATAAAAAGAGTTAATATTTCATTCATTAACTTTTTCCCCATTCCTTTCATTCAGCAGTGATATTTTTAAAATTATCACAATACTACAATAATTTATTTTACTTAAAACCGTGGAGGTAAAAATACCTTCTAACTCCATGTTTAAAACTTCATCGATAAACTCAATACTATAGAATTGTCTGCTTCTTTATGTAAAATCAATAAATGTTTCATTCATTTTAGCTATATTGCAGGCTCCAAAGCTAAATAATTTTGCATTTAAAAAAATTCAATTCTTATACAACTCATCTTACAACTTGATGTGTTTACATTCTACATACGTGAAAATTAGGCTTCATTGTAGAAATAATCAAAGTTTGATGATCATTTAAACTCAAACATATTGTGTTGGTGCAGTATATAGATGCACAGGAAAAAAAATAAAGCAGTTTTAGGATGGATGCAACACTAAATATAAATTAAAAAGAACTTTATAAATAACGTTTTTGACTTAAGATGGATGCCATGTTTTATTTTAAAGTGGGTCATGTGATCTCTTCATATAATATTGGTGCAATTATTATTTTAATTTTTATTTAAACTACTGAACATATTTTGCTGAAATTTTTTTATATATTTTATGGGATAATTTGTGTATCTAAAATCTTTGAAGCAATTTGGGAATTTTAAATTCCTCTGAAAAGTTAGATCCCATGGAATTCAATGTATTTCATTTTTTCAACCCGGATTCAATCCAAAACTAATTGGTGGTGATATTAATTTACATTCCCATATGTCCCATAGACTTGCTTCAATAACATACTAAAGTGTCATTATGTGTCCTTTGCAATTATTATTCTTTATTATTTTGCAATTATTCTTGAGGGTAAAAGGTTCTGAAAATTTGAAATTTTAAAAGAAATATTACTTTAAAACCAGTTATTTCCAAAATATAAATAGTTGGACTAGGATTCCCATACTAGGAAATGTTTGTTGGGAAATTCTTTGACATTAGAGGGGAGTCCGTTCTGTGGATAGTTATCTTGTAAATGAATTGATGGTATTAAAGAGATTAAGCATCATAATGAGATTGAAATATTTGGGGTTTATTATATTTATGCATAACAGGGTTCATCCTAGGTGTTTTTCGCGGGGCGGCCCGCCCCGCTGCCCTCAGAAATTAAAAAACCCGCCCCGCCTGCCCCAATACTATAATTTTGCGCCCTGACATCGAAAAATACCGCCCTGCATGCCCTTTTCCAAAATGGGGCCATATATAGTCAAATTTTCAAAACATCCGTGATTGTGCGAAGTTTTTTCCCATTCATTATTAAAGCTGCACAAAAATCGCAACAATATTGACAGCCAAATGAATGGAAAATGTACCAATATAACTGGACACCACTAGCTGAACTTCCACCCTTTGTCGGCAACTTCCACCCCACAGGGGTGAAATCATATCCCTCTGAGCCCCTGGACCCAAGATAAGCTGTATACCCCGGAGAGTGTCATTCTCAAGGTTTCTCCTTCCAGGAGTTATTGTTCCCCACTCCTCAGATAAACATTCGTTTCTCCCCAGCCCTGACATTGATAACAATGGGTTTTATTGCTTCTCTGTACCTCAAAGGCGTTTAAATTATATTGATCTTGAATGCTGGTGCCCACATAGATACCTTCCACGGCCGCCCTCAAAGAAAATTCGAAGAGAATTCATAGGTTGCCTTTAAAGGGTTATAAAATCACATAAACACTTTAGCAAAAGCATCTATCCAATCAGGAGATGGGGGAATTCTTAAAAAGGTGGGGTGCTATTCTTGCTAAACTACAGATACTGAGGAAGAAGTTATTCTTTTACGAATTTCTGTAAGGTACAGTTTCAAAATTTACCTAGTTGTCCACTGCAAATGCTCAGACATAATGCCTAACATACATAGAAGGGAGAGAGAAAATGATCGCCAGCTTAGACAAGATGCGTCAAAGTGCATGAAATTGACAAGTTTCTTTAGTGCACAGATAAGTTGTTTTTATTCTTTTAAATTATTTTATAAAAATGTGTATAAATCTGAAAATGAAACATGCAGAGCAGCCTGTATCTTGATGTTTGGGGTCCGACCTTGGGCACCTGAATTTCAATGGGCAATTTACTGATATTTTAACACAGTTGCATTAATATTGAAAGATTAAATGATATCAACAATAAAATTCTTTTCTCTCTCCCCCCCCCCCCCCCCGAAAAATTATTTAAAAAAACTATTTACTGCTTCAGTTGATTAATTTTCAGAAAATTATTCACTGCTTTAATTGTGCATTTTTTATTAATATCTCGAGAGCCCCAGATCCTATAAAAACTTTAAATATGGATTGAATTTTAAGTGGCTATTTCAAGTTTACGCCGAAATTTCGCCGAATTTCATCAAATCCGGTGCAGTCCTTCTCCCGGTGATGCTGAAACAAATACAAACACATATGCAGACAGATTTTCAATTTTATTTATATGGATTTCAATCTCATTAGACACTTGACTTCTTTAATCCCATTAATTCCTAGCTGAGACCACTAATCACAGACATAACTCTAGTTCAACAGTGTTTTGAATTGACTGATGTAACATAAATAGTAAACACTTGGGGGAAAATATTGCTAATGAGGAGTGTATGGCAATCGTAGCCCAAATAATTATACTTAAAAATATTAGTTTGTAAAAAAGAAGAAACTTGCAATAATTTATCATATAGGAAAAAGAGTTCACTAATAAATAATTTTCCAGTCTTCTACTTTTTTTAGGAAAGGTGAAAGGAGGTGCTTTTGCCTTATTTCTTTTCTGATTTTGATCCTGTTAATAAAATTCGTATTTTTTTTTTTTTTAGTCGGGGGGGGGGGGGGGGGAATAGCAATCCCTAATATTTTGATAATATACCTTACAGTTGAAGGTTGCGGCCTCGTCGTCAGCTCGGTTTCGTTTTGTATTTCGGATCGGAGATTCAGTAGAAAATTAGGAGTTTTAAGGGGTCCTTAAGAACAAAAAGTGAAGAGATTCTTGAGGAAATTTTTAATGACTGAATGAACTAACTGTATATGTCTGTTTCTTCTATAGCGGGAAATCAAAGCGCCAGACAGCGGTGAAATTTGCTACATAGGTTCTTTCCTACTTCATCATGTGCATCTCGTCAAGATTTTTTTAAAAATTCGTATAAATATTTTAAAAGTAATTAAATTTTAAAGTTAAAAATCCTATTTTCCGTCATTTTGTCAAATCAAATCTATTCTTTTCTTGCCTCCGCAAAGGATCATTTGCAAGCAGGTGCTTTGATTAAATTGCAGACCTTTCATCTCAGCTGAAAACAGCTGGTGACACACTAAGTGTATTTATTTTTTGGGTTTTCTAAATTTACGAATTCTGAAGATTTCGTCCTAATTTTTTCAATTTAGCATTATATTATCATTATGAGTATTGGGTTAAAATTTTATTAAAATTGGAGGAAAATTCGTTGAGATAGCAATAATTGTTTGAATATTGGTTCTGAATTAAAGGAATTTTTTTGCACCTTCAAGTATTTTCATTTATTTGTGTCGCAACTCACAAGAATGATTTTGGTTCAAAATAGGCGATTGTGTTGTATAATTTGTAAGGTTGTTTACAATTTTGTATATGGCGTTGGCCAGTATTTAAGATGAGCAATCGTGACTAGCATAGCCGTGTGTGCGTCCACGCATTATTTTATTTTGTTATAAACGGGTGTATTGTTAAAGCGTTCCTTAGCTTCCTAGCATTTGCCGTGAGTTCCGGTGTAATTCTCATGAGATTTGCATCAAAATCCATGACCAACGCCGAGTACACTTGGTTGTATTTAATGATGAGCAATGAATATTTTGTATAAAATTGTTTTCGTATTTATCATAAAATTCAGTTAAATAATCAAACATAACTTAATACGTATAATTTTTATAATAAAATTATTTTTCAATAAAATTTGAGGGGGTGGGAATTTGGATCTGGATGCCGCAAATATCCCATTTCTCTCTGGGCCCCTACCCTATGCTTCTTGTTAAGCTTATAAACTTTGCTTAACCATACTTAATATTGAGAAGCAGTGGCATTCTTCAGTTAACAAGTCCCGGGCTCACCATCACCATAATGTACTTGTTTTTCCGGAATAACTCGAGATCCTGTGTAACTAAAAACACTACATTAGTGTACCGCTATTTTCAGTGGTATATTTTAAGTTTTTGATTTTTAACCCAATCAAATCCGTCCTAAGCTCGCTATAGTACTCGTTTTAGGAAAATAACCTTTGAACCGGGGCAATTAGGAAGTCCAAATTTGGTACAGTACAACCTCGAAATTTCGGACGTTTTCCTTCGGGTTTTTTTTTTTTTTTCTCTCTCTCTCCTTCCCCCGGACTGACAAAGTCGCAGATTTAAAACAACAGGGTAAGATTATTTATATAGAATTATATTTTATAAACAAATATCGTATTTTCCGGTCGACTTTCTGAACCCGGAAATGAAACGAAAGTTTAGATGGACTGCCTTAGATCGGCTCGTGGTTGGAGCGTGAATGACGATGGTAGTGTTAATCCCTCTTCCCCCTTATTCAAGTTACAACTTCCGATTAATTATTTCGCGTAAAATATACATCGATATTTAAATACAGAATTTTTATTATCAAAATTTTCTTTTCTCATTATTGAAAAAGACATTTTTCTGAAACAATGTAATTTTTAAAACACTTTAAAACGTTATCGTAATATTTTATCACAGATTGTTCAATTGAATCTAAAAATCCCGAGAATTTATATTAACGCTCACGGAAATTTATTTTGCTCACTTCGTAGTACGAATTCCATTCTTCAGAATCTCCTCCCTCTCCCAATATCTGACGATTTTTTCGTTTTCGTCGAACGTGTCAGCTTGAAATCGACTGTATATTTTGCCTTTTTTGTTTAGAAAGCCATATTTAAATACTATAAATAGCAAATAAATAACTAAATAATATCGTATCGCACAGAGCCGAGCAACAAGATCATTAACGCACAGAGCTCTCAAAGGGGTCGGCTGCGTTTACGATTAGGAACTAAGCAAATTCCTTTCTTCGCTTTCCCTGCCCCACCACGTCTCGGTGCTGCTGCAATCTAGTAATGACTCATCGTAATTTTAAAAAATCATTGAGAGGAGAGATATTTTTCTTTTTTGGAAAAGATATTTATTTTATCTACTGCGATATTTTTTACATATTTGACTATTACTTTTTTTACCTTTTACTTTTTTCAGACACATCAGCCTTTTTTAAACATAACATTATATAGATGCTAGAAAATAAATACAACTTTTAAGTTCTTATTTTTGTTTTTCGTTCATTAATAGCAAAACGGTTTAAACACATTTACACCTTTAAATATATCGTCAAAGGTGCTAATCCTCGATCTTTATTAAATCTTCCGGCGCTTCAGCCGATATAACGGAAGTTCTGCACTGTGATGATGATGCGCCAATCGTAAATAAATTGAGTGATGGCGAAATTCGCGATATGATATTAAATAGAAAAAGATCAAAGTAACGACGATAAATGTGGAGAAGAAAAAATACCCATTGATAATCTTATGCAAACAATCGATCATGCAATTAAAGGTCTTGAACAAAGAAGCTTTATAACCGAGCATAAATAATGTCCATCTACAGGATAAAGAAAACTGCTTTCCCATAAAACAGAATTAATGAAATAACAAATGTTAATTCAAATATTTAAACGAAATGATAAAATGTAATTTTATCATTTCGTTTCGTTCACACGTTCTAAATTATTAATGTGTATATTTTTTTTTAGAAATTTCTTTTGCCCTATTTTTTACATTAAATAATATGTTTTGATTAACTTAACTTTTGCCATTATTTTTACTAAAAATAGTGCTTTAGAGTGTATTGAGTTAATATTAAATCTGAATTTCATTTAAATTCTATAATCCGGAAAAATCGAAAATCCGGAATCTGCAAAGTCCGGATTTTTGAGGTTGTACTATTTCATTGTTTTCCATACATTTAAGTTATATACATTTCAATAAACTTTTATACTAAAAGGGTGCTCTTTAATCTCAAGTTTTCTGCTTTTCCTTCTTTCATAATGAACTTACATTACATGAAACGTATATATTATATTTTTATTTATTTATTTTATATGCAATTTGTATTTATTTACATTTTCCAGTGTCTTAATATGCAACTAGATATTTTCATTGCTTCTTATATTGTGGATTATATCATTGATTTTAATTTTACATATACCAGCAAAGCCAGCATGCTTTTTTGCCAAGCCCATGCATAGGAGATAGGAACCGGTGCACATCGACTCCCCGAACCGTTCTTAATATCCACAGACCAGACACATGCCAGCCATACACTCCTCCCATTTAATATTACCATTTCTTCTGTGACTTCCTATCAAGCATACATACTATCCCCTAACATAATGCAAATTATTTACTCTCCCCTAAACCCCTAACAAATGAATATATCAAGTTTAATATCTCAAACTTTTTACTAATTCGCCATGGTTCCGGTATAATTTTAATCAGAGGTTTGCATCTAAAATTCCGGGCACTGCTGCCTTATTTTTATACCATTAATATACTTTTCTAAAAATAATTATTTTAATAAATGTCTTAACTTTTATACAGCATTTTATACTGGTAAAACATGGTTTTATTTTAATTAACAAATTTTAGTATTTTCTTTTATTTATGTGTGCCCATACATTTTTGCTCATAGTATGTTTAGTTTAGATAAAGTAAACATTGGATCTTCAATAAATTTAAATTACTTGCATAAGATTGTGTTAATTCTAGTTTTTCTAATAAGTTAATATAATATTACTTTAAATTTTGAAAATTCATTATTTATTTTTCAATGTATTAACAATGCAGTTTAAGAAAAAATATTTTCTGTAATTTTTGGATTCGGGAACTCAACACTTTTTAAGGAGGATCACTTATGTTTGTAACATATTTTGATTTTATTTATATAATTTTTTTTTTTTTATGAAGTTTTAATTTAAATATAAATTCTTTCCATTTTGCTTCAACTAAAATTTTTACAATAAACTAATCCTAAAATGATAAAATGCTGGCTACTTACTAGACTTAGTAGCCGTGTACATTAACTAGCCACTTTTTGCCAAAATATTGATACCATCTAAAGACTATGCTATTTTTTAGCAGCATCAAGCAGTACAATGTACCCTTTTGTTTTAATTTTTAATACTTTTATTTGCATCACTAATTATATTTATATAAATATGTAAAATAGATAAATTATCTGTATCCATTTTACGTGTGGGCCACATTATGCAATGCATTCTTTGGTTAAAATTTATAATTGTGCCCTTTTAAAAACATGTGCCTCTTTCATACGCAATGTGCCCTTTTATGATGACAATATGCCCTTTTTTGGAAGTCAGCACCCTGCCCTTTTGAAATCCTAGAATGAACCCTGTGCATAACATAAATTACCCCATAATTTTAAAGGGACTCATTTTAAGTATCTATGGGTTATTTTTTTAAATTTTATATATTGTCATAATTTGAGTATAAAATGTAAATTGATGTATTACTAAAATAATCTTTCATTTAAATGATACAATTCATTTGTATTTTCGTTAATTGGAGTCCACAAGCATCTTTTTAACATTTCAGGTTTTCAAATGGTTATTAATTGAAATTGATTCTGATGTACACTCTTTACAACTGAAATCGCAACACCATGAAAAAGTTGAAATTTACAAAATATAATCGTAACATGGAGATGTGTAAATGATCAAAAAATCATACCTGGAAAATGAAAGCGTAGAACTTTGACATTAGATCAGTATGGAATAGTCCTATCGCGAATGGCTATGCAGGATTGAATGTGACGAGACATCCAGTCAATAAGATGGTTAATGGTGTGCTATGAGATGGCATTCCACACAGCATGCAATTGGGCTTGTAATTGAACATGGTTTGTTGGAATTGGGAGTTCTCTTAATCTGTGATCCATTATTTCCCAGATATGCTCAATTGGCGACAAAGCTGGAGAATATGTTAGCCAGAGCAGGATATCAAAATCTTGTAGACTATTCATACTTGCCAGTGCAGTATGTGACCTGGCATTATCCTGCTGAAAAAGCAGTCCAGGCCTGGTTGGCAGATATAGTTGTACCACAAGTCTCACAATGTCAAAGATTTGTCGTGACGTGATACTACCAGAAACGTGGACCAAAGGTGTTTGTCCAGTAAATGCTATACCACCCCAAACCATGGTACCACTTAAGGGGCTGTGTGGCGACTAATAGAAAAAGCTTTCTAGTGGCGTTGAAAGCTCCGCCATACACAAGTACGGCCATCTGGCATGATGCCAAAACTGAATCGTGATTCATCTGTAAACAATGTTTCGCCATCTGTCGACCAATTGCATCTCATTTGACACCACTGGAAGTGACGTAACCGACCAAGATGTTGAAACAGATGTCGAAATGGTCGTCTACCTCTGAGTTACGCAAGCAGTTTTGAATTGTTTGTGTCAAAACTACGTTACCTGTAGTGTGGGATAAATGTCGTAAGACGATTGCTGGGATAAATTCAGGGATCGCATTCTAAATTAAATCCTAATATTCCTATTAATTTGAAGCTTTCCTAAAATTACACCTAAAATTTATTATTCTTCCTAAAATTTTGTAATGTTTTGCTGTGGCGTCAAATTTACTCTACTATCGCTCGAATACATTCCATTCATACGACAATCGATGTTAAAAAAGTCTTCAGAAATTAAAACGACGTTCAAAATAGTATTCATCTTTTACAAAGACGACAAAAGTGTCAATCACGGCAAAATCGCTGATTCTCAATGGTTAAATCCTCTCCATCTGCGGGCGGTTTTAGGGAAATACGATCGCAAGATGAATGGCGATCCATGTGATCATTTACAGACAGGAGTTTGGGGGGAGATTCTTTGGTTTGTGGGAGTGGGAATCTCCAGCGCAAGTTAACAAACCTAGAAGCCTTTAACCTCTCAAAGAAATAAAGTAGAAAAAGATGGGTTCGATTGTTCAATAGTGTGCTTCCTCATATTTACTAGATAAATCATGAAGTTTCTCTTTCTTTGCAAAGTTAAAATTCTGCTCAACTATTCTTTGTTTGGAATCAATTTAGTGCAAAAATTTTGAATTTTTAGTCTAAATCCAATAATACAAATATAGTTAGTCGGATTATGATTCTCTTATGCCCCCTCATTTACGTAATATTTGATCAAAACAGGAGAGTAGAGATGAAATTTTTGTCTGCTGTTGGCAATCTCTCCAGGCATTGATGATATTAAAGGATATCTCTTCAAAAGGATGTATTGCATAGGGGCTCGGACCACATAGCACTTTGTGAAGAAAAGCAATGGATAAAATAAAATACGGCATAGTAGGTAGGTCCCACAATTGGATTGCCATGCTTCCCATAAAAAATAAATTTAAAACAATGAAAGAGCAGAAATGTGAAGAATGTTAAATAAACACATTCCACTTAACAGTTTTCATTTCTTTTTAAACTTAAAATTTTGTCAATTCCATGTCCATCTCGGATGAAAAGTACCAGATTTGAACTCTGTAAAAAAATTTTGCTCCAAAACCAATATTTAAAAATATATTTTTCTGGACTAGAGTTCTTTTCAGCCGCAGGAACTTGTGTATGTGTTTTTGTTAACACTTTACAACATAGTTGAAAAGTGTTTGACTTTGTTCATTCTGTCTTTCTGTTTGCCATTTAGCACGATTGTCAGATATTGACGAAATTTAAAAAATTTGAAGATAGCAAAGCACGCACTGTCAGAGTCAATAAGTGTTGGCTGGGTCATGAAAGTACACAAGTCCAGTTTTAAAGAAAAACTTCGTTCACTTTATTTGGTGAAAAACACAACTCGGCATATTACACGTACCTGGTAATTTTCCATGCCGTAAAACATCAAAATATACTATGTACAAAAACGTTTGCAGTTGTAAATGACTAGACAGAGATTCCTTGAAGCATTTAGTAGTAAGTTACTATACTACCTCTATCACTTGCGGCAAAGGGAAACCAAAGGATAGAACATCAGGAAAATATTTAAAGCGGCTTCCGAACGTTTGTAAGTAAATTTAATGTTCAATACATGCTGGTCCAAACTGACCACATCTGCATCCGTTTCGACTATTAACCGTCGTCAAACGATATTCCGCAGTGCTTCTGTCAAAAACATTTCTGTCTGCCTGCATCAGACCATCAGTGTCTATCTCGATCGTCTCAAGACGTCGTCTGATCTATCGAACACTCGATCGATCGATCTGCTTGCTTCAAGAAACCTCTGCCCTATATATCCGAGAATGGACAGTTCCGGATATGCAAATCAGATGCGTACGCATTGAGAACTGATTTGCATGAAACCTCGTGTTGAAAAACGTCACGGTTCACGCCGGTGAACGGGAAGAGTCGTTCATATTAAATTTGCATAAACGCCCGTTCACGGGAACGTGAATCGCGATGTATTGATTATTTCCAACAATCGGCCCCCTCATGCAAATCCTTAAGTCTCAATGCATATGCAAAAGAAAACTTACTCTGAGAAACCAAGGTATATCAATAAACACCAAGGCCCCCAGTATCCTATCAAACATATAATGAAGGAAAAATTTAAAGTATTATATCATTATTAAATTTAAAATAAAATGCATAAGTACTTATAGCATCTGAAAAATAGTTAAGTATTGTCGACAATATTGTAACAACAACATTTCACATCAAGTAGAAATTTATATACAACACAACTTCAATGCTTAAGTATCAGCATTCAAAAATTTAAATTTTAGTTTAAATTTAATTATAAGTATCCAAAATTTAAGTATAAGCACATTATCATATTAAACAAGTCAACTTTAAAAGATTAAGATTTAGTATAAGCATAGAATTTAAGTTTACTTTAAATTTGAGTATAAACACTATAATTCAAAAAGCTTAAAAAATTTAGTCTATTAACACAATATAAGTATACATAATTAATACTATTAGACTGCATTGATATACCAAATATTTAAAAAATACATGATGCAAGTAATTAGATAATAAAATTCCTTTATCAAAACTTTCAACACATACTTTTTACCAAGTTGAAAAATACAAAATTTTATACACATAAGCTATTATTTAGCATCATGCGGGTCATGGAAAATGAATGTATATACAAAGGTGTAAAGTGAAAAAGATTCAATATCACAAAAATTTATACTCAAGATATACTATCTTATATCAATGATGTTTAAGATAAACAATAATGTATATATATGACATCTTTAAAAAATTCCCAAGTTGTAAATTCAATTTAGTATTTAAAATTTTCTTTAGACTAAACATTTAATCTCAAAAAGTTTGATTTAGTTTTTAAAAATTTTATTACAAAGTTTAAGTATTATTTCCTTAGTCATTGGTTTAGTAAAGTGATCTGCTAAGTTATCTTTACTATTTACAAATTTAACATTAAAAGATTCATTGACTATTAAATTTCTTAGGAAATGATATCTAACATCAATATGCTTAGTTCTATTGTTTTCAATTGGAGAGTTAGAAAAATTAATGCCTGCTTGGTTGTCGCTAAAAATAACACTGTTACTTTTATTAAAATATAACCCAAGTAAATGACATTCTTCAATTATGTTTTGTACCCATACCATTTCCTTAGCGGCTTCTGTTAGTGATACGTATTCAGCTTCCATGGTTGACAAGCTGACACACTTATGTTTAAAGGTACGCCAAGAAATAGGTACATTATCAATAAAGAGTATCATGCCTCCAAGTGAAACACGGTCATCTCTGTTTGCAGCAAAGTCAGAATCTGAATAACAATTCAATTTTAACTCCTGAATGTTAGATAAATTCAACATATAGTTTTTAGTCTTTTCAACATATCCTAAAAGTCTTAACAATGCATCCCAATGCTTAATTCCAGGGTTTTCTTGAAATTGAGATAATATATTGATGGCGTAACAAATATCAGGTCTAGTCCTACTAGATATAAAAGCCAAACACCCAATTAAGCTCCTGTAAGGAAAACTTTGCATTTGCTTTATTTCTTCACTTGTCTTTGGACAATCTATTTTACTTAGAATATTCCCTTTAGAAATGGGAAGTGAAGTAACTGGATATTTATACTGTTGAAACATTTGACATACTTTATCTATATACTGACTTTGATGTACAAAAAATTTATTGTCACACTCTTTAAATTCCACGCCTAACAGTTTTCTAATTTTTCCTAATACCTTGATATCAAATTCTATGCTAAGTAACGAAACAATGTGGTCTATGTCCCTTTGATACTTTGAGAAGAGAATTATGTCATCCACATAGACTAGCATAAGAACTTTGCTATTGTAAATATATGCACAATTACACCATTGAAGTTTTAAAAAATTTAATTCTTTTAATTTGGTGTCAAGCTCATTAAACCATTCTCTTCCACTTTGATGAAGACCGTAAATGGCTTTCTTCAACAAACAAACATAATCAGGCTGTTCCTGATTGACATAACCTTGAGGCTGTTTCATATATACTTTTTGACTCAATTTAGCATAGAGATAGGCAGATTTGATATCTAATTGGAAATACATCCAGCCAAGCATGCATACGAAAATTGAGAAGAATGCTCTAATTAAGTTGAAGTTAACAACAGGGCTAAAAACTTCATCGTATGATTCTCCCTTTTGCTAACCATACCCCTGGGCTACCAAACGAGCTTTAAACCTCTTGATTTTCCCATTCTCGTCTTTCTTAATGGTGTAGACCCATCTACTGCCTATATGCTTTAGTGAGGTGGATGCAGGAACTAGTTCCCAGACACCCCTCTCTTGCATTACAGCCATTTCTTCATCCATGGCTTTACACCATTTTTCGGACTGGGAAGATTTTATAGCAGCGTTGTACCCTTTTGGTATATTTATTTCAATATTGCTTGCTTCTGGTCTGCCTCTGACCCTTTTAAGACCTTTATTTTCCCGAAAATTAAACAGTTGCTGATCAAAATGTATATTCCTTTTCTCACAATATTTCTTAACATCATTGTGCGACCTCAGCCTTTTATTATCTCCTTGAGCGTAATAATACACATCGGTTCTACTCCCATCGGGTCTTGGAACCGTCTTTCGCTGCCAAGCAATACCCGAGCAAGGAGTCATACTGGAGTCAGCAGGAGAGTCCGTTTCCTCACTGGATTCAGACGGATCGTCACCAGTGTCATCACTCTCTCCTGCCCCCCCATCAGACTGCTCTCTCGGATATTCCCCGTCGGAGTATTCTGAAAGGTTATCTCTTGATATCCCTAAGGAGATATTTCTGGGACAAATTGGGTCCAGGATGCCTTCCACTACATCACCCTCATCAAACCTCACATTGCAGGTCTCAATTGTTCGTTTCTCTCCTGACAAAAATATCCTATATCCTTTAGTTTTAGTAGCATAGCCTACCATCACCCCTTCTGTAGCTTTCATGTCTAACTTTTTTCTGAGCTGACTGGGTTTGCCTACATATGCTCTACAACCAAAGGTTCTAAGATGTTTGACTGAAGGTTTTCTACCACTGTGTTCATGTGGAGTTTTTGTCTTAAATTTGTGACATATTCGATTTTTAGTGTATGCAAAACACAATATTGCTTCCGCCCAGAATCTGTCATGCAATTTGCTGTCGTTCAACATGGCTCTAACACAGTCAAACGCGGTTAAATTAAATCGCTCTGATACTCCATTTTGCTGTGGGGTATATGTGTTAGTCCTCTCAGCCTTAATACCGATATCCTTCAGGTAATTTTTGAACTTATCATGGCAGAATTCCATTCCATTATCCGTCCGGATACATAGAATTTTAGTACCTAACTGTCTTTCTTCTCTGGCCTGAAACTCTTTAAAATGTGAAAATACTTCTGACTTCTGTTTCATGAGGTAAACAAAAACTTTTCTACTATAATCATCTGTTATAGTTAAGACATACTTGTTCCCACCATATGAGGCTGTGGGTAAGGGACCACACACATCCATGTGTAACAATTGCAATGGTTTAGTGGACCTTATCCTACCGGTGGGTTTATACGATACTCTCCTAGACTTAGCCAATTTACACGATTTACAATTTAACTTTTTATATTTAAGCCTAGGAAGTCCGTTTACAGCAGAAACTTTGCTGGTTTGGAGGAGATATTCAGCGTTTATGTGGCAATATCGTTTATGCCAAAGACAGTTTGTACTATTAAGTTCAGTTACTGAACTGCTAGGCTTAGATATTGAACTATTCACATTTTTATTCTGCTTAGTTTTTGTTTTGTCAGATTTAAATTTAGTTTCTTTAAGATTAGGTGCTATTCTTACTTTAGGTGTTTTTCTGGAAGCACTAGGATCCCTATCCTTGGATTTCTTATCCTTTTTGTGTTTCTTGTCTCCATCTCGATCCCTATCTTTAGATTGACGGGTTTCTAAGTTATGTTGTTCCTGGGTACTATACTTAGGTTTTAAAAAATACAACCCATCCTTTCTTTTTGCATAAAAGAATTTCTCCCCTTTAGGTGTAAAAAACCATAGAACCCCATTAGCTCCATTAAAACTAAAATTTTGTTCCTCAAGAACAGATGCAGCTAATAAATTTCTCTTAAGTTTAGGAGAATACATAACATTTTCCAATTTGATAATACTTTGCTTATCCTTAAATTGGACATACATTTCCACCGTCCCGATAGCCTCAACTGGACTTTCGACATCCCCTACTGCTAGCGACATTGAAGTGCCTTTGCACTCATTAAATTTTGAAAATAACTTAACGTTATTACAGAAATGCCGCGTAGCAGCAGTGTCTACTACCCAGCTGAGTCTATCGCTAGGATCGATTACAGTATTAGCCTCAATCTGTGGAGACCCAAGAAATTCCACAATGCTAGATCCATTATTTCTAGGACAATTAAATTTAGTATGACCTAGTTTGTTACACTTAAAACACTTATTTTTACTTTTAGAACTATTTACAATATTACTAGAAGTATTTACATTAGACACTTTATGAGATACATTTGGAAATTTAAATTTCGACACTTTTACACTATTTACCCATTTCTTAGAAGTAAGATATGCAGAATTTAAACTCACAGTTTTGGAAAAGTCGCTCGCTTGCTGCCTGAGCCGGCTCTCCTCCGCTGCTAGCTCTGCTTGTATTTTGCTGAGCTTGAAGTCCGAGTCACTCCATCGGTAAATTAATTGAACGATGCCGCGGAATTCTTCCGGAAGATATCGTATTGCTTGGAATGCAACATATAGGTCTTCAATGGGGTGTTTCGCGTCTTTAAGCCTCGTCACGGCCTTCCGCAGTCTTGAGCAAAAAATGTCAACAGGCTCGTCTGGCTCCGGCCGGATGTCGAAGAATTCGTCTAGTAATCTCACCAGGTTGGCTCTGGAAGGCGCTTGAAAATGTTCTTTCAAGGTATTCCATACTTGACTAGGTTCGTCGGTGACGTTTATCAACTCCTTGTATTCCGAGGATAAACTTTGATAGATGATTGCTAATGCTCGGTCTTTCCGGCGATAAAAATCATCGTAGTCGCGACGACTGGCATCTTCTTCTAAAGGCCCATAACCGTCTGTCAGATATTGACGAAATTTAAGAAATTTGAAGATAGCAAAGCACGCACTGTCAGAGTCAATAAGTGTTGGCTGGGTCATGAAAGTACACAAGTCCAGTTTTAAAGAAAAACTTCGTTCACTTTATTTGGTGAAAAACACAACTCGGCATATTACACGTACCTGGTAATTTTCCATGCCGTAAAACATCAAAATATACTATGTACAAAAAGGTTTGCAGTTGTAAATGACTAGACAGAGATTCCTTGAAGCATTTAGTAGTAAGTTACTATACTACCTCTATCACTTGCGGCAAAGGGAAACCAAAGGATAGAACATCAGGAAAATATTTAAAGCGGCTTCCGAATGTTTGTAAGTAAATTTAACGTTCAATACATGCTGGTCCAAACTGACCACATCTGCATCCGTTTCGACTATTAACCGTCGTCAAACGATATTCCGCAGTGCTTCTGTCAAAAACATTTCTGTCTGCCTGCATCAGACAATCAGTGTCTATCTCGATCGTCTCAAGACGTCGTCTGATCTATCGAACACTCGATCGATCGATCTGCTTGCTTCAAGAAACCTCTGCCCTATATATCCGAGAATGGACAGTTCCGGAAACGCCCCCGGATATGCAAATCAGATGCGTACGCATTGAGAACTGATTTGCATGAAACCTCATGTTGAAAAACGTCACGGTTCACGCCGGTGAACGGGAAGAGTCGTTCATATTAAATTTGCATAAACGCCCGTTCACGGGAAAGTGAATCGCGATGTATTGATTATTTCCAACAACGATAACTGCCGTGAAAATGACTTTATCAAAATGAAATTTTAGTATGTTTTTCAGACGGTCTGTGGGACCTATGGGAATATAAATGAATAATATCACCCAATTAGTTTTGGACTGAACCCGGGTTGAAAAAATGAAATACATTGAACCCTATTTAACCTAATTTTTCAAACTTTTTTTAAGTGACTTTAAAATTCACAAATTGTTTCGAAAATTTTAGGAAATATTCAAATTATCCCATAAAATGTATATAAAAAATTTTGTAAAATATGTTAAGTAGTTTTTTAAATAAAAATTATTTAATATAGGGAGAAAAACATTCAATTAAATTTTAATTCGTTATATCCTCCAGAAAGAAAAAAGAGATATATAATAAATATCTTTCCAAGAGTTTAATTATTTTATATATAAGGGAGGTTTTACATTTTAAAATAAATATGGTAGATAACAAATTTTTAAATAAAATAAATTATAATATTGTGATGAATGAAACTCTTGAAAAGTGTTTATGAATGAAATACTGCTTTTATATAGAGGCGATTTATATTTCGATGACGTCATTTGAATGAAGTTCATTTGTTTTCGATGAAGTTTTCAAATATAACACATTATTGTAGTACCCGGCCATCCAAATGGTTTCTCTAAGTCCTCGGACGAGACGGATGGTCTGGGCTTTCGACATTATTGTAGTATTATGATAATTTTAAAAATATTACCTAGGAATGTATCGCATTTAAAAATGTTTAAACTAGGCAATTTATATTTCAATGCCATCATTTGAATCAAGTTTTCAAATATAATAAATTGATGTGGTATTGTGGTAATTTTAAAAATATTACCGAGGAATGTGTCGCATTTTAGAGAAGTTTATATAAAATTGCATTGAAGTTGGAAAGTGTTTCGTAATCAATGCATGATTCATCTTTCTTGTTGATTCTATAAAAACAGAGGATAATTGAAGCGAAATAGCTGTGTCTAGATTAACGCGTTGCAGTAGCTTTGATGAAATATAGGATAACTTATTTCCCACATATTATTTAATTACTGCCTTCGGCGACCAGCCCTATTGTTTTTTGAAAAAGCTTTTAAACTTTCAATACCTTTCTTTCAGTAGTTATCGATCGTAAACCTCTGCGACGCAAGCCATAAATAACGGGGCAGTTCATAAACTGTCGATCGCGCACCTACGTTACGTGCGCAAGTCACGGCTAAGTGTCGAAAACCCAGACCGTCCGGCTCATCCGTGGACATAGAGCAGCAATTTGGGCTGCCGGTCACGGCTAAGCGCGCAGTTCATGAAGTGTTGATCTTATACCTCAGCTACGCGCGCAAGTTACGGCTAACGATGTAGTTTATGAAGTAACTTGTCTATCGCATCCCTAAGCTACACTCATAAATCGTGGCTACCGGTGCAGATGATATAGCAGTTGTTAACTGCACGTCTCAGCTACGCGACCAAGTCACGGCTAACTGTACAGTTGATGAAGTAGCTATCTCAGCTACGCGCGCAAGTTACGGCTAACGATGTAGTTTATGAAGTGGCAGTCGATCGCACGTTTCCGTTACGCGTGCAAGTCATGACTAACAGTGTAGTTCATGAAGTAGCTGTCAATCGCACATCTCAGCTATGCTCGCAAGTCACGGCTTAAGATACAGTTGATGAAGTAGCTATCTCAGCTACGGACAGTTCTAGCTATCTCAGCTACGAACGTAAGTTATAGCTAACAATGTAGCAACATGCGTAATTCACTGCTAATTATGCAGTTTATGAAGTTGCTGTCGATCACACACCTCAGCTATGCGCGGAAGTTACGGTTAACTCATTAAGTAGCTGTCAATCGCGTTTCTGACCGCAATGCGGGCACACGGGTAATGATACGGCTGCTGCGTATAAAATGAATCGTCTTTTATTAGCGGGTGCATACAATCCGCGTACGATATATGCAATAGACAATTCCACTGCATGTAATAACGATATACACGTTGCGCGGGCACATACAATCTGCGTAGATTTGAAATAGCTGTCAATCGTGTTCCCGCCCACTACGAGGGTTCAAGGCTAACAGATAAACACTTTTCACAAATTCACAAAATAAATTAGCTTTTATTAGCATTATATTCTTTAAGCCCGCGCGCTGGGCGGACGCATGCAATCCTTGTACGTTACATGCAATAACTACTAACTTACCAGCTAGATTTTTGCTCTTATGGCTGTATTTTATTCTACAGTTCTTCAAAAATTTTAATGTGATTTTGAGCTTTTTGGATTCTTTTTTTGTTATTAAGATTTTATTTTTCTATTTATATATAGTGTGTATGTATGTATATATTTACACAAAAATACCTGTGATAAAGTAACCACTGGATACTAAGTGATAATTTGAAATTTCAAGTCTACGGGGCATTAAAATGAAAAAAAATATTCAAAAGATTGCCTTTTTCTTTCAATGATGCTTGTTCTATGTATCAATTCTACTTTTATTTATGCGAAAAACGGTAATTAAACAGTACTAATAATAGAAATAATAAAAATTAGCTCCTAAAATGTTGAAAAAAAATCCTTAAATTCCTACCTAAAATTTTTAGAAAATCTGCTATGATCCCTGTAAATGGCTCCCGCACAACGCTTCTCAGAAGCATACGATCTTCATGTGGTGTGATACACCTGAAAACTCTACTACATGCTCTTCATGTTTCGTTGTCTCTTACGAATCGTAACACATCGTTGAACTGTGCTCACATCACGACCCTATAGTTCAGTGATCCTTCGAAGACTTATTTCACCCTCACGTAAAACAATGATTTGTTGCCGTTCCGTTCACAACTGAGCGTATGCAGTACATCGACGTACTCTTAGCATACTGTGATGATTTTTACTACCTGAAACCAATGAAGCTACAATTTAGCTGTGATATCGCTCTTTCGTGACCTGACGCCTTTATGCTACTCGGCAAGGTGTTACGTCACTATGCGTAATGAAACTGAGCATTTGCATATCTCGTCTTGCTGTTTCTATTGCCTGATTTACGTAAAGCTACACCTACAACTTTATGGTGTTATGATTTCAGTTGTAAGCAGTGTATATACACATATGTTTCATTCATAATGTATTAAATGATAAATGAACCTATACCACCATTGAATTATAACTAATTTATGCAACCTATCGCTAAGGGATGTGTTTACCTTTTCAAATTACTCTAACGAGTTAGCAAATATTCCAGTATCTCACCTACAATTATTTACTACTTGTCGACTTTGTCGTAGAGTTCAGTTGAGCTGTAGTGACTCCGGGCTCTAGAAATGCACCTTGACTCAAGCTTTCTGTTTTGTAAACATACTTGGAAAACATGAATTTATTTATTTACTTGTTCTTCTCTTATATTATCGTACTGATTTTAAGACATTTTTATCTCCTAAATCACTGATTTATTTACTCATCTTTACCTACATTATTTATAAGGGTTATTTATTTAATTTTAAATAACTTCCTACACTTGTACATATTTATGACAACTGTCGTAGTAGTCCTTACCCCCCCCCCCCTCCTCTCTGTCTCTCTCTTAAAACATTTTGAGACTCCATTGCTGTTTCCATTGCCTGATTTATGGTGTTATTACACGGAGCAATTCCTTCCAGCAATTTTTCAGCAACACCATACATTTCAATGGGAAAAAATCTTGCCGCAATTCGTTCGTACTCAGCAATAAAAATTGCTCAATTTCTGAGCGGCGAACCAATCAGAGGACGATAAAATTGGACGTCACTCCGCTCCGCCTTTCATCTCCTCATTTGCATTCAAGATGGCGATGGTGACTAATGCAAACACATCGAAGCAGCTCAATTACGTTAGAAACTTGAGATGCAAAAAATAATAGAACTTCTACCAAATTACAGATACCTGTGGGATATAAAATATCCAAATTATACGAAAAAACACACTGAAGAATGTTTCCTGAAATCGGCGGCATTAAATAGGGAGGGCCTGTTAGAAAGGAGGAGCTTACAGTATCATTGTCGAGCGGAATTGATAACGTCGAGATGTAAAAGTAATAATAGAACTTTTACCAAATTACAAACACATGTGACATATAAAAGATCTAAATTATACGAAAAAATCCTCACTAAATAATGCTTCTTGGTATGAACTCGGCGGTATTAGACAGGAGGGGCGTTACAGAAGGGCGGGGCCTAACATAATTTCCTGGAGGAATTGCTAAAGTCTGGAGATCGAAAAATAATAATAGAATTTTTAACAAATTAAAGACACCTTTGGGATATAAAAAATTCAAATTATACGAAAAATACGCCAAAGAATGTTTTCTGAAATGAAATCGACGATATTAAAGAGGAGGGGCCTAAAGTATGAATGACGGGCGGAATTGCCGAAGTTCGGCAATAAAAATTGCTCTGTGTAATAACACCATTACATGCCCTGAGTTAGCGGACCAGCTGCAGACCGTGAGACGTGACAAAAGACGCTATGATTTTTTAAAACATAAAATGGGACACCTGCAAGAGTGCTCGCGTGCCCCAATTTTCACCAACCCTTTGGAAGGAGGCTCACTCAATGACTCGGAAGAGCCCGGGCATGTCACTGGATATATTGGATTCTCAACCTATTGCGCCCATACGGCAGCCATGGGGCAAGTCCGAAGGCATAGCCTGATTCCTGTTTTGGGCACGAAAAGTTCAGAAGTAGAGGAGTTAGATTTGAGGCGAGAAAGTGATAACATCTCAAAACGAAGAGGTCTTGCTGACCGCCCGCTTTTGCAGTCCTAGATAGGTAAATCCTTTGTTCTCTCACTCCGCTGCAGACTACGTGTCAGAGATTAGATTTTAATAGAAGGAATATAATTATGGAATTTAATTATTAAAATGGAATCTTAAACTAGAGATAGGGGAGCGAACATTCTAAGACTCCATCAGCGAACTTTATTGTGTTAAGTAAATTGTTTGTGTTTTAAATTTAATTATCAGAATTTAACATGTGCTTTAAAATAAAAGTTTTATTTTATATAATCTTATTATTATTTGTTACATTGTTAATTTGTAATAAGATGTAACATCGGGGAGTTTTGGAAGGTTTTGGGGATCTGCAAAGATAGCCCCTTGTTATTTCAGCAATTTCTATGTGGCTCCCTTTCGGCCACCTGAAAGTCAAACTGTACAGTGGACCCGGATGCTATGCCAAAGGGGGGCTTTTTGGAAATAGAGGATACCACAGAGGGTGGCGCACGATCGTTGAGGCGCAGCACCTGCAGGTGCGAGTCGAGAGCGTGGGAATCAGGCCATTTGCGGCAATAATTCTAGAGCCCGTAGCCAAACCGCATGTCAAAATTTAGCCAATGGAAAACATGTAACTATACACCTTCCATTGAGGGCGCGGTAGCCCAGTGGTTAGCGCGCGAGAGTTGCACTCGGTAGGCCCTGGTTCGATTCCCGCCACTGCCAAAACTGCCGCCGTGTTCACGTGGAATACGATCACGTTAAATATGTGGGTCCGTGTCCTTCCGAGTAGTTGGTGGTAGGGGAAGGAGGGTACGGTCCCTGTGGATGCTTCCCCCACTGCGTTCCGGTATAAATTGGGTGGCACTTCCCGGCCGTCCAAGCAGTTACCTTACACATTTCTGGTAGGTCGGACGGACTGGGTCTTAACAACAACACTTTCCAATGAAACTAAGGGGGGAGGGGCTTAGATATGAGAACGAATCAGGTAGAAGAGGGGGGAGAGAGCGACGTGGAGTTTTTTCGAGAGAAGGATTTCAGAAAAGTTGTTGAGTTTTTCCAACTGTGTAACATCTAAAAAGTTATGGAGCGATGTGCTCCCGATGTTTCTGCAATTGCCGTACGATAGACGGCCGAATCAAGAGATGGAGGTAGGCCCAATATATCATACTTACATACTCTGAATTGGACGGATCTCTCTCTCTCTCTGATAGAAGTTAATTGAATTTTATTATGGTACAAGCTTATTGAGAACCTCAAATGGCATTAAAATAGTGTAATATCATATTTGCAGAGAGCTTAGTAAGTAATTGTGTAGTATTATGTTATCTGAGTAAAGAAAGAATGAAATTTAAGTTTGTGATTATGTTTGAGTATTTTAGTGGAGAATTAATTATGTAGTACAATAAACTCCCGATTATCCGCTGATTAGGGTGGTGCGATAACCACGGATAAGCGAATTTCGCGAATAATCCGCAAAATAGCTAGAAAAGGACAAAAATCCACACACAAATGCATTTAAACTATTTTTAAGAATCATAATATAGTAGCACATACTTACACACATAGAGTTGTGACTTCATAAACGGTATCCTTAAGTTTTTACAAAAAAGTCGGTTAATTGTTTTTGTTTTTTCGTTTTGATGCTCCTCTTCTTTATTTGCGATTGAAGTTTTTTTAACAGCATCTTGTCGCAAAGTGATGAATCGTCCTGCTCCTCTATGTATTTAATGATTCCATCAATGTGAGTTAGTGCTTCATCATGGCTCATTTTCTTCTGCATCCCTTCTCCCTCATCTTCTTCATCGTTCTCAACCGAACCCACACCTTTTTCTCCGGCTATGATTTCTTCATCGGTAAGATGTTCGAAGCCTGGATCGTTTGCTCCACAATTGATCCACTCAACGATGTTATCTTCATCCACGTTACTTCCACCAGGAACAGATTTTGCTAAATTTGCCAAATCAGATGCAGTAACTTCCTCGTCTTCTTCTTCTTGTGGAGACTCTAACGTTTTTTCCACATTTGGCAAAATTTTTCTCCAGGACTTCACTAAAGTCGTCATCTTGAGCGTATTCCAAGCAGTGTTGATGTCATAAATGCTGTCAAGAATCGTGTAGTCCTTTCAGAAGCCCTGGAGAACGCCCCCCTCTTCAATCCGTTTTTTCAATAAGTTGGTTCGATACCTTTTCTTCATAGAAGCAATAACTCCCTGGTCCATGGGCTGGATAAGTGCCGTGACGCTAGGTGGCAAAAACTTTACGAAAAAATTTCCTTCTTCTGATTTCAGAACACTTTCTCCTGGGTGAGCCGAGGCGTTGTCAAGCAACAATATGGCTGTTTCGGGTAGGTTTTTAGACTTGAGATGCTCTCTCACTTGGGAAATGAATTTTTTTCGAACTATTCCTGAAATATTTATTGAATCATCCAGGCTTTTTTTTTTGGTTAAAGTAATGAACTGGAAGGTTTTCAGCTCTTGTACCTTTAAAGAATCTAAGTTTTTTTTACTTTCCCAAATCACTACGAGTCTTAGCTTGTGTGTTTCCGTGACATTGCTGCAAGACATTATCGTCAATCGTTCCTTACTGGTTTTATGACCTGATGCTTGACGCTCTCTTTCAAACGCCAGTGTTCGCGTCGGCAAACATTTTCAATACAGCCCAGATTCGTCAGCGTTGTATACTTGTTCATATGAAAATTCTTCTGATTTTAAAAATTCCTGAAAATCATTTTTAAAGTCCTCTGCTGCTTGATTATCCCAACTTAATTTGTCACCGTGAAGTCCGATTTCTCTAATCCCATGGCGTTGTTTGAATCTAGTTAACCAGCCTGATGACGCATCAAAAGTCCCTTCCATTCCAAGTTTTTCGAGAAATTGCTTAGCTTTTTGCAGCAATAATCGGTCCTGAAATGGGTGTATCCTCACTTCTTACTTGACTCACCCATTTTAATAATGCCGCGTCCAATTCTTCATAGGTACTGGATTTTATGGTTTTCCTTTTCTTCATGGACGATGAGTTGTCCGATGTGGAAGCAAATTGCATTAGTTTATCTTTTTGCTTCACAATGTCTCTAACTGTAGACTCTCCAATGCCATACTTCAAGCTCATTTGTTTTTTCGATGAACCCATTTTCAATTTTTTTTTATTAACTTTAACTTATCTTGGATGGATAAGACAACTTTTTTTCTCTATTCGCTCATCGCTAAAATTACAAGTTTAAACAGACGCAAGCAGATCGTGCAGACAGATTAATCGCAACGTACTAAAGTGATGTGGTGTCAATTCTGACTTGAAATGGCAAGCGTAAAGGAATGGGGAGGTACGGAAAATGACCTCGGCCAATTCGCCTCGACCTTCAATCTGGTCCGAAACCTGACAAACGGCATATTCGTCCATTGTACAGGTTGCGGTGACCTTGGGGGGGAGGGGTAGAAAGGAATAGGAACAATCCGATTGTTGCTCTAAAAATCGATTTTGCATTTGTTGATCATGAAAGGCGTGTTGCGTGTTTATTTCTCTACATTCCGTAAATGATCGTCGCAAAAAAAAAATCGCGGAAGACCGCACGGATAATCCGCCCGCGGATAATCGGGAGTTTACTGTATATTGATGCAAGTAGATAATGGTAATCGATCCGATTAATCAGAATTCTTTTATGATTTTTAAATTATGTAAATAAATTGTTTTCATTTTATAATTCATTTATGTCCTCATTTTCCCAGGGAGGACTGTAAAGGAAATAAAAAAAAGTTTTTTCTTTTTAATTCTCCTCTACCAATTGTTATGCCATATTAAGGGGAAGTACGCATTTTGAGGGAAGCACAAGAATAAGATATGAGAATTTGGGGAAATAAGAAATATTTTATGCAAAAGAGAATGTATCTTATGTGTAAAATTATGATTTCATGTACGGGAAATTTTTTAATGATAAGAGTGTATATATATGTTGCATGAGAATTAGTGTTTATTATATGTAATCGAGTTTTGGTAGGAAGGGAGAAATTTACGTATGCTGGAGAATTTAGAGTAAGGAGATCTTAGAATTTTTTTCCATTCCCATATGGCAGAAGGGAGCCGAAATACCAGCGGCTCAGGTGAGTAAGATACCTGGGATCACATATTTATTAGGAGAATTGAATGGGACAGATATGGAAGAAACTCAAATATTTTTTGAGCAATTCAGCGCATCGAGTGAGCTGGGAAATTGGAGTGACGCAGAAAAGCTAGCGATAGTAAAATCGAGATTGCACGACGATGCAAAAAAGTTCTACATTAGCTCGAGGGATTTGAGGAAGGAAACTTCCAGGTTTTCAAACAGAAATTTATTGATTATTTTACGGATAAGCCGCATGCTACCGCTGATCAAATAATTTTTTCACCTACAAAACAGAATCAAGGTGAGTCAATCAAACAGTTGTCTCGTAGAATCAGGACATTAACGTTAAATTGTATAGGAGACACTCAAATAAATAATAGTACCCAACAGATTATAGATAAATTGACCCTCAGTAAGGTTATTGACGCAATTGGATAGGAATTTCAAATTGAGGTAATAAAAAGAAACCCCAAAACATTTACTGAAGCGGTCGCATTAGCGTGAAACCTGGAGTCGGCGAATTTGGCAGCGATGGTAGTGACTGTAAATAATATTACACAGAATAATGACATACAAATATTACGCAAAGAGCAGGAACATTTCAATTCCCAATTACTGGAATCGATTTCTAAGGAAATTAATAACCTCAAAGTTAAAGAGACGGCAGACAGGACGAATCAAAATATTTTTTATGTCACTTTTGCGGAGAACCCGGACATTTTATCAGAAAATATAGACAATATACGAGGCAGAAAATCAAAGAGAACCCAGATTTAGGCAAGAGTTTACGAAATGAAGTTTCCCCCAGTTTTCCGGAAGTGCGAATTATGCGGAGAGAAATGCGAAGGGACCAGGATTTGTTATACCCACAGCTTTCAGACCGTCCGAGAAATTATGCAGAAGCGGAAAGGACGAAATAAGGGGATGGTTCAGTGACGGACGCCAGAAATGTAACACCCAGTCCAGAGAAGATCTTGGCGTAAGTAATGAGATGAGATTCCAGAATAGGAGTAGAAAATCAGCATTTTATGTAGATGAGAGGAATTATGCAGATCCAAGAGGGAGCGAAAATAATGCCCATAGAAAAAATGAAAACAAATTTTATAGATTTAAACTAAAATGTGGGAATCAGGATAAAAATACATGAAGACCGCAAAGGAACAGGAGATGGTCTCTCACATACATAAATACAAAGTCCTGTTACAAATAAATTTAGATTAAAGGATGCGCAAAGTGCTAGGCAAAATTTGGGGGGAAATTCCAACAATATAGAGAATAATAGACGAAATTTTAGAGAAAATAGCTTAGAAAAGGAGAAAAGGAATTTTAGAGAAAATATCTTAGAAAAGGAGAAAAGGAATTTTAGAGAAAATAGCTTAGAAAAGGAGAAAAGGAATTTTAGAGAAAACGATTCAGGGAATAGTCGCCGAGGTAATACAAGTGAATATAATAGGCAGAATAATACGCAGAAGGTTATGCGAAGTCTTACAGAAAATGTTTCAAGAGAAAGATGAGAATATTTCAGATAAAATTCCACGAAACAGAGGCGGACATTTTATTGGACACAGGCGCATCAATTTCGGTTTTGGCGGACGAGGTTTTCCGAAAGTAAAAGAGAATATTTAAGTCAAGTATGTTTCTAGAGAAATAACAATTACTACGCTATCGGGACACAATATAAATTATACGAAAACGGTGGAGATGAATTTCAAAATTAACAATAAAAATTTAAGCATATTTTTTATAACTAAATCACAGTTTCCGCAAACATATTAGGATATCCTTGGTTACGATTTTATTAAGAAAAATAAAGGGGGGAATTTTAAACGCAGACAATATTCTAAAAATCGAAAACTTGGAGATCCCGATTACTGGAGGGAGAACCCGCGGATAATGTAAATAAACGAACGGAGGAGCATGAGGTAAATATGGTAGAGTAAGAACATTGTGTCAATATTGTAGAGCAGACAACACAAAACGACGAAAATGGATTTGTGAATGCTGAGAATATATATATCAGGAATGTAGAAAAATTAACGGAGATACCGAGTATACAATAAATATTAAGAGAGCAGAATAAGGACCCCAAAATTAGAGAGATGAGAGACAATTTGAGAAACGATAAACATAAACATAGCAAAAACAACGAAGCTTTTTATATAGAAGAGGAAACGGATCTAGTGATGCATATTGGCAGATGGAAGGATCGACCGTGGCGAGAAAATTCTAAAAGAACCATCGTAATACCACTCATACTACAAAGAAATATGTTAGCAATGACAGATGTTACCCATTTCGGTGTAGACAAAACCTTTCAATTAATGGAAGATAGGTATTATCAGGGAGGAATGTATTCGGACACGCACAATTATGTCCTCTCTTGCGAGATATGTAGGGGCAGAAACGGCACTAGCTGGTGGCACCTATGGGGAGAAATCCCATACCAGAAGGGCCATTACATAAGGTATCAATTGATATATGTGGTCCGTTTAGGGTAAGCGTAAACAATAACCCGTACCTTTTAACCATGATTTGCCAATTTACTAAATATTTGACTGTCTTCCCCGTACCAGTTATTCGGGCAGAGCTGTGACGAACAGGTTACTGCAGTTTTTCGTGTCGGTCGGTGTGCCATTTTCTATCCTCAGCGATAAAGTTACACAGTTTACCTCAAAAGTATACAAAATTATGATGGTGAAGCTATAAATTGAAGCTAAATTAACGGCAGTTAGAAGTCTCTGGTGCAATGGACAAATTGAAAATTGTCATCATGCGCTGAAAAATACTATTTACACACTCACTGACAATCCACCTTATTGGGGCACTGCGGTCCAAGTACATGTCATGACTTATAACGCTACCGTGCACTCGTCGACAGGTGAAGCGCCGAATTTTCTATTTTGCGGGTGGGATGTGCCAATATTATTTAAAACGCAAGCACAAAATAAAGAACCACAGACTACGTCGTATAGGGGGTTGTCGTTGTTGAGACCCAGACCGTCCGACCTACCAGAAAGATGTAAGGTAACTGTTTGGACGGCCGGGAGTCGTATAGGGGGTACATTTTAAACAAAATATCTACGATGCAAAAGGCATTCAAGGCGGCAAACCAAAATTTGGAACGCTCTAAAGTAACAGAAACAACAACAATTCTCAAAAGCAAAAATACAAAATTTAAAAATAGGTAGTAAAGTCTTTCTTGAAGGCCAAAACGCATTCGGAACAGCCAAAGTTTCAGGATCATTCCGAATAGTAAGCAAAATCAATAGGTTTTTGTATGATATCCAACAGTGTGGGAAGCCGTTTGAAAAACACAACGGGTACATGTCAACAGATTAAGGATCTTAATTGAAAGAAATAAACATCTGAAACACCCAGAAGAGAGACATAAAGTGCAGAAATATTCATCGGCCGTTTTACTGACTCCAAATGTCAATTGAGTCCGGGAAACGAACGTGCAAAACGAAAGAGAAACGCCTTTCCCGTTTTTCCTTGACGAAGAACAGCTCATACCAGTTGTAAACAGCGATACCATTCCTTTGGTCCAAGAACAGGAGCGCACTATTCTTCCTTCAGAAATTTTTTACGCACCCCAGGAAGGAGACAGTATTCAGGTTGCTTGACGGACAGAGAGCGAGCGGATACCACCCAGAGTGAAATCCCTCCCCCGTCTTGACCTTCACAAAGAACAACAAATCGAGAGTTTTTCTCCGGCAGAGTTAAACCCCCCCCCCCTCGAACGCCAGGATTGCGAGCAGCAGGAGAAAATCGGTTTGCAGGAGAAGAGAATGGAGAATTGTGCGCGAATTTCGAAGAATCAGGCGCAATCGGGGGACATTTATGAGAAGAAACTGGCGCAAGGGAGAAATGGAAATAATACGGTGTTCCTACCGAGGCGCGTATTCAGAATCGGTGGTGCGTACAAAACCAAGGATGGCCGCCAGGTGGCGCTGACATCGGTCCTTGGCTAAAATCCCAATAACACACCAATGCTCACTGGTACCCTTGCAGTTGAAAATCTACCACGAATTGAGAATTTACCACTTTTTTTTCAAACAAAGCAAACCAAATAGTGCTTTTTGTAGTTCATTTTGCTACTAAATTTAAAGTATAAATTGAGTTCGAAGTCTAATTTTTTTAATTTTAATCGTTCTGCTTACATTGTTTATATGTCGTGTGTGCTGTAAATGAAGAAATGTCTGGGATAATTTTTTCAGTATTTATGAAGAACAAATAACATTACATAAAATGTTCCTAATTATTCTAGCAAATTTTTTCCGTTATTATCTATATGTACTTTCATTTTTTCTTTTGAAATAACGTTTTCAAAATTTCTTAATAGTTAGACGTAGGATAGATGCATTACTAATTTAATATACTTATCATTTTATTTTTACACATTAGTTTTGTACTGAAATGATTACTTTTTAAAATTTGTTCATACTGTAAAATAATTTGCATATACTTGCCAGCTGAGTTTCTTCTTTGCCCAGAGATCATAATTGAATTCTTTGGCATAGAAGATAATTTTGCTAGCTTTTAATATGTTCAATGCTTGAAATTCAAAAACATATTGTTAGTTTTTTAAATTATGCTCAAATTTGTAAATATTGTGTTAATATTTACATTAAGTATTAGGTTAAATTTGTAAATGTTGGGTTAATTTGCAAATATTAAGTTATGAGGTTTTATCAACAATTCTCTTTTTATCAATATTATAGTTGTACTTGAAGTGTACTCCTTTTCATATTTGTAAATTGCATACTGGCCAGCTAAGTTATTCTCTGCATAGCGTTTTAAATTGAAATCGCTTGTTCTTAAAGGACAACATTTCTGTTAAGAAAAGTAATTGCTGAAATATATCAGCATAGAAAGTTCCAACTGACCATATTGTTTAGTGCATAATTGTAAAATTGAAACTTTAATTACTACCGGTTTGTGTTATAGCATAAAAAGGCAATGTTTTGAATAGCTGTCAGAAAATTTTATACACTAGATGTATTCATGCAGAGCATCTAAGCTCTAGTGTCTTAATGCTCACTATCTGTTAGTAACTTCCTACACAATATCTGGAGCGTTAGTCATTTTTAAACATTAATATTCCCCAGTATTTAGTTTGGTTTTCCTCACAATCAGTATCGCTTTTGCATTTTTAATATCACCAGACATATGTGGATTCATTGTTATACGACCCTCTAATCAAATATAAACCATATATTTATTTAAATTAAATTAACTTTAGATCAAGTAATATATAATTTCATTGTTGAACAAAAACTTGAATAAAATAATTAGTGTTTGAGATATCAGTATGGAGGCAAAGGGACTAACTATCTAACTCCATGGATACTTTTGATAGGATGGAGTAAGAGTTTTCCTTTACTTTCATATTTTAAAGAATGTAATTATGGTTAAACTTGTTATCATTTGGGAAATGGTAAATAAGCCCTTTTCAACATAACGTAAATAAATGCATTATATATGCAGGGTTAGAAAGTAGGAGCATAAAGTCATGCAACAATAGCATCTAACCAATTTTCCCCTTTTACCAAAATGTCTTATTTGGGTGCAATTTCCAAATTATTTATTTTGTTTTCGTTATTCAACTCAGAAAATAAATCATCTTTTATTAGCAGACCTGCCTTTGACCCGCTGTGTTGCATGGGTGCATGTAATCCATAATATGAATTAGTTACATTGTTAGAAGGAAGAATAAATGGATCAAATGGAATTTGCATCATACATGCGAAGAAAGGCAGAACAATTAGGTATTTAAAATCTCCATCAAAGTAAAATATATAGGTACAAAATTTAACGACCATTAATTTTGAACCCTTTACAGATTTATCAAGGATTGCAAACACAAATGAATTCCAATTAAAATTATTAACTATTAAAATATGCACTTACATATTTTAATATTTTTATAAAATAACATATTAAATTTTCTTTCGATACGATATATTGAAAATCTGAACATCAGCTTAAGATTTATTTTAATAACAAATTTTAATGTGTAATGGTTAACAAAATTTCTTCCCACTCTAAAGCAGAGGTATTTTACGTATTTACTGTGACAGCTTACTTGAAAATTAAATGAGGTCACCTATTATTTCTTTTTTTGATATTTTTGTATGCTTTTAAAAAATTTAAATGTTAAAATTTAAAATGTATCTAAAAATATTTAATTTAAATTTTAAAAATTTAAAATGTATTTAAAAATATTTAATTTGAATTTTAAAAATTTAAAATGCTAAAAAATATTAAAATATTTAACATTTTAAATGTTTGTTTACAAATGGTAATCTATATCTGGTCTCAAAACAACTGGATGGACAAGTGCACATGAAAAAACAATGTGCCTCCAATTTATGTATCCAAATATATATATTCGATATATGCTGCCATTCAAATAATATAAACATTTTGTTATGTTCGATGTATACACTTGATAGGGATTTATTTTTTCTTCATTATCATTCAATCCGGTTTTGATAAAATTGTTGAATAAACATTGATTTTGGTATTAAGCATTATTTCAACTGCTGCACTAATACCTAAAGAAGAATATAATCTGAAAATTTTGCACATTCATTTGTAACAGAGTTTATTTTTTTCATTTTCTCGTATCACATTACGAAAGTTCTATCACATTACAAGGCCATTGAACATTTGAAGAGCTTAATTCCGAAAGGGCCTAAACCATTTTCATTCGTTTGTCTTGTATGATATAGTGCAATATTGCCACCTGCTGTTACCTATCTGCTGTTACCTACATGATACCCAAGCGAAAGTGATTTAGGCTCATTTGGAATTAAACTCTTCATTTAATGAATTGCACTTCCAATTTTATTGTGTACTTACAGTATACTTGTTCTTCATATGGAATATACATTATAAAGAAACTAAAAATTCACAATCACGTGCAAATTCCTAAAGTAATCAAAATTACATTGTTATTCATTCTATTAAAATATTTAAATTGATGGTCCTAAAAAGAAGTTTAAGAATATCTGTTTCCAAATCTATCTAAGGGGGTCGTATAAAAATTTAAAAAGTGTAACTTTTTGAAAATTATTGGGAGGACTATTTCATTAACGTAGTCATATTTCCTACCTTACTTTCAACATTTTTGCAATTTACATTGCCCACTTATCTCCAACAGGTAAAGAATTAAAGTGCGTTTCAAACTTTTTGGGACACTTTGTATAATATTCAGAGAAGCTACATTTTCTTCTCTTTCAAAGCATAATGATAAGTTTTTAACAGCAGTAAAACAAACTTTTACAGATGAAAATTTTGAATACTTAACTTAATTTTCACAATAATGCCCCACTCTGTTACATGCAAAAATATTTTAGTTAACAGGTTTTTATACATTGGAAATTTTGCTTATATTCAGGGACATATTTAAGGGAGTTTTTTTCAGGATTTTTTGGCCAGGGGGGGGGGGGGAGCGAATGAAACTTAAGAGAAAGGCTTGTTTTCTATTTGCCTTATATAAATAAATCTAAATTTGTCACATAAATAGAAACTAGGTTAATATAAAATGCCCATCTCAGATGTATGCCTGAAAAAAAAAACACTGGGCTCAAGCTAACGGGCCAGGCCAGAACCCATAAAGGATTCACCTCTAACTTAGACCCCTAGAGATTGATATGAGCTTCATTTAGAACTGAATCCCTCCAAAAATTGAATTTCAAAATATGCCTCTGCTTATATTGCCGTAGAAGCTTTAAAACGATGTAGTAACAACTATTTCTTTCTAAATCTGTATTATTCTGTAGATTCCTAAATTTTGAATGGGTGGAAAAACAATAGTAGATATTATGTTATTAATTATAGATCTCACTGGAAATCAGTAGGCTTATTATTGTTACTGATTACATGATAACTAATAAACATAAATAATAATTTAGACCAAAAACATGCAATATCTGAAAATATTGTTTTGAAAGTTATGTTGCATTCACTTTTAAACTAAAAAATACACATAAAATGATTTTTTTTAATAAAGTGTAACATAATTATATTTTTATAGCTGTTGTTTGACCTAAATTGAAAGTTCGAAATATTGAAAATGTTTCTGCAGTTTGATGCCGATGGTTCTCCGATAGTTTCTTAGGAACTGACATTTATTACTTCAAAAAATCAAACAAATTTTTATTCTATTTACTTTTTGTTTCAGACATATAGGGCTAATTGTAAAAAAAGTAGCAAGTTTCATTGTATCTCGAGAACAGCTCTTGATAATTTCTAAATAATGAAGAATTGTGTCCATTGATTTCTGGTTAAAACTACGTATGTACAAAATATTCATTCATTTAATAATAGTGAGTTCAGTTTATTTTTTTCAATTAAAGTAAAATCTTGAGAACATGTTAACGTCTTAAAAATGAGATGGCATTCACATGTAAACAAAAAGTCACATATTAAATACATATTTTTGCAACATCTTTATATATTATTATGTTTTTATATTACTTATTCGATTTTCTAAAATAAATGTTCGAAAAATGGAGGGACTTCTCCGTGGTCTGTTCATTCCCAAAATCAATAGGTCGCTGATGTTCATTGATTGAAATAATTGCACTAAATGTTATTCGATTTGTTCAATTTGTTAGAGATATATAGTGCTGCTTGTAATAAAAAAGTAAGTTTTTTTTTCTAAACAAGACTTGTTTGATGGTGTCGACTCTAGTAAGAGAGTAAATATGCACAGCTATATTTAGCAAATGGTTGCTTTGAATGAAAGTTTCCCAATTAATCCAAAGCAATTAATTCTGATATGCTAGGATAAATCATTTGCAAAGTTTTCTTAATCTATTACCTTTACAACTCCTGAGAAAGTGAACCTAATGTTCATATATGTAATCCTTTCTTTCATCCATAATGAAATCAATTGTCTTAAATTAATTTGAAACAGAACTTGAAATAGAAAATTTTATGAACCGGAATACCAAATCACTCCTATCGTATTTCAAAAAACAAAAAAAAAACTGAAGTCTGTAACACTTGACTTTCCCTCTATAATGAAATGAATTTACTTCTTTCACAGTGAAAATATAATGTATGGGATCTATGTCACAATGTTTATAGCTGAATTGTACATTAGGCACTTTTCCTGATGACAACATCTAAAACTATTTCGAAGTACCCAATTTACTTATATTTCATGCAACTCTAAATTGGTAATTATCAATATTGATAGCATCCGAAATAGTCCATATATTAAAATATTTTAATAATTAATTTATCAAGTTGGCAATATTTTTGTAATTTTAATGATATTTTCATCAATCTGGAGGTAAAATATAGCCAAGTTGGCGATATTTCATTAAATGAGTAGCCAACTTTGCCAAAAGTTATCACCAAACGTTACAGATAACCAGAGAGAAGAACATTTCTTATATATATAAATGACTGTTGGCAAATTATTTGGTGTCAAAATACAAAACAATTACACGAAGTACCTTCTTTCGAGAATAGAATGAACTAGATCCACGAGAATGATGTTAACAAATTTAACACATAATATATATATGAAAAGTGAACATATTTCATAACAGTTAATACTTTTTTTAATTTTATGTCATTTTTTGATAAATTTATTTTAAAAAGTATAACATCTCAAGAATGCTTCATGCTAGTATTCTTAAATTTGTGTCATTAGTTTTTTAATGAAAAATTACATACGAAATGATTATTTGTGTAACATTATTGAAAGTTCTGATTTTTCAAAAATTTCATCCGAAAATTTGGCTGTCTTCCAAACATTTGATTGCATTTAAATCAATAGGCTTCTAGTGTTCACCCATTGTAATTTTTATACAAAAATGTAATTTTTGGTATAAAAAATGTAAACTTTATACCAAATTTTGTCCAACATGCTCCATTTGTTTGTGAGATATCTCTACACACACATACAAATCACTTTAAAAAGAATTGATTCGATTTCACGAATGTTTAAAACATGCTCTTACGTCAGAAACTCTAATTTTTGACTCCGTCACAATACTTTCCTTATATATTATACTATGCACATAGGGAAAGTAAATAAAAAACAAATTGACAACAAATGGATGAAAATTTCATTTATTTTCAAACAATATAAACACATACAGAGCACACAAAAAAAGTTTACTGTAGTATTACATTAATAGAGCACAGCAAAATGTTACAAACATAATCACAAAAAATTATAATATCAAATATAAAAAATACTCACAGGAAAAGCGCACAAGGCGTTTTTCATGCATTTTTGATGAACCAGAGGCTATCTTAGACATATGACTGTATGTAATGCATTGCAAGTTGTATTAAAATATGATTCTGTGAAAAGCACAATAGGCTCATGTAGGTATTTGATGCGTGGATTTTAACCACACGTTCGGTCAGAACGTATAAATTAGTATTATTTACCATTAAAATAATCTCCGACATTGGCCGTGTCGAATAAAAATACATATAAATCAATTTAATGGAAAATGAGGACAGTGGACATGATTTAAAACGATAATAATAATATTTATTAACACAATGATTATAATAACAATGGAATATTCTACTGACATCCCAATATAAGTATGATTAATATCAAACATCATCTCCTTACACAAAATCGATCCTGTTGCAAAAGAACGGCTTTCAAAACGCGACTTTCAGAAATTACCCATTTAAACATATAAGTAAGGTTCTCCATGATTAAATTACATTAATATTGAAATCGACTCTTATCTAAACACAGGTTACTTTAATGTATAATTATTTTAATTTACACAAAAACTAATTATCCTGGGTATGAAGACTAAACCAATGCGGCGAGAGAGAGAGAGAGAAAGGTAAATAGCGTCATCGACACAGTATGCAAAATACATGCATGGCATACCTCCGTATCTCGAAGAAAAAGCCCGTAAGCGAGTCGGTAGGCGAAGGGAGTCCGGCATCTGCTCCGTCGGTTGAGGCCCTATCTCCTCGCAATCAAAATATCAAGTCTTCCCTCCAAAACTTCTCTCAAGCAACTCTCTCTCTCTCGGACATCGGAAAATGTGCCCTCCTACACAATTACGCCCCAGGTCTGTTATTGGCTCCCCCACTGTAGCCCCTGGTATTTTGATTGGATATTCCAGAATTATATCCCGTTATTGGGTGCTGTGATGACAGAAGGATGGCGAGCACCCCAGAATTAATATGTTACAGCTGAGCCAAAGTTCCCACGTACCCGGGCGCACGTGCAGCCGAAATGGTCAAGGGGTCAGATTTCCCCAAGAGCGCCCTGCTGCGAGCCCCTCTGTAACTGAGCCATCGCTGTCCATAATTCTCGGAAACACTGCTTGCTCACCATTTTGCAGGTGTTGGCCAAGGGAAATGTATAAATATTGTGGGAGTAGCACAGGGACATGGTGTGGGAGTAGCACAGGGAGTAGCATGTAAACCCATTTATCCTAACTTCAATATATGTCAAAAACATGAGTGGTATAAATGTAGCTGCGCAGCTGGAACTGCTTTTCTCGCGATATCCAAACACAATACTCGCGGGCGACTTCAATGCACACCACCGAGCGTGGGGCAGCAGGAGAGCCAACACACGCGGTACACAGATACATAGATTGCTAAACACAACAAACACTGACATCATTGCACCGTCGAGACCAACCTGCTTCTCAGGTGCCAATGGCTCATTCATAGACTTTGTCCTAACGAGAAACATAGAATACGCTCACACAATTGATACCCTGGATGAATTCGACTCGGATCATCTACCGGTACTGGTGACATTCGATTTGAACACTCCCCTTCCAGCCTCTCTGGGACAAGAGAGGGTGAACTGGAACGCATTCAAAAGAGCACTTTTCGAGCCGCATTTAGCAGTACCCAACATTATGAGCACGGCGGATATTGACTCTGCCACGCACACACTCACAACAGAAATCAGGAGAGCTATTGCATCTGCCACAACACATCGCGAGTCACCAAAAATGCCCACACTTTCCCACCATGTCAAACAATTAGTTAGGCAAAGGAACAGAATGCGTAAGACATGGCAGGCTAATAGAGACCCTACCCTCAAAAGGGAGCTTAACAGACTCACGTGGAAAGTCAGGGATAAAATTGTCGCAGAAAAGCAGCAACAGTATAAAGAGTTAATTGAATCCCTTAGCTCGGAAGACGTATCGCTCTGGCAATTCGCTAAAAGACTCAGAAAACCTCAAATTAAACTCCCGCCACTAATAGATGGCGCTAATATTGCGTACTCAGACGAAGAAAAGGCAGAGGCGCTTGCTAGGCATTACGAAAAGCAATTTGAACCAAACCACGATCTAATGTGTCAGGACACCCTAAGAATGGTTAGGCAAACTCTAAACAATTTCAGGAACTCCCCGGTCACGGCTGAGATTAACCCAGCCACCCCGCAAGAAATAGTAGAGATTATCAAAAACCTTAAAAACCGTAAAAGCCCAGGGCCCGACAAAATCAGGAATATCGCGGTAAAAAACCTACCCTTAAATATAATATTTTACTTGACCATCTTAATAAATAAAATACTAGAACTAAATTATTTCCCCAAAGAATGGAAGGAAGCGATAATTATAGCGATCCATAAACCTGGTGAGGATGCCTCAATTCCAGCCAACTACAGACCAATCAGTTTGTTGCCGACACTTAGTAAAATTACTGAGAAAATAATTCTTAAGAGACTGAACACGCACCTTAGTGAGAATGACATTATCATTCCGGAGCAGTTTGGATTTCGGCCAAAACACTCCACCACTCATCAATTGCTGAGAGTGGTAGAGTACATTTCTTCTGGTTTTAATAATAAGACACCCACAGCTGCGATTTTTCTTGACATCCAAAAAGCCTTTGATAAAGCGTGGCACTGTGGATTAGCTTACAAATTGATCACTCTAAAAGTCCCTGACGCACTTGTCAAACTTTTAATTTCATACCTAAATAACAGACACTTTCAAGTCAGAGTAAAAAATAACTTATCTACACCCAAGCTCATTAAAAGTAGTGTACCGCAAGGATCCATACTGGGCCCGACACTCTTTAACATATATCTAAATGACATTCCCAGGACCCCAGACACAGAGCTGGCACTCTATGCAGACGACAGCGCGATACTTGCAAAACACCCTTACGTCTCAGTAATGCACAGACAGCTACAACAACACTTAGACATACTCCAAACATGGCTGGAAAAATGGCGAATAAAATTAAATCCCAATAAATGTCATTGGATTTATTTCTCAAGAAAACGTAAACATCCGCCTCCTCTGTACATAAACAACCATGCCCTAAAAGCGGAAAAATCTACTAAATACCTAGGTGTAACGATAGACTCCCACCTAACTTGGAAACTGCACGTAACGAACTTAATCAAAAAAGCGTATATGGCCACAGGAGCTTTATACCCAATGATAGGAAACGGAAATCTAAGTTATCAAAATAAACTCCTAATTTATAAATCGGTCATCTGCCCGGGAATGCTGTATGCAGCACCCGTATGGGGATATGCCTGAAAGGCCCAGACCATACAGCCAACCCAGGGGTTTATGGCAGTTTAATATGGGGATATGCCTGTAAAACTACCATAGACTTATTAGAGACAAGACAAAACAAAACCCTAAGGATTATAAGGAAAGCCCCTAGATACTTAAGAAACTCGGTAATTAGGAAAGACTTCAAAATAAAAACTGTTAGAGCCCAAATCAAAAAGCTAGCGCTTAAATTCTACAAAAATCTGCCATCTGTCCCAAATGAACTATTATTTAATCTGCATGACTATGATCATCGCAAGGCTAAATCTCGTAAGAGACCCCGCTCGGTACTTAACTTTGATATTCGGTACTAGGAACGTCCCACCTTAATCAGTTGATATTAACGAAAACTCGCGATCTTTGGTTTTCTACAAAATGTTTAAAATCCTAAACTGCTAAAATGCTAGGTTACCCTCAGATCTGCATCAACCCCCCAAACTGCTTAAACTCTTAATGTGCAACAAACTGCCACACTAGGAGCTAGGACAAATAATAAAAACAGTAAATCAAAAACCTCGAACCTCCAACTATGGACCAATGAAATAATGTCACAGTATGAAGATAAGAACCACACCTAGAGATTGGAGATTAAAGGCGCTTCGCGCCTGGTGCTCTGTTCTGGACGAAACTCTATGAAGGAGGGACCATCTTCATAGGTTGTACTCCCTCCATAATTCGCAATGTTCCATATTTGCCTTGGAACATTCACCCCCTTCCCTGAAGTTTGAGGTGTGCCATGGTTCAGTATCCACCTAAAAAAAAACCTGTAACTGTATTTACACACACACACATATATATATATAACACAATAGTATCATAACGCACACCAATGCCATCAAAATCTTGGAAAAAGAAAGTATAAAAATTTTTCTGTCCGAAATGTCTATTTGTTCTATGTAGATTCTAAGTCCAATAAATTGGCTGTCCAAAAGTTGAATAAATGTCCATGATAGCAATGATAAAAAAAGTTCAAAGTTTGTATGAAGTCTCCAAAAATTTTTTTACGAAAAATTGTACTAGAGGGTCTGTGGCTATAGCGCGCCACTGTCTCCTATTTCAGTGTCATGGTAAGTGCGAAAAAATCGAGGACTTGGAGTTCTGCAGATGGAGCATATCACTGCGTACTTTCGCTGTGAAGTAACCATGTGTAAAATGAAAGTTTAAGTAGAAAACACGTCGCTGCATCATCTCACTGTCATGGAAGTGCGAAAATTATGGACTTTGAAAGTTTATGTGAAAATCACGCCGCTGAATCATCATATCACTGTCATGGAAGAGCGAAAATTGTGGTCTTTGAAAGTTTATGTGAACAGCATGCCACTGAATCATCGTATCACTGTCATGGTAGGGCGAAAATTGTGGTCTTTGAAAGTTTATGTGAAAAGCATGTCACTGAATCATCGTAGCGTCCTGGAATTGTGAATATGCATCACGTTACTGCATCACCTCTCGTTGTGAAGATGGAAGTTTTGATGGACATGTGGAAAATGGAAGTTTTCTTGTGAGAACACATCACTGTCTTACTTCTGAGTAATCATGTATGGAACATTCTTAATTAAGGCACACACTTTTGTCGATACCAATGCATACATATACATACAGTCTGATGACACAAATTCTCTCTCTCGAATTTACAATACCTATTTAACATTAAGTCCTTGACTTTTTTTTTTTACAAAAATTAATTCCCTTCTTTATTCACCATTCTTTAATATTCAAAATACAGTATTTTCACCTATTTCACTGTTATATATAATTTTTATCCATTAGTTTCCTCTAGTCCTTTTCCTCTAGTCTAGTCTTATTTTTATCCATCAGTTTCCTCTCTCCTTTTCCTCTAGTCCTGCAAAGTGAACATTATTCTCCCATTATTTTTTACTTATAGGTCTCATTTTTTCATTTCTTTCAACATTTATGTTACCCACAGAACTTTCTCACTGTTTAACCCATTTATTAATATTTACAAATACATTATACCTTCTCATTGAAAAAACAAAGAAAAATAAACAAATAATTTTTTGTCCATATTATCACGAATTGTCATGCCATATTACATTTCCTAATAAATTCATAATTTGTACAAACACAATAAACAAAATTTTCTTCAGAATATCAATAAACTTTCCTTTATACACCATATCCCTTATATACATAATCCAAAATTCTGTATTCTGAATCTCGCCTTAGCGTTTTGAATTTTTCTTTAATAAAGATTTTTGGAAATTGAACTTCTGCAAAATGAGTAAATGAGTCATTTACTATTTTTAATGAGTCATTAAAATTTATGTCATTTAAAATGACAAATTTTTAATTTCATTTAAATTCCCAGTTAAATGTTTTAGGTCTATATCATCAAGTTGCATTTGGTTGACTATATTCATATATCAGTAGCGACCCCTTTTTACTAATAAACAGAAATCAATTTGCTGCAAGGGCCCTATCAATATTTTAAGCCAGGGACCCCATGCAAGCTTGATCCACCTCTGGTGACTATGTGTTTGAGTCCGAGAGTATAACCAGGAATGTCATTAGTAGCAGAGAGTGACTGTAAAAACCAGCCAACAAAACTGTAATGTATGATGAAAACAGTCTGTGCACCTTGAAATCAATCCTATTATAGATGCTCTTACTACTGAAATAAAAAGTTCCACAAAATGCTACTTAATAAACGGAAATTCATTGAAAAAAAATTAACTTCAGTGTGTCTCAACTCGGTATTCTCGTACCAGAATCCATTGTTAAGTAGCTTGTTTTTTGTTTGCAAATTTCACAAGAAAAAAAAATTCAAAAATCTATATTGTTGGTTCAAATGATCATAATTAAAGCATGTTACCTTTCATTTTAAAATCTTGAAAATATCTTTCGACTGATACTAAGTTTGACAATGTATCCCATCGGAGGAGGAGGGGGGAAATCTTTCGATTGATACCATACTTGGCAATGAATCCTGTAGGGGTAACTTGCCCATCAAGGGGTGTGTGCTAATGACGTCATGAACACAAAAATTGCATCACAACTATTTTTCAATACGATTGAAACTGTTAGGTTTCATGATCGAGCCATAAACAACCTCTTTTATGCATAATTATGTTAAATTTTGTCCTATGCTACGAAAAAAAATGTAGAATTTTACAATTTTTACTTGATTTATAAAAGTCCTATCTAGTTCTAGATTTTTTAATAATAAACTGGATATAGAATATCGTGAAAACCCATTAATATTTATGGAAGCTATCATGTACACAAGAAATTGACCGCAAACAGAGGGACTGTATTCTAAATATAGTCGAAACGCGTTCAAGTGGCACTAAAACACATATTGTCAAAATTTCTCATTAAAACAATACTTTCTTTATACTATATTCTAAATACAATTGAAATAAAAAGTAAATACTGTTATAGGGGAGGAGGTGCTTGAGGGGAATAAAGTGCTTTAAGAAAAATAATAAAGAGGAGAATAAAGCGCTGCTCAGCATTAAGAAAAGTACATGGAATGAAAATTCACTGAACTCATTGCAGGGTTAGATTCAAATCTGCTACTTTCAAAACACGCATGACTGTATATGAAGAAAGTGTACAGTGTATGTTAAAATTCCAACCATAGTAGTAGTGGTGGTCGCCATCTTCGAGCTCCTGAGCATATAACAACGTGCGCAAGAACGGTTTTGCGCTCCGCAACAATTCAAACCGTAACTTCTACTACTGAAATGCAAAGATACACAGAAAGGTGCTGGACAAAATCATGATTTCATCGCAGCATAACACATTTAAATCAACAAATTCTGTTACTTTTATTCTAAAACATGCAATCGAAACTTCACATATCATAGGAAAAACTCAATACAATACGTACTTTATATAGTACATGTGATTTCTAATGCCATGTCAAACAAATAATCTATTATACATGCAATATATGACAATACTACATTTTTACATACAATTAATTTGTTATACTTTACAAAAACAGTTACTACCCTAGCTAATTTCCGAGATGCAGATATCTTTTAAGATTTCTAGCTAAAAAAAACACTTAGAAAGTTCGCTGAGATATTATAAACAGCATAACTCATCAAGTGCTCATTTAGCCTCTTTGTGTGTTGTCCTTTCCCTGCTGTGTACCATAAAAATACAATTATGCACGTATATATGAAGCGTAGATAACATAAAAATAAAGGAAACAAATCTTAAAAGTCAATGCATAACCAACAATGATACGTTTCAGGCTTATGAAAAAGCGGCAAGAAAGAGATGATATTTTAAGAAAAAATTGCTAAATGTTGTCAGATTAATGTTTAAGGCATAAGGTCAACGTAATATGTAATTAAAAGAGAAAACTTACTTTAATTCTCTTTAAAAAAGCTTCATATTCATGGCATAGCATTTAATGCAGGAATCTACCGAACTGTGTCAGGTCACGTGACTTTCTCGCTACAATTTATGATTTAGCGCTCAAGCTTGGCTTTCTAGTCAGCCCTGGTTTGACGTTAAAGCGTTCGTGATTCACCGTTTTCGCCAAAGATCACCTAGCGGCTATCCTGGGTTCTGTACGCACCACCGATTCTGAATACGCTTCCAGGTCAATGAAGTTAATAAGACTCTCCAAGCCCCAAACATGCAGCTGGATGTGGCAGTAATACTTGTCAAAGGATTGGTTTCGCGACGTTGTATATGGAGTCAGGATTCAAGTCAACTATATTAACAGCTACGGAAATAGCACAAGAAAAAGATTTCGGCCAAATTTAAGCATCGTCGGATAAGTAAGAAGAAGAAGCACTTTGATGAAAAAGCAGAACATGATGAAGACCTTTTAATGAAATCTCCCGAGGAGCTCCCGAGGAGATTGAGTATTTCCTCCCTCTGCTTGACCGGGCCATCTCGTTTATAGAGACACGCTTCACCCAACTAGATGACTTCAAAAAAGATTTTGAATTTCTTTTCAATCTTCGAATTTTGAAGACACTGAGTGATGAAGATCTACTGAAACACTGTCAAGCACTTGATTCTAAATTGACAGATGCTGCCGGTCAGATCCACGATCTGAACTTGGAAAATTTTGTAAATGAGCTGAAACTTCTGAGGGTAATTCCTGAAGAAACGAAGACTGCATTAGAGATATTGAAATTGATTTCTCAAATGAAGAATTCTTTTCCGAATGTGAGTGTTGCATACAGGATCCTGTGACCGTTGCATCGGGAGAGAGAAGTTTTTCCAAACTAAAACTTATCAAAAATTATCTTAGATCCACTATGAGGAAAGAAAGATTGAATGGCCTAGCTATTCTTTCCATTGAGAAAGATATAGCCGGAGGCCTTAAAAAACGGACATCATAAAAACTTCGCAGACAGAAAGGACAGGAAAGTGGATTTTAGTCACTGATTTATTTTGTTCTTAACCTGTATATTTTTCATTTAATATCGTGTTGTTTTACATTTGAGTTTTGAAATTTCCGATCAAGAATTTTCTGTAATAACGTGTATTTTCAAATGTTACTTTACATGTATTTGGTATAAACACTGCTAAATAAGCAAAAAAAGGAGCTAAGTGTCTTGGTTTATTAACTTTTAGCAGTATGTTGCTGTGCCAGGCCTGGTTATGCCGTAAGATGTAAAGTACTAAGACGGAATGGCACACATGCATACAGACATGGGAGGATCTATGAAAGAAAATCATGGGATCCCCCCAAATCAATCAAAAACATTGTAATTTGAACACACACACATATATATATATATATATATATATATATATATATATATATTTTACATAAGACATCATGATAGAAAAGAGGCCCGCTCATCTGGTTCGCCTGGGGCCCCGCACCCCCTTATTACAGACGATTTTTAAAAATTTTCAATCATTTAGTACATAATTTTAGTTGGATATATCTAAATTTATCTTAAGATTATTTAGCACAAATATTGATAAAAAGATGTGTTTTAAAGAATGAATTTGATATTGCTGCTACAAGTATATACGCACAATATGTGCATTTGGATGTTTGTTAAAGGAATTTGGAAAGTTGAATTTAAAATTACTTTGTTGACATCTGCCCTTGCATTATGTAATCATATATGTGCCATCAAAGTTTGTTTAATTGTGCTATGTTTATTTCGTGCACTTAAAACACCCATGTTGCAAGACTTTTATTAGTAATATAGAGATGTAAACTTGTACAGTAATGTAGCTGCTGGCTCATTTATATATTAAAAAGTTCTCTTGTTCTGTTGCTGAATTAGTTATTACTGACGATATGCAAGAGAAAACAGGCATAATTATGTATAAGTTAACTCTAGAAGTGATCTATTTGTTTTTTCTTGGGTATATATTTCCATTGAATATTCTTGCACAGTTATTGATATACCACATAAAGCTAGCTATCGTAGGCTGAGAATTGTTTAAATTTGTTTTTAAAATGCTTCTCCAAACTGCAATAAACCAAATCACACAATAACTTTTAAAAAGTCTACATATTAAGTTTTATTTAATGCAATTTTGTCTTCAATAAGAAATGACAAACAGATTATTTAACCCTTTCGGGACGGCGGCATTCCGGAGCTGTCGCGGCCCAAAAGACGACGCGCTTCGCTTCCGAACTGGTCGAAAAGGACGGCGCATTTTTTGCGCTAAGCCTAACTCTCGAAAAAAATTCACTAAAAATCACCTATTCAACACAGAAATCTACTTTTTACAGGAATAAAAGAAATATTTATGTTCTATTTGATGTATAATTTTCATACAAATCTGAATACAAAATACTCGTTAGTTGCTCCCATTCTTTTATCCGAAATAATGAATAATTTCACTGCCTCTAAAACCCAAACAAAAAAATACTCTCTTATATTCCTATGATTCACCAACGAAATCATAACGCTGAAATAAAAATAAAAACCGAAACTTAATTATAAAATTGTTGATGCTACGAAAATTGCTCTGTTTGTTTATGTTACAAAATGATTTTCACCGCTCCAAATGGAGAAATAATTCATTCGATCCTCTTCTGCCAAGGTCATGCCTCTGCAAAATGCATTGAAGTTAGTTCCATGGACAAGTAACGCCATCTAGTTCACAAATTAAAACGTTCTGCGTAGTGACACTTATAGGTGCCACTATCCGCTTGCGGTAAAATTTCCTCTGGCCCGAGTGAGTGCCGTTCGTCCTTGAATGCATGTTCGCATCTGGCACCTGGGCGTGCCGTTCGTCGCGAAAGGGTTAATGTTATTTATATTTAACTGGTGAGTGAAAAGCTCTTTTGGCGAGTAAACTCTGAACTGAAATTTCTTGTCCTGTATATAGATTATGAAACTAAAGAAAGTGAAAAAAAAATGCTTGTAGTGAGCATTTTGTTCTGCAAAGTGCAGTCAAGTTCATTTATAATCCTATGGCTTTTTTCTACATTTATAAATCTATATATTAAATTAGAAAAGTATATGTATTTTCTGATGAATACATATTTAGTATTTAAAAAAAGAAATTACGTGATATGGAAATTTTTTACAATTGTTGTGTAAAATTGTTTATACAAGCATCTTTTCATAACTGAATATATGTCGTACAAAGAATGTAAAAGTTTGAGTTTAATACATAAGGAAAGTATTGTGGCTGGAATCAAATATTTGTATACTTTTCTTCTGATTTACACACTTTTAGCATCACTGAACCACACATAACATCTGGATGACACTCCCATTACAGATATCAGCATTCATGGACCAGTTTTTCTCTTATTATATTGCCAGTTCTCATGGAAGTTAACAAAAATTGTGACTTACTATAAGTTTTTTGCCGCCATTGCAGATATTGGCTATTCCATGTTGACGAGTAAAATAAAAGTGAAAAACTGGTCCATGAATTCTGGTATTTGCAATGCGAGTGCTTTCCAAATTTTGGGTATACTCTTTACAAGTGGGTTTTGTGATTATATACATAACATATTACAAATTAGTCAGTATGTCGAAGGCCCAGACCACTCGGCTCGTCCAAGGACTTAGAGCAGCAAGATGAGTGGCCGGAAATTAGTCAGTATGTGTAAATTAGTCAGTATGTGTAACAGGGCTGCCCCCCATAAGGATATCCAAATTATTGTGTTTCTTATATAATTTTTCATGGTGAATCATATTTCCATCATTGGAACATTATAACTTTTGTCCCCCTCCTCCAAAAAAGTCTTAAAACGATGCATCTCATGTGCAAACAATGTATGTGGACACAATATCTCAAGAACAAAGTGACCAATTAAAATAAATTTTAGTATAATTTTAGTAAAGAACATTATAATGGAATTGAAGGTATACTTCAAAACTGTATAAAGTATTTTCATAATGCTATAACAAAATTTATATAATATTGTTTGTGTTTTTCATCAGATTTCTATAAAATATTTCATTTTTATAATATCAAGTACTTGAAATAAAATACCATCATCTGTTTTTTCACCGACAAAAAGAAAAGCAAGTGGATATACTATATACATTATTTTCGCGTGGTTTTCTTTGCATATACACATGTTTATCGACTATAATTTGAATTTTAAATATGTAATTTGAGCATAGCACATTCACATCAAACTGAATATGACTTTCTTTTTAAATTATCCATAAATTATCCCAGTGTACTTAAATTGGAATTAATTGGATAAATTCAAAACTGCTGGAAGGGATCGCTTAATCTGAACTGGATATTCAAGGTTACAAATGTAGGTTATAAGCTAGTATTAAACGCTTCATCTTTGAGTTCCCTCCTGGAAAATATTACATGGGCGCCCATAGTGGAGGGAAAGGATGACACTTGCCGTCCCATAGACGTTCAAGGTTAGACATGTAAGTCTCAATCTAGTCGATATTGAACACCTCAACTTAGAGTTTGTCACCGATGAAATTATTTCTACGGGTGTCCTTGCCATGGGCGCCCATAAGGGAAGGCTTGGTGGAACTTACCATACCGTGTACATTTAGGTTATAAATATAGAGTACAAGCAAGTCAATATAGAACGCCTCATCCTAGAGTTTGTCGCCCCTGGAATTAGTTCTATGGGAGTTCTTGCCTTGAGCTCCCATAATAGAACACAAGGGAAACTTGCCCTCCCATGGACGTTAAAGGTTACAAATGTAATCTTCAATCTAGTAGATATTGAACTTCTTATCTTTGAGTTTGCCCTTCTGGTAAATGTTACATGGGCGCCCATAGTGGTGGGCAAAGAGGACACTTGCCCTCCCATAGACGTTCAAGTTTAGACATGTTAGCTAATCGATATTGAACGCCTCAACCTTCAGTTTGTCACCATGAAAAAGCTCTATGGGCGTCCATAGGAGAGGACAAGGGGTGCACTTACTCTCGTCTGGGACATTCAAGATCACAAATGTAGATTTCAAGCTAGCCGTTATTGTAGGTATCATTATATAATTTGTACCCCTAGAAAAATTCTATTTGTGCTTTGTTATGGGCGTCCACAGTGGAGTGTAAGGGGGTCATCAAACTTGTCAATTTTTTATGTCTCATACTTTAGTTTGACCACCCCAGGAAAAAGTTCTTCTTTGAATCAAGGTCGACCCTCTCCTGCAATTAGCACACTATGTTCTTGATAGTACAATATTTTTGACACTCTCTCATTCAATAAAAGAAGAAGTAACTTGTAATACTAGTACTTTGATAACCTTGAAAAGACTTAGAAATAGAAAATAAATAATATAACAGAAAAAGTAATAAAATAAAATTTAAATTGAATATATATAAACACACACACACACATATATGTATATATATATATATATTATATATATATGTGTGTGTGTGTACGCGTGTATGGTGTGTTTTCAATATCAAAATCGCGCATAGACTAATTGAAATGTAAATTTCCGCATAAACCAAACAAAGAACTTTCGTCATTCAGTTGCGGTCACTGAAAATCATTCCTGACGTTTTACACGTAATATTTTGGCGGGAGTTTGTTGCGGAGACTAGCACCTCGTGTTTTCCACGCCTCCACGGCAACGCCCTAAACCATGGAGTTTGAAGAAGACTATGCACTAAACCGTTCTGACAGAAAAGCAACCCCGTAGATGGTCTAAACAATCAACGGTCGGTATCATCTTGACAGTTTTCTACGTGGACATTTTTAGGAAACAAATACATAAAAGTGTTTCTGTGGTAAATATGTATTTATGCTGTGTGATTTCATTTTAAGGAAGTTCTAGATGTTTGTGTTTTTATATCGTATCTTCATATCATTTTGATTTCATTGTCCTTTCTATGTTGCATTTTATTTTGTAGACTTAACATGAGTGCGAGAATTTATATTGGGAGGTTGAACTACGATGTTAGAGAAAGAGATCTGGAAAAGTTTTTTAAGGGATATGGACGAATACGCGAAATATTGATAAAGAATGGTTTCGGCTTTGTGGTAAGTAGAGTTTAGCAAAATATATTGAAGTTTAATAAACTAATTACGATCAATGAAAAGCTCGCCTTTCAGGAAGATTTTATTTTGAAAACGTATTCAAAATGTCAGACACATCACCATTATGTAATCTCTATAATATATTTGCGATAAAACTTAAAACATGTATATTGGGTTTTTTTTTTTCCGGATATAATTGTCCAATTATGATTTTTTATTTGTATGTAATTGGTGGTAGATTATGTGGGACCTTCTTTATTTGAATATATCTTCCCTCTCAGAAGTCTTTCGAAAGAGTAGTCTTCATATTGGCAAACACCTAGTCTAACTTGTTAGTACAAAGCAAAAATGCTTGCTAATTAAAAATTATACTAGGGTTATTGATATAACATATTCCAGTGTTGTAAGAAACTAATATATATTTTTTGAAAATTAAGATGTCCTGTATTAACTTTTATTTTTTATTTTTGACTTATTGTTAAAATAACAAAAATAACAAGCATTTTTTATAACTGATCTCTGTAGCCTAAAAACTTCCAAAGAAAAATTATTGCTTTTAAAAAATATGTGGAATGTGTATAACATTTTGATGCACAAATTGTGAGAATAGAAGTATGCTCCTGTGTCAGAAATAGAAATGCTTTTAGTAGTGGACACACATTCATTATAAATAAATATATCTCAAAATGTATTCTGCTTGTGCCTAATGTTACAGTCATATTAAATAATTGTTTTATTCATTCTCAAGACAGTATTGAATTATAATCGAAATCTTATTGTCCTAAATCATGTGTTAATCATGAGCGTTAAGATGTTATACTTTATAATGTATCTAGGCCACTGATCACCCAGTTTTTATCCGGCTACCAGTTATCAACATAGACATAATTTTTAGTTTACCCACCAAAATTTTCATTCACTTGCAGTACAATATAAATAACATTGCATAATACATTCATTATTTTTTATAAAATAAATAATTGTATTATAATTTATTTGCAATTATGTGACAATTAACATTGCAAATCATTAAGTATGTAATGTAACATACATACAGCTATATACACTGATAATGATTTGTAAGAAAATAAAAAATATTTACCCTTAGTGGATAACTATTTATTCGTCATTTGACATATCAACTTTTATCAGTTGAAAATCACCATTTATTAATTTAACTATTCTAGATTAAAATTATCCAATTCTGGACTAAAATTATACAATGGATTAAAATTATTCAAATATGGACCATCCATTAACTGAAAGGATATTTCTACTTCGTACATTCATTAAATAATCTATCCCATAAAACATTTGAATCTTGTGATTTTTTTTATCTGCAACCCAAAATTTCCATTCCAAATATTCTTCTTTAACTTCATTTTCATCAATTTGCACACATTAAGGCAAATTTTAAAGAATAATATCAAGTTCTTTACTTCCATAATTTGTAAATAAATCTTTATCTTCAGAATTTGGCAAATTAATTGTTTCAAAAATATGAATGTTGCTTAATAGTGAATGTGAATTTAAGTCTGTATATCTTTTATAAAATTTTAATCACTCACAAAGATTGATACTGCACGAGCAAAGAAGGTAGTGTCGCATTCATATAATATAAACACTAATGTCACTTACTATAATATCGGTTCCGAGGAAAAGCTACTGCTTTGCTGTAAATCACGGAATTAAAATTAATGCATATGATATTGCTACCTTTGCTTTTGTGCCATGGAAGTAGCCCACTCGGAAAATAGGGGTGGCAGATGGAAAGTTGGCATCTCGGGAGGGGAGCGGTGCTCGGCATTATAGGTAAAAGTGGAATTCTGGGACGAGGGAAAATCCTTCCACCCTATAAGTCACATCCTTTTTTACCTCTTCAATACATGTCGATATGCCAGACCAATTTAGGCCGATTCTTTGAGGTTATTTTAAACACTATGAAAATAACAAATTTTAAATTGACTTATTGTTTTATACAAGAATAAAAAAATGTTTTTTTTGTTCTTTTCCTTGTTTATTTTTGGTAAATTATAGTGGTTTAATTCTAGTTGCAATTTGGACCTTCGATTCCGAAATCATGGTCAAAAAATAAAAATTTGGTCACATTTCGCTCATGGCCCCCCCCTCCCCCCCCTAATTTCTTACCCTGATTCTGACTCCACAGCCCTGGTTGTAGTGAAGAATGCTAGTACATAACTAATAAAATCAACAAAATCAACTAATGATATAATAAATTATTATATTATTCGCTGTAGCCATACAGAACATCTGCATTCTAGTGTCTTTTAATGCTCAGCATCTGTTGGTAATTTACTACCCAATCTCTGGAGTGTGCATCTCCTTTCAACTTTTTCATGCATTAATACTTTTTCATGCATTTCATGCATAGTATCTATCTATATATAGTAATTGCTAAGTGTCTGTCTGTCACGCTTTTTTTAGGCATTTCCCGAATAGATAGAGACTTGCAATTTGGTACACAGCTCGGTCGTTCGATACAACCCCCGGGAAAAATCGAATTTTCGAAACGTTCTCTAGAGGGGGTGCATTACACGAAAACGTTCGAAATGTGAAATGATAGGAGAGCATGCTTTGCGATAACATAGAGACTTTAAATTTGGGGTATGGGTAAATCATTCGAAAGGAAGAAAGTGTGCAATTTCAGATTTTCAATATTTTCTACTTAGGGAGTGCCACACACCAAAATGTACGATTTACTGAATAAATGAGAAATAACTCCTTTGAAATTTGATAGAGGCTTGAAATTTGGTATAAGGGCTCATCATTTGACGAAAACACCCAAGACGAATATAGTTTTTCAAAAATGTTCGTTTATGGGGGTGCTCCAGAGAAAAACATTCGAAAGGTGAATTGATAAATAAACATGCTTCGAAATGAGATAGAGATATCAAATTTGGTGAAAAGGTTTTGAGGTGAAAAGGTGAAAAGATAGCTTGGGAGGAAAAAAGTTTACAATTTCAATTTATCAATATTTTCTATTTTAGGGGTGTCGCACACCAAAATGTTAGAATTTTGGAATAAAGAAGGGCTTGATATTTGGTATATGGGCGAATCATTTGATAGAAAATCCAAGAAGATTGGAATGTTTCAAAAATGTATATTTAAGGGGGTGGGTGCTCCATACCTAAACGTTCGAATAGTAAAATGATAGAAAAAGCATGCTTCGTGATGAGATAGAGACATCAAATTTGGTGTACTGGTAAATAGTTGGAAAGGAAGAGAGTGTGCAATTTCAGTTTTCCAACATTTGTTATTGTAGGGGGTGCCGCCCACTAAAATATTCTATTTGATGAATAAATGAAAAGCGCCTTCTTTACAATGTGATACAGGCTTGAAATTTAGCATATGGGCTAATCATTTGATAAAATTCCCAAGATGAATATGGTTTTTCAATAATGTTCATTTAAGGGGGTGCTACACAAAAAAATGTTCGAAAGTTGAAATGATAGAAAAAGCATGCTTCGTGATAGAGACTTCAAATTTAGTATACGGGTAGATAGTTCGAAAGGAAAAAATTGTGCAATTTCAAATTTCCAATATTTGCTACTTTAAGGGGGTGCCACACACCAAAATGTTCGATTTTCCGAATAAATGAGACATATATCCTTTTAAATGTGATAGAGGCTTGATATTTGGTATACTGTCTAATCATCTGATAAAAACCCAAGACGAACAGTTTTTCAAAAATATTCATTTGTAGGTGTGTTCCATAGAAAACTGTTTGAAAGGGGAAATGATAAAATAGCATGCTTCGGTATTAGATAGAAGCTTTAATTTGGTATACGGGTAGACAGTTCGAAAGGAAGAAATGCACAAGTTGAGTTTTTCAAATTTTTTTGCTGTTGGGGGTTCTGCACACCAAAATATTCAATTTGCCGAATAATTGTGAAACACGAATTATTCAAAACTTTGCATTATTCAGGGGTTGCTTATTTCAAGACTGTTGATTTTCAATGGGTATTCGGCTAGTATATACTAATTGCCAAGTGTCCATCTGGCTGTCTGTCCATCACACTTTTTTTAAGCACTTCCCGAATAGATAGACTTGCAATTTGATACACGGATCGCTCGTTCCATAAAACCCACTGGAAAAGTCATATTTTCCGAAAATGTTCTGAAGAGATGGTGCTCCACACCAAAATGTTCAAAATGTGAAATGTTAGAAAAGCATACTTTGCAATAAGATAGAGACTTCAAATTAGGTGTATGGGCAAATCGAAAATTTTCAAAAGGGAAAATGATAAAATAATATGCTTTGGGATGAGATAGAGACTTTAATTTGGTGTACGGGTATATAGTTCGAAAGGATGAAGTGAGCAATTTAAGTTTTCCAATATTTTTTTTTTTAGGGGGGGGGGGGGGGGGTCTGCACACCAAAACATTCAATTTGCCGAATAAATGTGAAATGCAAATTATTAAAAAAATTACATTATTCAGGGCTTGCTTATTGTGAGATCGTTGATTTTTAATGGGTATTCGACTAGTTTAGTTTTGTTTGTCTAAAAATCGTTATTAGAATGAAGATATACTTCGTCTCCAGACTCATGCGGATTTATTATTATATGACCCTCTAATTAAACATAAACCATATACTTAGTTAAATTAAATTAATTTCGGATCAAATAATATATAATTACATTATTGAGCAAAAGCCTATGGTGATATAACCATGAAGGTAAATTGAGTCTCTATATTGAATATGATCTCTAATTGATATTTTTGATAAAGTTTTAAATCATGGAGTTTCCCTTTACCTTCATGTTTTAAACAATGTAATTTAGATTAAACTCATTGCCATTCAGCAAATGATAAATAACTAGTCCCTTTTTTTTGTACCAGACACGTAAGCAACATATATTTATAGATTATACTAATATAGTATAATAAACTAATACAATTTAATAAGTTGAATTTTACTATTATTATATTATTAATTATACAAAAGTATAATAATAATTTGCTAATTATATAGTATAATAAATTAATAAAATTTAATAAATTGAATTGATTCTAGTATTCCTTATGCTTTTGTGATTTTTTAGGATAATGCCAAACACATTTAGTATTGTAAATTAGTAGCACTTAATATTCAGGTCATGATTTCATCAGTAGCAATTAGCAAATTAATAGTTAAAAAATTAATTGCTACTTAAAGACATGCATTGTAGTGAAGATTGCTAGTGACCTTTTTTGGTTCATTTTCCCCAAAGGAGAAGCTTCAACCCATAAAATTAACCAACCTGGAAATAACCACTTCATAAGATATCAAGAATGCAATTAATTGATGCAGATTTCAATTAATTGCATCAATTGCTAGCAATTTAAAAATTTCACAGTGGATGGAAAAATTTAGCTTTGGAACATTGTTATGACTGACAAAGTCTAGGGTTTGGGCAAGCTTATAAGATACCTGTTCATGGTGGTTGATATTCATTGCATGCCTCAATCCCCTTTATCATAACTTGAACTTTTGAACTTTGTCATAATTCACTTTCACTTTCTAGCAGTTGACATTGGTTGAGTGCCACTTTTGTGTATTACTATTATTTGCTTGTTAGTCAAACAAATTTTTGCTATTAGTATTTTGGAACAAACACTAGCAAACTTTGCTACTGATTTAAAAAATGAAATTATTCCCTGCTCATATTTCTCATAATTTCACTAAACTATTGTAATCTCACCTGACCATATTTATACTGTTATGCAATGTTTTATATTTGTGGGTGATATTAGGTAGATAATAAAGGTTATTTACAATATATAGAACATAAATTTTATAAAGTTATAATGAAGTGTCTACTACTAGAATAAAATAATCTTACAAATTTTCTTTGTAGTGGATAGTCTTTATTTTGAGATCCTTTTAATTTCTGTAATTAAATTTTGTTCATTTTTTTTTGTAGTGCAAACTTTTGCACTAAATATTTATAAATTACCTTTTTTAGAAAAAAAAATATTTTCATTGAAAGGAATTTTGGAGAAAGGCATTTTTATTAGGCAAGTGGTGGTATAGCCATCCCTTTTAGGAGGGAGGCATTTCGTGGAACTAATATAATGATCTATTTTGAAGGAAAATTCTGGTTGGTCTTCAGACTTTCTCAATCTTGAAAAATTCATTATCTGGAAAGTCATTTACAACAGTTTCAATTTATTAAGGTACAGTCGATCACAATTCAATTTAAATTTTACCAAGGTTTATACAGACTTAAAGGCAAAGTTTAAAAAATGAGATCTAGAAAGGACAATAATCATTATGCAACTACTTGCACATGCAAGCAATCTATGAAAGACAGAAATCTACTGTCATGCGGTTTCTGACTCCAAACTGCTCATATGGCTGTTAAGAAATTTTTGATCATACTAATTCATGAAGCATGACCTTGATGCCCATTTGATAGACCTTAAGGGTAGGGATAATTTTCAATTTTAAGGAGTGTGTTGCCCTTCTGTGATAGCATGGGTTGCCTGCCAAATGCGGGCAGGTCCCAAGCCTGCTGGGTGGGTGCTTCGGCTCTCTCCATCGGCATTCCTCACTAGGGATGGTGGTACGGAGGGGCTGTGCTCAACTGGGCATTGGTAAGGCATTCACTTGGCTCTTCTAGGCATGTGCTTTCTGCATGTTGGAGTTAGCAGTTCCCTCTGTTCGGGTGGTCGTTATTTTTGTTTTTTGTTGGGGAATTGTAATTTTCCCAGTCAAGGAAATAGCTACTCTAAACCTTTGGGTGAGTCCCCCGGTCTGGGTCATGAAAAATTTTAAGGGTGTAAGCAGCAACTTAGAAGTTGAGCTGTTGGAGACCGCATGATAGCAGTTGCAAATTAATGCAATGTTTCCTTTTGATAATAATGTACCTTTCTAATTTTTTTTATGTAAATATATCAAGAATTGTACTTTTATAAAATATGAAAAAACAATTTAATAATTTAACAATTAAAAAATATAAACAACAATTCGATAATTAATGATGCTCTTGGATTTCGCCGATATTTCTTATTTTAATAAAGTAAAAATAGAGAGGCTTTCAAGTTGCTCTTTGCATCTTTCCTCCGTACCAAGGGGAAGATGAAAAGAGTGGAGTAACATTGCAGTGATAAATGTAGTGAAATTTTTTCCATGGCCATGTGTAAGTTGAAATTGAAAGCATATATAGCCATGAACTAATTGTGAGAAATCTTAATGTAATCAGTCAATGTAATAATAAGTGAACTCAATTTTATGTTTTATTTACGTCTCAGGGAACAAGACTCTTGTGTTTTGAATTCAAGAGGGACAGGGTGCATTTTGCTCAAAAATAAAAGCGTCACGAGGCTACATCCTTCTGAAATTGGCTGGCAGGTACACTGCTCACCAGTGTCATATTGCCACATTTCTAAATTATTTCCCTAGGTATCAAAGAAAAGCGAAAAGTCAAGTTAATTGATCTATATTAAAGCAGCAAGTGATCATATTGCTTAGAAACTGGATCACTCTGCTCTCCAAGCTAGTGCTCTTCCCCTATGAGCATGTGACCCGTGACGACACAGCTGAAAAGTCTTTGCAGCTAGGCAAGTTAAGATACTTTTCTCTTTTTTCAAATGGGCTGTTCAGAATCTTGATGTTCTTTTGTGTCTTCCAAAAGGCGAAAAGAGCTGAGTGATATCGCTATGTCCTTCATGCTGGGTCCATTGCGATTTCGTTTGATGAAATCATGTGCTAAAAAAGTGAAAGCTGTTATTAACTTTAAATCAATCACTGTTACATTAATCATTAGAATTTCTGACAATGTGTGCATTTCAAGCAAATGTAATTTAAATTACTAATAAAAATATAAAATTCATCCCTATTACTTTCAATTGGGATTTCTTTTAATTGACAAATGGAAAATAGTGAGAATAAATGGGATTGAAATAAATTTACCACAGTTATACTATTATTACAATTAAAATTTTACTACAAATTGCATTTAAAATAACATTAGAAAGTCAATGTGGTTAATTTATTGATAATAAGTAGAAAATGCACCCTTTAAAATGACAATCTTTGCTCAAAGGAATTGCAGGAAAAGTTTAGTTTTAATAAATACTATTAACCAAAGTTGTTTCATATTCTAGTTAAAGTATTTTGTTGCAATGGGATTTTTTAAAATTATTATTACTATTTTGTGGTTTTCATAAAAGCATCTTATATTTATATTTTGTATTAAAAATAAATTTAAGGCTGGCATTTTAGCTAAAGAAAATCTGATAAAGCTAAAAGACTTTTAAGAGATTTTAGCCAAAATGTGAAAGATATATATTTAGCAATTTAAATGTTGCTACTGGTTCAGTAGACCAATGAAATTTTTATTTTTCTGGTCCAATCAAACTTTTAAGTATTCTTGACTCTCAAACCAGCAGACCATCAATGATTTTAAAAAAATGATTTTACATTCATTTATTAGCTTATCAACTTTCTAGAATAATATTGCTACTGCTTTGACTGTATGGAATTTTGTTCTTCAAACTGCTCGCTGCAAAGTAATCTGAAATTGATTAGCTAAAACCAAAAATTTTACAGATATGATTTTGAATTTTTAAACATGCAATTATTTTATACACATATTCTACATGTTGTATTAAAAATCTCTTCAATCACCCAGTAATATATAGTATTTAATTCTTATAATTTGCTTTTCTCACTAAAAGGAATAAATGAAAGGAATGATTGTACCCCTGCAGCTGCTTTTAATTTTTTGTTACCTAGGCACATATTTAGGGCATATAGATATTGATTGGAGTTGTTTTATCGGTTTTCATTGTTGTTGTATCAGTGTGCATCGCCTACATAGTGCATCCAGTGCAGTAAGCAGCTGTACCTGGATTGCAAACACAGATTACGGATGTATATCATATGCATTTGACAGATTCTGAAAGAATGCTATTATAAAGTTAGATCTTTAAAAAAGCAGCCGAGCTTGTTGTCAGAGGTGGTTAGTATTTTCATATTTTTAATGTTTGTCAATTGGTGATAGATCATTTTTGCATTATTGCACAAATTTGCATATATATATATATACGTTCCTATGAAAATTTTGTTTCATTATAAATGGTTTGGCAATCTATTTGCGTCGACTGATACATTTATTTTTATTTCACGAGAAATAAAAATACACAGGAAATTTATTTTTTAAATATGTTATTAATGAAATGCAGATATATTTTTTGAAAAACATCATTTAAACACTAACTTAGCATAAATTAGAATTTGATGGATCTAAAATTGCACTCATTTTTAGGGTCATTCTTCTGTTAAAATTTATTTTTACTACAAATCCTCTATTTTTCAATTTATATTTTAGAGGAATCTTGTTATATGTTTTGTGCTTTTTTCAACCATGATAACCTTATTAAATCTCCATTTGCTATTAATATTTTTTTGTTATATTTGGTAGAAGATATTTTCATTAGCAATTTATTATATTTTAAATAAAATGCCAACATTTATTGTGTGATGAAAGTATTCCTTCCCCACCCCCGCTAGTTACAAAAGTTTGTTTGTACTTGACTTGAGTGGCATGAAAAATATGTACTACTATACCAGCATTTCTTAAGTGTGTTCCGGGGTTCTGCAATGTGATAATTTCATATAAGTGTTCTTAAAAAGAAAAATAAAAAAGATTAAAATTGTGATGCATTATTTGAACCACAAGGGATGTTTTCTCATATTGGGGTTCCATCATCAAATTAAATTTCAAAAGGTTTCTTGACTAAAAAAAGTTTGAAAAACACTACTATATTAGCCAAGGTTTATAGAATACTACAGGTTGGCCCATCTGGGGAGACTGGATCAGTCCACTGAGAGGGGAGGAAGGTTGTGCCGTCAAAGTGGCTAAAGGCTGTTTCCCTGCTTTCTTTCATATGGATCTTTTGTGAGCGTTAATAATTGTAAAACATTTTCAAGCTTGTTTTTCGTGTATTTTTGGCAAAAGTGTTGTATTTGTGAAGTGTGATGCCAAGTTGTGCAATTGCTAATTGCTATAACGATAAGAAAACTTGCGATGTTTGGATTCTAGTTTAAATCAAGATTTTTTAGAGAGGTTTTTTCTGTCATATGAGGTATGGGCCACTCTTATGATCATCCTGGTACCAGTCAGTTCAAATTCCGATTACGTCTTCGGCTCCTAAATGGTCAACTTGTGCTGCCTTCTAAACACAGTAACATAACAGAGGGTGAAAAAACACATATCCTCACTACTCCTTGTTTAAAAGGATTATTCCTTCAAGAAAAAAACAACAATACCACAACAGAAGTTTCAACTGCAATAAATTCAGAAAAGAATTTAATTGAAAAATTAGTTATTGGAAAATGCAGCGACCTTAATCCAAATTATTCATTTGTTCATGAACAATGTTCTTCAGAGAAAAATATTGAGGAGAATGTTATAGAGTATATTGCTGGATATTTGTCCTTTAAAACAAAAGAACCCTTATCCAAAAATAAAGACAATGAAGTTCGGGAAAAATCTTGCATTACATGATTCAATAGAGGACTTACAGTGCTCTCAAATACTTGGCTAGACACAGTCAAAAATTTTGAAATAGTGTTTTACAATATTCATGGAAATGAGCTAAATAGGCAACCTAAAACAATTCATAAATTATTCTGCAGTATGAAAGTGAACTTCCCAGAAGTAAGCGATGAAGCTCTTATTTTATACTAGCCGCCTTTGGCGACCAGCCTGTTCGCTACCCTTGAAAATTCTGACCGTGGCAATTCCGACTGTGGCAAATTCGTTGGCGTGACCTACCAGAAAGGTGTAAGGTAACTGTTTGGACGGCCAGGAAATGCCGCCCAATTTAGACCGGAACCCAGTGGGGGAGGCATCCACAGGGACCGTACCCTCCTTCCCCTACCACCAACCTCTCGGAAGGACTTGCGGTCCCACATGTTTAACGTGATCGTACTCCGCGTGAACACAGCTGCAGTTTTGGCAGTGGCGGGAATCGAACCCTGATCTACCGAGTGAAATTCCCGCGCGCTAATCACTGGGCTACTGCGCCCTCCGCGACAGTCTCCTTAACTTTCTTTTTATTCGGCCAATTTAGACTGGAACCCAGTGGGGAAGGCATCCACAGGGACCGTACCCTCCTTTCCCTACCACCAACCTCTCGGAAGGACTTACGGACCCACATGTTTAACGTGATCGTACTCCGTGTGAACACGGCAGCAGTTTTGGCAGTGGCAGGAATCGAAGCCACGCCTACTGAGTGAAATTCTCGCACACTAACCACTGGGCAACCGCGTCCTCCGCGACAATCTCCATAACTTTCTTTTTATTCACCTAATTTAGACCGGAACCCAGTGGGGGAGGCATCCACAGGGACCGTACCCTGCTTCCCCTACCACCAACCTCTCGGAAGGACTTGCGGACCCACATGCTTAATCGAACCGGGGCCTACCAAGTGCAATTCTCGTGCGCTAATTTAAATTTTATAATGACCATTAGCTAAGCTCTTAATTCCATCATCCTCGTTCTATCGTTCCATCATTTAAAATATCCATAAAATTAAAATATCCATTTGAAATATCTATAATTTCAAATATCCATTAAAAATATCTATAATTAAAACATCCCAATTTAGACCGGAACCCAGTGGGGGGGGGCATTTATAGGGACCGTACCCTCCTTCCCCTACCACCAACCTCTCGTAAGGACTTACGGTCCCACATGTTTAACGTGATCGTACTCCGCGTGAACACGGCAGCAGTTTTGGCAGTGGCGGGAATCGAACCCGGACCTACCGAGTGAAATTTCCGCACGCTAACCACTGGGCTACCACGCCCTCCGCGACAATTTCCATAACTTTCTTTTTATTCACCCAATTTGAACCAGAACCCAGTGGGAGAGACATCCATAGGGACCATACCCTCCTTCCCCTACCACCAACCTCTCGGAAGGACTTAATGACCCATATGTTTAACGTGATCGTACTCCGCATCAGTGGTGGGAATCGAACCCAGGCCTACCGAGTGCAATTATCTCGAGCTAACTTCCCACGCTCTAATTTAAATTTTATAATGACCATATGCTAGGCTCTTAATTCCACCATCCTCGTTCCATCGTTCCATCATTTAAAATATCCATAAAATTAAAATATCCATTTAAAATATCTATAAAATATCCATTTAAAATATCTATCCATTTAAAATATCTAGTAGCTCTCCGACGTGTGGTCGCTGAACGTGTAGTGTATAAGAGACACACACACACACACAGACATTGCCTTTTATTATTTAAGATTCAAGATTGGGAATCTTTATTCGCATTACGTATCTCAATAAAAAGTTATTAAAACATGCTTATGATATAAAAGTTCAGTGAAAAAATGCACAATTTTTTAAAAAGCAGTATTTCTTAAATTCGTGATAACTAATTTACCTTTTTAATCTATACCTACTTTACCTTTTTAATCTATATTATGCAATTGTATTGAGTACTAACATTTTTAATCGATTAATATTTTATTGAAAAATAATTATTTCCATAAACATATTTTAAATGCTCTCAAATAGTGAACTATATCTTTAAGTATTATTTAATAGATTTAAAAATTATTATTTTATTTTTAAACATTGTTCTAAAATTTTAATAAATAAACTTGCTAAATTGCTTTTAGAAACATAAATTAAGATATAAATTTGTTTAATTATAAATGTGCTAAATATTAGTATAAATGTAAATATTTGTATAAACGTAATTAAACTAAATACTTGTATTAACGTAAATTGAGCTAAACATCTGTATAAATATAAATTGAGCTAAATATTTATATAAATGTAAACTGAGCGAGCTAAATATTTGCATAATTATATACTAAGTTAAATATTTGAATAATATTGCATATTTGTAAAAATTTCTTTATTTGTATTTATGTGTATAGATGTAAAATGGATATTTTAATAATACGGTGGTATTTAATTATAAAATAATTAAATGGTATTTGTTTATTGTTCTCTAATGTATCTAATGTTCAGAATAAAAGAACTTACAGTAATAACAGTTGAACAATTCGGAAACAGCTCCAAATAAGTTCGGATTTTAAAACTTTACCCAATTAGTTACCATTGATTCGCATAAAGAAGTGTACAGTTTCCAGCAACTTTGACATTATCGTTCCACGTTTCCTCCAGCCAATACCGTGAGAGTAGCAGATGGACCAACCTGTAGTATTCTATAAACCTTGTATATTAGCTACTGGATTTGTATATTTTAATGTTGACAGCAGGGTTCTCACTAACTTTAAAAATTGAGTGAGATTTTCTCACCCTAGCAAAAACTTAAGTGAGATTTTTAAAACTTGAGTGAGAATTCAAAATTTTTTACTCCATTGAAACAATTTTAATGTATAGACATTTGTATATTAGATTTAACAATTTAAAAGCAAAAACATTTATTTACACAATATATAAAAATATAACAAATAACTATAGTGTAAATGACAAAACTTTAAAAAGAAGAAATGAATTTGCATCTAACAGGTGCAGAAGTTACTTTAGCATAGATAGGTTTAGTATTTGTAGAAGTTTGTCATGAATCATATTTTACAGCCCCTAATCATTTCTTTTTCTTGGTATTTTGGCGAAAAATAGCTCAATTTTGGGGATCAATTAAAATATCATTTTTGATGTTTGATAACAAGATCTTAGGCTTGCATTTGGCTCAAATGAGCAAGGAAATTATCCCTCAGCATTTTTGCGAAGCATAGCTCAAATAAATTTTGGAGTTCAATTTAAAAATACTATTTTTCATGTTTGGCATCAAGTAACATGATTTCAGCGATATTTTTTCTCAGCAATTTGGCAAATGAAAACTCCAGTAAATTTTGGGGATCAGTTAAAAAATACTGTTTTTGGATATTAAATATATTATTCCCACTAGAAAAAGGCATCCCCCAAAATAAGGACTATACTCCCATTGGGATTGCAGATAACAGTATCCATGGACCGGTTTCACGCTTTTTATATACTCATCAACATGGAATAAGCAATGACTGCAATGGCAGAGAGAAAAAAAAAAACTTGCTATTTGTTACAATTTTGCAAATTTCAATAGGCACAATTAAGCCCTTCCATGTGACTGGCATAAAATTCGTATTTAGGTAGTGCTACATGAAGCTGCTAAGGCAGAGTTCAAAATCCCAAAAACCCGCCTGAAAGGGGTATTCTTCTCAAATCAAGAAAACACTCTCATTGGTCCATGGATACTGCTATCTGCAATGGGAGTATCTTCCTTATTTTTGGAAATACCCCTTTCTGGCGGATTGTGATTTTGAGTTAAACATTGCAGTATAAGTTAAAAAAGAAACTATGGCCAATGATACATAGGTAGGTTTTTTAACATGTAAAATATACACATGTGTAAAAATACACATAGCTCAAATTTCATTGCGTCAGTTTAAATTTTAATGTGTAAAATATGCACTGCAGTGTATATTTATGAATAGTTGCCCCTATGCCACATTGGTAAAAGTTTTACTGCATGCCTAGAATGCTTTGCCATCATGCATGGGTACTTTATATGCCACAGTTTTTCGGTATCACTGATTATTGAGGTTCCGTCCTCCAGGGGCATTTTATGGTCAGCACTTCACCTTCACCTCCTTATGTTTTGTGTCACACATAATTAATTGTGACATATAGCAATATTAAAGCAATCACTTGTTACTTAAGGCAGTATCTTTGAAGCATCTATACAGAAGGAATTGTATAAAATAAGTATTGACATTCAAATAACAACAAAAAATGAAAGTCATCTAATCTTTTGTTGTCTAACTCTCATAACATCCTTAAACAACACTGTGAAACACCAAACACACACATGAAAAATGCAACTGTAACAATTATAAAGATTCACAAAACTTTAAAAAGAACTAAAACCAAAGCACATGTAAGATCCAGAGTTTTCAGAAACTTTCAGACATTCAATTTATTTTAAAAATCCCGAATACCTTTTAACACACTTATACCAGTAGACGCTTCACTCATAAAACACATGATGTTGTTGAAAGTGATGCCTAACCATTAACTGTATGTGTACATAATTGTGACTGAACTTGTTGTAATACTTAAGTTTAGTAATTTTTTCTTTAGATTTTATATATATATTTTTTCTCAAAATATAGGAGTTTGATGATTATCGTGATGCAGATGATGCTGTGTATGAGTTAAATGGTAAAGAACTTCTAGGTGAAAGGTATGCTTTAAATTACATCAGTTTTTATGTATCTGAACAATATAAATCATTCTGAAGAGAATGGCATAGCTGCCAATCTTTTCGATTTTCAAGTGTCTTTCCGATCTGATTTTTCGTCCAAAAACAAAATGTCCCTTCTTTTCCCAATTTCACAAGGAAAAATCTCTAATATTTTGGCAGGATGTCTACAAATTCGAAAATTTACAAAATTGGTCACAAAAGTTCCAAAAAATTTGAGAGATCCGTGTGTTTTCCCTTTCTTGCATCTAGAAAATTTATTTTCCCGTGGTTGTGAAATTGGTGCTCACAAGCACATCAGGAAAGATAAGATGACCAATGATTATTTTTGGTCCATTTTTACAATTTGTTTACATCGACTAAAATTTTGATAATTATTTCGTACTACATACAAAAAAAATATTTTTCAGATGTGTGAAAGGATCTATGAAGATCTATTTTGTATCAGCATCGCAAAAAACGGCATTTGTACACAATTCTCTGTATATTGTTTAAATAGAAAAATATTTTCCACTTAGCAATCTATTTGCATCAACAAAATTTTTTATAATTATTACGTGGTGCATATAAAAACATTATTTTCCAAACATAGTATTAATGAAATGAACAGCTATTTTGCAGCATTATCGGGGAATACTGCTCTTGTATGCAGTCCTCTGTATATTATCGGAAGTCATGAAAAAGTCCTGAAGTTGCACTTAGAATATCCTGTAGACAACCTGATTTTATCTTTTGAAAAGGATTAACAAATTCTCTTCACTTCAAGTAAAAAAAGAAACTGAATAAAACATTTTGTTAAACGCTAAATGACTTAATTATCTTTTTACATAAATAGTGCGATTGTGCAATTCAGTTTGTATTTTTGTGTGTTACGAGTATTTTTCTGTACCATGAGTCGACTAGTATCTTTTTCCATCCATCTCCATCCCTTAATTATTGCACATTAGAATGACTAAACTAACTTATTTTTATATTTTATTTAATTATTAAGGGTAATTTTTTAATTATTTTCACAAATTGTGAGATTGCGCAATTCATTTTGTATTCTTGTGTTTTACTAAGAGTTCACTAGTATCTTTTCCCATCCATCTGTATCTTCTAAATATCGCATATTAGATGGATTAAACTAACATATTTTCCTATTCTTATTAATTAAGGTTAATTTTTTAGTTATTTTCATATAAACAGTGTTGAAGACCCAGACCGTCCGACTCGTCCTGAGGACTTGAGTATCTATTTGGACAGCCGGCATATAAACAGTGTGATTGTGCAATTCAGTTTGTAATCCAGATAGTTTACAAATATATTTTTTTATGTTAATATCTTAAATGTTTTGTATAATTTACCAAATAGTATAAACATTAACTTTTTAGCAATAAGATTATTTTTATTTAGAAATTAACATAACCTTGCTATGCTGTAAATCTAAAGGCATTTATCTGTTTTTAAAATATCTGGTTCTGAAATTGCACAAATTCAATTTGTTTTTATTATATTAAAATTTATTCTAAAATATATTTTTTATTTATAATGCATGAAACAATATATAAAATGTAATATTAAATTAATAAATACTTTTCATGTCTTAAACTTTTTTTGTTCTTGCACAGAAAAGTAAATGATGCTTTGATTATGAAACACTTTCCAACTGAAATGCAATTTTATTTAAAAAGATCTCTGAAATACTATACATTCAGCAGTGATATTTTTAAAATTCTCACAATACTACAATAATTTATTATATAAACTTCATTGAAATCAGATGAAGTTTATTCAAATAATGTCATCCAAATATAAATCGCCTGGCTCTCTATATAAAAACAGTGAATATTTCATTCATAAACTTTTTCCATTCCTTTCATACAGGAGCATTATTTTTAAAATTATCACAATACTACAATAATTTATTTTACTTAAAAATATAAAACCATGGAGGTAAAATTACTTTCTAACTCCAAGCTTAAAACTTTATCAAAAAAAGCAATAATATGGAATCGTCTGCTTCTGTATGTAAAATCAATGAATATTTCATTCATATCAGCTATATTGTAGACTTCAGAGCTAAATAATTTTGCGTTAAAGAAAAGCAGCAATCCTTATACAACTCTATCTTACAGCTTGATGTGTTTACATTTTCCATACATGAAAGTTAGGCTTCGTTGTAGAAATGATCAAAGTTTGATCATTTAAATGCCAAAATATTGTAATTGCGTTGGTGCAGTATATAGGTGCACAGAAAATATAAATAAAGTGGTTTTAGGACGGATGCAACACTATATGTAAATTAAAGAAAACTTTAGAAATCACGATTTTGACACAAGATGGATGCCATATTTTATTTTGAAGTGAGTCATGTGATCTCTTCATATAATATGGGTGCAATTATTATTTTAATTTTTATTAAAAAAATTATCCAACATATTTTACTAAATTTTTTTGAAGCAATTTGTGAATTTTGAATTCGTTTAAAAAATGTTTGAAAAATTAGGTCCCATGGGGTTCAATGTATTTCATTTTTTCAACCTGAGTTCAATCCAAAACTAATTGGGTGATATTATTCATTTACATTCCCATATGTCCCACAGACCGTCTCAACATACTAAAATTTCATTTTGAGAAAGTCATTTTTACGGCAGTTATACAAATGGACAGACAGACAGAATGAACAAAGTCATAAACACTTTACAACTATGTTGTAAAGTGTTAAGAGTAAAAATTATCCATAAAGCAGAATTGGAAATTACATTAAATATAATGTTCCTTTTTCCTGATTTTAACTTATTTTCCCCCTTTTTTTCGTACTTTAGCTTATTTTTTCTTCCTTTTTAACACTTTACAACAAAGTTGAAAAGTGTTTATGACTTTGTTCATTTTGTCTGTCTGTCCGTTTGCACGATAACTGCCGTAAAAATGATTTTCTCAAAATGAAATTATAGTATGTTGTTAATACGGTCTGTGGGACCTATGGGAATATAAATGAATAATATCACTCATTTAGTTTTGGATTGAACCTGGGTTGAAAAAATGAATTGCATTGAACCCTATGGGCCCTAATCTTTTAAACAAATTTAAAATTCACAAATTGCTTCAAAAGTTTTAGAAAATATTTAATTATCCCATAAAAATATAAAAAAAAAATTCAGCAAAATATATTCGGTGGTTTTTAAATAAAAATTAAAATAATAATTACACCCATATTATATGAAGAGATCACATGACCCACTTCAAAATAAAATAAGTTCTTTTTAGTTTATATTTAGTGTTGTATGCGTCTTAAAACCTCTATATTTTTACAAAATTTCTGTGCATCCTAAAATCGCGCAATTACAATATATTTGAGTCTAAACAATCAATGCCATCCATCTTGTTGAGACCCAGACCATCTGACCTACCAGAAAGGTGTAAGGTAACTGTTTGGATGGCCGGGACATGCCACCCAATTTAGACCGGAACCCAGTGGGGGAGGCATCCACAGGGACCTTACCTTCCTTCCCCTACCACCAACCTCTCGGAAGGACTTACGGACCCACATGTTTAACGTGATCGTACTCCGCATGAACACGGCGGCAGTTGTAGCAGTGTGCAGAAACAGTGCTCAAACCAACAAGCTGCCGCGCCCGAAATGCCTGTATCGAGCTGCCCGCCATCCATCTTGTGTCAAAATCGTGATTTGTAAAGTTCTTTTTAATTTATATTTAGTGTTGTATCCGTCGTAAAACCTCTTTAGTTTTACTTAATTTCTGTGCATCTGTATTTTGAAACAACGCAATTACAATATATTTGAGTTTAAATGATAATCAAACTTTGATTATTTCCACAACGAAGCTTAATTTTTACTTATGGAGAATGTAAACACATGAAGCTGTAAGATGAGTTGTATAAGAATTCCTGAATTTCTTTAATGCAAAATTATTTAGCTCTGGAGTCTGCAATATAGCTTGTGTAAATGAAACATGCATTGATTTTACATAGAGATGCAGACAATTTTTTAGCAGACTTTTTTGATGACGTTTTAAGCATAGAGTTAAATTAGTTTTACCTCCATTGTTTTAAGTTTTTAAGTAAAATAAATTATAGTATTGTGATGAATGAAAGGAATGGAAAAAGTGCATGAATGAAATATTTATTGCTTTTTCATAGAGAGCCAAGTGATTTACATTTCAATGACATCATTTGAATATAGTTCATTTTTTTTTTATGAAATTTTGAGTTATCAAATATAATGAATTATTGTAGTATTGTGATAATTTTAAAAATATTACCTCTGAAGGTATCACATTTTAGAGATGTGTTTAAATACAATTGCATTTCAGTTGGAAAGTGTTTCATAATCAATGCTTTATGTGTGATTGATCTTTCTTGTCTTAGTATGGTGGGAATTCATGTTACGATAATTACTCAGAGTATTGCTAATTTTTCTGTGAGTAAAAATCTACAGATTTTCAGTCATTCAGAGATGGCAGCTATGGAATGATATTTTTATGAAAGTACTTACGAAGTAAAAGTTTTAGTCAATTTCTAATTGAAAATAGACACAATCCCCCGATAATAACACAACCCGGAAAATAACACAATCCCCCGATTCTCAATTTATAGCACTTTTTGCTTGTATTTGACTTATTAAGCACTATGAAAAATATGTACTCTCTCTGTACCATTTCTTAAGTGTGTTCTGAGGTTTCGCAATGTGATAGTTTCATATAAATTTTCTTAAAAATAAAAAAAAAAATTAAAATTTTGATGTTTAATTTGGACTGGACCACAATGGACTATTTCTCATTCTGGAGTTTCATCATTAAATTAAATTTCAAAAGAGTTCTGTGATTAAAATAAAGTTTGGAAAGCACTATACTATACTAGCTACTGGATTTGTATATTTTAATGTTGGCAGTAGAGTTCTCACTAACTTTAAAAATTGAGTGAGATTTTTTCTCACCCTAGCAACAACTTTGAGAGATTTTTAAAACTTGGAGTGAGAATTCAAAATTTTTTGCTCCAATTTTAATTTATAAACATTTGTATATTAGAAATAACAGAAAAATAAAACCCCCATTTATTTACACTATATACAAAAATATATCTAATATAGTGTAAATGGTGCCAATTTCTGACTGAAAATAAATACACAAGGTTAATTTTACATAAATTAAATTTTGTATATGTGTTCCTAGTGAATCAATGGAACTGATCTGGAAAAGTTACTATGAGGGTCACATTGAAATTTTTGAGACAGGGGCAGACCATATGAACTAGAAAAAGATTATTGGTCGGATATTTAAATTTAAACTCTTTTTATGTCCACGGACGATAATTTGTGGCAACAATTACAATTTAGCTATCTTAAAATAAATTTTGAAGGAAAAGAAAATTGAGTTGACACGAGAGCATTATCAAGATATGATTTTCTATTATTTTAAAATGGGGCTAAATCAAGAAGAATGTCTTTGACGTCTACAATTAGCATATGGCAATGATGCTCGTGCCACTGTATTCAGATGGTTTACAGAGTTTAGAAGAGGTTGAAATTCTCTCTTGGATGAAGAACACACAGGAAGACCTTTGTCAGCTGTAGTCCCAGAAAATGTGTTGGCCATTCGAAAAATGTTAATCGATGATAATTGCTGTACTTACCGAATGATACAGAAGGAACTTTACATTGGATCCATAGCTATACATAAAATTATTCATGAAGAACTGCTTATGAAAAAATTATTTTGTCGTTTGGTCCCCCATAATTTAACAGAACACCAAAAAGCAGAGTGTGTCAGAATCAATAAAGAAATCTTAAAATTACTTAATGATTGTGGACACTGTATTATTTTTAAAATCATAGCTAGTAATGCAATGTACATACCGTTTTTTGACTTTCCAACACTTCAAGAAAATAAAGTATGGGTCTTTGAAGATGACCCCAAACGAACAATGGTTAAAAAACAACGAGCAATGAAAAACGTAATGTATGCCATGTTCTTCAGAAGGACAGGTGTTGTCAGCCATAAAGCTAGAGGAGCAGAAGACAGTTACAGCTAACTGGTACACCACTAACTGGTACACCATTAACCACTAACTGGTGTCTTCCAGAAATTCTTCAGAAAGTGAATGTTAGGGGACTCATGCTTTACCATAAAAATGCATCTTCTCATTCAGCAAGAATGACAGTCGAATTTCTTGGAACAATAAAACATCAAAGTGATAGAACATCCACCCTATTCTCCCGATCTTGCTATGTTTGACTTTTGACTAATCTAAAAAAAATTTAACGTGGGTATCGTTTTCATTCCGAAGATGAGATTGATGAGACTATAAAAACATATTTTTCATCGATTCCAAGAAACGGATGGCTTGAAGAATTTAATCTTTGGAAAATTCGCCTACAAAAGTGTATTGATGTTGGAGAGGAGTACATTGGATACTCATAAGAATTGGTAGGTTTAACTTATACCACTTGGCCTTATCTCAAAAATTTCAGTATGACCCTTGTATTTACCAACTACTCTGATTTTCTCATGAACACTCCAGATTTTCTAAGTTCAGGCATGTGATTCTTCTGCGGATATGTAATTTTCCGCATTTTTGTTTTTTAGTTATTCTGCCTTTTCCAGTTTTTTGTCTGAGGAATTTTCTTTTTCCTGCAGGGGAATGTATTTTCCTCATAAATTACAAAATTTCTTTTCCCTAGTTCACAGGAAGTTTACAGGTCATAGTCCCTAAATTATAAAGTCTGTAACAAAGTTGGAAACAAAATCTCAAATTTTGAGATCAGAGGTTTCCTGTTCTTACATCTGGAAATCTGTTTTCCTGCGATTTCAAAATCGGAACTTGTGAGTGGTGATTCCCACTGTATCTGGAAAGAGATGACCAATGATTGATTATCTTTCTAGTACTTTTACAATCTACAGGGTGTCCCAAAAAGATTGAAACACACTTTAATTCTTTACTCGTTTTAGATAAGTGGGTAATGTAAATTGCAAAAAAGTTGAAAGTAAGGTAGGAAATAAGACTTCGTTAATGAAATTCCATTAATTTTCAAGTTAAATTTTTTAAATTTTTATACGACCCCCCCTCCCTCCCCTTGACAAATTGGATCAATCAGAAAATTTTTATTTTTAATGCAATAAGATCATTAAAATTTTTTAAATCAACTAAATTATGATAAAGGAAAAAATCTGACTTATGCCACTTCCGTACCATGTGAAAGGCTGTTTCATCAGTGAAAATAGGGATCATAAACAAATTGACGATGGAAATTGTTTAGATTAAAAATGTGTTAATATGTATCAAACATTTTTATCACAAATGCATCTAAATAAAGCATTACCCAGACAGAGATCATATAAAGCAGTGTTACTCGCTACACGGTTGGATATCCTATGTATTATCATCCAGTTTTATCATTTTTGTGATATGTCACAAATTTACATTTCTAATTTGATATATGGTCCCCATTCATAATGTTCAATTTTCAATTAAATTTAACTTGCTCAATTTTAAAGATACAGATATGCAGGTTTTTTTAATGATCTTGTTGCATTAAAAATAAAAGTTTTCTGATTGACCCAATTTGTCTCAGGAGGTCGTATAAGAATTTAAAAAGTGTAACTTTTTGAAAATTAATGGGAGGACTATTTATTTCATTAATATAGTCTTATTTCCTACCTTACTTTCAACATTTTTGCAATATACGTTGCCCACTTATCTCCAACAGGTAAAGAATTAAAGCGTGTTTCAATCTTTTTGGGACACCCTGTATTTGCATCAACTAAAATTTTTATAATTATTTAATTATTTTGTGTTATATACAGAAAAACTATTTTTCAAATGTTTTGTTAATGAAATGAAGGGCTGTTTTGAAGTAGAATCTTGAAAATTTGCATTTGTATACGATCCTGCACTTATGAGCATATTAACATTTCAAGTAATTTTAGTTGCAAAATCTCAAATTATTGGGGCTTGTTATTCCTAAGTTCAGGACAATGCATTTTTGAAAAAAGCTAAATCTACCACAAGTGTTGCACTTAATTAAAAGTTTAGAATTATAATATCTACAAATAAAGTTCTAGTCATTCCTTAATGTGGTTTATTGCAATTGGAGATAGTGGGATTTAATGTGGTTTTAAGTAATTGGAATCAGTATTATTTTTTAATATTTTTACTTTTATTCAATAAATTTTTTTAAATTTTAACAATATCCAGCTTTTATATAATCGGCATTATTTTTTGTATTACATTTATGAAGCAATTTTAAACTAGTTTTGAAATTTAATAATATTCAACCTTGTTTTAAATATGTGCTTGTTTTTATAAGCTATTTGAATCAATATTTCTAGTTTTTCATTTATGAAGTACTTTCAAAACTTAATTTTAATATGCAACCTTTTTTAAACATATTGTCAGCAGCACATTATCTCCAGTTTAACTTTTTACCATCCTAATTGTGGTTTTGCCACTAGGCAATGAGTTTGCGACAAAGCCACTTGCTCCTATTTTTGGCTTTAAATACTCCTATTTTTACTTCATCTGCTTGGCATCTATGCATTAACTTCGAAAACACATGAATGTAAAGCATATGTTGTCTGTAGTCCTAAATCTGTTTGTAATACACCCTTTAAAACTGACCAAACTGTGCTCCTTATACCAAACTACTCTCTTGACTGCACTCCTTTGACACTAGACAAATATCTTATGTTGCAACTAGTGTTCTAAAAAAATCTGTTAAAAAAGATTTTGTGGTTTTTGAGTTTTTTTTTCTTGATAATTTTGGATTTAAGAAAACAAATAAATATTTGCATCAAAAGTAATTAAAAATATATTTATATATTTCATAAAATTTATATTTTTATCATGAAAACTTCCAAGCTAAATAAAAATTGTTCCTTTTTTATAATTATATTTATTTTAGTTAACAATTATTTAAAATATGAAGTCACATCTTTTATAATTCCAAAATTACAAATGATCTGTTTACTTATTAGAAGCAACATTTCCCAAAGTGGCTACTGCAGAAACCCAGTGCTGCATAATTTGAAATCATAATTTGGACTATAATGGGTTTTTTCTCATTTTGGGCTCCCACAATTAAATTTAATTTCAAGTGTTCCATGACCAAAAAAGTTTGAAAAACACGGATTCCTTTAATTTTCATGACACTAAGATATCAAATATGAAACAATTTCTTTTAGTTTCCAAGGCAAAAATTTTATATTTATTTCACATAGGTATTAAAAAAGTTGCAGTCTGGCACTTTAACTTCAGAGAATCAGAAAATGCTAAATATTTTATCTTGTCCCAATTTAAACTTTGTTGTACACACAATAACATTTTATACCTATTATATTTTTACTTTCAAATGTCATTACATAATCACTCCACTGTGTTAAAAATGAACCCTTTAAATTTTAATACAGGTCCCTCCTCTACTTTTTATTTATAAAATTGCCAAAGTATGGTAGTGATGATCACATTTGGACTCTTTGAATCAGCCATGTTGATAAAAAAGGTGCTCAATGTGTACTGAACCATTCTTGGTAATAAGCCTGTATTAACATAAAGTATTTTATATATTATTTCTTTCTCTGAGTAAATATACTATTTTTATAATAAATCTATATTAATAGAAAATATTTTATATCCTAGTCTTTTCTGAGTAAGTATAATATTTTTTATAAACTTATAATTATAAGTGAATGGAAATACAGCTTATCAAGGAGATATTTCTCCTTTCATTGCCTGGTTCAGCAGTTTCATGTTAACCTGTAGGTGTAAGGAATAGTTAAAGCTCTGTTTTTTTATGTATCCGGCAATATGTTTTGGTTCAGATATTGAAAACCTGATAATGCAGTATCGTAAAAGCAACTGGCAAGGCACAGCTAGGAAAAACAAAACAAGATTTGACAAATAAAGTTTAAACAGTTAAATTAAATTGTTCAAAAATCCCTCAAAGACTGTACATACAACATACAATACAACATAGGGGAGAGAGGGTATGAATGGGGCACTAGCATTTATTTTCTTAAATTAAACCATTTTATTATTCACCTCGGGCTGGGCTCAACAGATAGTTATGACTGACATAATAATAGAAAGGAAACGCCTAACACAACTAAATCTGTTGAGCCTTAGATGAATAATATAATGGTTTAATTCAAGAAATAAATGATAGTATCTGATCATGTGTTCTTTTCATCCCCTCTCTAATATAATGGTTTTATTCAAGAAATAAATGATAGTATCTGCTCATGTGTTCTTTTCATCCCCTCTCTCCCCTACACACATATGTACTCAACTGGTTATTGACCAATGGTTGACTTATATGGTCAAGAAGGCAGAAAATAGCCTTTGTCAGGACAAACAAGAAATCCGGGTGCAAAATAAGCGGCATCGCAAATTGCGATAGAAAATTTGTGTTTTGCTATGTAAAAATGAATTTGAATCGCATTTTGCGACTTAATTTTAAAAATCACAACAAATGATTCATGATAGGAAAAAAAAAAATATCTTTCCTTAAAGGTACATAGCTCCTGTAGTATTCATGTTGTTTCCCCCTTTTTCTTTTATATATATATATATATATATATTTCAAACCTGACATCTCGATATATTTATAGGTACATTTTTTAAGAACTTGTAAAATAGTTGTGAACTGCTATTCAAAATAACGAAACTGCTAAATTTTGATTAGTAGTAATGTATGCTACTGAAAAATGTTCCCTTATTTTGCCCCCTACAAGAAGTGCAACCCTGCTTATTCAAGCAAGTTTGGCAACTGATCTTACTTGTATAAGTGAGGTTGCACTTTTTGTTTGTTCTGAAAAAGGCTGTTTTCTATCTTTGAAACCAGTTGACCAGCAGTTGAAAACCTGATAATGCAATATCTGAAAAGCAACTAGCAAGACATAGCTAGGAAAAACAAAACAAGATTTGACAAATGAAGTTTAAGCAGTTAAATTGTTCAAAAATTACTCAGACTGTTGTACTAAAAACTCAATAATATAAAATTTTGTAAATACAACACAGGAGAGAGAGGGCATGAATAAGACACTAGCATTTATTTTCTTAAATTAAGCCATTTTATTATTCACCTCGGGCTGGGATCAACATAGTTATGGCTGACACAATAATAGAAAGGAAACACCTAACACTATCTATTGAGCCCTAGGTAAATAATATAATGGTTTAATTTAAGAAATAAATGCCAGTGTCTGACCATGTGTTCTTTTCATCCCCTCTTTCCTCTACACACATATGTACTTAACTGGTTATTGATTAATATGGTCAAGAAGGCAGAAAATAGTCCTTTTCAGGACAAACCAACCTTGCTTATTCAAGCAAGTTTGGCAACTGATCTTACTTGTATAAGTGAGGTTGCACTTTTTGTTTGTTCTGAAAAAGGCTGTTTTCTATCTTTGAAACCAGTTGACCAGCACTATTGTATATATAGTCTTTAATAATTTGCTTTTAGAATTCACTGTTTAACTTTCTTGATAAATTAATTTCTAGGGTTACAATAGAACACGCTCGAGGATCACCACGTGGTAACGACATGTACAGAGAAAGAAACAGAGGCTATAATAGGCAGCCTATGCACAATCGTAGGCGTCAAGGAGGAGGACGTGATAAGTAAGTTTGGTTTATTTTTTAGATGCAATGGTAAAAACTCAAATTTAATGGCCACTAGCAGGGTGGCATTCTTCTTAAAATTCCTAATTGTTTTTTCTGCTTTTCTAAATTTTCTAAAAGATTATTATTCATAATCCTAAAATTTTTAAAATTTTATTAAAATTCCTAAAGCCACTGAAGAGTTATAGCACATTAAACACCCGAAAAAGTGAATAAGGATATGCAAAATTTTGAAGCACATATTTTGTGGGACGTACAAAAAGGCTCAACTTCTTTGAAAAATTTTCATATTCTTGACAAGGACTGCTGTAGACATCCAAGGTAAAGCCATTGCTACTGAAATGTGCAAAGGTGCAGACTTTTCAGCTACTCAATAGTGTTCTAGAGTAGATTTTTCTATGCACCATTTGAATAATCGTTTTATCAAAAGCTGGGAGGATAGTGTAAAGGGAAAATATTGCATTCAGAACTTCCAGCCTTTCCGATTTTGCCAAATTCATTCTGCTTCTTATACCTTGTTTGGCAATCCAATTTTCAGTAAAATACTATCCAGTTTTTTATATTCTCAAAAAAAAAAAAAAAAAGTTAGCAACTACAAAACACAATTTAAGATCACTTCTGTCATGATTGATTTTTTCAAATACAGAATTGTAGGAGCAAACTCAGCATATTGTTGGGAAAGGCCAATTTTGTATTTTGTATTAATCTCCATGAAAATATTCAAATTTCCGATTTTTTTATATAAATAACATTTATGCTTGGGGCAACTGTGGCAGAAATCGAAGTGTTACACCCGAACAAGCGTTTTTTTCATTTTTCTTACTTTCACACTCGAAATGTCTTCAAAATTATAAAGAATAGATATAGATAGTAAACAAAAAATATGTGTATTAGAAAATTTAGTTACATGTAGTTAAATTTAGTTTATACATGTAGTTAAGATGTAGCATTTTTCTTTCTTTCATTTTTCTTACTTTCACACTCGAAATGTCTTCAAAACTATAAAGAATAGATATAGATAGTAAGCAAAAAATATGTGTATTAGAAAATTTAGTTACATGTAGTTAAATTTAGTTTATACATGTAGTTAAGATGTTGTAGCATTCAGGGGGAAAATATAGTGAAAAATAAAAAATTCAATTTTTCGCAATTTAATGTCAAAGGTCAAATACTATTACCTCAAAATGTTTTTTTCCCAAAAACTTCATGTGTTTGATATCATTTTAAATGTCATTTAAAGAGCTTTAAAATGATACCAAAATTGTTACTGTATGTGAATTAGAACAGGAGTTATGATAATTTAAATGTAGCCATCGGAGGGCAAATTTTACTTTTTTGGCCATTTTTAAATGCAAATAACTAAAAATCTAATTCACTCAGGAGGTTAAAATTTTGTGTGCTTTACTTTCTTAGTAGGTTTAACTAGTTCACCGAATTTCATAAAACTCTTAGCAGGTGAGGAAAATGACTGTGTTGATTTGACATGGAATGACCTAAATATAGTTTTTGTAACTTTTCCCCAAATATATTTTTTGTAATTGAGTATTTTTTAATTTTGAAATTTTATGCATGAAGGAATTTTTTACTCTAAATTAGTTAACTGTCCTCAAATTTACTAAAAATTCCATCCTGAAAAATTTGGCATTATTATCTGGGGGAAATTGCAATTTTCCCTAGACAACTCACAACTATAACACATTAATAAATGTATATAAGGTAAGTTAGGGTACTGTGCCAGTAGGCCAAAAAATGCCACTATGTTAATATTTCATTTTATATTTGATAAATGACAGTACTTCCTATTCGTTAACATGAGATTGTTCATGCAACCAATGATGCATTGTGTGCAAGCTTCTCTAGTGTCATCATGTTGGATCCGAAGAATCTGGGAAGATCTGTTCAAACCAAGTGTAAATTAGCTTTTTATAATATTGCAATCTAAAGTAAGTATTGTGACTATTGGTTTGTTCACATTCCAAGAATATTTCTTAACCCAATCATGACCACTGAGTGAAGTAAGAAGCGTGTCTGTGAGACCTTGCATAGTAAGAATCGTCTGCTGCTCCAAGCCCAGGCACTTTTTGATGCTAAGCCAAATGCAGTGAAAAAATTGTATTAAATAAACTTTGCTTTAAAATACATCTACTGTTATCACAGAAATACATGTTTTTTTTTGCATTTGGAGGAACCTGACTCCCATTGTTTTTCAAACATGAGCCTTGAAAACTTGTTTGTTTTGTTTACTATTATTTGTATCATCAATACAATACAGATTAAAAAAATAATTTTCTTTAAGAGGCTTTGAACTGTTTATATTTAGTCCTGTTTATATTGAGTTCTGAACTGTTTATATTGAATTCAGAAAACTGAAGAGATAGCAGATCTTCGAAATTTGAACTCTAATTATCTGTACCCCAAGTATCAAAAACATCATCCCCCACCCACATTGATTATCTTTTAAATAAACTTCTACACTAAAGCACTTAACAACTATTTCACTTTCTTCACTTATATCACTATGAGATTCATTTATCAATTGTTAAATTTTACTTTTTCTCAACATGATTATTACAATTCTGACTAAATATTTACAAGCTCATACACACTCCTCCTGAAAACCAGCGATAAAAATTTTCAGCCCTAAACATCCCATCCAAGACCCTTGTCGTTAAAATAAACACAGAATAACTGTGAAAGAAACCATCCCTTTGAATATCTCAGTCAACATTCCTTTTAAATCAGAACCACCACAACAGCTTGCACATGTGAAAGCCCCAGGCCGTCCGGCTCGTCCAGAGGACTTAGAGCATCAAAATGGACGACCGGCAGCTTGCACATGTGTTTGTTCACAGCCGGTCTACACTCAGGCCGTGGCGCCAGAATCATGAGGTGACGCTAGAAGGGGAACTCTCACTAACTCGGGAAAACTTGCAAATTGAGAGTTAAAAAATATTTCAAAATAATTACACTTTTACTCATTTATATGCCAAAATTTTAGCACAGTTAATTTCATAAAGATTATCTAAACTCAGATGGGGGGGGGGGGGGGAGGTTTTTTTACTGGAGCTCCCACAAAGCAAGAACTACTCTGTCTACTAAATGATTACAAAATTATATATAATCTAAATCCTTTTACAGTTACAAACCCCGTGTTAATGAATATTAAGTAGCTTTCATTTTTTTCTACTACTGTAAACAATGCAATTAATATGAAATCAAAATTTCTACAACCATATGTATAATAGCAAAAAAATATTGTGTGACAATTCTATTTTTACATATAATTTGAAATATTTTCACATTGCTGATGAGAAAAATCACTTCAATTGATTTCTAATAAATATTAGAGTTTTGAATATTGAATACTTTTAATGCAAGGGATACTTTTTGCCTCTCAATGTTAGATGGATATAATGATTTTAATGTTAACACGTGAGAAAATTTAAGGAGTTTATATTATTCAAAGTTGTATACATTCCGTAAATCAGAAAAATTTGCCTCTTTAAGGTTTTCATTATTTTGGAAATCAAGGTACTGCAATTTAGTGTCTTTTACATTTAACCAATTATTTCTTATAGATTTTAATAAATGAACAGGGTCATACATCAAATACAGAGGTATATCAGGATTACTTGGATTATATACAGCATCATTAAATTTATCGTGTTCCTTAAAAAAAGCAAACATGCTTCTATTAATATTGTTGTTATCAGTAATAACAGACATTACATTAAGGCCAAGTTCTTTTAACTTGCAAATTAACATAGATGCCAAATTATAGAGCTTTTGTCCCGTAAATGTTGAAACTGGGATAATTGCTATTACGTCTTTATAATTCAAAAACATAGATGTAATCAAAAACATTTGGGCAGTTTTTGCTTTTTCATTACTATCAAAACAATCACCGGTAACTTTATCACATTTAAGCGTATACCTAGGATCAACATAAATCTCATCAATTAAGAGAGACAAATTTTTGGTCTTCGTTTAAACATTGTACCCTACGTTTTAAATAACTATTACACGGATTAAAAAAATCTGAATCCACATTTAACTTTTTTGAAATTTTACTTAATGTTCTCACATGAGGCAATATCAACACCTTTGAATTTCTAAATGCCTTATAGCACGAAGAACTAGATAAGCATATTTTAAAGCATAGAATAAACATTTCTTGTGAAAATCAAAGTTGATTTTTTGGTTTTTCTAGCAGTTTTACTTGTTCAATTAAAAAGTCTAATTTGGCGGTGCAAATTTCTAAACATACCTGCTTCTATTTCTCCAACAACTTTACTGCGGCTTCGATATAATTAAGTTGTGATGGAGTAGATTGTGCGTGCACAGTTTCACATGCACTTATTAATAAATTCAGATCACATTTATTTGTAATTAGGCTAAATTGTATTCCACATTTTTGTAGCTGCTTCTCACTACACTGGAGATTTTCAAAAAGACACATCGAACGTTTTTTCTTGGCATATGCTGATACTCGCAATAACACATGGCACAGATGATGCATTAATGCGAACTTTAAAAAGATACAGCTTGTCATCGATTGAAAGGTGGGTCCAATTTTCTCCTTGAATAGTACAAAAATAAACCTTGATATCTTCTAAAGTTGGTAGGCTGTTGTTTTGCTGCTATTGTTGAAAAGTCATTATACTTTTAGAAATTGCCGTATAGTTCGACCGGCAACCGGGAACGGAACACGTGCGAGGCATTGATAATTACGCAGATATAAACTATTTAAAAATTGGCTCTAAAGCACCCATGTTAAATGATAATAAAACACAAGAATAACTTATTATGCACAAAACACGATGCTATAAAACTAATAGAACATTCCGAAAACCTCAAAAACGTTTTGCAATCATCAACCACTCCACGAGGGACTCTGACTGCGCTTGGATTTTTGTTCTCTTCTTTCCGAATGCTCCCCTCTTACCGTGACGTCACAGCAATTTCTCCTTGGTGGCGCTACAGCCTGTGTGTAGACCGGCTGTGGTTTGTTTATAAAATCAACTTAGTCAGCCTTCTCATGAAAAAGAAAAACTGAAGCTAAAATGTGAAAGTCAGTGATTCAAGTAACTAGCTTTGCAAAAACTATTGGATTCTAATGCCATCTAGTAAAAAAAAAAAATATTAATGAAGTGTCCCATTTCAACAATGTGCATTGGTTTAACTTTCCTTTGCGTATATGATACAGTGGTCCAGAACAGGTTAACTACGGCATCTCACCCCAACTTACCTTATAAACCAGTCTGCATATATTACTATAAAAGTTGTTAGAAGGTGGCTAATATTTTGATCCTCACCTTTGTCTTGTCAGTCTGTAGTTGCCATGAGTTAATTTGATATTGCTGTAAAATTTCTATCAGTATTTTCTATATATAAAATAAGTGTTTTAATACTTTTATTTTTTACTTAGATATGGCCCTCCTACTCGAACTGAGTATAGACTTATTGTTGAGAATCTAAGTAGCAGAGTGAGTTGGCAGGTATGAAACTTTTCTCAAGATGTTAATATTTTAAGTTATATTTATTCTTTTTTTTAGAATAGTTAATAAAATTTTAAATGTTTCATGCATGCTTAAAGATATTTTATTAGTTTAATTTTTTTTTTCATTTAATTACCTAAATATTGATTAACATTAAATTTTAAGTGTAATTTTCATCAGCTTTATAAACTTTTCATCAAAATATTTCAAAATTAAGCTTTTTGAGCTTGTTATACTTTATTATTGTATTCAATTTCTTTTCTTTAATAGTGTGCATGATAATTTCAGCATATTGTGATTCCGAACTAGTGTTGATCAGAACAGCTGTCTAAATTATCCATTTCTTTCATTCATAAGTTACCATCCATCCAGCCCGAGATCCCTAAAGGGTTGAGATGTGCGCTTACGGGGTGAAGCAGGCAGGGTGCAGATTGGCCTGCTTTCCGGCCAGCGATGCTAACGATTGGATCGCTTGTTGTGGTGCTACCTCTGGGACCATGGCTTTGCGATGAAAATCAGCTGCAATACACTGAGGTTGGATCGAAAGGCGAGCCCGAGGTTTTTCTCGACCATTTAAATGCATCTTCAATATTCTAGCATTATGGAGCCTAAGGTACAATGGTCCAGCCCCTTTCCCAACACAACCTGGTGCAGCAGGTTCTGGGTTTCTACGTATCCCAAAAGATTGGGCAAGCAATGTGGTGGTCCCTACGGACGCAATAGTCTTCCCTTTCTCTTGACGTCACTGTATTTTCACACAGGTAAAGCATTAATTTTCGGTTTGTTTTTAAAAAAGTAATATGTACTAAAACAAAAGTCACATTAACACTGTAAATTTTAGTCATGAACGGGTAACTTATTATGTAAATCAAATTTCTTATTGATATCTATAAATCAGGTATTGGAAACAAGATTAACTGGAGCAATCTTAACAGTTTGGCTTAAAACCTTAGGGAAATTCTAGATATTTCCTAAAGAATAAAGAATATGCTGCTGATTACTAGAAAAATCTGGTGAAGACAGACGACCAATGATTTGAAAGAAAAGAGTTTAGAAATGCTGAAGTTTCCATAATGTACATCTGGATCCTTGAATTATATCCTGGTTCTTTTTGAAGCAAGAAATTCATATCAGAAGTCCTGCCCAAGATTTATTAAGACTGCAGTATTTTATTTATTTTGGAGTTGAAAATAAGCATGAATTCAAGTTTTTGAGCTAATAAAATCTGTTCAAAATTTAAATTTATATTTTCAGTTGAGATGTTTTTATTGATTAACTTTGAAAATAAATTTCAAATTTATATATGTTAAAATTAATTATAATTGACTGGAACTAAACTTCTCAAAATTCTTACCAATACAAAGATTCTATTTTTAAAAACATGTCCATTATTTTCAAATAATTTTTTATGTAATCAAGTAAATTGCTCAGTTTATGCAACTTTTATTACATTGCTTATAAGTATCTACACTGGATTGTTTATATGTACTTGGAAGACCATATATGAGGAATATTAGATATTGACTGATGTCTTTGAAAGCACTAATGATGAGTGCAAAACCCAAGTGAAAAGTTAAACCTGAAGTAATGCAACTAATGCAGTTCTTCTTCTGTTCAATCAGTTTTCAAGAAACATTTTGTGTAATAAATGTTTACCAAGAATTTCCTTAAAGAAAATCATTTTAAAACTTCCAAACTTGTTAAATAAACACAGACTGCATGACTCGAATTTTAATGCTTACCATTTAGTTATGGATAACATTGTAGAAATATACTGAGGGAAAATTATTTTTTATATATAATTTTTTATTCAAATCTGAACTAGTATTTAAGAACTTTCACAGTACTATAAATTTTGAGTGGGGATCTTTTCAGAAAAATCTTTGATTTGCTTAACATTGTCTGTATCGGAATTTATCAGTAACCACATTAGAAAGAATTAATTTATTTCATTCACTAATTGTGATTTATTTTTCTGGGCATTCATTTGAACTTAAGAAGGGGGTTAAAAAATACTTCACATTTCAGTTTATTTCATTATCACTTAAACAAAATATTTCAATTGCATTTTTTGTTGTGAAGTCACATTCATTCAGTAATATAGAATTCTTTATATAGGATCTAAAAGATTACATGAGACAAGCTGGTGAAGTTACGTATGCTGATGCTCACAAGCAAAGACGTAATGAAGGGTAAGTTTTTTCCCCTACCAAAAGGTATAAGGTAACTTTATGGACGGTTGAGACACTGCCATTCAATTTATACTAGAGCCCAATAGGGGTGGTAAACATACGGACTGTACTCAAAAGTTTAAATAGGCCATTTTTTGAGGTTGTCTGGTGATTATTTGAAAAATTTTATTTGGGATTAGCACAGTTCTTTCTTGCACAGGAGCCCTCAGAAAGTTTTTTGTACTTATGTTTTCTTTTCATTATTGAAGGATGAGAAAATAATACTGCTGTTTTATCCCTATTAAATATTTTAATATGGTAAAATTTTATTTAGGCGCTCAAGGGACTGAAATGAAAATGTGCAACAAAACTGAAGTTCAAGATAATAAAAAATCTCTTAACAATACTCATAAATACTGATTTTAAACAATTGAACACATTAACTGCTCAATGTGTTTAGTGATTGCTAACCTGTGGCTAACAACATGTTTTCGGATGTCAATGACTTTCTAGTTATCTTTTAAAAGCAGTTTTGTTTTTAGTGTTTTATGGAAGTTTTAAAACTGGTTGGTCAGGAACAGTTGCCGAGTGGAACAAACTCCTCCTTCCTCAGACATTAGAATAAAATCTGAAATCGTACGCTCCCTAACAAAACAAATTATCTTTATTGGGGGGGGGGGGGATATTTCCTCTTATCTTAAAGTGTGTATAAACGATCAGTGAATGTTTGTCAAAGATGTCAATTCTCAGAATTGCATTTGGAGTGTGTTTTATCCACACGGTCAAACATAGTTAACACTTTATGATAATTTGATTCTTGTAGATGGTGCCATCGCACTTGTTTCTTAATTTCGCCAAAAGAGACCAAACCAAAAGAGAAAAATTACACATTAAAAACAAATCTGCAAAATAGAAAATAATTATATTCAATTCACAAAACTGTAATCGGCCTGCGATTGGTCAATACAAATGTCAATCATGCTGACTCCTCAATGTTTGACAAAAAAGTAGGACGCTGCTCTACAAGAAAAATGTTTGACCTTACACTTTGACAAACGCGTCAAATAGCTGTTCAGATGATCAAAAATCAGTGATCAAGCCTCATTGACAAACTTTCACTGATCTTTTGTAGACACCTTTATGGATTTTACCTCTTCTTATCTTAAGGAAAAATTTTAAGGATTTTGGTTTTTAATTTATAAATGTGTGAGAGAACTTTTTATAAAATACACATATTTGTAATTTTAATTTGGCACATAATATAAAACAATATATTTAACTTTAAGTGAGTACTGGAAATTGTTGTTCCTTTAAAAGTCAAGCTGCCTTTTATTCACTTTCGGTGATCACACTGAAGCAAAATAAAAGATCAGGTCAACCATGTTGAAAATATGGGTCCATTTTTTTTTTTTAAATGGACCTATATGTTCAACAAATTGAAATTTAAGCAAATTGTGACAAATTATTTCAGCAAATTATGAAAATGAGGGAGGCAGTGGCCAATTTTAGATTGAAAATAGGTCATGATTGTCTGACTGAACACTTAAATAAGAGAGGAATTCTCCCAGTGAATGTGTGCCCCCATTTGTAATTCAGATGTTATGACCTCAAGTCACGTTTTAGTATGCCTGGTTTAGATGAAGTTTCCCAGAAGCAAGGTGTGTATTAGGAAGCTAGAACTTATATGAACTGTCCCTGAGGTCGTGACCCCTTCTTCGACCTCTTCTCATTGGGCTTTGTGTTTGTTTGATTTGTGATATTCTTGTTTTGTGTTTAGTTAGTTTTCTGTGTTTTGTATTCATACCTTTGTGTCATTAGGATATGCCAGTTATGTAATGGATTGATTTCCAATAACGCCATATGTAACAATTATAAAATGGATCCATATTTCTAAAATATTGTGTTCATATTTTATAATTGAAAATTTTCTGTTTTTTTTTTTTACATTTTTTAATTTTCATTTAAATTAGTTATTAAAACAGATTAAATTTTATTTAAAATTATAAAGCTGTAATTATAAATGCAAATACCAAATGCTAATTTATGCTTAACCAGGGCTGTGGAATCTAAATCGGCAACAGTTTGGGAAAGTCAAAGTTGGTAAAAATATACTGATTCAGGCTATAAATGGCTGATTGTTAAAACTGGACTTTAAGTCAACTGCTTTTAGGAATATCGTTGAGAAAATGAAAGACGCTTTAAAGGATAAAGTAGAAATTTTGAAAAAGTTGAGTACCATCTTGAAAAAAGTGGAATTGGCAAGGAAGGTCAATATCCCAGTATCCATATATTCCAAACAATCATGTACTAGAGAACAAAAATTCAATAAAGATCTTCAGCTTGTATTACGTTCATTTTTAAAAAGTTATGTCTGTAGACAGGAAATTTTTTATAAGTAAGACATTTTGCTGCAGTTTTTTACTCAGTGCTATGCATCTAATATCCTTATAAGTGGGCCTGTGCTGATGGAGACAACAAAAGAGATTGCATTAAAACTGAATGTGAAGGATGCTAGCTTTCCAGCAGGATGGCCCTATAAATTAAAATTATGACACAGAATTTCCTATAAAGTTATCGAAAGATGTTCCATCAGAATCTGATTGATTTGATTAGTCAAGAAATATTGATGCTTATCAATTAAGACATTTCCAATATTGATCAAATCAACTTATTCTATCACCTCATGCCTACAAGAGCTCTAACCTTTAAAAAGGATCAGTATAATAGAGGAAAAATAGACTCTTCTACTATAGTCAAATTCAGATGCCACAGAAAAATGCCGTTTCGAACCGATTGAATGAAATTTGGTACAAAAATTACAATCTGTGAGTACTGGAAGCCTATTGTTTTTATACGCAATGGAAAGGTTCAGAACCTCCCTAAATTTTCGAGTGAAATTTTGAAAAAATCATCAAAAAATCTAAACCTCTAATAACGTTACGCATATAGACATTTCTTATGTAATTTTTCATTTGAAAACGATTAACATAAATTTTAGAACGCTAGCATGAACCGTTCTCGAGATATTGCACATTTTTCAAATAAATTTATAAAAAAAATTCCATAAATTAAAAAAAAATATTAACTGCTGAGAAACATGTTCACTTTTCATATGTAATATCATGCGATAAATTTGGTGAAATCATTCTCATAGATTTAACTCGTTCCATTCACGAGGAAAGATACTTTGAGTAATGCCTTTGTATTTGAACGGCAATTTGCTATAACTTATTTCGCCATCCACAATGCTTGGCAAAATTTTGGTGGAATGTCGCCAACTTGGCGACTTCGTTAAATGTTATTAATAACGAAAATCTCGTCAAATGGATAAAAATGATGCCAAATCAATAAAAATGATGACTAGTTAACGAAATGTCAATATCTTGGAAAGAATATAAATATCTACTATATAAATAATCTATTTTTTTTTTTACTGTAAAAGTAGTAAATTCATTGCATTATATAAGGAAAGTCACGTGCTGCCCACATCAGATTTTTTACGTATTATCTGTTTATCTAAATTCTAAGCCAACGCAATTACAATATTTTTTATTTTAAATGATGAAATATTTATTGATTTTACATATAGAGGCAGACAATTTATGTTACAATGGCTTTATTTGAATAAAGTTCATTTAATGTAACTAGCATGGAGTTAGAAAAAAGGAGATAAAACTCCTGTGCAAGAAATGCTTAAAAATGCCATAATGCTTTGAGAATTATATGTAGGTGTCGCTAGTGCTAGTAAAGTGGCTGCTATTGCTAATTGACCCAACAGAAAGGCGTAGTATTTAGTATATGTATTTTTGATTAGTTTTAAATTAAGAGTTAACTAATTATGAGTATAATTAACCAGTATTTTTTCATAGTAGTAGGATAGAGTACAGAATCTATGGAGATAAAAATAAATTGAAAGGTAAAATAATTTTGAATGAGTAGGAATATTCGTTATTGTTACAGTTTAAAAAATATTTTAGGTCTTTCGCCATAGAAATTCATGCAATGCAGCTTGTGCCAGCACCACCTAATTATTCTCTTGCACGATATTGGCGTTTTCTTAATGTGAAGTTTTAACTCCTTACTTTTACCTCCATGGTTACTGGCATTGTATTTTTTAATTGTCTGTTTTGAAGTTTTAAGTTTTCAAATATAATAAAAAAAAATATCAGTGCTTAATGTATCACAATTTAGAGACGCTTAAATAAAATTACATTTCCAGTTGGAAAGTGCTTTATAATCAATGCTTTATGCATGATTGTACTTTCTTGTTTTATTAAGTGTAAGGGCTGCCATTTGTCTAGCATGTTCGACTTTGTTTTCAGTTATGCGTCAATTTGAGATGGTCCCTTGAAAGACATAAATGGTGCTCCACTGTACAATTATTTAAATATAATTTTATTTTGTAATATTATATTTTTTAATAGGGTTGCTCTGGATTTTTAATTACTTTTACCACTATTTTCCAAATGAAGTTTTCTGTCACCAAATTTTATTTTGATGTTCCATTTGAAAAATTGTTTTGATTTATAAATTCTCAAATTACAAAGCTCATTCTTTTGGAAAAGACAAATAGTATAGTACAATTATACACATTACAATTAGTATACCACGATTTTTATTTTCAACATTATCAGAATTAATAATCCCCAACATTTTCACCAAGTGTATTTTTCAATCGCCAAATTGAATTTTCTTTCACGAAATGCGACAATGGCAATCAGCAGCACAATGCCTTACTTGCCTGAAAAATTGTAATTAAATATAGATGATTATTTCAAAATTCATTGTACTATACAAGACATCAGCCTCTCCATACATAAATGAAAATGTTGAATAAATCGCATTCAATTTGTCAATTTATACATTGATAATGTAGAAAATTTGTCAGAATTTTTATATTTTATAGCAATGACATGATAAGTGCAGCATTTCCCAGGTATATGAGGGGTTTGTTGACAAATAAATTGTAAAAACTGAAGATCCTGTGAAAACTACAAATTAATACAATTGCTATTTATGTCTGTATTAGAGTCCGACAGTAGAAAACAAGGGCAATGTTGAGTTGGAGTCAAAGATTTGGGAGTATCAACCTTACAGCCCTGATGCCTACAAATAGTTCTATTTCTAAGTGCTGAAATCATTGTTTGTACAGTACAGGATCTATTATCTGGAATGCTTGGGACTTCAGGCATTCTGGATAAGGGGTCTTTCCGTAATTCGGAACACTTTTTCTAAAACGCACTGGAATGGTCTCAAATGTCGTTATAGAAAATTATAATGCATTTTAGAAACATAAATGTATTAAAAAAAGCTTTTTTACAATCTATATGGGTTAACTAAAATGCAAATTACATGTAATTATAGTATCAAATTTAGTGATTAAGAAAAATTTTGAAAGAAAAAAAATGTCTGAAAAAAGTTGATTTATTCAGGGTAGTTATTAGAAGTCTTTTTTTTTTTTTTTTTAAACATTTTAACTAAAGTGAGCCCTCACCATATTCATCTAATATTTTGGCAGAAGCACCTTTGTTCATATGTTTCAAAATATTTTAAAGTACTTTTAATAAAATTAAGATGAGAAGGATGTTCATTTTTAATTGAAATGAGATATTCAAATATGGGTGCAAATATATCAAATTCTAATTTATGCTCTTCAAATGTATTTCTAATAAGCCTTATAATTCTAAATGCCTGAATAAATAAAAATTTTTTAATTTCGTTATCCTAAACATATATATCTCATTTTCACCAACAATATGTTTAAAAGATAATATCCCAGCATAAAAAGCACAAAAAATATAAAATTATTAGTGGATGGAAGCATATTGAAAAAATGGAAAATATTTAAAAATAAAACGAAATATACCGGTGATCTTGTTTAAATAAAAATATTTCGCAATATTGCTAAACTGTCTTCTATAAATTACTAATTAATAAATGTAACGCGTTAAAACCCCATAAACATACTGCAATGGAACTTTTTGCTAGAGTCAATTTTCGGTCCAAAATAGCCATTTTCATCCAAATAATAGGATTTAATTGAAAATGATTTTGATCTTGGAATTCTATCAACGTTTTTTAAAATATTGAAGATGTGTATATTTCCGTAGAGATAAAAAAAAAACTGGATTTTCCCGAGAAAATGACAAGTTTATTGCTTAGGTTAAGTATTTAAAGAGATCAATCAGAAGGCCCTGAATGACATTTTATAGCTGCTATACTTTTCTCTGCATTTCGGCAAAAGTTAACTCTCATTAATTTCGGGATTTCCTTACTTAAACTTATTGTACTTTTTCTATCATCTCGTAAATGCGCTGATGACTCTCTTTTCATCTTTTCCAATAAATGTTTATTAAATTGTGCAAAATAGTGTGAATTCTGCATGGCACATCGCGTTTGAAGAGCGTAGGATTTCTTTAGCGATATCGGGATATTTCTAGCAAAAAAGTTGGAATACTTTTACCGAAAATCAAGGTCCCGGAACAAAGCGCAGAAAAGAAAATGTAACAAATTCGGAAAAATCAAAACCTTTGTGCCTAGTGTGCTCTGCCCTATACATCCAGAAATAAATGAAATGCCATTAAAAAAGCACCTTGCCGCGACTTGTCCGTGCCTAACACCTGTATAGTATAAGGCTCCTATATACTACAGGAGATTTATCCGAAACTAGGGAAGAATGGAATGACACGTCTCGCCGTCAATGTGACTGTCTCGCCCGTGCCGGAACGTCACCTCCGAGAGCTACTATCGGGGGTGACAGCGGGATGCACAGACTAATATTATATAATATAGTATTCTGTGGCCGGATGCAGCAACTTAGGAAATTTTTGGGAAAAACGGTGCTACTTCGGATGTTTTCCGGAAAAGAGGAGTTGTGGAACTTCTCGGAAAACACATGATCCACGGAATATTTTCATTCGCTATTGCGAGAATTTCTCGCGTTTATTTTCGAAATTGAAGAAGAATCAGCGGCGGCGAGTGCGTGCGGCATTTTTTTCTGCCCGGGAATTTTGAATTTCGTGCGCAGTTTGCGCGTTCTATTTCAAACCCTCTAAAATAGTAGGTTTCAAAGCATTTTTTTATTGATATTGCTAATTAAAGCAAAAAAGCATTTGGCAGGATTTTAAACAAAAAATCGCTATTTGGTGCAATATTTGGCTAATAATCGCTTGTTGGCGCAGAATTTGGCATTATTTTGCCGTATTCCGGCTTTGGGAGAGTCCGGATATTGGAACGCCGGATAAGAGGTCGCGTACTGTATAATGTTAGTTTAAAAATAGCACACCATTTCGTTAATAATATAGCTGAAAAAACATTTCCCCCCTATAAAATAGGAGAAATTTATAAAAAAAACATCTGGTGCAAACAGATTGCAAAACTAAAAATTTATTTTAATTTTTTTTTTAACCAAGTTTAGATTAATAATAGGAGGGAATCTTCTAAATAGGAAAGGACAGAATTCTCCAAACAGCTTCTGAACAGTTTAATCGAGTGATATTGGGTCAAACTTATTTCAATTTATTATTATAGTTTTGTAATTCTATGAGTGTAAAATAACCTTTTTGTTTATTGTAGCAATGTTATTTAATGAAAAGGGATTTTGAAGACAAAGCATGTATTCACCTCCTGCAGATTTTGTATATTCTTTCCCTTTTATCCATTGTTGTTCATTTTATTGTTCTCTTAATTGTTATATCTTATAGATTATTGACCTGCACCCCCTCCCTCCTAAAAAAAAAAAAATAAGTTGTGTGAGCCTTGTTAATGTATACATTCTTTTGCTTATTATAGTATGAAATTTTTATTTCAGTGTTGTAGAGTTTGCTAGTTTTTCTGATATGAAAAATGCCATTGATAAATTAGATGATACGGATTTAAGTGGACGTCGAATCAAGCTGGTTGAGGATAAATCCAGAAGGCGCCGGTATGTTTTACATTCATAATAGCTTTAATTATCATGCATGGGATATATGTGATATAGATCCTTTCTGTTGTAAGTTATGATTATATCTTAAATTATGTAGTTAACTGGCTTGTCACTTTCAAATTTGGCTAATAAATTTTATATATTTTGTTTACATTGTTAAGAAAGTAGCAAAGACGTATAAGCTAACCAGGATGCAATTTAAGCAGAATCACATCATTTGTGAATCAAATTTGCCTGAAGTACAACCGAAATATTTCACAGCTTCACAGAAATTGCGATACATTGTTTCCTACTCGAAAATTCACTCCAGATGAATGACATCATAACTGAATAACCACATGCTGTGGTGCTAGGCTGTAAATCCTCTAATGAAAAGTACATTTTTACATGGTTTTGTTTAGGCTAGTTTCTCTGCTTGTTTCTTGTATGGGTAAAATTTTGAAATCAATGTTTGACCCACTTTGTCAAAACTGGTTTTTTTGAAATTCTACACACATACATATTTTTGATGACAGTACAATATTTCATCAAATTTGAGCTCAGCCACTATCGGATTTTGATTCACCCACCACACACACACATTCTTGTCCGGAATAACCTGCAAAAATCCTATTAAAAAGAGGCCAACATTGAGCTTTACTTCTATATATATATATGTAGAATAGTAAATACATCATCAAATAGAAAAAAGGGGGGGCATAAAGGAATGGGGGAAAAGAAAGGAGAGTGTTTACAGGAACGACAGAAAAAAGGCCGGGGGGGATAGTGACCCCCCGTTCCCGGTTAACCGGTTAAAGCGCTTTTACTCTAGAAATATTCCCGGTGCCTCTGTCTTCCCGAAGCACCCCTCCGTCCGATGAAATATAAAAAAGAGAATCAGAGTCCAGAGAATAATAAAAAAAGCGTAATTAATGAAGACAGATGCAATGAAGCTACGAGCGATCCATATTTCCCTATGATGAATGATTCAATAGATCATTTACATTTTATGCGTAACATGAAGCAATATAGATTCAAGAAATGCACGTCTCGGCGCTGCAAATTATGTCCCATTGGAAATAAGGTACAAATCCAGAGTACAAACCCTGGATACAAAACCTTTTGTAAAGTGTACCAATGCATATATTGTATTACTTGTTTGACCTGTAACATGAGTTATATCGGACAAACCGGCAATCCCCTTAACATCCGTATAAACTTGCACCGAAGTCAGATCAAACGAGTATGTGAAAATTCTTCTGGTATTAACAACTTTGAGTTGCAACATTTTTCAAAACATGATTTTGAAAAGATATCTATTTCCATCCTAGACATTGTTCCTGATATTAAAGAACGCTTATGGTGGGAAAACATACATATAAAGCAATTTGGCACGCTTTTCCCATTTGGATTGAATACCATTAACTTTGATAATATACATAATATGGAGTTCTATACTAAACTGAATAATGCTCCAATTGATTATACTAATAATAGAAAAACTACACGTTGGCAACGAGGAAGAGGTAAAAATAATAACCATACAGCAAGAAATTATAAGAAAACTTTGCTTAATTTGAACACCTTTATCGAAGAAATTAAAAAGTACAATCAAGTTAGAACGGCATGGATCAAAAACAGAATTTACGGTATAAGGAAAGTTCATATACAACGTCTATGGAAGGAATGGAAAGATCGTCCTATAATCTCTAATCAAAATTGTTATACAGCATGTACCAATATTGCAGTATTTTATAATTTTCTAAAATTACGAGCACATAGATTGAAAGTCAATTTGAACGAAAGCCCTACTGTATCAAATAAAAGGGAATTTATGATTACTACCTTTTACAATAAAACCTATAATGTTATACCATTTAAATCTGTTTTAAAACAATGTGATGAATTATTGCCTATACGCAATATCAACATTAATATTACTTACAGATATCTTAAAACTAACGGCAGAAAATATTTCAACTATAGTAATATTGGCAAAAATTTAAACCATTTCTCCGACTTGAAGTGTAACTGTGTTGAAGAGTTAAACACTTATAAAGAAATTGATGCCACGCACGGACACGTAATAACAGGAAAATTGGAAATGTATAATAATAATGACATCAAACTGCTGTTAAAACAGGGTACTAAATTCTGTGGTCAAAAGCATTTTGGAAGTGCCTTTGCTTTTGCTAAAGACGTGGATGATTTCATATACAAAATGGCGGTGAAATACAGCCACCCCATTCAAACTTTCCACAAATGGAGATGCGAAGTTATAAAGGGATTCAAAAGGCATTATCATCCAGATACCTATAACATCTTTCAAAACAACAAAGTACCAGAGATGGAGTCCTTGAGAGATAGATTTGCAATCACTTACATGGATAAAGTGCCATCGAATTACGTATTTGTCTGCAAAAAATACTATGTAGACACTTTGCGCAAATGTTACGAAAATGAAAGTATGTATGAAGAGATCAATACCACCGATAAAGCCATGGAAAACCGTATCACAGCACTTTATAAACGTATAGGACATGATTTGAAATCTGTAAAATTTCCTTATCTTGTACTAATTCCAAAAATGCATAAAAATCCGATCAAATTTAGACCTGTGACAGTTGGGTGCGGATCTTACCTTACTATTGCTAATATTAAGTTACTTTTTATTCTGACTCCATTACTAAAAGAAATCACAAAGGAAGGGACCTGTATGGTGTCAAATTCAACCCATTGACAAATTAAGCAGAATAAAGGATAAAATGTTTTTCAGATGCTTTGATTTTAAAGACCTTTTTAATCATGTAAATTTAAAAGATTTATCCGACATTTTGTTGGAGCTTCATGAGCATCACAATCTCCACTCTGCCATCTCCCTCTACCAATATAAAATGCTGATAAATATTGTTTTGTTTGAAAACATACTGCACAACGGAATAGGCTTTTATCGTCAAGTGCAGGGCATCCCAATGGGGGGTGGTTGCTCTTCGGCACTTGCAGATATTTACTTGAACAAGTATGAACAAGGTACATATTTAGTCAATGAAATGCCATACTACCGCTTTGTTGACGATGTGATTATTGGATATAAAAATCAACATGATCATTTTGAGTTTGGGTTTTACCCTAAGTGCCTGGAACTTTTGGAAACTAAATATACAAATCCAGGAACTGTTGATTTTCTGGATGTCAGTATTTACTACAATGAGAAAGACAAGATATGTTTTAAAGTTTATGACAAGAAGGATAATTTTGATTTCGACATTAATTACATTATAGACTGGAAATCTAATTTGAGCAGTGGTATTTTGAGAAATATTATCATAAATCATCTAAATCGATATAGACGTCTCAACACTGAAAAAGAAGAACAGCAACACAGTGTCAATAAATTACTCAGGGAAGCAGCAAAAAGCAATTACCCACTTCGGTATCTAAGGCACTATGTAGACTTGATATTTGAAAGAGAGACTAACAGTTTTACTTGATGATAGCAGGTCGGTGAGATATGGTTGTGTGGCATTGCTTATGGTCTTCAAGAATTCGGTTGAGTAATAAGGTTAGGTTTATTCCCATCTTAAGCCCCTTTTTTGCTTCATGGTCTATATACTTCGGGATGTTTCATTGATTTCATCGGACGGAGGGGTGCTTCAGGAAGACAGAGGCACCGGGAGTGTTTCTAGAGTAAAAGCGCTTTAACCGGGAATGGGGGGTCACTATCCCCCCCCTCCCCCCGGCCTTTTTTCTGTCGTTCCTGTAAACACTCTCCTTTCTTTTCCCCATTCCTTTATGCCTCCCCCCCCTTTTTTCTATTTGATGATGTATTTACTATTATATACCTGCTAAACATGACAGAGCGGCATGGCGCCTTAATGTTATGAAGTGTTATGATTATGTTTTATGTATATCTTATTTTTAGATATTTTTCTTATATGTTTATATATATATATATATATATATATATATATATATATATATATATATATATAATCCAGATGAAAAAAAGAAAAAAAGGGAGCAATTGTGGACATGCCAACTGCTCCGTATTGTCCGGAGTTCATTCGGAAAACTTAAAAAAAAATTCTTGCTCCACATTGCCTCCAATTGCTCTGGAAAATAAATTTTTTCTTTGTTTCTGGTCTAACTGCTCCTCCCGTCCTCAGCAGAACATGCACAGTCGGTTGAATTACGTCATCATGATGTGGATCACATGCATGGGTTGATGTAGCTCATTTGTTTTCCTGTTTGAAATTGAGTGGGTGTTTTTTTTTTGTGTGTGTGTGTGTGTGTCTAAACAGCATATGTAATCTATTCTTTTCGCAGCTGCTTACTCTCTTTCTAATTGCGTTGGCTGGGGTGCAAAACTTTTTCATGAGTGTTAATTAATGAAGTTAAATTTAATCTAAGTGAGAATTATGTCTAAACGAAAACATCAACAACACTTCAAAGAAGGGTGCAGTACGTTGTGGCCAGTGCTTAAAAAATCTAAAGTTTCAAGCAACCATGCTTATTGTTCCATGTGTGATTCGAATATCAATATTGCACATGCTTATCTCGTTTCATCAAACCTACTGTTCAAAATGCTACCAATATTTTTGATATTAATGTGTCTAAACGAAAATTATAAAAATCAAGGGATAATTTAGTTATAGGGTATAAAACAAAGCAATATTTAGCGAACTCTGATCTCTGAGATTTTGAGACGAAAACTTTTTTTTAAATGCTTTCGTATATATTATGAAGAAGCATGCTAAAGATATCTACTCAGACAGAAATATATAAAGATAAAATATCTATTCTAGTTGAGATGTAAAAACATCCATCAACTCTATTATTACATATCACAATTATATAAGTCAATGTTTAAAGGCTGAACCATTTCACCACCTTATTAAATTCATGACCCCAATGTAATATAACATTTTACATCAATACTAAATAACTTAAAACCATTTCTAACATTTCTACTCTGTATTGAGCAGAATTCACTCACCAAACAAAACATCTAGTGTTGTGTTGTGAGTTTTGTTTGGTGAGTATATTTCTGTCTGAGAAGATATCTTTAGTGTTAAAGACCCAGACCGTCCGACTCGTCCAGAGGACTTAGAGTAATTAGTTGGACGGCCGGAGATATCTTTAGTGTGTGGTTTTTCACTTTTAGATTGATACATGTGTGTTCTTTTTATAGTAATGTACCGGCAGTTAATTAAATTTATGCATTTCTTTCAGATCTCGCTCAAGATCAAGATCCAAGAGCCGCTCTCGTTCTGATAGCAGGAGTAAAAGCCGAAGTCCAAGCAGGAGCAAGTCTCGCTCTATCTCTAAATCTAGATCACGTTCGAAGTCTCATTCAAAGTCAAGATCTCGTTCCAACTCTCCTTCTAAATCAAGAGCCACTCTATCTAATGTCAAGAAAGAGTCTCGCAGCCGAAGCAGGAGTCGCAGCGTGAGCCAGGATCGTAAGAGTCGTAGTAGGTCCAAGTCTCACAAGAGTCGATCCAGGTCTCGATCCAAATCTTTTGAAAAGCGATCCCCTTCTCCAGCTCAGAAGGATGATGATATTAGCAATTCAGCTGATGATAAAAATTGAAAACATCTTTGTAAATGTGGATTCTGTCTTATGAGGAATAGGCATTCTTGTATTAGCAGAATTTATATTTACTGTATCCTATCTTAACCTCATAATTGTGTAATGTAGAAGTCTTTCTTAACTTTTGCAGTGATGCGATTGTACTTTTCTGTTTAATTTGTTTTCAGTTCATTTTTATAAAATATATCTTTTTCATTGTATGGTTTTCAGGCATAAAATTTTTTATAGCTATATGATGAGTCTATGAAATAGAACAGAAAAACTTGTAATAGTGTACAAAGCTGACTATGTTTTCAATACCACATTATGAAATTCCTTCTCATCGTAAATTTGTCCGACTACTTCATATTCCAAATTGAATTGATATAAACTGCTTCATCGTAATATAATAGTTTGTCCAAATATTAAGGCAAAATGCATTTCCCAGTCGCACCACTGCTTGGTTTTATTTATCATATGAAGGCATCATGATATGAAAGATATGAGCCAGTTTTATTTTCTTCTGATTTTTATTTTATTTTTATTTTCTTTTTTTGCCTAATGCAAGTTTATCTACTGTTGCTGTATATCTTCCTATTTGTAATTTTACTAGATGTAATTTGTTTAGTGGTGTTTTACTATTTTGTAGTCTACAATTTTCAGTATCTTGAAATCAAATACTTTTGAAATCTATGTAGATTTTTATTTTCATGTAAATTTTCTATTTTTCTAAACTTTTATTTGGTTTGGCTTGAATTTGAATGTACAGAACTATTTTCATATGTTATATGAAAAAGGCATTGTTCTTCAAATCATTCTTCACTTGGGTTATTGTATTAGTAGTTTTTCATTTTTAAAAACAGGACTGGGGAGACTGTATCAATTTGGGGGTAGAGTCGGTAAAAATATAAACTAACTTGACTCAAAAATAAAATGATTTAAAAATAATTTTATTTTGGAATAATTAGTACTTTAAATGGTTTTAGGCAATAAAATAAAAAAACATAAAATATTTACCAATTAAGAATCTTTGATACATTAATATTATAATAAAATAGGGATTAACAGAAACATCATAAAACAAAAGATATACTTGTCTAAAATTAATAATTTATAATTAAATATGAATTAAAAGGATGTTTCTAGAATTATTGTACTATATGGGACTCCAATCAAGCCCACAACAATGAAAAATTTTGTCTAAATTGTATGAAATTTGCTAATTTTAGTCATTTGCTATTTATGTTGGTATCATAGCCTAACAGTAGAAAACAAGAGGAGTTGGAGGAGTGGAAGGTTTGAAGTACAGACTCCACAGCCTTGTTAAAAAATACCTTGCCATATAATCATTTTGATTGCAACATCATTTGCTTGTCCATTTGATGCAGTCATTTTTGTAAATACATTTTGTCAATAAAATTCATGTATGTTAAGTGGTGTCTTATTTAGTAGTCTTATTGCTGTCAAAATGGAAATATATTCTTCATTTAAATCTTATAGTTAACAAGGATATTTTAATCTATCATATATTGGCTAAAAATTAGAAACAGAAAACACAAGAAACAATCATTTAAAAATAAAATGTGTCAAGGCAGTTTATTTTTGATAATGGATTGTTTCCTGGTATTCCTCGTCACTGAAGAAATAATGCTTAAATTGTCGAGTATTGCTGCCCTTTTGAATCTTTTATTGCTTTAAATTAAATACAGTGATTCAACATAAAAAATATTCTGAATTTTGGGGTGTAATGCAATTCACTTTCTGATGATTTTCATATTATTTGGCACATTAGTTAAATGATTTTGGTACAAATCGAAATGGTGTTGCTCCTATTAACTAGTTAATAAAAAATCCAATATGCTATTTTTATCAGTGATAAAAGTGCAACTACTGCACTGTGTTGGGGTAAATTGAAGGATAGTAATAGTCATTCAAAACTATTGGAAGAACAAGCACTTATTCAATTTGTTAAAAGATTCCGTTTCAATCATTCTCATTGGTTAATCTTGAAATGAAAAACTTGATTTTGCTGATCTCTGAATAACCATATTGCATTGTATATTTTAATAATGGTACAAATTAGCACTTGAAAGTGCTAGCAGGTTTGAGATTGCATTTTTGTTTTTTAAATAAATTCATCAAAAACTATTATATAATATTAAAAATGCAAGTATCATGCAATAAGTTCGTAGGGTGGGTACGGGTGCTTGAAAATCAAGAATGTTTATAAGTCCTTGGGGGGGGGGGGCAGTGATGAAAATGTTCTGCTACAGTATTTATAGTTTTTTTTCCTGATCTCGATGGCTTTAACCTTTTGCTATGCACTCCGTTCTCACTAGGTATAGACAAGTTATGTGGTTTGAGTATTTTTAAATCGTGTTTTTTTTTTTTTTAAATTATAATATTCCTTCTGTCAAATTTGTAGTGAAAATATCTGAGTTTATCAAAAGTAACTGTCATCAGATTGCTTTTAATAATTCATTGATAAGAAAGTTACCTAAACTAGATGTTTCACAAGTGTTTATAAAGCTAGTTTTTAACAAATTTTGGTATTGATATATTTTAACTCATGAATTTTGAATAAACTATAGTTAATACTTTTCTTCCTAGAAACTCATACAATTTTATAATGTGAGGTTGATTATATCCTTGAAAAAATTGCATCTTTGCAGTCCTTGAAATTTTAAGGGGAGGTGTACTCACTCTGGGTTCACTTTCCACATGTAATTATGAAAACAAATCTGTTATCACCAATCTTGTGGATCTACTTCATTCCATCCACTATGAAGAAACTTTTTATAATAGTTTTTTAATTTTGAAATCAAAGAATTTGTCAACACTCATTTATTTAACTGCATATTTATTAGATATATATTGATTGCATTTTGATGAGGATTTTGTATTCAAGTGTGAATGAGTCATTCTGTTTGGTTGCCAAATTTTAATTTACATGGTTTTTGCTTTTGATCTTGTATACCATTATTTCACTGTGAAAGAAGTAAATCCATTGCATTATATAGAGAAAGTCATATTCTGCCTACATCAGATTTTTTTTTTATGTGTGTGTGTTGCTGTCATGCTTTTAAAAAAATTGAAATATTAATATGCCATGAAAGAAGTGTCGGGTTGATTTCTTTAATGGGTACTTAAAAAAAAATTTTTTGCATAGTTTTTGTATTTTTTTTATTAAAAATTATATGATTTTGACTCGCTCACTAGTTCTTGAAATCTATGATAGGAATTAAATTATTAAATTTATCTACAAAAAGTTTGGAGCATAAATGAGTTGACATAGAGTATTAAACATTTGATTAAATCATCAGATGTCGTAATTAATTACCTTGAATGGACTTTTTGGTAAAGACTTGGGGCACCGCACAGCATTTGACTTTTCATATATATATAACTTTAATTTTTAATAATTTAATAAATCAAGGAAAGCTCCCCGTTTCAGAGTCAAGGAAAATGGCTTAAATATAGATTATTTCAGGGAAATTATTGAAAAGTTGTACTGTGTTGTCAAGAACACGGAAGGCTAGAAAAAACAAACCCTAAATTACCAAAGTGTGAATTGTGTCATTTCTAGTATTCAACAGTTCTACAAGTTGGCTTCTTGTCATCCAATGGTTTGAAAGATATTAACTTGAGCTAACCATATTTATGGAAAATATTTACTCCACTTTACAGCAAATTAAACATTTCTAAAGCTACTTCAACTTAATATTATTGCGAGTTTTTATTTGCAGTGAGGATTTTTTTTTTCTTTTTCCCAGATTGTTTGACCTACACAAAGGTATGAGGTAGGTAACTATTTGAACAGTCAGAACAATGCTACCTGATTTAAATCAGAACCCAATGTCAGTGGCACCCACAGGGACCACACCATTCTTCTCCTAACCCTTGGATGTATTTTTGGACCTAGATTTAATGTGTCTATCCTCCACAGAGATTGTTTTGGGCTCAGTCAGGGATTGAACTACAGTCTACCATGTAGGATCCTAACGCCTTAAACACTGGGTTAGTGTGCTGCAATCTGAGGATTGGTGTTTGATTTACAATGCTGTTAAGGAGATTTAGTTGAGTAATGGTTCTGCAAGATTTTATGAAATATTTTAATGGTTTTGCTAAATAAAGGTTAGGAAATCATTGATTTAAAGTATTATATAATCCTTGTATCCCCAATTATTTTTTTCTGTGCTAATTGGATTTAACAAGCAAATTATTAGACAATGGTATACTTGCTATGATTGGGGTGCTGTGTTTCAGAATATCATTTGTGCCAGCAAGAAAATTCCCAACAGGCCATTATTTCACTACCTGTGAACCATGGTTGGTCATTGTCAGCCTGGGGCACACAGTGAAGTTACTACCAAGTGCCAAACTCCTTAAAGTAAGAGTTTTAAATATTTCTGGTAGAAATATTTATTTTGAGCTAGTAACGATACAGGACATTATTTTAGCCTCTTTCACTGTGTACTAAATTTTAAGCAGTTGGGATTACAGTGAAGCAAACTACCTCTATCCTAGGATGTAAGTCTTCACTGTGCACCATTTATTGTAAAATACTCAGCGTATATGTATAGTCTATCTATATTAAAGAAAGCTACCTATAGCCATTGCTGCTGCTGACAAAAACCTTTTAAATTTTTCTGTAAAGGCTGTCGCTGGACTTGTGGCATCAAATTATTTACAATTTTGCAGGATGGTTTCGAATACTGTACCATGTGTCACCTCCTATTTTGGTTATAATCGGATTAACATTTTTATTATATATACAATTTTGAAGGGAAATTTTGTTTTCCTTCGCTTATCTTTAAAATTGAAGTTTTCAAACGCTGTTGCCCTTTCAAAAGAAGTAATATTTAAATGATTTAACTTTCATTGCTGAAAATACTATAAATGCTGGACCATTGAAAACTACTAGAGTTCGGGGGCTCCTCTGTCTGTTTGCTACTGCTCACTTTACTAGCTCTTTAGTCTCACCTGCAATGCAAGTGTAACATAACCGTTTGTGCTCTGTCCTTTGTTCAGTGACACTCTTCAACCCCAGTCTCACTCCGAGAGATCTTTCATCCCGCCAGTGAAGTGTGAATATGTAACCTTCAGTTACATACAATAATAAGGCATTTAAAATCAAACGATACTGAAAGTCTCAATGGTAGCTTCAATATTGGAGCTTTGAATAATAAATTTATTTTTGTTTAAATATTACTTCTTTTGAAATGGCAACATAATTTTTAACAAAGTTGAATCATAATTATGGTGGTATCACGTCTACTTCAATATATAAGCATAAAATTAAAGACACATATCACAGATAAAAAGGTCATTTAATCAAATAAAACCATCCTATAAAATGTTAAAAGGCCAGAGCGCTTTCAGTATCACTATACCCTTCATCAGTTTTCTGTGATGTTTCAGTATATTGTAATTTAGGCTTGGCTGCAATTTGGGTATTTTTCATTGTCTTTTCTTTGTATTTAATACTTGTTTAAATTTTAAATCGTTTTTAACACTTACTATTGTAATTGATTAATCTTCAATAACCTGTTTATATTATCATTATTCCGTAGCTGATTTATGCAGATTTGTCTGCGAATCTGGTCTACATATGAGCTTGTGAAAAATTACCGTGGAAGGTAATTTTTCATATAGCTACTGATGAAAGGTATAGTGATACCCAAAAGCACTTTGGTCTTTTGACATTTGTACGTCTCATAGGATGGTTTTATTTGATTAAATGGCCTTTTTATCTATGATATGTGTCTTTAATTTTATGCTTAAAGTTGAATCATTTAAATATTACTTCATTTGAGGGTGATTTTCAAATGAATTGCCTTTTTTAGCTTTACATCGTATAAAAATGTGATTTGGATTATAAATAAAATTATACTCTGTTATTAATTTTTTGTAATCTTTTATACTAGATAAGAAGGAACAATAAAGCTTCCATTAGCTTTGCTACCAATTGCAGAAATCAAAACCTATTTAAAATAATAATAGTAACACTCATGAGATGTACAGGGGACACATTAAATTTAAATTTTAAAATATTAATAATTATATTTTAAAGGAATCACTTACAATTTTGTTAATTAAAATGTAAAACCATATTTTTTAATTCATATACAAAAGCTAATCTAGTTTAAAAGCATAAAAGGAGACTTCCTTAAGTGTGGTGATTTGAGTTGGGACATGCAAATTTATTACTTGAAAACTAAAAATGATAGAAAATAGCTAAAATGTTTAAAACATAAATACTTTAATGAGTACATTTTATTAATTATAAACTAATGGTACCAATATATGTTCTAAAAGTATATAAAAAAAAAACATTAGCATGAAATATGGATTCAAAGATTAGGACATCAAACAGGCGGTCATTTTGAAATTCACCCTTGAAAAAAATGGCACCGTATTTTCAACAATGAAAGGGTAGATTTTGAAGGGAAATAAATAATCTTTTCACTTCAAAAGTAGTGACAATATTTTCACTTCAAAATTGTATGAAAAATGAAGTTTTAATAGGATTGTAATCAAAATAGGAAGCAACACATGGCACAGTATTTTAGACTATCAAACAAAATTGTAAATCAGTTGATATCATAGGTCCGGTACAAGTTTTGACCTAAAATTTTAAAAGGATTTTGTCGGTGGCTGTAGCAAATATTTTTTTTAAATATAAAGAGCATAGAGGTAAAGGAAAGTAGTTAAAACTTCCATATTGACTAAATGCCAATATAGTTTGAGACAATAATTCAGATGGCGCTGGGATACGATAAATCTCCCTGCATTGTATGTGTTTCTATGGCAAAAGGCATAAGATATTTATTTAAACCATGTAGGCAAAAGGTGTTAGAGACAATAATTCAGGTGGCATTGGGATAAGATAAGTAGTCTTGCATTGTATATATTTCTATTGCAAAAGGCCTAAAATATTTATTTAAACAAAATTTTGTAAAAATAAATTATTAGCACAATGCAAATTAGAATTGAAATCATAAAGAATATTCCTACCTATGTAGTGATGTGGATTTTCTGGAAAATTTTGAAAATATTTTCAATATTACATTTCAGCTAGAATAATATATCCAGTGACTTTTAAAAGTATTATTTCTTATATTACAGCTAAAGTCAAATATTATATAAGGCTAAAATAGGTTTACATTTAGAAATATATAAAAAAGTTCTATGCATGAAAATTTCTTATATCTGTGTATTGCAGTCAGCAAGTACAATTTAATATTTTCCTTAAATATGTGTGCTTATCTTAAGAAAAGTTATAAAAACTTTATTAGATATATATATATATATATTTGTAAATCATGAAATATTTAAAATCTATTCAGAATTATATATAATTTACTGTTTTTATAGGTATAAAAATTAAATTATAAAATATAATATAAAATTAAAACTGATTATAATTAAATAGTACATTATTAAATATTATATTACACTAGCAGCATACCCGTTCTTCGTACGGAGTATATAATATAAAGAAACTTATAATTCGCAATCATGTGCAAATTCTCTTAAAATATTAAATTTATTGCTCATAAAGAGAAGTTTAAGAATATCTGTTCTCACTATGCAGAATTATCTTCTCGGGCAGATCTGAAGAATAAAACATCCTGACCCCTTTTGTAAGCAAATTTACAAAAAAAAAAAGGAATTGAATCATTATATGCAACCCCGTACTACTTATATTGTCGTAGATTAGAAAATATGCCAGTGTGTTAGTAGAAGATTACCCGTATTACAATATGAGTCTCAAAAATATTTGCCAGAATAAAGGAGATGACGTAATAAATTGAAAATATCAATAATCCCCGTAATCTTTTACCAGAAGGTCGTAATTGATTCCAATATATGCCACTATATATCTAAATATATGCCAATATACCTGTACTACTTATACTCTCGTAGATTAGAAGATATAATGCATTTGTAGAAGATTACGTACATCGTACTATATATGAGTTTCAACAATTTTCGTCACAATAAAACAATGTCATAATAACTAGAAAATATCAATAATCCCTGAATCAAAAGTCCCCGAAAATATCAATAATAATAATGTTTAAACCTGAAGACCGTAATTGATATTATCCAGTCAAAATGCAATGTCAATGAAATTTATTTTATATACATATCTTTATTTTTCAAATCGGAAAAGATTTAATATAAAATCGTATGCAGCATAACACATTTGGATCCGTTGCTAAGCGACATGATATCATTTGCTTCAAATAAATTGATGGAAATCATATCATCTGAATAATGCGACCTCCATGGAAGATTTGGCGACATTTTAGTCAATTTAGCGATAACTTAAAAAATCCCCAAATTTATCGCCAAGTGGGACTGTAGAACAGATAGTCCCATTTTGCGACAAATTGGCGAAACATCATCACAATACTATCCTCTAACAAAACACAATTATTTTCATTTATTAAGCGCGATTTTATCAATTCTATGATATTTTTATGGACTCACAAATATTTTTATCAATTTGGTGATATTAAAAAAATCCGTTAAATGTGTTACTAAGTAGGATGGATGGACTGTCCAACAAATGCTACCGAAACATCATTTCAGTACTCTATTCTAAAAAAACAAATCATTGATTTGCGTCATTTTTATAAATTTGGAAATATTTCCGCTAATTTGGTAAAGTTTAAGAAAAGTTACCAAGTTATTTAGAGATATTCCGCTAAACTCGTAGCTCAAAATTTGCAGATCTGAAGAATAAAATATTCTGACCCCGTTTGTATATACTAAATGAAAACACTAAAATTGTATTATAAGATACAGCCGTTCTACTCTTTTTCTGCTTCAACAATCGGCTAAATGAAATTATTGGGTAAACACAATATATGAGTTTATTAGCTAAACACAATATATGAGCTGGAAACCTCTTTGCTAAAATAAATGAAAATGATGTACGCAGTTCGCAATTTATATAATTAAAAGAACAGCCAAACCTTTCATTTAAAAATATATTTTTACATCCATTTATTTATTATTCAAATAGAAAAAATAATAATAAATATTAACAACACATTTAATTTAATTCCGTTGCCGAGCAACATGATATAAGATAGAATCTTCCTCATAAAATGCGAAATTAAATAGCCATTTTGATTTCTTTATACTTTTAATCGTTGAGTAAAAGCTTGTGAAATATAACCACGGAGGTAGATTTCTCCATTTAAATTCATGTTTCAAACAATTCGTGTTTTCCGATAGTGACTAATTAATGCAAAAATCCTACACCAAACTCGGAAATAAAGTTTTATTTCATTTCGCCGTTTTAAACAAACGATTTTCATCCTTTCCGTTTGAATAAACCACGGAGTTGGAGAGTATAACTCATAGGAAAAAGTTCCGTTTTTCATTAATGTCTCGACAACCCCTGGTCTTAGAAACTCAAAAATTGGACTAAATTTATGGGGGGCTATTTCAAGGCTATCCACAAAATTTAATTAAATTCGGTTCAGCCGTTTTTCCGTGATGATGAGACAAACGAAAATTTCGTTTTTTACTAATATCTCGAGAACCACTGGTCGTAGAAACTCAAAACACGGACTAAATTTTAAGTGGGGCTATTTCTAGGCTACCCACCAAATTTCATCAAATTCGGTTCAGCCGTTCTCCCGTGATGATGGGACAAACAGACAGACAGACAGATTTTCAATTTTATTTATATAGATTTCTTAAAATAGCTATTGATAATTTAAAAAAAATCTTTCTACCACATTCTTAAAAAAATAGTAATAAAAAATTCTCAGTTTATTATAAGTATAAAAAATAAGTTTTTAAATATACACTCTTTTGCAAAAAAAAAAAAAAAAAAACTAAGTACCATGAAGAAAGTGACTGTTTTTATTGAAATTAAATATGCGTAAAGCTCATACAATGGTAATAAATGATTACAAAATCAAGGCCGCAAGACCCATCAATGGTTAGCAATTGCACATTGAATTTTCAAATCAGTAATTGGTGAAACCTGCCTTTGCGACAATGCATGCTTGTATACGTCTAGGTAAGGAGTGATATAAAGTTTCCTAATGTCATCCTGCGATATATTCTGCCAGGCAATCCTCAATTGTTGCTCCAAATCTGCTACATTTCGGGGGGCCCGAATCTGGCGGCCTAGCATGTCTCATACATGCCCGATTGGCGAACGGTCTGGTGACCTTACTGGCCAAGGAACAGCATTAACAGCACGGAAACAGTCCACAGATATGCGAGCCGTATGTGGCGTGGCATTCTCTTGGAAAGTGGCTCCAGAATGACGTGCGATAGAGTGTAACGCAAACGGCCGCAAGATTTCATCAACATATAATTAAGCTGTACGCAGATGACTAGGGGCGACCTGCTGTCGTGGGATAGCACCCCACGCCATCACACCAGAGGTAATGGCTGTGTGCCTGTGTACAGCAAAGGCTGATTGTTACCTGGAGGTAAGCCCTGGCACCTCCACATATGTACCAAATGGTCATCTGCTGAAAGATTGAATCGTGACTCATCGCTGAACACTATGCGATGCCAGTTTGCTGGTAGCCATTTGATGCTCGGCTACGACACCAAACGACTCTGTCGATGCTGTGGGGTTATGGACAAACGTCTTAAAGGCCGCCGTGAGCGTAACCCCACCTCAGCTAAGCACCGTGAAATGGTGGAAGGTATCACAGGTGATATGGAAGAGGTGTAGCACGTTGGATGGTGGACAATCATCCGATCTTGCTTCGCATTCGTGCACCTTGACATTCCAGAGCCTTCATTCCGCTGATGAGTTCCTTGCAGCAACCAGCACCTTTGCACAGCAGTGGCCGTTCGGTGCAGGTGGCGGCCTATTGTTCGTTATGACCAGCCAGCTTCACGCACCCCGACCACGTTCGAACTCGTCTAATTACTTATAAGGTCTTCGGCAACATCGTAACGGCATTATTGATTGCGTCTCAACGGAACTGCAACGTCGATAACGAGCAAAGATTTATAACGAGCATATTTTTAACCTCTTTTATAGGATACTAGTTACGCAGTAGAAACGGTCAATATGACCGAAGTTAGTACTCATTGGCCTTGCAAATGTAATCATTCACATGCGAAATTTCGTGAAGATCGGATTATTTTTTTAGGGTTGCGTTTTTAACACTTTACAACAAAGTTGAAAAGTGTTTATGACTTTGTTCATTCTGTCTGTCTGTCTGTCTGTCCGTTAGCACGGTAACTGCCGTAAAAATGAGTTTATCAAAATGAAATTTTAGTATGTTGTTCAGACGGTCTGTAGGACCTATGGGAATATAAATAAATAATATCACCCAATTAGTTTTTTATTGAACCCGGGTTGAAAAAATGAAATACATTGAACCCTATGGGACCTAATTTTTCAAACATTTTTTAAGTAAATTTAAAATTCACGAATTGCTTCGAAATTTTTAGAAAATATTCACATTATCCCATAGAATGTATAAAACAAAAATCAGTAAAATATGTTAAGTAGTTTTTTAATAAAAAATTATTTAATATAGGGAAATAAACAAATTCAATTAAATTCTGACTTTGGGATATCTTCCAGAAAGAACAGAGAGATATATTATATAATAAATATCTCTCCATTTGTTAAAACGTTTTGCATATGGGAGTGGCTTCACATTTTAAAATAAATTTGGTAGATAACAATTTTTCATTTTTTTAAATTTTTTAACTCTTCATGATAAATTTATTTGATGGCATTTTTAATGCACTTTCCTACGTCCTAGAGAGTTAAAATTTGGTACACAGCTTAAATTTGTTAAACATTTTATTCGACAAAAATTTGATGGATCTTTAAATATAGATCATACATTTTTTTCGAAATGGCCTGAAAATAATCCCCGTTCACTTCTATAAATCATTGATGTAATATTGTTAAAAATTCTGATGTGGACAGCACATGTCTTTCCCTGCAGACTCATATTCGTTCTTTTTATTTATTTTTTCTATGACGTCATTTGAAATAATTTCAGTTGTTTTCGATGAAGTTTTTAAATATAATAAATTATCGTAGTATTATGATAGTTTTAAAAATATTACCGTGGAATGTATCGCTTTTCAGATATATTTAAACCAGGCAATTTTTATTTCAATGCCGTCATTTGAATGAAGTTCATGTTTTTCAATGAAGGTTTAATTTTTCAAATATAATAAATTAATGTAGTATTATGATAAGTTTTAAAATATTACCGAGGAATGTATTGCATTTTCGACTGTTTTAAATAAAATTGCATTGAAGTTGGAAAGTGTTTCATAATCAATGCTTTAAGCATGATTGATCTTTCTTGTTTTTTTTGTTGTTGTTGCAAAAGAGTGTATAAAAATATTGTAAAAATGTTCCTATAGTTGTAAATATGTAATATAACTCATGAAGGTAAAATAAAATAATTTAACAATAATCAAAAGTACATATACTAAATAGTAAATACTACGCCTAAAATATTTGTATAAACTGTCCAATTTTGTAGAGGTAAATTATTAGCGCAATGCAAATTAGAGCTAATGCAATAAAAAACCTCTCTGCGTATTCAAAATAATTTAACTTCTCAATATATATTTATTCTGTATACTGTCTTACAACTATGGATAAAAACTGATTAATAATGCTCATAATGAGGAAACCATGGAGGTAAAAGGAGTTAAAACTTCATATGAAGAAGACGCTAATATCGTTTGAGACAATAATTCAGGTGGCGCTGCTTTGTATGCATTTCTATCGAGAAAGGCTTAAAATATTTATTTAAACTATTAATTTTGTAAAAATAAATTATTTGCTCAGTGCAAAGTAGAACAGGAACAATAAAGAATATTCCTACGTATTCAAAATTATTTTACCTTTCAATTTATTTTTTTCTCCATATATTATTCTGCACTCTATCCTGCAACTATTAAAAAATACTGGTTAATTATACTCATAATTAGGGAACCCTTAATTTAAAAATAATCAAAAATGCATATACTAAATATTACGCCTTTCACTGCCGATCCGGTGGTCGAGCGGTCAGGGGCATGCGTTTCCGTCTGATCGCTGGATTGCTAGGTTGCGGGTTCGAAGGATGTTGTCATGCCGAAGCCAAGTCAGACTTCCGCCCTTCGGGGAGCTTCTATAAAAGTGGAGCTGCAAAACCCATCTCCTTTGCCATCACAGACTAATATAAACAGACTTTTCACTCGACCGCAGTGCCCTCAACCGCCAACCAAAATATCAAGGTTGGCACGCTTGGTGACGGTTTTCGCCAAGACGTTCTGCTAATGTAACCCTATTTGGCACGGAACGAAACACTTGGAACTTGGAAGAACTTTGTTCTATCATTGCATGTTTTCACGTGGTAAACATACTTTCGCTGCTATTTTGGATTTTATAATAATTTTTTTTATTTTTTATGGATTACAAAAGGAAAAGGAATTACTTTTACAAGGTATGTAATTTATTTTTATTTAAATAAAAAATTTATTTGTTATCCACCCCATATTTAATCCTATGCGCGTGTTCATCATAAGAAATTGGTGTAGTATTATCACTGCCGACTAGATTAAATTCTAAGAAGCAGTGGCATTATTAGTTAAAAAACCTTTCCGCATTTATATAAAATGTATAAAAATTGATATTTAGATAGCTTTTTCTAGAGAAAGTTGAATATGATATTGAATGTGTATATATTTTACATGCTTTTTACTAACTGACGTAATGTGAAAAATAATCCCCCCCCCCTTCTAATTAACGATTGAGTTCGACACCTTTGCTAATGCATTTATGTAAATTTGTTATTTAGTATAAGAATATTAGTGTATTTAAAAAATATATATATATATAATAACAGCATCCCAGAATAAATTAAGAACTAAGCAATTTAACAATCAACACGCTAGTATACTTTTTAGGCTGAAAATATTATATAATATTTTAATCTTTTGGGTATGTTAGCTTGTAATTTTTGGTGTATAATGATTTACAGTGATGCAATGCGTCAATTTTTTTTATTTAGTTTATGATTGCATGAATTAAATATATATCTATGTTTATTTATTTAAATTTACACATATTACAGATAAAAGTATTTTTAAATGCTGATCATGTTTATAGTTTAAAAAATTATAAAAGTACAGTTCCGTAATTTTTTTTTTTTTTTTGGCCGCATTAACATAAAATCGCCAATTGAGCGATAGTCGCCAAATCTAGCAGTCGAGCTTTTTATACGTCATAGTTGCGGTGGTTGGCTCCTCGAACGCTAGTGTCTATGCGAAATCCTATGTTAACGATGTTGCCATAGGTTCCTATGGGAGTGAATCTTCTGAATATAGTATTCTGGGTTTGCCATGGGATACCCTGGGGGTGGGGGTCTTGTGGACGTGATGCGTAGGCGCCCCTTCACCACGGGGGAATTAGTAACGAACGAACGCCTTTCAGTTGTGTCAACTAACAATAGCGGCTACTTTACTAACACTAGCGACACCTAGATATAATTCTCAAAGCGTTATGGCATTTTCAAGTGTTTCATCTATAGGAGTTTTATCTCCTTTCTAACTCCATGGAGGAACCTTAATTTAAAAATAATGAAAAGTACATATATACTACGCTTTTGCAGTTGTTGCAAATGAAAACAAATGGTACTTAAACTAATACTACCTTAATTTCCGCGCGTAACAAAATAATTTAATTGTAACAATTAGGAAAATTAGGTCGCGTTATATTTGTAAATTTATTACTTTTTCCAGTTTTAATTTTTAGCAGCGAAAGGATATCAAATTGAATGTTTATTATATCTAAGAGGCAAAGTGGTGTAAGTTTCTTAAAAATTCTGCTTCGTGACCCTTAGTTCGAATTTTTGATTTTTCCTTTGATCTGGAAGCTGAGGCTGATCGAATGAGTCTAAAACCAAGATTCTAACTAGTGTGGAAGTAAAAATCATTTTTATATTTTTTGAAGAACCCTTCGCATCGCCCCTCCCAATTCGAATTTTCGAAGTATTGGATTTTTTCTTTGATTTCGAAGCTGAGACGCAAAACCAAGATTCCTGTTTTCAAGATTCTAGCTAGAGTGGAAACGTTATTTATTTTCATTGTAAACATTTTTTATGTATGATTTAAATTTTTTTATATATGACTAGCAACGATTACCCGGCCTTGCTCGGGATTTACGATGCAAAACTCTTTCGGTTCAGCCGTTCTCCCGTGATGTTGGATCATACATACATACATACTTTTCTTCTTTATATATATAGATTCAAGTTAATAAAATTTGTAGAGTAAGCCTGTGAAAAATAAACCATGCTGATGGAGTTTCCAATTAAATTCATATTTCAAACCTGCGATTTTAAAAAGTGACTAATACGTTCGATAAACTCCCACAAAACTTTTAAAAGATTTAATGGATTTTCACGTTTTAAACCAACGATTTCCAACCTTTTTCGTTGGGAATCATGGAGTTAGAGAGTAGAACTCCTAGGAAAAAGTTTTGTTTTCCATTAATATCTGGACAACCCCTGGTCTTAGAAAGTCGAAACTTGGACTAAATTTATAGGGGGCTATTTTAAAGCTACCCACAAAATTTCATTAAATTTGGGGCAGCTGTTCTCCCGTGATGATGAGACAAACGGAAGTTTGGTTTTTCATTAATATGGCGACAACCCCTGGTGTTAGAAACTCGAAACATAGACTAAATTTTAAGTGGGGCTATTTTAAGACTACCCACCAAATTTCATCAGATTTGGTTCAGCCGTTCTCCCGTGATTGTTGGATCATATATACATACATACATACATACATACATACATACTTTTCTTCTTCATATATATAGACTAGCAGCATACCCGTTCTTCGTACGGAGTATATAATATAAGTAAACTTAAAATTCACAATCATGTGCAAATTCCTATAGTATACTTAATAGCATTTTTAATCAAAATATTCTGTTAAAATATTTACCATAATGCTCCTAAAAAGAAGTTAAGGAATGGCTGTTTTCGTTATTCAAAATTATCTTCACGGGTGGATCTGAAGAATAAAATATCCTCGCCTTTTTTGTAAGCAAATTTATAAAAAGTATGGAATTGAATCAATATATGCAAAATAATAGCGTATTGTATGGGACCCGTACCACTTATATACGCGAATATTAGAATATATAACCTGTATTAGTAGATTACATATATAAATTGAAAATATCAATAAATCCGTAATCTTTAAACCAGTAGGCAGTAATTAATTCCAATATGTGCCCAAATAAAAGTGCTAAAATTATATGGGAAGATAAACCCGTACTACTTATAATGTCATAGATTAGAAGATATGTCCTAGTGTTAGTAAAAGATAACCCGTATTATAATATTTAGTTAGAAAAATTTTTGCCAATATATAACAGATTACTTAATAAATTAAAAATATCAATAATCCCCGTAATCTTCATACCAGAAGGCTTGATTCCAATATATGCCAATATACATGTACTACTTATATTCTCTTACATTAGAAGATATACCCGTGCATTTGTAGAAAATTACTCGTACAACGTACAATATATGAGTTTCAACAATTTTTGACGCAATAAAACAATGCCATAAGAAATTGAAAATATCAATAATCTCTGAATCAATAATCCCCGAAAACATCAATAATAATAATGTTTAAACATGAAGATCGTAATTGATATTATCCAGTCAAAAACACGATGGCAATGAAATTTATTTTATATACATATCTTCATCATTAAAATCGGAAAAGATTTAATAAAAATCTTCTTCCTCATAAACACATTAAATTTAAATCCGTTGTTAAGTGACATGTTATGATTTGCTTCAAATAAATTGGTGTTCAAAATATCGTCTGAATATCTCTAATGAAGGTTTGGCGGCATTTTAAAAAATCGCCAAATTTATCGCCAAGTGGAACTGTAGAACTGACAGTCCCACTTGGCGATAAATTGACGAACCATCATCAAAATATTATCCCCTAAAAAAAACACAATTTTGTTTATTTAGGGCAATTTATCAATTTCAAAATATTTTTATGGATTTATAAATATTTTTATCAATTTGGTGACATTTCAAAAATTCGCTAAATGGGTTACTAAGTAGGGCGGTTGGACTGACAGACAAATGCTAACGAAACACCATTTCAGTACTTTCTTTTAACAAAACAAAAAAAAAATTCATTGATTTACGTCATTTTTATCAATTTGAGGACATTTCAATCAATCTGGCAACTTTTAAGAAATTTGCCAAGTCAGCGATATTCAGCCAAATTCGTAGCTGTAAATTCGCAGATCTGAATAAAATATCGCGTTCCAGTTTGTATATACTAAATGAAAACACTAAAATATTATTAGAAGATATACCCATTCTACTCTTTTTCTGTTTAAACAATTGGATAAATGAATTTATTGGGTAAACAGAATATGAGTTTATTAGCTAAACACAATATATAAGCTTAAAACCTCTTTGCTAAAATACATGAAAGTAATGTATGCAGTTCGCAATTAATATAATTAAAAAAAATCAAACCGTTCATTTATAAGATATATTTTAATATCCATTTATTTATTATTCAAATCGAAAAAATAATAATAATCATTAACAAACACATTTAATTCCATTCCTTTGCCGAGCAACATGATATAAGATAGAATCTTCCTCATAAAATGCGAAATTAAATAACCATTTTAATTTCTTTATACTTCTAATCGTTGAGTAAAAGCTTGTGAAATATAAAACATGGAGGTAGATTTTCCCATTTAAATTCATGTTTCAAACAATTCATGCTTTCAGATAGTGACTATTTAATGCAAAAATCCTGCATCAAACTCAAAAATAGAGTTTTAATTCCCTTTGACGCTTTAAACAAACGATTTTTATCCTTTCCGTTTGGATAAACCACGGAGTTGGAGAGTAGAACTCCTATAAAAAAAGTTCCGTTTTTCATTAATATCTCGACAACCCCTGGTCTTAGAAACTCGAAACTTGGGCAAAATTTATGGGGGGCTATTTCAAGGCTACACACAAAATTTCATTAAATTCGGTTCAGCCGTTCTCTCGTGATGATGAGACAAACAAAAGTTTCGTTTTTTACTAATATCTCGAGAACCGCTGGTCGTAGAAATTCCAACTATAGACTAAATTGTAAGTGGGGCTATTTCTAGGCTACCCACAAAATTTCATCAAATTCGGTGCAGCCGTTCTCCCGTGATGATGGGACAAACAGACAGACAGACAGACAGACAGATTTTCAATTTTATTTATATAGACTAGAAGCATACCCGTTCTTCGGAGAATATAATACAAAGAAACTTATAATTCGCAATCATGTGCAAATTCAGTTAAAATATTAAATTTATTGCTCATAAAGAGAAGTTTAAGAATATCTGTTCTCGCTATGCAAAATTATCTTCACGGGCAGATCTGAAGAATAAAACTTCCTGGCCCCTTTTGTAAGCAAATTTACAAAAAAAAAAGGAATTATTTAGGGCAATTTATCAATTTCATGGTATTTTTATGGATTTAGAAATATTTTTACCAATTTGGTGATATTAAAAAAATTCCTTAAATGTGTTACTAAGTAGGATGGATGGACTGACCGACAAATGCTACAGAAACATCATTTCAGTACTTTATTCTAATAAAACAAATTTAATTTCATTGATTTGGGTCATTTTTATCAATTTGGAGACATTTCCACTAATTTGGTAAAGTTTAAGAAGAGTTACAAAGTGAGCAAGTGGACAGAGATATCCTGTTTTTAAACAAGCGTTGTTGGCTGTATGTGAAGTAGTTAAACATTACAGAGAATATATATATGGTAGTAGACAAAATAGGAGAGTTCACCGCCAGTGGCCCAGCGATGTGCAGCGCTCCGCAAAATGGCCGCCATCTTGGATTTTGTAATCTTAGACGAGGGGTAAAAGGAGGATATGGAAAAATTTGGGGGTGTTTTCAGTGCCAGAAACTTCTTTGGGGTGGCAACGTTATTGTAGTTTTATACGAGGGTATCGTTTTTGGGCTTTATGAGTTTTTAATGAGGTAAAGGAGGGGTTGATAGAAACTTTTTTGGGGGAGACAAAACCTAAAGTACAGCGACAGTGACTTAGCGATGCTCAGCGCCACCTAGTGGCTGAAAGGGGTATTAGAATTAAAGGTTCGAACATTGAATTTTTCAGTGATTCAAAGAAATTTTTGGGGGGTGGCAACACCCGAAATTCACCGTCAGTGGCTTAACGATGCTTAGCGCTACCTAGCGGCGGAAAGGGGAACTACCCCATACTTGGGAATTTATTATGTTTAACATTTGGGTTGCTATAGTAATGCTTGGAGCTCTACATAAAAACTTTTTGGGGTGCAACACCCGAGATTTCTGTGCCCGAGGCTCAGAAGAACCGCCAGTGGCTTAGCGATGCCCAGCGCCACCTAGCGTCGCAAAAGGGAACTAACCAATACTTGGGAATTTATTATGTTTAATATTTGGGTTGCTATAGCAACGCTTGGAGCTCTACATACAAACTTTTTTGGGTGGCAACACCCGAGATTCACCGCCAATGGCTCAGGGATGATCAGCGCCACCTAGCGGCGGAAAGGGGTATTAGACTAAGTTTTAGATATTTAAAGACAATACTTGGGATTTCTTTCTAATTTTTAATAGTTAAAGACGGTACTTGAGATTTTTTTTTTTTTTTTTTAAGATTATCGTGGTGGAAAGGGACGTTAAGTATTGAATATCCCTACATCAAGGTAATTTCTAAAGAGAAAAAATAATTCTCGCTATATCGCGATTACTGTTTAGTAATTTTGAAAACTTAACTGTGAATTTCATTTAACGAATCGAAGCATTTTTTTCTCAGATCATCTTGATGAAAGGGAATAGTATCCAAGACGATACTTGGGTCTAATTTTAAAGAGTTAAAGACGGTTATTAAAACTTATTCAGCGAAAATACCAAAGTTTAAAAAATACAAACAGTGGAATAGAGGTGTTTTCTACTAACGGAATTTTACAAATGTATGTTTTGAAGTGCTTGAATTTCGCAAATTCGAGTTTCGAGCTTTCGGAATGTCACAAATGTCAGTTTTTTTACTTATGCATTTTAACAAATACACGTTTCACTCTTTTAAAAAATCGTGCAAGTAGATCGTCTATGGGAAGTGTGAAAAATCGTGCTAATCAAAAATCGCTAATTCAAAAATCGTGCAATCGTCTATGAGAAATAAAATGTGTTTTCGCACGTGTGCAAATTTTAAGCAAAAATTAACAAAAACGTGTTGTGAAGTGTTTGAATTTCACAAAAATGTGTTTTTTTATTATCAAAATTTAGTAAATGTAAATTTTTTACTTGTAAAAACAAACAAATGGGATTTTCGTGTGTTTAAAAATCGTGCATATGTTAAGGGTGAGCGTCAGTAAATTTTCTGCGCTATCCGCGCTTTGTTAACTTTCGCGGCACACATATTTCGCCGAAATTCTGCTCAAACAGTTGCGAAATATTTTCTGAAAGATAAAATGCAATGCTTAGATTATATTAAAACTAAATTTAATGCCCCAAAAAACATAGACTATATTTTTTATTTTAATTCAAAATATTTTTGGTGCTGCCATCTGTTGTCGTAATTTAACTCTTACCGATTATTTTTATTTTTTAATGAACATTTTTAAATATATATTCATTCTAATACAGTGTTAAATACAACATCAGATCATATATAATAATGCCACAATCACGTAAAGGTAATTTATCATTCTATAAATTTGATAAGGGATCTGAATGTAGATCACTGAGGACTGCAGTTTTTTCTTCAAGTTCCTTTGTCTTCAAGTCCAAGTTCAATTACATTTCCGTGATTATGGCATTATATATAATCTGTTATTGTATTTAATAGCGCATTAGAAGGAATAGACATTTAAAAATGTTCATTAAAAAATAAAAATAGTCGGTATGAATTAAATTACGACAACAGATGGCAGCACCAAAAATATTTTAAATAAAAATAAAACATATATTCTATGTTTTATTGGGTATTAAATTTAGTTTTAATATAATCTAAGCATAGCATTTTATCTATAAGAAACTATTTCGCAACTGTTTGAGCAGAATTTTGGCGAAATATGTGTGCCGCGAAAGTTAACAAAACGCGGATAGGGCAGAAAATTTACTGACGCTCACCCTTAATTTCTCTATGGAAATTAACATACGTGTTCATACTTGTGCAAATTTTAAGCAAAAATTAACAAAAATGTGTTTTTTACTTTCAGAATTTTGCAAAAGTTTTTTACTTGCAAACTAACAAAAACGTGTTTTGAACTAGTTGAATCTCAAGAATTTCAGGGATACGTATATCGAGTGAGTGTGGGTGGCTCGCGGGTTCTTCATCGGCTATAGCAGATCTGCTGAACATTTAAGTGGATAGTGTTACGAATCCCATATGCATTTTAGTCTTAAAGTTCGGGGAAACTCTAGAGAATATACTTATTTTAAAAATCAGGTGAATGTATATTTAAGTACTGAATTTTATTCAGTACATCTTATTTCTTTAAAGAATATTTCTTTAAATCCCATCATTTTCTGAAATATAGGCGTCTTAGATATTTTTAAATGAGGATGCTTTAATGAAATCGTAGAAAAAACACTTGTATGAGAAACTCTCTTTTCTTAAGGGTGAGCGTCAGTAAATCTTCTGCCCTATTCACGCTCTGTTAATTTTCGCAGAACACATTTTTCGCCGAAATTCAGCTCAAACAGTTGTGAAATATTTTCTGAAAAATAAAATGCAATGCTTAGATTATATTAAAACTTAATTTAATGCTCAATGAAATATAGAATATACTTTATTGTAATCCAAAATATTTTTGGTGCTGCTCTCTGTTGTCGTCATTTAATTCATAACGACTATTTTTATTTTTTTAAGAACATTTTAAATGTATATTCCTTCTAATACGGTATTAAATGCAACAGATCATATATAATAATGCCACAATCATGAAAAGGTAATTGAACTTGGACTAAAAGACAAAGCAACTTGAAGACAATGCTGCAGTCCTCAGTGATGTACATTCAGATTCCCTTATCAAATCTATAGAATAAGAAATGACCTTTCCGTGATTGTGGCATTATTATATATGATCTGTTGTATTTAATACTGTATTAGAAGGAATAGACATTTTAAAATGTTCATTAAGAAATAAAAATATTCGGTATGAATCGAATACGACAACAGATGGCAGCACCAAAAATATTCTGGATTAAAATAAAAAATATATTCTATATTTTATTGAGTATAAAATTTAGTTTTAATATAATCTAAGCATTGCGTTTTATTTTTCAGAAAATACTTCGCAACTGTTTGAGCAGAATTTCGGCGAAAAATGTGTTCTGCGAAAGTTAAAGCGCGGGGGGCAGAAGATGTACTGACGCTCATGTGTTTATATAATAAATATGTGGAAGACCCAGACCGTCCGACTCGTCCAGAGGACTTAGAGTAACTAGTTGGACGGCCGGGAAGATATAATAAATATGTGTAAATAAAAATAGTTTGATTAAATTTTGCTTAGTTTTACTCATGTTCCATTATTTTCTTTCTCTTAATTTATTTTTATAGGACATTTTTTTCTTGGCAGGAACCGTTATTGATTTTACAATTATTACAGGATTTTCTTTTCTTCTTAATTTCTGTAGTTTAAGTTTCACTTTTGCTGAAAGAGTTTATCTGAAAGAAATATGTGAAATATAGAAGAGTTTCCTTCTTAAAAACATTTCATCTGCAACTTATATATTGCCGTTGTATTATTAAAATTTACAAAAAGAACGCTTCTATGAAGAGTATAAAATATGTCTGTGAAATAAAATCTGAGAATAAAATATATCTGTAGAGCGAAAATAATATTTAGTGTGAAAAAAATTGCGGAACTTCTTACTCTTTATTTGTTTTATCTTATCATGTCAAAGGTAAGTGCATTTATAATTTCTATTTTATTAATATTACATATAAGAGTGCACTTGAATTTGAATGTAAAAGTTTTTTGCAAGATCATGCATGCAATATATATATATATATATATATATATATATATATATATATAAAATTCTTATTTTAAGTATAATTAGATAAGGTTGTTTACATTGGGTCTACGGAAGCCTCCCTTCTTTACGGTTAGAAATTCTTTGGTTAAACCTCATAGTTGTTCGTAAGTGTGCAGAGATCATCCTTCCGCGCATACACCGGAGGGCTTGTGGTATGAGAGAGAAGGTCATAAAAATCACTTCCAATTCCTACCTGTACCCTTAGGGGTAAAGATTCAGCTTCAGATTTTTTAATAGTGCCCACTGGCCACTAAGAACAAAATTTTTAGTGACCAACTAGAAAAAGTTGGTGGCCAAAAAAATTTTAGTGACGACAGGTGTTTATAATTAAATTTATATTGACATGCTATACACCTGGCTGTTGAGCTAAGTTCGTGGATTGAAAGTACTTAAAATTGTACTCTTATATTGTTATGTTTCGCGGGTACCTTATTTAGAGAAAACATAATAATATAAAAGAAATAGATAAACTTAAATTTAAAAAAATGATTTAAATTCCTTCAATTTCATTCACTATAGCCATAAAACATCTACATATAAAAATTGTATGTTTTCAAAACGAAGATACACAGTAACAAGAAAATGATAATTTTTTAAAATATGACACACAGAACACAAAAAATGAACAATAAAAAATAAAGATTCAACAGGATTGCCATGGCTTAGAAATACATAAAAAACTCAAATATCTCGATGTTTTGTAAATAATTTATAAAAGATTTCTTTGACACAATAACCTTAAAAATATGTGTAAAAATTTTATATTTTTTTTCTGTGTATCTGTATTCTGAAACAGCACAGTTACAATATATTTGAGTTTAAATGATCAATACCATTCATATTGTGTCAAAATTGTGATTTTTAACGTTCTTTTTAATTTAAATTTCGTGTTGTGCCCGTCCTAAAACCGCTTTATTAACACTTTACAACAAAGTTGAAAAGTGTTTATGAATTTGTTCATTCTGTCTGTCTGTCCTGTCTGTCTGTCTGTCCGTTAGCACGATAACTGCCGTAAAAATGACTTAATCAAAATGAAATTTTAGTATGTTGTTCAGACGGTCTGTAGGACCCATGGGAATATAAATGAATAATATCACCCAATTAGTTTTGGATTGAACTCGGGTTGAAAAAATGAAATACATTGAGCCCTATGGGACCTAATTTTTCAAACATTTTTTAAGCGGATTTAAAATTCACAAATTGCTTCGAAAATTTTAGGTAATATTCAAATTGTTCCATAAAATATATAAAAAAAAATTCAGCGAAATATATTTAGTAGTTTTTTAAATAAAAATTAAAATAATAATTACACATCTTATATGAAACGATCACGTGACCATGATATGAAACGATCACATGAACCACTTCAAAATGATATATGGCATCCATCTTGTTTCAAAATCGTGATTTTTTTAAGTTCTTTTTAATTCATATTGAGTGTTGTATCCGTCCTAAAACTACTTTATTTTTGCTTAAATTCTGTGCATCTACGTAGTGAAACAACGCAATGACAATATATTTGAGTTTAAATGCTCATCTAAATTTGATTATTTCTACAACTAAGCCTATGTTTCACCTATGTAAAATGTAAACAGCAAAATATGTAGAATGAATTGTATTAGAATTCCTGTATTTTTTTAACACAAAATAATTTAGTCCATGGAGTCTGCATGGCTGATATGAATGAAATATTAATTGATTTTATAAAGAGAAGGACGATTTTTTTCGATGAAGTTTTAAGCATAGAGTTTAATTATTTGTAGCTCCATGGTCTTAAATAAAATGTTTAAATAAAATAAATTATTATAGTATTGTGATGAATGAAATGAATGGGAGAAAGTTATGAATGAAATCCTGTTTTTATAGAGAGATCCAGGCGTGTTATTTTTTCTAAGACGTCATTTGAATTAATTTCAGTTGTTTTCGATGAAGTTTTCAAATATAATAAATTATCGTAGTATTATGATAATTCTAAAACTATTACCAAGGAATGTATAACATTTTAGAGATGTTTAAACCAGGCAATTTATATTTCAATGCCGTCATTTGAATGAAGTTCATTTTTTTCGATGAAGGTTTAAGTTTTCAAATATAATAAATTAATGCAGTATTGTGATAAGTTTCAAAATATTACCGAGGAATGTATTGCATTTTAGACTTGTATAAATAAAATTGCATTGAAGTTGGAAAGTGTTTCATAATCAATGCTTTAAGCATGATTGATCTTTCTTGTTTTTACTTAATTTATGTGCATCTATATTCTGAAACAGCACATTTACAATATATTTGAGTTTATGTGCTCAATACCATCCACAGTGTGTCAAAATGGTGATTTTTAAAGTTCTTTTTAATTTAAATTTAGTGTTGTGTTCGTCCAAAAACCGCTTTATTTTTCCTTAATTTCTGTGCATCTGTATTCTGAAACAACACAATTACAATATATTTGAGTTTAAATGATCATCAAACTGATTATTTCTACAACGAAACCTAATTTTTACTTATGGAAAATGTAAACTGATTAGGCTGTAAGATGAGTTGTATAAGAATTGCTGAATTTCTTAACGCAAAATTATTTTGCTCAAGAGTCTGCAATATAGATTATATGAATGAAACGCTCATTAATTTTACATAGAGAAGCAGAGGATTTAATGCAGACTTCTTCGATGAAGTTTTATGCATAGAGTTAAATTACTTTGGCCTCCATGCTTTTAAGTTTTAAAGTAGGGTAAACAATTGTAGTACTGTGATGAATGAAATAAAAATGTATGAATGAAATATTTACTGCTTTTACACAGAGAGCCAGGAGATTTATATTTCGATGACGTCATTTGAATCAAGTTCGTTTTTTTCCGATGAAGTTTTAAATTTTCAAATATAATTAATTATTGCAGTATAGTGATATATTACCGCTGAATGTATCGCATTTTAGAGATGTTTAAATAAAATTATAGTTGGAAAGTGTTTCATAATCAATGCTTTATGCATGATTGATCTTTCTTGTGATTTCTTGATACTTTTCGTTGTTGAGTAAGCCTGTGAGAAATAAACCATGGTGATAATTTCCATTTAAATTCATATTTCAAGCATGCGATTTTCAAAAGTGACTATACGTTCAATAAACTCTCAAAAACTCAGAGATTTAATTGACTTTCACATTAAAACCAACGATTTCCAACCTTTTTCGTTGGGAATTATGGAATTAGAGAGTAGTACTCCTAAGAAAAAATGTCGTTTTCCATCAAAATCTCGACAACCCTGGACTTATAAACTCGAAACTAGGACTAAATTTATAGGGGGCTATTTCAAAGCAACTCACCGAATTTCATAAAATTCCGTTCACCCGTTCTCCCTTGATAATGAGACAAACGGAAGTGTCGTTTTTCACTAATATCTCGAGAACCACTGGTCGTAGAAACTCGAAACATGGACTAAATTTTAAGTGGGGCTATTTCAAGACTACTCACCAAATATCATCAAATTCTGTTCAGCCGTTCTCCCGTGACGTTGAATCAGACATACATACATACATACATACATACTTTTCTTCTTTATATATATAGATATTATTCGAATGATATTAATTATTAAGAAATTGATTTGTTGCAACAATTTATGAATGCCTATTTAATCAAGACAACAATAATAATATATTGTTCAAGACAACAATAATAATATATAATCAAGACAACAATAATAAAATATTGTTGTTTGAATTTAAATTGGAATTTATTTAGTACGGTCTAATTTAATTACTTTGAACCTTCTCGCGATAGAACCAGTTTGCTCGTTATGCACACTATGTGTCATTGAAATTATACGGTAGGTAAAGCGGGATGTCTTAATTGATAACTTAGATCAAAAGTCGAGATTAATTTTTGGGTTAGTCACAGATCATATTTGGAATTATTTTGTAAGCTTTAAAATGAAGATCTCCACAACCCGATTGACTTACTAAGATATGGGGAATTTATTTACTTTACAAATTCCGCCCATAACTTTCATTGCAGACTCATATTTACGTTCTCTTTATTTCTTCAATAATTCACGATATTTAGTTTAATTGCACAAGATAACACCCATAGTTTTTTTAAATTACACTGAATTTAATTCAATTTTCGTTCTCATTTGGTAACTGGATTTATTTTCAAAAGTGGCGTAGCGAAAATACAAAAAAACTAAAATATCTCGAGAACGGCTAGTCCTAGTATAATAGGGTTGGTCTTATTCTTTTCATCGTTAAAAATTACGTACAAAATAAGCATTTAATTGATATATTTGAGCATACGTAGTTTTTTATTCTAGATTTTAATGATTTTTCAAGTCATTTTTTCAAAAAAGGCAGATTATTTTTTCCGTGTCATACCAAAACCTAATCAGCATCAGGATCACCCACAAGTGACTTATCTAGCAAATTTCATGAAATTTGGTCCATTAGTTTTTGAGTTAGAGTGGATACATACATTGCACAGACAGACAGACACACACACAGACGTCAAGCTAAAAGTAGTCTTTTTCGTATTTTAGAGGTCCCAAAATGTGTAGATCCGTCGAAAACTCGAGTTGCGATTTTAGGCACGATTTTAATACTTTCTCATTACCATGTATTGCAGGGTAAATGAAATATCCATTATTGCTGCAATCACTTTTATTCGATCTGGCATGGCCACTTTATTGCAGATAGACCTAACGTTTACACTCACGGATCTTTCTTTACAAAGTTATTGGGGTGCTTGAGCACTTTTCTAGGAACCCTGGGTATTGGATCAACATTTCAAGTATCAAACTAGACTTCAGTGGATCTTTCGTCAATCACCTTATAACTACTCACACTTTAAGCTTCATACATATAAATATCATTTTCTACAATAAAAAAAAAAAAAAAATCTGATGTGAGCAGCACATGACTTTCCCTGCAGACTCAAATTAATATTTACTTTATTTCTTTAATAATTCATTAGATTGAGTTTTTAATTGCAGAAAATAACATTAAATTTGCATTTTTTATTCAATTTTTGTTTTCATTTGGTAATTGGACATTTTCCCGAATGCGGCGTAACAAAAATGCAAGAAATCTTAAATATCTTGAGAACGGTTAGTCCTGAAGTATAATGGAGTGTGTTATATTCTTTTCCTCGTCAAAAATTTCGTATAAAACAAGAATTTAATTGATACATTTGAGCATACGTATAGTCTTTTTTTTAGATTTTGGAGATTTTTGCAGGCTATTTCGTACAAAAAGGCAGGTTATTCTATTCTAAATCGTGCCAAAATCTAATCAGCACCAGAATATCCCACAAGTAACTTATCTACCAAATTTTTTGAAATTTGGTCAATTAGTATTTTAGCTAGAGTGGATACATGAAATTTTTGCGGGCCATTTTGTAAAAAGCGGCAGGTTGTTCTTTTCCGAATCTTACGAAAATCTAATCAGCACCAGAGTATCCTACAAGTAAATTATCTATCAAGTTTTGTGAAATTTGGTCAATTGGTATTTTAGCTGCAGTGGATACATGAAAATTTTAAGGGTCATTCCGCAAAAAAAAAAAAAAAAAAAAAAAAAAAAGGTGGGTTCTGATTTTACAAATCGTACCAAAAACTAATCAGCACTAGGGTTACACCCAAGTGACTTACCAAATTTTATGAAATTCGGTCCATCAGTTTTTGAGTTAGAGTAGATACATACATTGCACAGACAGACATACAGACATACAGACAGACACACAGACGTCACACTAAAAATAGTTTTTTCCTATTCTAGAGGTCTCAAAACGTGTAGATCCGTCGAAAACTCGAGTTGCGATTTTCGGCATGATTCCAATACTTTCCCTATACATTACCATGTATTGCAGTGAAAGTAAAAATCTGATGTGGGCAGCACATGACTTTCCCTGCAGACTCAAATTCATATTTTCTTTAGTTCTTTAATAATTCATTAGATTGAGTTTAATTGACCCAAATAACACTAAATTAGCATTTTTAATTCAATTTTTGTTTTTATTTGGTAATTGGACATTTTTCCGAAATCGGTGTAACAAAAATGCAAGAAATCTCAAATATCTCGAAAACAGTTAGTCCTAGAGTAACAGAGTTGTTCTTATTCTTCTCCTCATCAAAAAATTACGTATAAAACAAGCATTTAATTGACATATTTGAACATACGTAGCTTTTTTTTCAGATTTTGGCGATTTTTGAGGGCCATTTCGTATGAAAAGGCAGGTTGTTCTTTTCCGAATCATACCAAAATGTAATCAGCACCAGAGTATCGTAAGTAACTTATCTACTAAATTTTGTGAAATTTGGTCAATTAGTATTTTAGCTAGAGTGGATACATGACATTTTTACGGTTCATTTCGCAAAAAAAAAAAGGCGGGTTCTGTTTTTGCGAATCATACCAAAAACTAAGTAGCACCAGGGTCATGCCCAAGTGACTTACCTACCAAATTTTATGAAATTCGCTCCATAAGTTTTTGAGTTAGAGTGGATATATACATTGCACAGACACACAGACAGACAGACACACACACACAGAGAGACGTCACGCTAAAAATTGTTTTTTCGTATTCTAGAGGTCTTGAAACGTGTAGATCCGTCGAAAACTTGAGTTGCGATTTTCGACATGATTCCAATAATTTCCCTATGCATTACTATGTATTGCAGGGAAAGTAATAACATATCTATAATTTTAATGAATAAAAATAACGAGAGATAAATGTATTTGAATGTGGGATCAGTCATGTTCTGCCCAAATCGGATTTTTTCCAATTGAATCGAACAGATGGTTGGTTGTATAGTCAGTGAGTGCTTTTCAAATAAGTGGGAGAGGGTGTCTGTCTCTTAATTTTCATTGAACGTTCATAAGTGTAGGGGTAATTTTGATCCGGAATCTGTTCCCTACCGAATCTCTGTGGGAGAATTAAAAAGAAATGAGGAAATTTTTTTTAGGGTGGTGGTGGTAGTGGTGTGTGTGTGTGTGTGGGGGGGGGGGGGGGCAGTATATATCAGTTTGGCATCATGGTTGCTAGTGCAATGTACTTTCATCAAAGGCGCAGAAAAAGTTGTAAATTGTTCTTTAAAGTTATAAATTTTACTGGAAAGTTAAAAGTTTGCCCGGATATGATTTGAACTAATAATGTCTTGGTTGGTTGATAACAGAGGGTACAGAGCTGTTATATTGACAAATGCTGGGGTCCGTTTTCTGTGATCAATGAACTTTTTTCTGCAATAAAAGTTTTATGGGGTGGGGTGGGGGAGGTTCTATAATGTATCTTTGTCTAAAGGCCCGGCAAAAATTAAGACGACCCTGGTGGCATAGTACTCGGGCCCGCATGTATTTTCGAATGGGTTGAGGTGGAAATAAGATATTTTATTTTAAACATATATTTAGTATGGGGGTTTGGAGACTTGGGAGGGGGGGGGGGGAGAGATCTGTTTTCCTGGGAACGATATACGTCTAAAATTAGATGCCATTTTAGGGAAATTTTTCTGAAATATTTCAATTTGGGGGAAATTTTTGGATTCTAAACCCCATATTTTCCTCCTTAAATAGCCCCAGGAAATAGTACGGGGGCCCAAGAAAAGAAACTGCAAATCTTTCATAAAGACTGTGAAAAAAGAAAGGGCTTTTAAATTAAGTCTTGCAGAAATAAACCGATTAGCTAATGCTGGCATCTGCAATTTGGGCGCTATATTGACTTTGAAAACACCCTTTTTTTGAGCGTCTCTTGTTCAGTGAATATGTGAGTTTGAGGTGTACAGGACGAAATTTTAGATATTTACCTGGCCCGATTCGAAAAGACCAGTATCTGAAGCCGACTCGAGCTCAGATAAAACTCGAATTCGAATTTTCGACACCTTCACAATACTTAATGTATGCAGATTGATATTATTTAGATACGATTTGATGAAAGAGAAGATCATTGTCTGGAGATAAAGGTAACGGTCTTGGGTTCGGGAGTGACATCACTGCGGCAAGAGAAGGGTTAACCTCGGGAAGTTTACGGGACCGAACTGCTACATTGAGATTTCCAATCACAATGTAACATTACAGTTTTAAAAGAGGGAGTAGACCTGAGAAGACGGTCCCTCATGCAGCGAGGTAATAATAATAACGTTCCCTCGAACGCAGTTGTACCGGACATGGTTCGGAAAAAGAAAGGGGGTCTTCTCAATTTCAAGTGAGCATCAGGTGCTGAGATGAACGGAAGGAGTTGACACTGCTGACTCGAGAGGTCAATATTTATCACATGGTTCATGGGAAAATTCTCGTGAGAACTTTCAAAGCCTAAAAACATGAGATTAGGTTTCTTAAATTTCAAAGGGGGGGGGGGGGGGGACTTGGCCAATAATAGAGCTGCAAGGCGTATCTTTTAATTGACTTGACCAATTATAGACTGGGGCACCTTGTAGGGGAGAGAGAAAGAGAGACAGAGCAATTTTTGGAGTTTGAAGTTTGAAGTTTGGAAATCGAAGACTTGCCTTGGTGGTGTGGTAACGAAAGATCGCAAGCGCGACGGAGTCAACAGCGGACCGCGGAGGCTGTTCTGAGACGGCAAACGGAGCAGCTCGTGATCTTCCATGATGAAGGTAGACGATCTTACACATATTTTACACGATGGCCTGCGTGGCACTCTAGCTCTCTCTCACCCCATTTAGAATTACATAAGGTTAGGGAATTAACTACATTGATTAGAACACTGTGAGAGATGTATTGTGTATAAAGTAGGAGTACTAAATGTTATTAGTAATGTTGTTTGTAAAGTAGGAATGTTAAATGTTATTAATAATATTGTGTATATAAAGTAGGAATGTTAAATATTATTAGTAATGATGTTTATAGAATAAATATTTTGTTATTGTTTTCAAATCAAGTCTCTTCATTTTAATTACTTGTACAATGTATCTTAATTTACTTCCTTATGCGAAAGCGGCCTTCTTCGCGTCCTTACCGGACGTGTGGTCTTCCGCGTAACATTTTATCCTGGTCACGGCACCAAAATATTACGTGGAAATTCGAGTTCGAAGTGGAATTCGAATTCGAGTTTTCGACGGAAGAGCGCACGTTTCAAGCATCCCTGATTACGAATCAAACATTTTTGAGATGATGTCTGTGGGCGTGTGTGTGTATGTGAAAGTATGTGTGTGTTTATGTGAAAGTATGTGTGTGTGTGTGTGTGTGTGTGTGTCAGTGAGTCTGTGGAGACGATAACTGACGAACAAACGGACCGATTCAAACGAAATTTGGTACAAAAAACACAATCCGTGAATACTGGAAGCCTATTGTTTTTAAACGTAATCGAATGTTCAGAACCCGCCTAAATTTTTGACTGAAATTTTGAAAAAATCGTCAAAAAATCAAAATCTTTAGTAAAGGTGCACAAATAGACATTTCTTATGCAATTTTTCCTTGGAAAATGATTGACATAAACTTTAAAACGATAGCATGAACCGTTCTCGAGATATTGCCCATTTTTAAAATAAATGTATCGAAAAATCCCATAAATTAAAAAAAAATATATTAACTGTTGAGAAACATGCTCACTTTTCATATGTAATATCATGCGATAAATTGGGTGACATCATTCTCGTGGATCTAGCTCTTTCCATTCATGAGAAAATATACTTTGAGTAATACTTTTGTATTTGAACGCCAATAGTCATTTATCCGCTGTAAGAATAACTTATTTCTCCGTCCTTAACTCTTGGGGAGATTTTGGCGACGAATTTAGCGGAATGTCGCTAACTTGGCGACATTTTTAAATGTTGCCAAATTAACGAAAATCTCGCTAAATGGATAAAAATGACGCTAAATTAATGAAAATGACGACTAATTGACGAAAATTAAATATCTTGGAACGAATATAAATATCTACTATAAGAATAACCTATTGTTTTCACTGTAAGAGTAGTATCCATTGCATTATATAAGGAAAGTCATTGTGCTGCCCACATCAGATTTTTTTTATAATTCTGAAAATTATTTTTAGTCATTTGTGTATCAGTTTAGAGCTGTCTTTACAGCATTCTCTTGTATTTTTTTTTAATAATTCTGCAATTTATCTTGTCATTTGTATATCAGTTTAGAGTTGTCTTTACAACGTTTTTTTTGTATTTTTTTTTTATAATTCTGCAATTTATCTTTTGCTATTTTGTATCAATTTACAGTTGTTTTTACAACGTTTTGGATACAACCTTTTTATCGAACGGTAGGTGAAATCCTGATACTATAATCTACGGCATTGAAATCGAACTTAATCGAACGGCATTGAAATCCTGATACTATAATCTACACGGTACACGCTGTTTATGTGATTAAGAGGCTTTAATGTAGGCTGTGTAGCATTTTGTATTTGTTTTGGTCTCGTTAGCTGAGTTTCGTTATTTTATGATTTCAGGAGAGGATAGTTTAATGGGCCTCTGCTTGAAAGCATTTTCACAATCAGTAGTTCTTTTTTCTGAGTTATAACTATAGATCTTTTGGTATTAGATAGGGTAACTATGGTTATATAACCATGGTCGGATTATCCATAAGGGCAAAGCAGTTTCAGGCTTGAGAATATTTTTATATCATAGACAAATGTCCCCAAAATATTGTTGACTCGGGAAGGGGGGGGGGGGGCTCAAAATTTTGTCAGAACCTAAAGAGAAAAGTCGAACCTGTATTGATGAACTTGTATTTATTTTCAAACTTGTAAAACAACATACATAAATTGTTGTGTAATCGATTTTTCGGATTGCAAATTTTCGGATGTGAGACGTTTTCCTATATTTATTGCTCAGATGGATGTCTTTCATGAAAGTCCGCTTGCGGTCTCTGAAAACCTCGGGGAGCTATTAGGTATTAACTGGTAATAAAGCTACTAATCATTAACTAGTAAAAAAGCTGTTAATTTGTAGAAACATCCTGAAAGTTAATACAAGTTAATGCTTAATATTAACTCTTACCTACTTATTAGTTGATTTCGACTCTATAATGTATAACAGTGAATCCCACAATAATACAAAAGTATCCTAAATACCATTGTCACAATTTTTAAATATTACTTTCCTTATATTTAATATTATATACATAATGTATAAGGAAAGTATTGTGACTGGGTCGAAAATTCGAATTCGAGTTTTCGATGGGAGAGCACGTTTCGAGCATCCCTGATCACGAATCGAACATTTTTGAAGTGATGTGTGTGTGTGTGTGTGTGTGACAGTATGTGTGTGTCAGTGAGTCTGTGGAGATGATAACTGACGAACGAATGGAGCGATTCGAATGAAATTTAGTACAAAAGTTACAATCCGTAAACACTGGAAGCCTATTGTTTTTATACTCAATGGAATGTTCAGACCCCCCCCCCCTAAATTTTCGAGTGCAATTTTAAAAAAATCATCAAAAAATCAAAACCGCCAATAAAATTACGCAAATAGACATTTCCTAGGTAATTTTTCATTAGAAAACGATTGGCATAAATTTTAGAAAGCTAACACGAACCGTTCTCGAGATATTGCACATTTTTCAAAAAATTATCAAAAAGTCATATAAAATAAAAAAAAAATATTTCCTATTGAGAAACATGTTCACTTTTCATATGTAATACCATGCGATAAATTTGATTTTTTTAAGTCTCGTGGATCTAGCTCGTTCCATTCATGAAAAAAGATACTTTGAGTAATACTTTTGTATTTGAACGCCAATAGGCATTTATTTGCTGTAAGAATAACTTATTACTTCGTCCATAACGCTTGGCGAGATTTTGGCGACGAATTTGGTGGAATGTCGCCAACTTGGCGACTTTTATAAATGTTTCTAAATTTACGAAAAACTCGCCAAATGGATAAAAATGACGCTAAATCAATGACGACTCATTGATGATGACGACATGGAAAATGACGACTCATTGACGAAAATTCAATATCTTGGAAATAATACAAATAACTACTGTAAAAATAATCTATTTTTTTTACTGTAAAAGTAGTAAATTCATTGCATTATATAAGGAAAGCCATGTGCTGCTCACCTCAGATTTTTTTAAAATTAAGTATGTAAATAAATTGATCATTATAGTATAATCACAAATTCAGCTGAATTAGAAAATTTTTTAAAACGAAGTAATTTATAAAAAAAAAAAATCCTAAAGAAAATTTTTATGTAAAATTTGAATGACATTTTATAAGAAATTTCATATCACTACTAAAAATTTAATATTTTTATCAGTGGAGCTGAACATACCTTTTTCTTGGGGGGGGGGGGGGTGCTTAGCCCCTTCTGGCCTCTGCTTGGCTATGGCCCTGGACTCTACTGGCAATATAGAGTTACTTAGCTATACTTAAATTTATAGGTATTCATTGTAGAGGTATTTGATTGCTCAATCAAGCAAAACTGTTTTATACCCCCAAAATCATTTCTTATATTTGGGAGTAATAACCTTTAACTATTATACATAGTCAGAGGGGGGGGGGGTGACACAATAAAAATCCATACATTAGGCAAAGAAAACCCGTGAAGCTTTTCATTTTTTTATGCGCACTTGAAATTATCGAATTAATAACGCGTCTTTGAGAATATTGAAAGTGCGGGCGGCTCCAATTCAGATTTGAAGAAGCTGCAGCAATGAAGTCCGTATTTGAATATTCTATGCGTTTTCTTTTCAGATATTCTCTTTTCACTATTTTCTTCGAAACTTCCAGTAGCGCCGCACTGTTGGGGTCGAAATCTGTTTTTTTTTACACTCTTGGAGCGTCATTGTATAGTATAGTCTTCGCTGGGACAAGGGAAAATATATCAGATCGGAATGAATAAAAATCTGATGTGGGCAGCACATGACTTTCCCTGCAGACTTAAATTCATATTCTCTTTATTTCTTTAATAATTCATTAGATTGAGTTTAATTGCACTAAATAACACTAAATTTGCATTTTCAATTCAATTTTTGTTGTTTTTATTTGGTAATTGGACATTTTTCCGATAGCGGCGTAACAAAAATGCAAGAAATCTCAAATATCTTGAGAACAGTTAGTCCTAAAGTATAATGGAATGTGTTATATTTTTTTCCTCGTTAAAAATTGCGTATAATACAAGAATTTAATTGATACATTTCAGCATACGTAGTGTCTTTTTTTTTTTAAATTTTGGCGATTTTTGCGGGCCATTTCGTAAAAAAAGGCAGGTTGTCATTTTCCGAATCGTACCAAATTCTAATCAGCACCAGAGTATCCAAGAAGTAACTTATCTACCAAATTTTGTGGAATTTGGTAAATTAGTATTATAGCTAGAACGGATAAATGAAATTTTTACGGGCTATTTCGCAAAAAAAGGCGGGTTCTGTTTTTACGAATCGTGATAAAAACTAATCAGCACCAGGATCACATCCAAGTGACTTACCTACCAAATTTTATGAAATTTGGTCCATTAGTTTTTGAGTTACAGTGGATACATACATTGCACGGACACACAGACGTCACGTTAAAAATAGTTTTTTCGTATTCTAGAGGTGTCGAAACGTTCAGTTAGTTTAAAAAATACGTATAATACCAATTGCATATAAACACCTATTAGATAGTAATATAGTAGAAGTTTTATATTTCAAATGAGCAATTATTTAAGTATGCCGCAACACATATTGTAGTAACTAGTAACTACAATATGCAACAATTGCAACACATAGCAACTGCTTATTGTAAACATTATTACTTTCCCTGCAATACATGGTAATGTATAGGGAAAGTATTGGAATCATGCCAAAAATCGCAACTCGAGCTTTCGACGGGTCTACACGTTTCGACACCTCTAGAATACGAAAAAACTATTTTTAGCGTAACGTCTGTGTGTGTGTGTCTGTCTGTATGTCTGTCTGTCTGTGCATATTTTGTATCCACTCTAACTAAAAAACTAATGGACCGAATTTCATAAAATTTGGTAGGTAAGTCACTTGGGGGCGAATCTGGTGCTGATTAGTTTTGGGTACGATTCAGGATAAAAGAACCCGCCTTTTTTGGCGAAATGGCCAACAAAAGCTTGTATCCACTCTAGCTGAAAAGTTAATGGACCAAATTTCACAAAATTCGGTAGATAAGTCACTTGTGAGTCACCCTAGTGCTGATTAGATTTTGGCACGATTCTGAAAAAAATAACCTGCCTTTTTTTTGCAAAATAGTCCGCAAAAATCTAAAATAAAAAACTACGTATGCTCAAATATATTCGTTAAATGCTTGTTTAATACGTAATTTTTAACGAAGAAAAGAATAAGACCAACCCCATTACACCAGGACTAGCTGTTCTCGAGATATTTTAGTTTTTTCGTATTTTCTCTAGGCCACCTTTGAAAATAAGTCCAGTTATCAAATGAGAACGAAAATTTAATTAAAAGTGAATTAAATTTCATTAAAATAAAGAGAACGTGAATATAATATAAGTCTGCAGGGAAAGTCATGTGCTGCCCACATCAGATTTTTTTCTTTCTGTTGATTGGCTACTATTTTACTGAAGTTCTAACTGACTGAACTAGAATTATTGAGATGTGTAGTTTAACACAAGTAAGGATTTTAGCAGTGTTAAATTACTATACCATTTTACCATATCATACTGAAAATATTAATTTTATACTGGATCATTCTATACAACCTTAAACCGAATAAAAAATACTGAAAAATTTCGCTGATAAATGGAAAAGAACAGTTATTGAGAATTTTAGCTTATGTAGCTGCATCAAAAGCTATGCATTAGGTAGGGGTTCGTCTGAAGAGCATTTATCAGATAATTCCACCCCTAAAGAGGGTGGCTTTAAAAAGAGCGGCGAATGGGGGTGAGTGAGCTCCTCGGGTCAAGTAGTTAAAAAAAAAACACAGCACCAACAGATGCGTATGATTTCAAGTACTCAAACTGTAAAGAGCAAGAATACGATGCGCAGATGGTGCACGAAGTTAAAAACAGACACGTGCGAAAAATTACGCTTAATCACGACTGCAACTGATACATATCCGCGTACTATCTACTGCAGACGATTTTGATTTTCGAGGTGTTTTTTTAATGGAAATAGCTGTTTTTGCATTTAATGTGTTCTGCAGCTTTTTGTACATTTATGGAGGATACGTTTTTTATGAATGGGCTAGTGTATACACATTATCAGGGGTGGAGGTGTAAAAGACGAGGGCGTAAATGCACTTCGAGTACCACCATGAACAGCACAGTGCATCAAAGATAAGATTTTAGAAACCTATATTGAAGTTAATGAGACAAGCAGGCGGCAAGGAATATTATGAAAGTGGGTTGATTACCATGCTCTTTTGTATTGTCAGTGCCTGATTTCGAATAGCAGGGTTGGCTTGGCCTATCGGGCGACGCCGGTTGGGCCTTTGTATTTGAGGGCAGCTTTGGTTCAAGAGTAATTTTTGGTGAGCGTTAGTAAATCTTCTGCCCCCCCTATCCGCACTTTGTTAATCTTCGCGGCCATAGGCGCCGAGTTTTCAAAATCTCAGGGGGGGCACAATCCCTTTATATAAAAGATTCACAAAGTCGATAAAGATAAAATAACTTACAAGGCCGCCTTGAAGAAAGCAATCATATGTCAATTAGGTGACTACAATTGTTTCGAGGTCATTTTAAGCCCCTACTTTAGGCCAAAAGAACAGTATGCGCCCTTAACAACTGCCAAGAACGAACTGCCCAATGAACGACAGTAGTGGTTGTTAAGAGCGCATACTGTTATTTTGGCCTGAGAACGGGGGAATATAATGCCATCTAAGCAACTGTAGTCACCTAACTGACATATATATGTTTTCCTCAAGGAAGTTTTATAAGTCGTTGTCTTACAAGCAGCAGTTTTGGAGTGAGATAACCGAGTGGTTAAGTCACGGGGATTGTGCTCGGAGGACCCCAGTTCGATTTCCGGCTTGTGCCTAAACTGTTCCCGTGTACGAGCACGTTAAATTTGTGTGTTTGAAAGTCCTTCCGGGCTGTTGGTAGCAAAGGAAGGAGGGTCGGTCCGTTGGATGTCGCCCCCACTGGGTTCCAGTCTAAATTAGATGGCATTGTCCCGGCGGTCGAAACATATATCTTACACTTTCGGGTAGGTCGTACGGGTTGGGTCGAAAGAAAGATATCAGCAGTTTTATTTATTGTACGATAAATATTTTTAATCTTTTTAGGCCTGCGCCACTCTAGTTTACCACTTATAAAACTTGAGCTCTTTGACTCCTGAACTCACCCCCTTCTTGGCGTACCAGATGCCATCGTCTACGCATTGCATTTTATCCATTCGAGGAGCATTTAGGACTTGAAAGTAGAGAGTGGGGGTGTCTACAAGACTAGTGCTTTGTAACATTGCCACCGATAGAGGTAAAGCTTGTCGCCCCTTTAACAAGAATCCGTCACGTTATGTTCTCTAGCATATTGTTGATTCCAAACACCAGACCCAGATATGGTTGGTATGACTTATATAGAAATTTCCACGAGGTTCCTAGGAATCCAATAGTTTCTATTTTCTCATAATTTATAATTCTAGCTTTCTGGTCTCAAATGACGTGGGGCTGTTGGCTGCCAAACCAGGGCAGTAGCCAGATACGATATTTAAGATTGGCGGAAATGAAATTCAAGGGGGGCTCAACTGTCTTGAAGGAAAAGCTCACCCTAAACACAGTTAATCATTAGCATTTATTAACCATAATAGTTACTATTATATATTTAATCTATATATATTATTTATAAATAATTGCATATTTATAGTAGTAAGCTAAGAGTTGATTAGGAAAATCCATATAGTTACTATACATCAATATTATGATATATAATAATTACAATAGATTTTGATATAAGTATTAACTAGTAGCAAAGCTGTTAATTAATCGAGAAAAAATCTGAAAGTTTATACAAGTTAACGCTTAATATCAACGCTTAACTACCTATCAATTGATTTTGGCATAATAAATTAAAACAATGAACCCAGCAATAATACAAAAGTAACCAAATACTATTGTCTTAAAATTTAAATATTTTTGAATTAAATATGTAAATAAATGGATCATCACTATAACGATACATTCAGCTAAATTAAAAAATCTTTAAAACAAAGTAATTTATAAAGAAAATCTCATAAATAATATTTTTATGCAAAATTTAGATGACACGTTGGTTGACATTTCTTATCTCATCTAAAACTTTAATATTTTTATCGGGGGGGGGGGGGGGGTAGCTCCCTCTGGCCCTTGCCCGATTACGGTGCTGTGCCAAACGTCCGGTGTTCATCAGGAATAAAGCTATCCGCGGGGTTTGCAACTTCAAACGGGATGGATGCCACCCGCGGGGTTTACAGCTTCAAACGGAATGGATGTCACCTGTAAAGACGGCACTGGTATATAGAATCGAGAAGTAATTACAGATAAGATCTCTTTAGGTAGACAAAATAAGTCATCTCTACTTCGTGGTAATCATTTATATTTATTACTGGAGAGAAACAGCTATTTTTTGGAAATGCCAATAACATGGCTGTAAATATTCCATTTCTCTTCGAATTAGGTAGTCAGTCGAAAAGTTTTGGTAACCAGGTGTTTTTGTCATTAGCGTAAACATGTTTCCTGGAAGTAAAGAGGAGCTTGGTTTGTGTACGAGATAGTTTAGGGAGCTATGGTAAGGAAAATGTGAACAAGACTGAAATGAAATGCAACATTTACGTTAATAGGATGTTCTTTCAATTATTTTTATGTTTAAAAAATGTCATTTTTTTTTATTCAGTAAAATATGAAGTTATAAAAAATCTTGAAATTTCCCAGAGGGGGCAAAGCCCCCTCTGGAAAAGTTCAGCGGGGGCTCGTGCCCCTCTGCCCCCCCGTAGTCGGCGCCTATGTTCGCGGCACACGTTTTTCGCCGAAATTCTGCTCAAACAGTTGTGAAACATTTTCTGATAGATAAAACGCAATGTTTAGATTATATTAAAACTAAATTTAATACCCAATAAAACATAGAATATATCTTTTATTTTCATTCAAAATATTTTTGGTGCTGCCATCTGTTGTCGTAATTTAATTCATACCGACTATTTTTTACTTTCCCTGCAATACATGGTAATGTATAGGGAAAGTATTGGAATCATGCCGAAAATCGCAACTCGAGTTTTCGACGGATCTACACGTTTCGAGACCTCTAGAATACGAAAAAACTATTTTTAGCGTGACGTCTGTGTGTCTGTCTGTGCAGATTTTGTATCCACTCTAACTAAAAAACTAATGGACCGAATTTCACAAAATTTGGTAGGTAAGTTACTTGTAAGCGAGTCTGGTGCTGATTAGTTTTGGGTACGATTCGGAATAAAAGAACCCGCCTTTTTTTGCGAAATGGCCCGCAAAAGATTGTATCCACTCTAACTGAAAAACAGATGGACCTCAATTTCACAAAATTCGGCAGATGAGTCACTTGTGGGTTATCTTGGTGCTGATTAGATTTTGGTACGATTCGGAAAAAAATGACCTGCCTTTTTTTGCAAAATGGCCCGCAAAAATCATCCAAATCTAAACTACAGAACTGGGTATACTCAAATATATCCATTAAATGCTGATTTAATACGTAATTTTTAACGACGAAAAGAATAAGACCAACCCCAACACTAGGACTAGCCGTTCTCGAGATATTTTAGTTTTTCGTACTTTCCCTTCGCCACCTTTGAAAATAAGCCCGGTTACCGAATGAGAACGAAAATTGAATTAAAAGTGAAATAAATTTAGTTAAAATAAATAGAACGTTAATATAAGTCTGCAGGGAAAGTCATGTGCTGCCCACATCAGATTTTTACTTTCCCTGCAATACATGGTAAAGTATAGGGAAAGTATTGGAATCATACCGAAAATCGCAACTCGAGTTTCCGACGGATCTACACGTTTCGAGACCTCTAGAATACGAAAAAACCATTTTTAGCGTGACGTCTGTGTGTCTGTCTGTCTGTGCAGATTTTGTATCCATTCTAACTAAAAAACTAATGGACCGAATTTCACAAAATTTGGTAGGTAAGTCACTTGTGAGCGAGTCTGGTGCTGATTAGTTTTGGCTACGATTCGGAAAAAAAGAACCCGCCTTTTTTTGTGAAATGGCTCGCAAAAGCTTGTATCCACTCTACCTGAAAAACTAATGGACCGAATTTCACAAAATTCGGTAGATGAGTCACTTGTGTGTTACTCTGGTGCTGATTAGATTTTGGTATGATTCGGAAAAAAATAACCTGCCTTTTTTTGCAAAATGGCCCGCAAAAATCGTCAAAATCTAAACTAAAGAACTAGGTATACTCAAATATATCCAATAAATGCTCGTTTAATACGTATTTTTTAACGACGAAGATAATAAGACCAACCCCATTACACTAGGACTAGCCGTTTTCGAGATATTTTAGTTTTTCGTATTTTCTCTACGCCACCTTTGAAAATAAGTCCGGTTACCGAATGAGAACGAAAATTGAATTAAAAGTGAAATAAATTTAACTAAAATAAAGAGAACGTAAATATAAGTCTGCAGGGAAAGTCATGTGCTGTCCACATCAGATTTTTATTTTTTAATGAACATTTTTAAATGTCTATTCTTTCTAATAGGCTATTAAATACAACAGATCATATATAATAAATAATGCCACAATCAAGGAAACATAATTGAACTTGGACTTGAAGACAAAGCTGCAGTCCTCAGTGATGTACATTCAAATCCCCTTATCAAATTTATAGAATGATAAATTACCTTTCCGTGATTGTGGCATTATTATTTATGATCTGTTGTTGTATTTAATACTGTATTAGAAGGAATAGACATTTAAAAATGTTTATTAAAAAATAAAAAATAGTCGGAATGAATTAAATTACGACAACAGATGGCAGCACCAAAAATATTTTGAATTAAAATAAAAAATATATTCTATGTTTTATTGGGTATTAAATTTAGTTTTAATATAATCTAAGCATTGCATTTTATCTTTCAGAAAATATTTCGCAACTGTTTGAGCAGAATTTCGGCAAAAACATGTTCTGCGAAAGTTAACAAAGCGCGGATAGGGCAAAGCTTAAGCTTGACTGGTCTGATCGGCAGGACCGGCTGAGTTTTCAAACACTGTTTTGGATTGGGTCGGGTTTGGGATTATTTTTTTAAATGTCGGGTCGAACATATTTAATTTTGAAAAAAAAAATTAAATAAATTTTAATAGAGTACATGAAATTATTGTGTTGATTTCAGCTATGCAAAGATAATTATTTAAAAGAAAGCACATTTTATCTTAATTCTCCGTACAAAATTTTCACAAATTCATGTTTTTAACACATTTGAATACACACATTTTGTGGCCGGACCGGGCTGAGACTCGTACCTTTCAGGCCGAGTTGAAGCACTAGTACTGTTGGGACGGGACGGGTGTAAGTCTGAAATTTCGACCCGTACAGAACTCTATCAAGAGCAATTTCATTTAAAAATCTCTAAAATGTGATACATTCAATGCGGTGATATCTTGTACATTATCACAGTACTACAGTAATTTATTATACTTAAATATTTAAAACTGTATCGAAATATAAATCATCTGATTCTCTATGCCAAATCAATGAATATTTCATTCATATAACTTGTATTCCAGACTCCAGAGCTAAATAATTTTGTGTGAAAAAAAATTCAGCAATTCTTATGTAACTCACCTTACAATCGCTTGAGATATTTGCATTCTGCATAAGTAAAAATTAGGCTTCGTTGAAGAAATAATAAAAGTTTAGGGATCATTTAAAATCACAACTATTGTAATTGCGTAGGCACGGAATTTAGATACACAGATAATACACAGATACACAGATAATATATATGTGTGCGTGTGTATGTATTCAAAGTATTGGAATCGTGCCTAAGATCGGAACTCGAATTATCGAAGGATCTACACGTTTTGGGACTTCTAGAACACGAAAAACTATTTTTAGGAAGACATCTGTGTGTGTAAGGGTGTATCTGTGTGTGCTTTTGTGTGTCTGTGAGGATATTGCATCCACTCTAACTGAAAAACTAATGGACCGAATTTAATAAAATTTGGTAGGTAAGTTTTTTGGGGGAAACCCTGATGTTCATTTGATCATAGTATGATTCGTAATAAAATAATCTGCCTTCTTTGCGAAATGGACGGCAGAAATTGCCTTTATACACTCTAGCTAAAAACTAATGGACCAAATTTAAAACAATTTGGTGTATAATATTTCAATAACCTACAAGTGATTTATATACCAAATTTAACAAAATTTGTTATATTGTAAGTTATTCTAGCACTTGTAAGTTATTCTAGCACTATTCTGGAAAAAGGAATGGGCTGTTTTTGCGAAATGGCCCGCAAAATCGTTAAATATAAAAAATAAAAGACTACGTGTGCTCAATTACATTTTTCCAATTTCGGAGCTCTGCCTTCGAAGGGTGAGGACGGTTTTGATTGTGCTCCTGCGAGAACGTGACTATTGTGCTTTTCACCGTAGCCTGCTTAATCTCCCCGCTCAACCTGCGACTCACACGGCATTGTTTGGAACAGCCGTCGATGAAAGACGCCGGCGCTGCTAGCCCGGACACGAACCCTCGCCACGTGGTTGGTAAACCGCGTGCTGCAATTGTGGATGAAACTGACCTGAATAAAATGGACTCCGATGCTAATTTGGACTCTGTTGCAAACATGGACTCGACTGCCAGCTATGAGGATCCACTGGATGAGTTTAAAGAAAACCCCAAGTCTGCAGCTGACGACCTAAGACGCCTGGTAAAGCAACTGAATTTTGATCTCCGCAAGGTGACCGACATGCAAGCTAAAGACAAGCTCATGGGCAGCCTGGCCCACTTCGAGAAGCTCCTGGACCAAATTGTAAAGAGATTCGACATCCCAGCATATGGTGAGACCTGTCGGAGGCCTTCCTCCGGCAGTTATTCCTTTTCTGCGTCTAATTCCTCTACCAACCAGCCTCTTTCGGTCCCCAAAAATGTAAATACTAATGCTGTTTCAAATTTCAAAAATGTAAATGATAATGTAAATCCTGAAGCTGTAAATTCCAATGCTAATGATGTTAATTATAATGCTAAGTCTAATGTTAATGCTAATACTAGTAATGCTAATAGTGATAAATATGTTAGGGACTCTGTGCCTAGTAGCTCGAGGAAACATCCTCGTAATAGTGATGATGAAGGGTTCCAGTTGCCGCCAAAGCGGCACACTGCGAGCAGGAAATCTGCACTTTTAGTAAGCAACCCCCCCCCCCTCAAACTAGTGTTCACTCAGACCCGGATGTGCCGGCGCCTGATAACGTCAATTTAACTGATAACACTGATGTTGACGCTCCTAAAAAGGAGCGCCGCCCCCCCCCCCTTCTTCATCGCGGTGACCACAAATTGGTCACAGCTGCTAAATGATCTTACCAAAATCGCAAAAGAACTAAAAAGTAAACTCACTAACGCAGGAGACTTCCTAAAAGTCCACGTAAATTCCCGCGATGAATACATCGCTGTGCAGAAATTTCTTATCGACAGGAAAGTAGAGTTCAAGTCGTACCTCCTGGACGACCAGAAGCCTCTCAAAATTGTGATTCGTGGCCTCCCAATCTGCACAGAGGAGAGCGAAATTTCTAGTGAGCTGGAGTGCTTGGGGTTCAGGCCGATAAGTGTCACACAGCTGGCAAGGGGCCCCAAGAACAACAGGATCAGGATGCCGCTCTACTACGTGCAGATTGCCAAAAACCCTGTCAACGAAAAAATTTATTCGTTGACAAACCTCTTCAACATTATGATCACCATTGAAAAGTATCGTGGTCCGAGGCAGGTCGTTCAGTGCTTCCGTTGCCAGTCCTTCTTCCACACTAGCAACGGTTGCCATCTCCCCCCCAATTGCGTTAAATGTGCGCAGTCCCATCTCACGAAGGACTGTCCTAAGCCCTTCGAAGCCCCCTGTAAATGTTTCAACTGCGGTGGAGAGCATCCTGCCTCCTACCGGAATTGCCCTAAATTTCCAAAATTCAAATCCCCCCCCCCCTTGAACTCTGCTTCCGTAAGTAAGCTTGCCAACCCGCTTCGCTCTTACGCGAATGCTACAGCCGGACGCAGCGAGGCCCCCAAAAAGACTTCTGAAGTCACCAACAAAATTCCAGCACCTAAAGGAGCTCATACTAATTTTGCTGACAAGGACGATTTTCTAAATTACCTCTTCCGTTTCGAGGATAGATACGGAATGGAAGTGGCTAACAGGGCATTTAAGAATGCCCTACCCTCCCTTCGGTCAGCTCCTACCGAAATAGACAAAGTAAATATTTTATATGAGAGCATTTTCGCTCTCGTAAGCCAACGTTAGCCCCCCCCCCCTCGGCCATGGGTTTTCGCGCTCGGAACTTGAAGGATCTTACCATTGGCATTTGGAATGCCAATGGACTTAAGGGTAAAATCAATGAAGCTAGGGACTTTTGTATAGCATATAACTTAGACGTGTTTTTGGTCCAAGAGACCCGCTTCAGTCCAGGGAAATCTTGCAAGATTGCTAACTATGACTTATACCATGACGACAGGCCTCTAGTTAGCAATCTACCCTCTGGTGGCACAGCAGTTTATGTTCGGCGGGGCATTCCGCACTCTAGCCTCCCCCCCCCCCCCATGCGGGAGGGGGAGGCTACCGTTGTACAGATATCTCTGCCAAATAATCCGGAGTTTGCCATTGTGTCAGGTTATTTCAGACCTGCTTCTTCGCCTGATTCTGTCATCTCTGACCTGCAGTCGCTTTTCAAGATCTCGCCCCATGCAATAGTCGCTGGTGATTTCAATGCCAAGCACCCTGCCTGGAACTGCTCGCATGCAAATTCTCGCGGTCTCAGGCTTAAACGCTGGGCCGACGAGAAGAATTTTGACATTATTGCACCGAGTGATCCCACTCATCTGGACAACGTGCTTGACTTTGCGATCACCAGCAACATGCCTTACACCTATTGCATGGAGGCCTTCAACGAGCTGCCGTCCGATCATCTCCCAGTCATCTTCACCTTGGAAATGGATAAATTCAACCTTAGACAGCCAGCAAAGCTTCACACTAACTGGGCCAAGTTCAAGGAACTCCTTGCTGAGGAGCTCCCCCCCCCCCGTTGCCTGTACTAAGGACCAATTGGATGCAGAGGTGGGCAAACTCGAGAATATGATTCGGGATGCCTTCTCTGCATCCTCTAGGCCCAAAAGCAACAGGGTGGATCATCACAGGCTGCCGCAGGACATCAGGGAGATGATCAGGGACAGGAACAGACTGCGCAAGGACTGGCAGGTCAGTAGGGACCCTGCACTTAAGACGGAGCTCAATTTCGTTAGAGCTCAGGTAAAGGCCAAGATCAAGGCTCACTCCAGTGCACGATGGAACACCTATGTTGAGTCCCTAACGACTAGTGACAACACCATTTGGAGGGCAACCTCACGTTATCGTAGGCACAAAACACACATTCCGACCCTTGAAGGTCCCAACTTCAGGGCAACTTCCAACACACAGAAGGCTGAGCTGCTTGCAGACAGTCTTAGAAGCCAGTTTGAACCACACCACGACGTAATCGATCCTAGGACGGTTGCGATCGTGGACGCCAGGGTTGAACAGTTCATCACAACAGCTGTACCTTATTCACTGACAGATGTCACCTTTGACGAACTGCAGCCCCGTATTCAAAATCTCAGAAGGAACAAGGCTCCTGGGAAGGATGGCATCACATCTACTATGCTGAAGAACTTGCCTGCTCTGCTCTATAGCTACATGGTCAAGCTCTTCAATCTCCTCCTTCGTCACAGTTATTTCCCTGGGGCTTGGAAGGTAGCCACTGTTGCTCCCCTCCCCAAGCCAGGTCTTGACCATTCGCTTGCGGTCAACTACCGTCCAATCTCTCTCCTCTCTAGTTTATCGAAGCTCTTCGAGTTTGTTATACTGCGTCGACTGGACGAGTTCTGCGACCTGAGGAAAATAGTTATTCCTGAACAATATGGGTTCAGGAAGAAGCATTCCACTCAGCACCAGTTGCTGCGGGTTGTAGAGCTCGTCTATGAGGCGCGTAGCAAACGCGAGCGCTCGACTTTGGTCTTTCTGGACCTCCAGAAGGCGTTTGATAAGGTATGGGTCCAGGGACTCATATTTAAACTTATCAAACAATCCTTCCCTCCAAATCTCATCCATATCTTATATTCCTATCTCACCGGTCGAAGTTTTGCCGTCCGTGTTGCCGACCAGCTATCCACTCCCAGGAATGTTCTCAGCGGGGTCCCGCAAGGTTCTCTTGTTGGGCCCAAACTGTTCAACCTTTACATTAATGATCTGCCTCGCTCCCCTGTTGTCACCCTTGGCCTCTATGCCGACGACACTGCCCTGTTCGCACATCACAAACAGACACAAGTCGTGCACGAAAACCTGCAAACTTATCTGAACGACCTGACACAGTGGTTAACCAAGTGGCGCATCAAAGTGAATGTTGGAAAGTGTGCTGCTGTCACCTTCCCCCCCCCCCTCGGCATACCCATCACGCTAATCTTATCCTAAATAATCAGCCTATTCCCTGGCAAGATAGTTACAAGTACCTTGGAGTGTACTTGGATTCCAAATTATCGTGGAGTCTTCACATTTCCGAAACTTGTAAGAAAGTGAAGGCTGCACTCGCCCTGCTTCGCCCCCTTTTGGCTAGGAACAGCCGCCTGTCCGTTCGAACTAAGTTATTGCTATACAAGTCCTGTATACGTCCCATTATGACGTACGGAGTCCCAGTTTGGGGCACCGCAGCTGAGTCTAAAATTAAGGCGCTTCAAGTCTTCCAGAATAACGCACTGCGTATGTTTGCTGATCTGCCGGTCTACGTCCAGCTAGAAGTCCTGCACAGAGACCTCAATATTAGGCCTTTTTTGGAACATGTCAAAAAGCTTTCTCTTAAATTCCACGGAGGTCTGAGAAGCGTGAACAATCCTACGTTGGACAGCATCCCTCACTATCGAATAGGGCAACCGGGGTCGCATAAGCGCCCTCGGTCGTTACCTACAAGATCGGTGAGAGATGTCTTCTTCCGCCCTAAAAAGCGGTTGCGTCCATCCTAGCCTTGTGCTCTCATTTTAGATGCTGACTCTAGTATGCTGTACACCTCCCTTGCTTTTGGGAATTCGCGTTTTTCGTTGGCAAGCTACCTTTTATGTCGTCGCTACTAGGCACTGCTCAAGCTCAAGGCCCTGCGCCCCTCGGGGCGCCCCAGTCTATCCCCCTCTTTTCTCTCTCTGTTGGGAACCCGCTTGGGCCCCAACGTTTCTGTTTTCTGAAGACCTGGGGAAGGGCACGACCTAGGTCGCGCCCCCCCCCCCCAGGCACATCTTAGATATTAAATTCTATCAGTTATTTAAAAGCTTTTTATTACTTCCTCTTTATGCCTATTTTTCTCTTCGTCTGGAGTTTAAAGGGAGGAGTCTTCCTCTCCTGGGCACTCCACTGACCCCGTCCTTGAGTCCTTGAGTGTGCTCAATTATATCAATTAAATTCCTATATTATACTTGATTTTCAACAACAAAAAGAATAAGACTAACCCCATTACTCTAGGACTAGCCGTTCTTGAGATATTTTAGTTTTTTTGCGTTTTCGCTACGCCACCTTTAACAATAAGTCCAGCTATCAAATGAGAACCAAATTCAAGTTTAACTTGCAAATTCAATGTCATTTAAAATACTTATGGCTGTTATTTTGTGCAGATAAACTCAAATTATTATTGAAGAAATAAAGAGAACGTGAATATGAGTCTGCAGCGAAAGACATGTGCTGTCCACATCAGAATTTTTAACAATATTACAACAATGATTTATAGAAGTGAACGGGGCTTATTTGCAGGCCATTTCGAAAAAAATTTAGGATCTATATTTAAAGATCCACCAAATTGTTGTAGAATAAAATGTTCTACAAATTTAAGCAGTGTACCAAATTTTAACTCTCTAGGACATAGGAAAGTGCATTAAAAACGCCATTAAATAAGTATATCATGAAGAGTTACATAAAATTAAAAAAAAAATTGAAAAATTGTTGTCCACCAAATTTATTTTAAAATGTGAAGCCTCTCTCATATACAAAATAATTAAACTCTTGGAAAGATACTTATTATATAATATATCTATTTTTTCTTTTTGGGGGATATAGCAAAAGTCAGAATTTAATTGAATTCGTTTTTCTCCCTATATTAAATAATTTTTAATTAAAAAACTACCTAACATATTTTGCTGAAATTTTTTTTATGTGTTTTATGGGATAATGTGAATATTTCCTAAAAATTTCGAAGCAATTTGTGAATTTTAATTGTGCTTAAAATTTTTTTGAAAAATTAGGTCCCATAGGGTTCAATGTATTTCATTTTTTCAACCAGGGTTCAATAAAAAACTAATTGGGTGATATTATTTATTTATATTCCCATAGGTACCACAGACCGTCTGAAAAACATACTAAAATTTCATTTTGATAAAGTCATTTTTACGGCAGTTATCGTGCTAACGGACAGACGGACAGACAGACAGATAGACAGACAGACAGACAGACAGAATGAACAAAGTTATAAACACTTTTCAACTATGTTGTATACATTTGATAAGGGGATCTAAATGTACCTCACTGAGGACTGCAGCTTTGTCTTCAAGTTCCTTTGTCTTCAAGTCCAAGTTCAATTACGTTTCCGTGATTGTGGCAATATTATATATGATCTGTTGTTGTATTTAATAGCGTATTAGAAAGAATAGACATTTAAAAATGTTCATTAAAAAATAAAAAATAGTCGGTATGAATTAAATTACGACAACAGATGGCAGCACCAAAAATATTTTGAATTAAAATAAAAAATATATTCTATGTTTTATTGGGTATTAAATTTAGTTTTAATATAATCTAATCATTGCATTTTATCTTTCAGAAAATATTTCGCAACTCTTTGAGCAGAATGTCGGCGAAAGTGCCGCGAAAGTTAACAAAGCGCGGATAGGGCAGAAGATTTACTGACACTCACCCTTAACCGGGGTAAATAAATCCGAGGAAAACGGCTGTCGCGCACCCCGCCAGGCTGTCCATGACTCGAACTCTTCCAGGTGACGCGGGGATAACTGTGTATATTCATGACCTGGGCCTAACCCGTCGGCGACTGGAGTTGAGTTTGGAGGGACCATCTTCGGACCTCGTCCGGTGAATGATTATACTGACCGCTCGCTGGTTGTGTCCTCGTTGATTAAGACATTTGTACCCTATCAAATCCCATATCCAAGTTCCTAAACCCTAGTTTTTCGAACGGGAGCACGAGTTTATCCTTATCCTGCTTTTATTTCGAATAATATATAATTAAAATGTAAGTTACATGGCTGTAAATTACTTTGGTAGACACTGTCTACCTTGTCTACCCTGACTTCTCGTCACTGTTGATACGTGGTTTTAATTGTTTCTTCGCATATTAGTTGAGATCTGGGTTACACAGTGAAAATCACTTACAAACTTATATAAAGATTGTTTTCCTGAAACTTCTCCCTACTAACGGTACCAATTTACATTCTTTTCGCCAGCATCCAGGCAAAAATGAAAAACATCATCTAGATGGATGCTGTCAAATGCGGAAGACATGCTCGCATATTAATTGCAATCTTTCGTCGTATCTGTTTCAGTGGGTGAAGGTCAGCACCTGTATGGAGTCATTAATGGGTGACGACTGGCAAACAAGGCCGGCCCTCTGGATGCGGGTGTCAGGTGATAGGGGCTAAGGTGATTAGACCAGCTGAGCAAAATCAGTGCCAAGGGTGGACTTAATTTAGCATCCACTGAGGAGGGCGGACTGTATGGGAGGATTTTTAACCCGGAGGACTGTTTTTTGAGTTGGTAGAAAAAAGAGGGAGATTTAAGATTTTAATAAACAGTGAGATGTGCAGATTTCCTTTGTAAAAAGTTCAGTCTGTAAATAATTGCTTACATGCAAAAAATTTCATCGCGACCCTTTGACTGGTTTTGGGATGGTTTCTAACACGAGGACTGTTTTTACTTTCCCTGCAATACATGATAATGTATAGGGAAAGTATTGGAATCATGCCGAAAATCGCAACTTGAGTTTTCGACGGATCTACATGTTTTGAGACCTCTAGAATGCAAAAAGAACTATTTTTAGCGTTACGTCTGTGTGTGTGTCTATCTGTGTGTCTGTCTGTCTGTGTGTCTGCCTGTCTGTGTGTCTGTGTGTCTGTGCAATGTATGTATCCACTCTAACTCAAAAACTCAAGTGCGTCTGTCTGTGTGTGTGTGTGTGTCAGTCTGTGCAATGTATGTATTCACTCTAACTAAAAAACTATTGGACCGAATTTCATAAAATTTGGTAGGTAAGTCACTTGGGTGAGACCCTGGAGCTGATTAGTTTTTGGTAGGATTCGTAAAAACAAAACCCGCCTTTTCTTTGCGGAATGGCCTTTAAAAATTTCATGTATCTATTCTAGCTAAAGTACTAATTGACCAAATTCCACAAAATTTGGTAGATAAGTTACTTGTGGAATACTCTAGTGTTGATCAGATTTTGGTACTGTAGTTACGCCTCTGGTCTGTTTCTGATTTTATGCAACAGTGGTTTCTCCAAAACTACTCAATCGATTGAAACCAAAAGTGCTGTATAAATGTGACAAAATTTCTTGATTATTTTTGCTCGCCTCGAGGTTAGTACAGGCATGCATGCACTTTTCTTCCAATATTGCCTTATCACCAAAATTAAAAGCAAGAAAATAATATCTTATCACAAATCACTACTCGTGCGCCAAAGTTTCACGATCATTGTCGCTTGTCAGCACGGTGCAGGCGATGACAAGATGTGTGAGAAGGGGCGCCCAAGCAGCCCAAGCGACCCCTTGGGGCCCCATGTTTGCAGAGGGTCTCAAAATTTTGTACATTATTTTTATTGGACTTATCTTGAATTTTTTAAAGACTTATTAATGCATTATACTATCCAACGTTGCATTATCTAATCCAACGTTTACTTAGTATTTTATATAATTCAACATTTTATTATTAGGTATTTGTGTATTAGTTTATAGCGTTCTTAACAACGGCTACAACATGTTTATCAAATTGTAGTTGAGCAAATTGAGATCATGATACTGTAATTCTCATGGTGCGCTTTGTTATACAGGGTGTCCAGTGCTATCGGTGCCCAATGGCTATTTTCTCAACCTTTAGTCACAGAGATATACTTCCAATTGCAAAAATATTTTAAATTTTAAAATCTATTATCTTAGAAACAGTTTAAATCAATAAATGCATTTCTGAAAGAAATACGAAATATAAATTTTTATACGGTCGCCCGGTCCTACCAATTATATTTAGGAAAATCATCCTCATACAATTTCATGCAAAATAAAAAAAAATCTTCCTTTTACGATCAAAATTCACCGAGTTATGAAGCTTTAAACTTTATGACTTAAGTCGCTTTTCCACGCATAAAAATGTCTCGTTTCCGGCAACCAACCAATCAGGGACTGTATTGACCATTTATTTCTCAGCATAAAAAGTGCTCCAACTTTAAACAGCTATAAGTCGGTCAATTTTGGCCGTAAAAGGATGACTTTTTTTTTATTTTGCATAAAATTGTATGAGGATGATTTTCCTAAATATAATTGGTAGGACCGGGGGACTGTATAAAAATTTATATTTCGTATTTCTTTCAGATATGCATTTATTGATTTAAACTGTTTCTAAGATAATCGATTTTAAAATTTAAAACATTTTTGCAATTGGAAGTGTATCTCTGTGACTAACGATTGAGGAAATAGCCATTAAGCACCGATAGCACTGGACACCTTGTATAACCAAGGCCAGTTATTCATTGGGACAAGGTAGTTTCGAATATTTTATACCATACAAAGCCCCCCCCCCTCCCCCCCCCACAAAAAAAAGATGTTGTTGATCCGGGGGCACAAAATTCTATTCTAGACCCTAAAGTGAAAAGACTAACATATATGTTAGTCTTTTAATGAATCTGTATATTTTTTTCATTTGTCAAAACAAGATAAATAAATTGTCGGATAATCGATTTTTTGGATTAACAATTTTCGGATGTGTGAAGTGTTAATGTATTAATTGTTCAGGTGAGACCTTTTATGAAAGTTCGCTTGGGGGCCTCATAAAATCCCGAGACGCTACTGTCAGTGAGCACAAAACTATTTAAATTTCTTGTAGAAGAATTTGCTTCGAATTCAGTAAGGATACAGGAACTTAAAACAGAGTCTTGTATAAAAACAGAAGTAGTTTCGCTATAATAGTAAGCGCTTAGCATTTTGCTGATGGTGGTAGGGCTAAAATAGCGCTATGCATCGATACTGGATTCAAGGGAAAATTTATATAGAGATATACAAAAATCTTTGTTTTAAATCCTGAAGTTTTGTTATCCCTGATCGCATGCACCGTTCTGCGGAGTGGCAATGATCTTGAAATCATGGTCCAGATGATCAGTTGAGCACTTGCTTGCTTTTATGTAACTCCCTGTTGTAAGGCAGAAGTCTGTAATTGGCGAAGTAAACCGAATGGAACCAAATTTGGTACAAATGTCGGCATTGATTTTTGAACTTGTAAAACAACATAAATTGTCAGATAGTCGATTTTTCGAATAACCAATTATCGGATTTGTGACGTTTTACTGCATTTGTTGTTCAGATGGAGACTTAATGAAATCTCGCTTGAGACCTCAAAAAATCTCACTGCGCTACTAAACCTGAACTCACTTATTTTTTATTTGAATTTTATCTACTTATTTTTATGTGAATTTGCTGGAGTAAAAATATTTTAAAATACGAGAAAACAACAGTTATGTGAAAAATTATTACGTAAATCGATATTACAATTTTCTCTTCAAATACCAAAAGTTCACATGAGTATTTAAAGCTATGGGAACTTTATTTTTCAATTTTCTGTCTATGCTTATAATTTACAATATTACACAATAGATGGCGCCACTACTGAACATCAAAATTGAAAAGTGTTAGATGTAGATTCTCTTCTCGTATATAAAACCTTGTTCTCCAACAAAGCGAGTTTCTGTGCAAGGGATTTTTGAGAATAAACAAAAATTTGATTTCTTTTATATTATTTTATGAGTGCCCACAGAACTTTTCTTGGGGGGGGGGGGGAGGGGGGGAACCTACTGAAGTCAGTGGCACAAACTCAGAGATAGGAATTGCAGTAAGACCAGGGCCTTCTATGGGGTGGGGCTTATACTGCTAGAGAATTTTTTGAGGATAGAAAAGACATAAAAAATTCACAAAGAAGGGAAAATCAAATATGGAGGAGGGTGAGTGATAAATATTCGTAGAGGGGACCACAATTTTCATGGGCGTCTCCGATAGGATGTACAACAATGACTAGCTAAAAGCTCACTTTTGTGATCTTGAACGACTAGAGGGAGGTGTGGGGTGAAGTACCCCCTCTTGCCCTTCCCTAAGAGCACCCATGATATCCATCTATATCGGACAAAACATAAGCTACAATCGGACAAAAAATAAACTACACTTTATTGTTTTTTTATTCATTCACATTTTTATGTGATTAAAAAAAAAATATTTTAACTGGTTAGGCATTTTCTTTTTTTTCAAAAATGTTATCTGACAACCCTATGAGTAGTGGACACTAGTGCTGGTCATGATCATTACTGCCAACTGAATTTGAGCAAAATTCTTTACAAAACCCCGCTTTAACGAAATTTCTCTTTCCAATTTAATCTTTCGATGCTAAAATTTTAATTATCAAGCTAATATCTAACTAAGCCAAACTTTCAAAATATTTCATTGTTTTACTATTAGATCTCGGTAAAACCTTAATCATTTTAAGTTTTTTACTTAATTAGATAAGGGGGGAGGGCAAGTTGCTCACTTTTCGCAAGACTTTTTAAATTTTCGCGGAGTCTCTGGCATAGCCCTAGGGTTCCGTAAAGCCCTGAACCCTGGTTGGGAATGACTGATCTAGAGTCTAGATGTCTGGTCTAGATTTTCACGGAAATTTCAGAAGCTTTTGAAGCCACATTTTTGGAGATTGAGAAGGGGGGGGGGGATTACACTTCCTGTTTATTTAACATTGAATTTAGGACGACATTGAATACGACATTTATTTTCTGAACTAAAAATTTGTCTAGGATCAGAAAATGTAGTAGAAAAAAATTGTAACATCGAAATAAGTATAAGTTCTAAATTTCGCATCTTGCAATTTAAATATCAAATTACCAAATCGTATTTTTTAATTTTATATTTTGCATGCTAATGTGACACACATTTTGACATTTATGTGTGTAATATCAATTGTTTTGTTTTGTTTCATCTCATGTTTATCCCCAACCTCACCATAGACCTTCACTGAGAGGAGATCACCTTTCTAAGCGACCGTTTTATCAAGAAACGTCAGGTGGGTCGCCTTAGACAGGTTTTCTGTAGAGACTGCTGCATGCTGCTTATTAGAAATGGAGAAAACAGTAAAATTTTTAGCGCTTAGGTTATCAAGGGCAGGACTTGATAAAGTCAAAGTGGGGCCCAGGGGTGTTAATTCGTGACCCCCACACGCATACCAAACACATGCAAAACATCAGCGCATAACAAATTTACAGGGGTTTAGGATCACAGGCCCTTTTCTATACGTAGAAAACTCCCACACTTGTTTCTTCAAAGTAATATGTTAAGATTGTAAAATATGTACAATATCTAAAACTATTAACACATTTTATAATTTAAAACAAAAACTAATATTACCAGTTTTAAATTCATTAAAAAGATTATTTTTCTTTACATTTTTAATCACATAAAAAATTTAGGGGCACCTTAAAATTTGGGGCCCATGGCCCCGGAGGCCCGTGTATTAATCATTCCCTGATCAAGGGGGTCTTAATCCGGCATTTACTATATGGACGAGGCCGATGCTGAAATTTTGGCTCTCCAGACCCCATAATAATGGAGGTTGTGAAATCCGGATTTTTGAATGAAATTTGTGTCGAAATCTTTCTCAGAGGGGCTTCTTCCACGCCAAGAAAAACCATCCATCTTTTCCCAGCGCTCTGAACTCATGTTATCTGGTGGAAGAATGCAGAAAATTCGATGACATCACACTCGGGCTTCTGTGAGAATGCGACGATTTTCACCTACGACGAAGCTCCGCTAAGCTAACCGCAGAGAAATTTTTCCTGCTTGTACTTTGAGGATGGAGAACGAAGCAATGTACATATAGAATGCATTTTATATGTACATTGAAAAGGAAAAGTATAGATCAGTGGTTTTATTCAGAATATTTTACTTTTTTGCTTATTCTTGGAGGTAGATGTTTTTATAGGGTTGGTAAAAAAGTAATTATGTTTTTATATGTCTTACGTACATTGAAAACGAATAACGTTTATACTTCATAAATGTATAGATCAGTAGTGTCGTTTAGAATATATATATATATATATATATATATATATATATATATATATATTTTTTTTTTTTTTTCTCGTTTATTCCTTGAGGATGGAAGATGTTTTAATAGGGTTGGTAAAAAAGCAATCACGTTTCACGTACATTGTAAAGGTATAGAGTTTTTTCTTTATAAAAGTGCAGAACACTGGTATCATTAAAAATTTTTCCTGTTTTCTAAGGATGAAATATATTTTTATAGAGTCGGTAATAAAGTAATTGAGTTTTATGTACATTGAAAATGAATACCGTTTTTACTTTATTAAAGTATAAACCAATGGTGTCCTTTAAAAATTTATTTTTGCTTATTCTTTCAGGATGGAAGATGTTTTTATAGGGTTGGTTAAAAAGAAATTGTGTTTTATGTACAGTAAAAAGGAATGACGTTTTTACTTTATCAAAGCATAAAACCGTGGAGTAATTGAGAAATATTTCCTGATCGTTCCCTGAAGATTGAAGACGTTTTTATAGGGTTGGTAAAAATGTAATTACCTTTTATGTACTTTGAAAAGGAATAACGTTTTTACTTTATAAAAGTAGAGACAGTTATGCCATTCAAAAATTTTCCTGCTTATTTTCTGAGGACGGAAGATGTTTCCATTGGTTTGGTGAAAGGTAAGCTGTATTCAGAAAAGTTTCCTGCTTGTTTACTGAAGATAGAAGATGCTACTATAGGGTTGGTAAAAAGGCAATTGCGTTTCTTGTACATAGAAAAAGAATGACTTTTATCTATAAAGTTTTATCTATATCTGTAATGAGATAATTCTTTTTGACCATCATAATCAAACACTTTTTGTTAAACTTACTTATTTCATAAATTTCCCAGTCGATTGGAGAGCTCGAGCCCAATTTGTAAACTTCCTTATTATTAGTAACTATCTTTTGTATAGCTTTCTGTCTAGTTGCCCGAGAAACCTCTTTGTCATGTAAAATTTTCTTGACTAAGAATTTCGAATCTTCTAACACAATCTGCGAACAACAGCCACCTCTCTTCCACATCTCCTGAATAGTACTGTTTTCGTGTATGTTCTTGATACTGAATTTGTTAAGGGAACAGAAAAGTCTCTCGTCTGATTCTTCGCATTTTATATGCGAATGCTAGTAATTACTTCTAACTGCTAGATAAAGTTTCTGTGAAAATGCGACTGTGTCCAGCCTAATTTTCCCCAAGAAATCGTTTCAGATATGGGTGCCCATGGTGGTGGGCAAGACAGTGGACGTTCAAGGTCGGTCACAAAGGTGGGCTTCATGTTAATTGATGTTGTACATCTTATCCTTGAATTTGTTCCACTGATATCAATGGTTTGCCCCCCCCCCCCCCCACTGCAAAAAATGTTCAATAAGCGCTCATGGTTGCAGATATATAAAGAGAGATTGAGATAGATAGATCTATCGCTCTATTTTTATCTACCTATAGATATATAGAGATAGGGATAGAGGGATAAATATATGAAGTGGTCAGGAATGGTTAGGGCGCGGGAATTGCACTCGGTAGGCCCGGGTTCGATTCCCGCCATTGCCAAAACTGCCGCCATGTTCACGCGGAGTGCGACCACGTTAAACATGTAGGTCCGTAAGCCCTTCCGAGAGGTTGGTGGTAGGGGAAGGAGGGTACGGTCCCTGTGGATGCCTCCCCCACTGGGTTCCGATCTAAATTGGGTGGCACTTCCCGGCCGTCCAAACGGTTACCTTACACCTTTCTGGTAGGTCGGACGGTCTGGGTCTCGACAACAACAACAACGCTATCACGTCTGCACCAAAAGTCTGAGATAACGTTCGCACTTGCGAAAGAAAATACTTGCTTTCGAGTAAAATCGTCTGCTCGATAAATGTAAATGAATTAAAAAGGGCGAAAATTCGGCTGGATTTCGACTTTAAATATTCATAACCTTTAAACTAATTCGAATTTGAATGAATAATCTTGCCGAGCCCTGTCGTTCGGGAACTTGTAGTACCCTTGTGCCGAGCCGAATTCCACCGCTATCCTGTTTCGATCCCCCACCCACACACCCACCCACCCACCCACACCCACACACACACACACACACACATACACATACAAATATCTTCTTTAATTATGTAAAAAGATTAAAAAAAAAAAAAGACGTTCCAAAACTTTTGTACTAACCTCATAAATTAAGATCCAAATTTTATTTCAAAAAGGTAGCAATGTCTATGTTCCGTTTTTACCCATTCTAAATGTATAGTTGTATTCTTACATTTCAAACACCTTATCCACGTATTTACTCACCAAATATTTTCAGACACTCCGTTGTAAAGCTAGGCTAGCAGAAGTTCCCTCGGCAAGTCTTTCTCCTTCTAACATTGTTTGACCATCCCAACGTTCCCAAACTAGACATCACGTGATCTCTTACTACCATAAAGCACGGAACGTAGAAATATTTACTTTTTTCTTCCCCCTTCCCAAAGAACAATACTACTAGAAGTCATCAAAGAAAACACCAATTCTATTTTTCGGGTCGACAAAACATTTTCACGGAGTAAAAAAAAAATATAGCATTATACTCTCGCTAACAAACCTATTTATTTTCGACCCAGGGAGCTATAGTCATTCCCACCATAAACTGTTTTCTAATAAAAAAAAGGTGACAGTAGCATTATGCAAATCGTCGCATCCGGTGGAGAGCAAAATAATATCGTTTCGTTTCGTTTGTTTTCATCGTAATCGATTTTACAGGAGCTACGAAAAAATGAGAAAGCATAGTCACGATGTTGCGTGATACGAGGGAATAGACTGTCCCGTATGATAATGCGAAATCAAATTTCCGAGAATAGATCTTTCTAGAGTAATAATAGAAATTAAAGGTGTGTTATTGTATATTTTTTTTATCGAGGCAGTACAGTTAGATTCGACAGTGACTCAACAGGTTAGGAAAAGATATTGGTCATCATCGGCACAAATACGGGTTCACTTACATTATAGAAGATAAGGATATTATCCAAGAAGCTCAATGGATTGAGGGTCGACTAGACAGACAGAGAATGCATATTAGTTCGTTATATTATACGGACAGAATATTAGTTCGTTATAATTTCTACTATCTTACAATTTCTACTATCGTCTTCTATTTCTTCAAATCAGCGTCTACCCTAAGGAAGGAACAGGAAATTAAAATTTACAAAATAGTCTCCGGGTGACACTAGAATCATGTTCAAGGAGCATTTATTATTTTATCTCGTATAGCCAGCTCATAGCCGTAGCCAGAAGCGAAATCCAAGAGGAGGCTAGAGTGAAATTCAAGAGGGAGGAGCTCAGCAGTTCTAAAGAAGGGGGCTCAGCAATTCTGAAGAAGGGGCTCAACAGTTCTGAAAAAGTGGCTCAACAGGTCTGAAGAAAGGGCTCAACAGTTCTAAAGAAGGGGCTTAACAGTTCTGAAGAAGGGGCTCAACAGTTCTGAAGAAGGGGCTCAACAGTTCTGAAGAAGGAGCTCAACAGTTCTGAAGAAGGGGTTCAACAGTTCTGAAGAAAGGGCTCAACAGTTCTGAAAAAGTGGCTCAATAGTTCTGAAGAAAGGGCTCAACAGTTGTAAAGAAGGGGCTCAACAGTTCTGAAGAAGGGGCTCAACAGTTCTGAAGAAGGGGCTCAACAGTTCTGAAAAAGTGGCTCAACAGTTCTGAAGAAAGGGCTCAACAGTTCTGAAGAAGGGGCTCAACAGTTCTGAAGAAGGGGCTCAACAGTTCTGAAGAAGGGGATCCACAGTTCTGAAGAAGGGGCTCAACAGTTCTGAAGAAGGGGCTCAACAGTTCTGAAGAAGGGGCTCAACAGTTCTGAAGAAGGGGTTCAACAGTTCTGAAGAAGAGGCTCACTAGAAACTTGTTTCGGAGCGGGGGGTGGAAAGGAAAGGAAAAGTATTAAATTTCAGTCTGAAGATAAATTTCTATATTAATAAATTATTTTAATTAATTATAACTAAATTCCGTACTTTTTATTATTGGGCACCACTATTTCTATGGGTTATTGAGTCAAAATTTATGTACTACAAAGTCTGTTAGCAATTAGCCTCTGAAAACTCTAATAGTTATTATATATTTTAATCCATATAATTACAATATAAATTATTAACAAATAGTTAATTGTGTATCTATATTTGTAAACTATTGATTGCAAAAATTCATATAGCGATTATACAGCGATATTAATATACAATAGTAATTACAATTGATATTAATATAAGCGTTAACTAATAGCAAAGCTGTTAATCAAAGAAAATTTTTAAAAGTTAACATACATTAACGCATAATATTAACTTTATAACTATTCAACAGTTGATTTTGACTTTATAATGTATGAGTGAACCCTGCAATAGTATAAAAGTACCCTAAATACTCTTGCCTTAATTTAATTTTTAAAACTTTTAAATATTTTAATTAAATGTGCAAATACATTGATTATCATTTGTATAGCAACAAATTCAGCTAAATTAAGAAAATCTTATTTCTGTACTAAACAAAACGAAGCAATTTAAAAAAAAATATCTCAAAAAGCAATTTTTCATGCAAAATTAGATGACATGTCAAATGAAATTCCATATCATTACTAAAAATTAAATATTTCTATACTTGCACTAGAAAATGGCAACATTCTGCTGAAGATTCGCTTGAATGACTAAATTAAATTAATCCCTGCTTTTACTCCCGGGCACCGTTGGAAATATTTTCCACTTTCACAGTAAAATAGATTTATATATTTCTATTAATAACTTTAAATTTTCTAACTATAATAGTCAAATACTCAAAATATGTTTAATTTTCTTACTTTAATGATGACGCAGAATTTCTCAAGAAAATGAAAAGAACTGTTTTAATAAACCTATTACCGAAAAAATTAAGAACGTGAAATGGAATTGCTTCCAGTTCATTTCAGTTCACAATCCTTAATAAGACTCAGATATATTTATTTATTTATTATCTCGATTATCGTCTGTATATGAGATTATAATAAAAAAATATCAATTATAGTCTGCAAATCATTTAATTTACATGATTACAGCTCTCCTATTCAAATTCATTTCTAGATTTAAAAAATTGAAATGCTCTTTAATAAATAGTTTAAAAAATTGTACCTTTAATAGGAAAGAGCTGATGGTTAGTTGTGTTTATCAATATTTTCGGAATGAAAGCTTATTTAGCGAGAGAAAAAATTAAAAAAAAATATTCGGACTCGAACTATTCACTTCCGTAAATAATTTTCGTAGAATAATTTCATGAAAGGGGACTGACTATACGAAGATTAATTTATAGTTAAAAGACATAGAAAGTGATTCGTAAATTATGCAATTTCATGTGAATCTTTATTAAAAGTTTATTTTTGATTAGAAGTTTATTTCTCTTAGATTTTTTATGAGAAGTTTATTCTTTATTAGATGTTTCTTTTTTTATTAGAAGTTTATTTTTTATTAGAAATTTATTTTTCTTGGAAGCTTTTTTTTATGAGAAGTTTATTCTTTATTAGAAGCTTCTTTTTTTATTAGAAGTTTATTTATTATTAGAAATTAATTTTTTTATTAGAAGTTTAATTTCTTATTACTTTCCTTATATACATAATATATAAGGAAAGTATTATGAAGGGGTCCAAAATTCGAATTCGAGTTTTCGACGGGAGAGCACGTTTCAAGCATCCCTGATCACGAATCGAACATTTTTGAGGTGATGTTTGTGTGTGTGTGGAGACTATAACTGACGAACGAATGGAGCGATTTGAATGAAATTTGGTACAAAAATCACAATCCGTGAATACTGGAAGCCTATTCTTTTTAAAAGTAATCGAATGTTCAGAATCCCCTAAATTTTCGAGTGAAATTTTGAAAAAATCATCAAAAAATCAAAACCTTTAATAAAGTTACGCAAATAGACATTTCTTATGTAATTTTACCTTAGAAAACGATTGACATAAACTGTAGAACGCTTGAATGAACCGTTCTCGAGATATTGCACATATTTCAAATAAATTTATCAAAAAAACCATAAATTAAAAAAAATACTAACTCTTGAGAAACATGTTCACTTTTCATATATAATATCATGCGATAAATTGGGTGACATCATTCTCGTGGATCTAGCTCGTTCCATTCATGAGAAAAGATACTTTGAGTAATACTTTTGTATTTGAACGCCAATAGTCATTTATCTGCTATAAGAATAACTTATTTCTCTGTCCATAACGCTTGGCGAGATTTTGGCGGAATGTAGCCATCTTAAATAACTTTTATAATGTAGCCAACTTAAATATTTTTTTTAAATTCGAATAAAAACTTTGAATTTTATTCAAAATTCAAATTTCTTTTTAACATGGCAGCGTAGAATAAAATTTAACATAATCATGCATAAAAGAGTTTATTTATAACTCAATGGTCACGAAACATAATAGTTTCAATCATTATTGTGAAAAATAGCAGCGATACAATTTTTTTTGTTCGTTTGTCATTAGCTCTCCCCCTCTCAGGGGGGGGGGGAGTTACCCGCCCCCGGGGGGGAGTACATTGTCAAGTATGGTATCAATTGAAAGATTTTTTTCAAACCCTTTAAAGTGAAGAGTAACACGCTGTAACTGTTCTATTTGTGCCCATATAATCCTTCTGGCTTCGGGTTTGTTGGTTCTTTCGCGCTCACGAAGGGGATCCAGGGTATTCTCGAAACAGCTGTATGCTGCATTTTTATTTTATTTGTACTTGAATACGTTGCTCAGGTTTTCTTTATCCTTTGAGCAATTTTTTTTTTTTTACTTATTGATTACTTGCTGATACAAGAATGAGTCCAAAGATCTGTATAACCTGTTTCATTTAAAACAGAAATAAGTGCATATATAGCAACAAAATACCAATATTAACTTTTCAGTTAGGTAGAAAAGTTATAAATCAATCGTTAGGCACAGTTAAACACGACCTAAAGCTCGATAAATTTCCAAACAAGGAAATAAAATTTCCAAATACTGACAGATTCAAAACTCACTGATCAAAGTTCGGTATCATTATTTTTACAATATAACATAAGTCTCCAAAATAGCATTCTAAAAAAACTTTTATAGGAAAATTAAATAATAATGGGATTTCTCGAGAAATTATCATTTTACTGTTAAATATTTAAATATCTACGCACGTCGCCAAGATCGACAAATTGTCACCAAGCTCAATTTTTTGAATTTGTGACTTGACAAGAAAGTGCGTCTTAAGATCTCATAAAACACACAGATCTTTCTAACTATTCAATCTATTTTTATCTATGTTTAGATCTCAATATCTGTACATTTCTCTATCTGTATATATATTTCACTATATTTCACACATTTCTCTATCTCTATTTCTATACCTATTGTTATTTATACTTATCTCTCTATTTCTATTTCTTAATCTCTATCTCAATCCTGAGCCACTGGGCTACCTCGCCCTTAGACGTGATAGCGTGTGATAGCTGTCCTGACAGTAACTAGGGTTTAAAATGCAACATTCTAACTTTGCGAATTTGAAATATTTCGTTCAATTTGTTAGATATGGTATTATATTCTAATTATGAGTATTGCTCTAAAAATGGAAAATTCGGATGAAAAACTCGCTGTGATAACATTTCTTTCTTTTTAATTTTACTGATTTAGCATCTGCGGTTTGATATATATCCCAGTCTCCGTTGATCAGAATTACATGTAATTTCCACTAGCATACGGATGCTTATTAACAAAGGCCACGATGGGGACGAAACACCCGACCCAAATATGGGGTTGTTTACTTTTGCCGATTTCAAGTATTTTAACCTTGCTTATTTAGGACATATCAAAGCAGCTTATTTAGAGTGTATCAGGAGAAACTTATTAGCAGCTTATTTAAGACTGTATAGCTGACATGCTTGCGCATGGAAGAAACGGAGTGCAGGAACGATTTTGATTCAAAACATGCGATTTCGAAATCGAGTGGTGTTTTCCATATCTGTATTAAGTAACGGGCAGGGTCGCACATAGGGGAGATAGATACCACTCAAGTATGTGTGTGTGTGTGTGTGTGTGTGTGGAGCGGACTTCAGTATTATTTTTAACGGAGGATAAGACATGAAAAATTTTCACTCTAAATTTAATTTTACGGAGAGAAAAATACACGTGAAAGTTGTACTTTTCACAGCTTGGGGTACAAAAGGTTAATAGTGTTAAATAAATGAACTGCTTTAAAGAAATGAACGTAGCAGATTTACAGTTTTCTTATACCTATTTACAATCCTGTCGACAGAAAAAAAAAAGTATTTTTTTTAAGGGGGGGGGGGAGCTAAATATTTTGTTTTCTATTTCATTTTTTACTTTAATGGGTTTCGATGGTTTCCTGGGGGAGTCTTATAACCTCCTTGGTGACGACACTGCTTTTTTAGTGTCGAGTTAGGTTTGTCGCAAGTATAGAAAAATTCTAAACATTTCTACCTTATTTCCGCGATTTCAGAAACTGATAGTGCAATCAGTGTTTCTTTCAGGACTTTTTGGCCGGAGGGGGGAGGGCAAGTTTTCTATTTGCCCTATATAAATATATCTAAATGCTATCACATTATGTAGAAACTAGGTTAATATAAAATATTTTCGGGGACAGGCATACATCCGGGGGAGGGGAGGGGGCGAGACCCCCCCCAGATGTATACCTGAAAGAAACACTGAGTGTAATCAAAAACAAATGATATTAAAGCATGATGTCACAAAGAATCTAGGGTACAAGGAGCATATTTCGTAAAAAATCCTTCAAAAGTTTTTTTTTAAGTTGGCAACAGCTTACTGACGCTGATAAATGCTTTTGGTTTATCCGTCTAAATATAAACTACTCCCATATCCGTTATATCTATTGTGTAGTTCAAATTATCAATTTTCCCAATACACTATGTACTGCCATTATTGTTCAGGGAATTTCCATAGCATGGTTTTTCTCCTAAAATAATGCTATGGAAATCTCAAAATTTGAATCATTCGAATTCTAATCATTCGAATTACTAAACATTCCATCTCTAGTTCTTGTTTTTCACATAATGTCAAATCTCTTCAAGGAATTATGTAATGAGATACACATCACTGTCATATCCATCTTAATGGAACAAACAAAAGAGTATATAATAATAGCTCCTCCCGCCTTCGCCGATCCCTGCTTAATTGTGTTTTACATCCTTCTTGAATCGTTATTATTGGACTAAGGCATGGCAGCGGGCGCAAAAACGTATGCAATGGAATGTGATATTCGATGAAGGCGAGGAGGGGTGGGGGGTATCAGTCCAATAATGGATATATCCTTAGTCACGATATAACGACAGCAGTTGCATAGCAACACGGGTCCGCAGCTTTGCGTGTTATGTCAGACATATGATGGCTAAATAGGACCTCTACCTTCAGTAGCGAAAAGGAAGATATCATCCTATGTGAGAAGAGATAATCCTGTTTGAAATGAGAAACAAATTGACGTTCACTTTGGTTCTGGAAGTTTGTAATACACACATATTTACTTTCCCTACTTACATTGTATAATGTATAGGAAAAGGGTTATGACGGAGTTAAGAAATCAAATTAAACGTTTTGCACATACCTGTATTCCTCTGGAACGTATCTGGGATGATGTGTGTGTGTGTGGGAGGGGGGGGGGGGCAGTGGCATCGTTAGCAAACATTTTCAGGGGGCTTGCAACAGAAGTTAACTGGAATGTGGTGCAACCAGAGCGTGGCTCAACCTTTTTCATACCAGAATCCACTTTTAGTAGCTTCTTTTTTTTCAAATTTTACAAGAAAAATGCTGACAAATCGGTATAATGGGTCTAAATAATTACAATTATAGCGTGTTACCTTTCATTTTAAAGGGCTTGAAAAAATCTTACGATTGATACTATACTTGACAATGTACCCCCAGGGGGGCGGGTAACTTCCCCCTCCCAGAGAGAGCTTAATGACCTCACGACCAAAAAAATTGTATCGCGGCTATTTTTCACAACGATGATTGAAACCATAAAGTTTCGTGATCACTGAGCCATAAATAAACCTTTATATGCATGATTATAACAAATTATGTCTTATGCTGCCATATTAAAAAATCTGATGTGGGCAGCACATGACTCTCACAGCAGACGCATATTCGCGTTCTCTTCATTTCTTTAATAATTCATTACATTGAGTTTAATTCACAAAATAACAACCATAACTATTTAACATTGCACTGAATTTGCATTTATAATTCAATTTTCGTTTTCATTTGGTAGCTGGGCTTATTTTCTAAAGTGGTGTAGCGAAAATGCGAAAAATCTAAAATATCTCAAGATCCTATTCTTTTGATCGTTAAAAATTACATATAAAGCAAGGATTTAATTATTATATTTGAGCATACGTAGTTTTTATTTAGATTTTGACGATTTTTGCGGGCTATTTCACACACACACACACACACAAAAAAAAAAAGACGAGTTCTTTTTTTCCGAATCGTACCAAAACTAATCTGCATCAGGGTCACACACAAGTGACTTATATACCAAATTTTATAAAATTTGGTCCATTAGTTTTCGAATTAGAGTGGATACATATATTGCACCGACAGACATACAGACACACAGACAGATAGACACACAGACAGACAGACACACACACAGACAGACACACACACACACAGACGTCACGCTAAAAATAGTTTTTTTTGTATTCTAGAGGTCCCGAAACATGTAGATCAGTCGAAAACTCGAGTTACGATTTTCGGCATGATTCCAATACTTTCCCTTCGCATTACCATGTATTGCAGGTAAAGTAAAAATATAAAATTTCTATTAAATGGCGATGTTTTCGCTTGAATTAAAAAAATTCGATCTAGTTCTGGATTTTTTATAATAAAGGCGGATATGAAGTTTCTTGAAAATGTATTAATATTATGGCTGCTATCGTGTACACATAAGAAATCGACCTCAGACATACATACAGACATACAGACAGATAGTTCTTTCATAACCTATTAATTTGAATTACCTCATTTTCTGTATGCCCTTTCGAATAAATGATCACTTATATATTTCTGATTTGAAACTTTAATCGGCACCAGATGTACGCATGTGATTGCAAAATTTCGTTAAAATTGGATTGACTGTTTTTGAGGTAAAGTGCATATATAGTACGCGCTCGCTCACACACACACACAGGGTCCGACTTAGCCTAACTGGGGCCCGGGGCAGACATTCCATCGGGGCCCTCTTCGACACATTTTAATTGTACAACAATATTTTTTCGAAAATATAATGAAGTCTAGAAAAAGGTATACGAAATGAAACTCTTACATTTTTTAATGGAATTTAAATTATTGGCAACTTTTTCATTATATAGCCAACAAGCGGACATGCTCTAGATCTTGACTTAGTGCTGCAATTTCTATAATATTTTGAAATGAGCCTTCTAGAAAATACATTCGGTATGTTAACATTAGTTAAACGTTTCAGACTATGTTTTTTTCAGAGATGCATTTGTAATAAAATTAAGCGAGCAGTGAAGTAATCTTATTTTTTTTTTCAAAAAAGAAGTTATTAAGTTTTTGATGTTGCATTTATTTAATTTGGGACCCCTTTGACGCGAGGACCCGCTGTAGTTGCCCTGCATGCTCCTGCGTTAGTCAGGTCTTATACACACACGCCACACACTAGAAGTCTGCATGAGCCTAAATTTCAGACTTTTACATGGCCTGGCACTGCTCAAATCAGGTACGAATTCCGATCCCGATTTTTTTTTCAAATATAGAACCCGAGCTCAGTTTTGTTCGAAAACATTTGAGTCAGCCCAGTTTGACCTGAAACAATCTTTGGTCCGAATTAAAGTTTAATAAAAAATAAAACAGCGTATTCTAAGGTGTCTCAAACTAGTAAATCCATTGAAAACTCGAAGTACATTTTCTGATCCATTGCAATGTATTACAATGTATTACAATGTACTCTGTACATATGAAGTACTAGGGAAATTAACAATAACTAGTTTTGCAATAATTATGCAGCTTTAACTCCACCCATTTATTCTGATTTGTTTAGATAAACCTTTGAAGCTCCTTTTAATACCAAGAGAGCATGAATGGTTACAGATATTTTATCATTAACATATCAAGATGACCCTGCCCAATCACATCACATTGCAGCACCTCACGCTTCAAGCGTTATGATGCGTTAAAAGATGTTATTTTAACAAAATAGCCTCCGGTCGGGAATGGTCATTAGAAATCTGATAGCGGGGCCTTTTGTGCATAGCTCTTTATCAGATTTATTTAAGATAGAGAACTTTTCTACGCAGAAAAGAACTATGGAAAGAGATTTGTTTAGATTTTATCACGAGTTATTTATTCGGCATTGTAATGCATAGACATTTTACACAGTATTGCTTATATGAAGTGAGGGTTCCCTTGTCAGAGACGCAAGCAGAATTTAAGGTGTTTAGCTCAGTGCACTTGTTCTGTCTTTAATTTTGCTCTTGTTCTGTGTTTTGTTTCTGATTCAACGCTGTATGCAATTTAAGTTTCAATCAGTGCACTTGTTCTGTCTTTAATTTTGCACTTGTTCTGTCTTTAATTTTGCACTTGTTCTGTCTTTTGTTTCTGATTGAGCGGTATATGCAATCAGTGCACTTGTTCTGTCTTTAATTTTGCACTTGTTCTGTCTTTTGTTTATGATTCAGCGCTATACGCTATACGCAATTTAAGTTTCAATCAGTGGACTTGTTCTATCTTTAATTTTGCACTTGTTCTGTCTTTTGTTTCTGATTGAGCGGTATATGCAATCAGTGCACTTGTTCTGTCTTTAATTTTGCACTTGTTCTGTCTTTTGTTTATGATTCAGCGCTATACGCTATACGCAATTTAAGTTTCAATCAGTGGACTTGTTCTATCTTTAATTTTGCACTTGTTCTGTCTTTTGTTTCTGATTCAGCGCTATATGCAATTTAAGTTTCAATCAGTGCACTTGTTCTGTCTTTAATTTTTCTGAATATCAAAAGTCCTTTCAGAGTTAAGCATAATAAAGCACACATTTATAATTTGGTTAACACGGTGAATGGAAAAATATATTGAATCATATTTCCACGCGCGACAAAATGATTTAATTATGTCATGTCTTACAATTGGTATAATACAATTACGATGTAATTGCATTTTTATTATTTCTGGCTCGTGAATACCTTGAATAACACTTCGAAGCGACAAAATGACTTAATTATTGTCAAACGATTTTTAACAATTAGAATTAACTGGAATGTGTCTCAACTCGATTATTTCACACCAGAATCCATTTTTAAATGGCTTGTGATATTTTCCCCCCAAATGTTGCGAGAAAATATTTGAAAAATCTGTATCGTTGCTGTAATGACTACAATTATATAATGTTACCTTTCATTTTAAAAGCTTTGAAAAAAATCTTTCGATTGGTGCCAAATTTGATAATGTATATCCTCAGGGGAGGATAACATGCACCCCTCCCCCCCACGATGTGGGCTAATGATGTCATGAGCACAAAAATTGTACAGCAGCTATTTTTCACTACTATCATTGAAACTATTAAGTTTCGGAATCATCGAATCATGACTTCCTTTTATACATAATTATGTCAAAATTTGTCCTATGCCGTCATGTTAAAAAAAAATAAAATTTCGAATAAATTTCAGAGCTTTTGCTCGAATTTAAAATAAATTCCATTTCTAGATTTTTCGTTAACAAAGCCGGATAAAAAGTTCCGAGAAAATCCATTAATATTAGTAGAAGGGTAAGAACAGTTCAACGCCAGGAGGGAGTGGTAAAGTGCTATACTTTAACATAGGGACCCTCCGAAGCCATGAGTGCATCAGCAGAGGAAGTATTCAATAGAGCTCCTCTACTACAGGCTGACTTATCAATCATATTGAAGCCCATAGGGTTCCATACTACAGTAACAGAGATTATAAAATAAGTGTTTAAAATAAATACTTTATATAAAATAATAAGTTTCAATTAGAATATTGTAGAACTTAGCTCGCACAAGTATGTTCAGTATCGGCAAACCAGTTATTTATTGTCCATTGTTTTCGTTTCTAGGAAAGCGAAATAGCCCTAAACCCTTTCTAGAATGATTAGAGCAATTCGGTGCAGAACAACCACCCATAATTATTTCAATTATACTTCCTAAAGTGAAAATACGAATAGAGCTAATGCTAAAGGATTGCGCTTCCAGCTATGGTGGGCTTCAATATGCTTGATGAGTCAGCTCGTATATAGAAGAGCCTTAGCTAGAAGAATGACGTCACAGAAGAGGGCGGAGTTCAAGATTATGTTACATATGTAGTATTGTTTTTTTTCCTTGTAAATTTTCGCAAATGTAAGTTTTCCACTTATAAATTTTAACAAATGACGTTTTAAACTTTCAGAATTTAGCAAATTTACGTTTCGCGCTTTTCAAAAACCACACATGTGTTAATTTGTCTATGGAAATTAACATGTGTTTCCACACTTGTGTAAATTTTAAGCAAACATTAACAAAAGAAGTGTTTTAAACCACTTGAATTCATAAAAATTTATTTTTAGTAACAAAATTTCGCGCAAATGTAAGTTTTTTACTTATAAATTTTAGCAAATGTAAGTTTCGCGTTTTTCAAAAACCACACATGCGTTAATTTGTCTATGGAAATTAACATGTGTTTTCGCACGTGTGTAAATTTTAAGCAAAAATTAACAAAAACCGTGTTTTAAACCACTTGAATTCACAAAAAAGTGTTTTTTACTAACAAAATTTCACAAATGTAAGTTTTTTACTTATAAATTTTAACAAATGTAAGTTTTTGACTTTTCAAAAACCACACATGTGTTAATTTCTCTTTGGAAATTAACATGTATTTTAACACTTGTGCAAATTTTTGATGATTTTTCACAAAAATATGTTTTTTAGTAACAAAATTTTACAAATGTAAGTTTTCAACTTTTCAAAACCCTTTTCAAAACTTTTCAAATATGTTAATTTGTTTATGGAAATTAACATGTGTTTTCGTACTTGTGCAAATTTTTGACGATTTTTCACAAAAATGGAATTTTTTACTTATAAAATTTAACAAAAATGTATTTTTAGTAACAAAAAACTAACAAAAACGCGTTTTGAACTAACTGAATCTCAGGAATTTCGAAAACACATGTATCGAGTGAAGGTGGTATTCCCTATTAAAATTCGGAAAACCCCCAGAGAATATACTTATTTTAAAAATAGGTATTTAAAAAATTGACTGAATGCATCCATTTCCTCAACAGTAGTTTATTGAATATATGTAGATATTTTAATAAAAGATAATATTTTTTAAAGGTTGTCTCCGCCACCACCCGATGCGCATGCACACCGCGACAAATAGCGACAACCTCGAAGATATGAACATTGCACCTGCTGCAGCAAGTGCAATGTTTCTGTCGGCGATTTCCCCAAACGTTGTCAGAATTTGATATTTGCACGTTGTTCTTCAAACGTCATTTCCATTTTCGACGAACGCGTACGACTATAGTTCACTGACACGAGGTGCAATCTTTCTGTCGACTATTTTCCCAAACGCTGGCAGAATTTGATATTTGCACGTTGTTCTTCAAACGTCATTTCCGTTTTCGACGAACGCGAATGACTACAGCTCACTGACACGTATTGTCTGGAAAAACACGTGCTTCTTCCTTTTCACATCCCGCGTCACATGCGCCTCTACGCCACGGTAAAATAGTTCCCCTCTCCACCAATCAGGGTTAGAGATATCAGCACAGTCTCCGAACTTTTTGATCCTACCTTGTAGATCTTAAAAGCTAACGAACATTTTTGTCGCTACTATTTATATATATATTTTACAGTTTTGAAAATATTTCGAGTGAAAGTGAGCAAAGTAAGGCAAAAACTCGCTCGGACAAAAACGTTTAATTTCTTTTTTAAAGGTTAAATTATTAAAATTATTTTCATATATTTATAATCTGTATCCTATTTCTGTTAACCTAACGATCCGATATAAATGAGGTACCTCAAGCATAGATGTTATTCGCATAAAAAAAGTCATACATACAGGGCTGCTCATACCGACCCCTATAGACATTTATCACGTCACCCCCCCCTCTACAATTGATTCCCACATTTGTGAACTTTCATGCCTTTCCCTTCTTTAAAAATACAAATATGGGGGCACCCCCCTTACTCAGAGTGATATCCGCCTCCCTATGAGCGATCCTGATTCACATGAAGTGCAAAGTGTCAAACCATGTGTACGTGAGCGACAACTCTCCGACGAATAATTCAATTTGTCAATCTCCACGTCTACAGCAAAATCATTCGACCTAATTACCTAAACGTCCCCAAATCGAATATTGAATATTTAATGTCTTGTAACTTCTTTTTCACTCCGAAAGGCAGAAAACGGTTATTTTACAAAGACAATCACAGGCATTCGCGATTTGAAATGGCAGAATGTAAACGACTCCTCCACGCATATACGTACACAAACAGGCCGGAATTGAGCAGAAAGTGCTTGAAACGCGTTCCAAGAGGAACACATTTTCGCTATAATCTTAAATTTAAAAATGTTCTGAAGAAATAATAATTTTTTGTATATTGCGCATGAGAAGGTAATTAACACATCTTCCTAATAACACACATTAAATACGTGACCCAACTTTCCTCCTTTGGATGGGAAAATTCCAAGAAGGGTCATAAATTAAATGACTTTCCTTTCTTTGCTTTTTTTTGCCGTTTTAAAGAGAAGAATAGATTCTCTACCCTAATATACACGTAATCTTTCTTCTTCTTCTTTTTTTTTATTAAGTTTTTATCTTGTCTCGGAGAATAGGAATTTTGCTTAATACTTGATATTTATCATTTTCGCCCGAGAATTATATATTAGGAATTTCAAAAAAGGTTTTCAACATCTTGTTCTGGTTTCAATAATAAAGGCATTAGAATACATTGCAGTGTAAGACATATGAGTAAAGCACATTCTTTAGGACTGGTATGAACGAAGCAACCGGGGTAGATTTATGAAAGATCAGTCTTGTATAAATTTAATACTAGTTGCGTGATACGACTGATTTATACAGAATTCGTGCAAAAGTTCTTAAGCACCACAATAACTTTGTAAGGAAATGTCCACGAGTGTATACTTTTGGTGTATTTATAATAAAGTGACCATACTCGATGGAACAAAATTGATTACAGCGTCTCTAGCGGATAATTTAGAAAGTTAGGATAACGAACTCCAATAAAGCGAGGTAGACTAGCAGATATATTCATATACCTGCATAAGAAGATATTCCCATTGCAGATACAAGTATCCATGCAGCGGTTTCGCCCTTATTATCCATTCGTCAGTAAGGAATAATTGATATCTGCAATGTCAGAAACTTTCTATAAGCTACAATTTTTGCGAACTTATATCGAAACTGACAGTTTCAGTCCTCTCAAGTGGCCGGCATAAAATTCATCTACAATTTAGTTTAGGCCAAACAAATCAGCTAAGGCAAAGTTCCTAACACAAAACCCACCTATAAGGAGCGTTCCCAAAATTAAAATTGTCAGTTTACATAGAGAAGTTCGCAAAAATTGTGGTTCCAGCTGCTACCATTGCAAGTATTGTTCATTCCATGCTCATGAGCGCATAATCAGCCCGAAACCGGCCCATGGATACTGGTATCTGCAATGGGGTGCCTTCCGAAATTCGGGAAGAGTTTTGTATTTTGATTTTTTGTAGAGCACTGTCTAATGAGTAGGAATCGATATAAAAGCGGATAAAAAATGCATATACAGGGTCTTTCAAAAGTCCGTATAAACTTTAAAAATTCATTAAAAATCGAAAAATCATCGCATTGAGGTACGGTTTATACCATAAGTATTGCCAGGACGGGGTTTATTTTTGGCGTGAAAAAATTTTGTAATTTAAAAAATCACCTATAGGTGACGCTTACCTGAATACATCTTTCAGAAGTATGCAAATGAGGCTGTTATAAAAGAGTTGTAGTGCTCTGTAGATTCTTCATTTGATTCATTAGTAAACGGTGCAAAGAAGAAGTTTTTGCGAGATTGTTAACAATGACCGAGAAAGCCTTGTTAGTGAAGCTGTATATATATATATATATATATATATATTTCAGAAGTTTGCGACGCCGCGAAATAATAATTTAAAAATATTTAATTGAGATTAGGCAATAATAGGGAAAAAGAAAATGTGAAATTATTTGGCGAATATTTTTGATATTCGTCAAATTTTAGAAACCTCCTTAAAATTCCCGGAAGAAAAATCGAGAAAATTCAAATCTCGAAATAATTATTGGCCTGATTATGGGTCACAGTTTTGGCCCATTAATTTGCGATAGTCTACTGAATGATCGCGAATAAATTCAGACGTTTACTTTTATTTTCGCGTACTATTGTTTAAAAAAGAATTGGTTTCTCAAAATATTTCAAAGTTGAAACTTTTACAAATATTTACGTTTTAAGACCTCATGAACCGATTTCAAACGCATTTGGAAAAATTTTCTTCCGTGTATGTATGTAAACTAAAAGTAATTTTGCGCACAATCAATAATGAACTGGTTCGCAACTTAAATGCAAGGAAAATAAAGATAAATGAAAAGACATGCGTTTTTGAAATCATTTAAATTTCTTTCTTCAGTACAACAAGTTTGTCCCAGAACGCCAAAATAATCGCAAGACTGTGTCGTCCAAATTGAAAATTTTTAAACGACAGATCTCAATATAGTAGCGCCACCTAGTGTAACGAAAGGAAAAAAAACATAAAAAATAGGAAAACAAAGGCATGAGAACATGAGAAGCAAATAAGAAAAATAAAGAAATAGAAAATATAAACTCAAAGAAACAATAAAATTAGACGTGGTCATGCCATACTTTGTAAAAATATGGATTTGTAAAAATATGGAGTCGTTAACAAATCATTAACTAGATTATTGGGATTTTTATTGATATTTTGCTTTTTGTGACATTAGGTGGCGGTACTATATTGGGATCTGTGGTTTAGCCATTTTCAATTTGAGCGATTTAGTCTTGCGATTATTTGGGCGTTTAGGTCCAGACTTGTTGCTTTGAAGAAGGAAATCCAGATGAGTTATAAAAAGTACGTATGTTCATGGCCCGATTAAACCAAAGAGGGGCTCAGGGCTTGGTGGCATTTCGGGGCCCTCATATAATCACGGCGCACAAAACATAATCGTATGTCAAATTTGGGGGCCCGGGACCGATCTCCGGAGGCGCCTTTGCACATGTATTCCATACTTTTTCCTTCAGATGAATATACGAAGAATTAAAAGAATGTATAATATTTAACATATTTGTAGGGAGGCAAAATGCCTACATTCTGAAATTGTAGAAAAATTTCTCTTTCAGTGATATACTTTCTTAATTTTAGGTTTATATTTTAATTTTAGGAAAATTTTCTTTATGACAATTATTTTTTCCTAAACAGTAAAAAATTATTTCTGATTAAAATTTATCACATATAAAATTTAGGGGCCCAGGACCGCGGACCCGAAGGCCCTGCGTATGTCGATGCTTTATATTTATTTGCGGTGCTAATCACGTTGTGAACCAGTTCATTATTGTGTATGTATATGTTTCTATAAGTGCGTGTTGCCTACTTTTGGTTTTTTATATTACAAATTGCGACAAAAAGCATCGTGGTATCAGTTTAGATGCCATTGGTTAGAAATCTGATAATAATCGGAGTATTTTGTTCTTTTCCCCTAAGAAAAAAAAGAACTCGACCTGTACCCGTAGTGATAAGATTCCGATGTGTTATTTAACACCCTCTCCCACTATACCACCCTCTGACGTCTTAATGGACTCCATAAATCAATCTAATATTTAATCGAATCATCCGAATCACTGAATATATTTGATAAGACGACCCCATCACGCTTTGCACAATCACTCATAATTAGACGCCTCGCACTTTCGCTGGGAAAGCGATTCCCAACGTAACACGATACGCTTGCCAACTCAATATTGGATATCCACCCCCAGACAGTACTCAGGCAAGCCGACCCCTAAAACAACACATACGATAGTCCACCTCTGCATTAGCAGGATGGCGTGTAAATACGTGCACACGCCCTTCGTGACCAGTAGTCTTCTGCGCCCCTCTTTGCCACGTGACCCTGATTGACCCCTGGCCTTCCATGTCTTCTCCGCGTCCCCATCATTTTTCCCACGCTTCCAATCTTTTTTACTCCCCCCCTCTTTCTTGATATAAAGAATGGCGACTCATGAAAATGTTCTGTAAAAGGACGTGGTCCTACGAACGTCGTCTCGCACGCGATCTCTTCACGTACCCCAAGAATCAAGTGAGAGATTATTCGGAGGACCGGGCGGGTCGACAACAACTTGATCGTGTCCCGGTTTTGAAGCAGCCTGCACCTGTCCCGCAGAGTGCGTCTTCAGGTGCGCGAAGCCTGTGAAAGTGGAAAATAAGGTCATCCGAAAAGTAATACCTATGAGCCACTCAACATGCAGTATTACGGCTTGTCTGTGACCAGTGATTGATATCCGTGAAAATGTTTATTACAAAAGTTACTCTGAAATATCTGGAGTGTGTGGATGCACTAGAGTTTCTCATACATTCATCTTCCATAATTTGCATCATAATACGCGGGGCCTGACTAACGCAGGGGCACTGCCCCGGGTCCCCGCACCAGAGGGGCCCCAAATTAAACAATAGCAGCATCGAAACATTAATGTCTACTCCCTTAAAAAATATATGCCATCGGAATATGGTTGTCCAGTGGATAGATTCATTTTGGGGATATATAAGGATTAACCGCACTAATTTAGCATGTTGGCATCTTAGCTATGAGAACAAAGTTGGCAATAATTTAAATTTCATTAGAATATATAAGAACCACTTTTGTATACTTTGTTCCAGAATGCAACTCTGTTTTTGTAAAATATTTTTGTTAATTCCATATATATCGAGAGGTGAAGGGGGCCCCAGAGACATGTTTGGCCCGGTCGCCAGTTAGGCTAAGTCGGGCCCTGATAATACAAGGTTAAGGTAAATATAACAATCAAATTTATTGTAATAAAAAGTACTTTTACTATAAATAAGCGACAGAATTTATACTGCTTGTATCCAAATTTGCACAAAGGAATAATCTGCCACTGATGTTTATAATAATTATTTTATTTTGCCAAAGTAAGTGCTCTACAAGTTTCAAGCAAAATAACCATTGTCTCCAAGAAAAAAAATCTGATGTGGGCAACACATGACTTTCCTTATATAATGTAATGGATATACTACTTTTACATTAAAATAAATAGGTTTTCTTGTAGTAGATACTAATATTCTTTACAAAGATATTGAATTTTCGACAATGAGTCGTCAGTTTCATTGATTTAGCGTCATTTTTATCCATTTGGCGAGATTTTCGTTAATTTGGCAACATTTCAAAAAGTCGCCAAGTTGGCGATATTCCGACAAATTCGTCGCCAGAATCTCGCCAAGCGTTGTGGACGAAGAAATAAGTTGTTCTTACAGCAGATAAATGACTATTGGCGTTCAAATACAAAAGTATTACTCGAATTATCTTTTTTCATGAATGGAACGAGCTAAATCCACGAGAATGATGTCACCCAATTTATCGCATGGTATTACATATGAAAAGGGAACATGTTTCTAAATAGGAAATATTTTTTTTTCATTTTATATGACTTTTTAATAATTTTTTTGAAAAATGTGCAATATCTCGAGAACGGTTCATGTTAGCGTTCTAAAATTTATGTCAATCGTTTTCTAATGAAAAATTACATAAGAAATGTCAATTTGCGTAACTTTATTAGTGGTTTTGATTTTTTGACGATTTTTTCAAAATTTTATTCGAAAATTTAGGGGGGTTCTGAACATTCGGTTACGTATAAAAACAATAGGCTTCCAGTGTTTACGGTTTGTGATTTTTGTACCAAATTTGGTTCGAATCGGTCCATTCGTTTGTCAGTTATCGTCTCCACAGACTCACTGACACACACACACAGACATCACTTCAAAAATGTTTGATTCGTGATCAGGGATACTTGAAACGTGCTCTCCCGTCGAAAACTCGATTTCGAATTTTCGACCCCGTCACAATACTTTCCTTATACATTATGTATATAAGGAAAGTAAAAATGCTATAGAATGTAATCGTCCTTATAACATTTGTTAACGTCTTATAGCGGCTTTTATACAATAGTTCTACATAATTTGTTTCAGTTACGGTTCAAGTAGTGTTTATTTCAGGCCCCCTTTTTTAAGGGGGGGGGGGGGTAAGTATTTGCCCTATAAAAATATATCTAAATACTGTTACATAAATAGAAACTAGGTTAACATAAAATTAGTGGCGTACTTTGAAATTAAATTTGGGGGGGGGGGGGGGGTCAGTTTTAAATATCAATCAAAAGGGTGCAAGTTAGAGGTCTATATTGCCTGGCCAGTAGACTTAAGATCGACCTAGCTCACAGGCCGGGCTCAGGCCACGTTTTATTAAATTCGGGTCGGATTGGGCTGCCTTAAAATAAATAAAAAAGCCAATATAGGTACTGTTTTTTTAAAACTGAACACTGATATTTTATTTTCAAATTTTTTTTCTGTGATTTTAATTTCAATTCTTAGATTTCGAATGGTTCTAAATTATCAAAATTAAATAAATTCTATTCTTAAAGTAAAACACTTCCATCGATTTTTTTTTTCTGATAATAAAAATTGAATGAAAATTTATTTGAGCAAACTGTTATAATTTAAAATTAATATATGGATAAGCCAAATTATTGTCTTTGAATTTATTTATATTTGTATTCTAAATATCCACCACTTTTAATATAATATTATTAAATTTAAAATATATTCGTAACAATGTTATAATGGAAGAAAATGATGCCTATGTATAGTTACGTAGTAAGTTTGAAATCGCATTGAAATATTAACAAGTGTGGCATATGACATATTTATTTTGCAACGACTGCAGTTAAGAATATTTGGTGCCAATGAATTCTAACGAAGTCATTGATAACTTAAATTGGTGAATAAAGCATTTTTTTAAACATAATCTCAGTGAAGAGCCGTTTTCTCATTTAATTTCTGATATTATATAACCGAAATGATAAATGACAAGATCAATCATGCTTAAAGCATTGATTATGAAACACTTTCCAACTTCAATGCAATTTTATTTAAAAAAGTTGAAAATGCAATACATTCCTCGGTAATATTTTAAAACATATCACAATACTACATTGATTTATTATATTTGAAAACTTAAACCTTCATTGAAAAAAATGAACTTCATTCAAATGACGGCATTGAAATATAAATTGCCTGGTTTAAATATCTCTAAAATGCAATACATTCCACGGCAATATTTTTAAAACTATCATAATACTACGATAATTTATTATATTTGAAAACTTCATCGAAAACAACTGAAATAAATTTAAATGACGTCATAGAAAAAATAACACGCCTGGATCTCTCTATAAAAGCAGGATTTCATTCATAACTTTCTCCATTTCATTCATCGCAATACTATAATAATTTGTTTTATTTAAAAATTAAGACCATGGAGCTACAATTCATAAACTTTATGCTTAAAACTTCATCGAAAAAAATCGTCCTTCTGTTTATAAAATCAATTAATATTTCATTCATATCAGTCATGCAGACTCCATGGACTGAATTATTTTGTGTTAAAGAAATACAGGAATTCTAATACAACTCATTCTACATATTTTGCTGTTTACATTTTACATAGGTGAAAAATAGGCTTAGTTGTAGAAATAATCAAATTTGAATGAGAATTTAAACACAAATATATTGTGTCATTGTGTTGTTTTAGTATGTAGATGCACAGAATTTAAGCAAAAATAAAGTAGTTTTACGACGGATACAACACTCAATATGAATTAAAAGGAACTTTAAAAAATCACGATTTTGAAACAAGATGGATGCCATATATCATTTTGAAGTGGGTCATGTGATCGTTTCATATGTGTAATTATTATTTTAATTTTTATTTAAAAAACTACTGAATATATTTCGCTGAATTTTTTTTTATATATTTTATGGAACAATTTGACTATTACCTAAAATTTTCGAAGCAATTTGTGAATTTTAAATCCGCTTAAAAAATGTTTGAAAAATTAGGTCCCATAGGGCTCAATGTATTTCATTTTTTCAACCCGGGTTCAATCCAAAACTAATTGGGTGATATTATTCATTTATATTCCCATAGGTCCTACAGACCGTCTGAACAACATACTAAAATTTCATTTTGATTAAGTCATTTTTACGGTAGTTATCGTGCTAACGGACAGACAGACAGAATGAACAAAGTCATAAACACTTTTCAACTTTGTTGTAAAGTCTTAATAACGGACAGACAGACAGACAGAGAGAATGAGCAAAGTCATAAACACTTTTCAACTTTGTTGTAAAGTGTTAAAAACACACTTTACAGTAATGCTCATATTTGATTTGTACAGATTTTTCAAATTTGAGATCTTTTTAATTTCTTACTATATGTAATATAACTTTGTTTAATTCCTTAAATGCAAATGTGGATTATCATTCGAGGCAACAGGCATTAAATGTATTACAAAAAAATTCGGGCCGGTCCGCGTTGGGAATGGCATTGGATGCGAAATATTTAAAAAAATTCTTGGGCTTTGGCCAAGTCAAATTTTTATATTTTCGGGCCGGGAAAATTTTTAAATTAGACTCGCGCAGACCCCTGGTCACTAAATTACTGACTTTTGGTTTTAGCTTCTTCTGCCAGCTTCAGGAACCAGAATTTTCCTAAATTTGCATACTTCGGGTTTTATTGCAGTAGAAGAATTTCAACTCCTATTATAGTGATTCAGTAGCCGAAGCCCATATTCTTAGTTTTTATGATTTGAGCTCATATTCCATTTTTTTATATTTATTTATTGGAGTTCAAAACGGGTTGCTTTTCTAATAAGGATTTCAGAACGACAAACTGAATGGAGATTCAATATATATATATATATTTTTTATCACATGTGTGTTTATTGAAGCATTTTGACACTTTTCAATTTCGGGGGGTTTGAACCGCCCATCCACTCTTAAATACGCCTGTGCATGGGCATATCATAAAATGGGCATAAATGGGCTTAGTTGCCGAAGCACTTTATTTTTAGTATTTATAATCTGGCACATATTCCACTTTTTATTACTATTTTTTTTTATTTATTGGAGGTTAAAACAAGTTTTTATTTTTTAATTCAAGGATTTCAGAACTACAAACTGAATGTGGATTCAGCAGATTTTTTTTTATCACATGTGTGTTTATGAAGCATTTTGACACTTTTCAATTTCGTGGGGTTTGAAGTTTGAACCGCCCCCCACTCTTAACTATGCCTCTGCATGGGCATATTATAAAATGGACATAAATGGGCTCAGTAGTCGAAGCACTTTATTTTTAGTTTTTATGATCTGGCACATCTTCCATTTTTTTATTACTATTTTTTTTATCTTTTATTTATTGGAGGTTAAAAGAGGTTTGTTTTTTCTTTTAATTCAAGGATTTCAGAACTACAAACTGAATGTGGATTCAGCAGATTTTTTTTTATCACATGTGTGTTTAGGAAGCATTTTGACACTTTTCAATTTCGGTAGGGTTGAAACCCTTCCCCTCACTCTTAAGTACGCCACTTCATGAGCATATGATAAAATGGGCATATCATAAAATGAAATACCATAAATGGGCATATCATAAAATGGGTATAACATAAAATGTGAATCAGCCATACATACCCCTGTATGTATGCCTGAAAGAAACACTGCTAACCTGATCCTAACATTATGGGTTGCCGTCTGGCTTTAACTACTACGGATGGAAACTTCATGCAAAAAAAAAAATGTTGAAGACGAATAAAGATCTGCCAGGTTAAATGCAAATTTAAAAAGAATAAACAGAAAATAATTTGACATGGATCTAATTATTTCAATGTTTGTAAAAGCACAACTACAAACTTTTATTACAGCTTATTTAATTTATTGCTTTTTACTCATCTGATGCACACCAGCTAAGCATTCAAAGTAAGTAATAGTTCAAGATAGCCATTTTGTTTTTATGACCTTTACGATTATAACGAGCAATTCAAAGGACTTCATCGGTTTGCCATTCTTTGGGCTATTGCTCCCATTTGAGTGGGTTACGAGTTCATAGCGTGAAAACATTCGCACCTTTATCATCCACCATAACCCTAAATAAGCCAATAAAGGTTAAACAGGCAGATTAAAAAATAGTTTTGTTTCATTGGAAAAGGAGCATTCCACTTTTGCATTCTGAACTCTGCCAAGTGCATGCGTAATTGCTGAAGGAAGACGAAGGAGATTTGCTGTTGATTCTCGGATAGAAATAATTTTAAACTTGTTTTCGAAAGTGCAGAAGAAAAATATCCGGAAGAGGCCATTATTGGCAACAAACAACACGGGAGTTATTATGGTGGCAATTAAGAGGCCTAACAGAAAAGCTTATCCCCGCAAGAGACATATTGAAATACAATGATACAAGCCATTGTGCACGGAATATTTAGTAATGGCGTGATGGGCAATTATCTTGGAAGAACACGGAATGCAGCCAAATCAGAAGCAATTATTTGATGTAAAAGAAGGTGATACTATAATTATTATGCAGCACTTAAGTATACACAGAAATGACTAATTATTATCGGAGGTTTTTCGACCAAACCAGACCGATTTTAGAGAAAATTCTTCGGAGTGAGAGTTAAGAGCTTACCGACTTTCTAAACTAATGTTTTGACTTACAGTGATAAATTTACTGATTTAAGTAAAAAAATTTTGGGGGTTATAAATTCCAGTAAAATATTTTTAAATGATATGAAAAAATACATAAAATAAAACATCAATGAAAAAATGGGTTTTGATGGCTTTAAGGGCACAAAGAATATGAAACATATTAATATGTATATAATGTCATGATTTGTAACACATCCAATGAAGATGCTGTTCATTAGTATAAATCTATTTATTCACATTTCATTGTCTGGATACATTTTTAGTACATGGGCTAGGATCCTTCCTGGCCATCCACCTCCATTGAGTTCTCAGATAAGTCTGAATCTTCTTGAAAAAGTAACTTCGGCGAGAGGAGGCGTTCCAGGCTTTTCGTTTTTCCGCGGATACAGTGCTTTTAAGGTATCGAATCACAGGAACATGCGGTTTCTATGAAAAGAGTAAACGACGAAGGAGCATTTATAATGGCAGGAAAGCTTATGTTATAGACATATTTTAGTCGTACAGTTTATGCTTATAGTCATACAAGATTGAGAACTAAATTGTAACGAGAGAGTTTACGTTGGGGTTAAGATTGGTGGACAAAATTGAAGATGTTGATGAAAGTAAGGAAGTTTATTCTGTGGTAATATTAATGGTGTGAAATAGAATTGACCAAGGTCATGACAAGGGCGCGTCAGGCGACAAGAATTTGGAATAAGAATAATGATATAAAGGATAAGTTAACTTGGGAAAATTAAAATACCCCCCCCCCCCTGTATCATATATGATATTTTTATTTCAAGTAAATGAAGTTAAAATATAACATAGTATATTATTATGTGGGATGTTTATCAAAATAAGCTTTTAAATTTACAACCAATCAAGGACTTTCTTACTTATTTGAAGCGTTCTTATGATTTAAAGTTACTTTACTGAAATAAATCTGTGTCTAAGGAGGAAAATTAATTAGTATATTGGATGACATTTTACTCTGCCCCCCCTCCCCCTCATCCCTTTAGCTGAGGCATTTGCATGTAAGCGAGGAATGCATATTTTAGTATTTGTGCAGATACGTGCCTCTTGACTCTTGCCAAGATGAAATCCAACCTTTGCATTACGTCATCGAGCAGTGGAGTTTTAAATAATTGATGATGTAACCCCTCCCCTCCCCCTACCACCACCATCTCCTTGGTTACAGGTTAAACTGTTGCTTCTAGTCAATACATCTCTCGAGTACATATATAAAGCAATATCTGCAAATATCTACCAACGACAGTTTTTTTGTTGATTTATTTTTAACAAGAAAACAGGTTGCTTCCTACGGTGGTGCATATTTCTTATACATCCATAATCGCACGGCGAAATAGACATATTAGTATCTAAAATAATATTACTATATTATTTTGCAGACTGCGTAATATGTTTGTGCTTCAGGGCAGAATATATATTACTGTCTAGAGGCGGCAAAATCATAAGTCCGCCTCTGACCCCCCCCTTCAAAGTCGATTTTTGAAATCATGCTACTATCTATAAATACTTGTTATATAACCAAAACAATAATTTCAAAACTACTATTTATTCTGACAGTCGATCTAGTATTTCAACCATCATTAATAAACAAACATTCCAAACTAAACTCATTTAAGGGTGAGCGTCAGTAAATTTTCTGCCTTATCCGCGCTTTGTTAACTTTCGCGGCACACATATTATGCTGAAATTCTGCTCAAACAGTTGCGAAATATTTTCTAAAAGATAAAATGCAATGCTTAGATTATATTAAAACTAAATTTAATGCCCCAAAAAGCATAGAATATATTTTTTATTTTAATCCAAAATATTTTTGGTGCTGCCATCTGTTGTCTTAATTTAATTCATACCGGTTATTTTTTTTTTTTAATGAACATTTTTAAATATCTATTCCTTCTAATACAGTGTTAAATACAACAACAGATCATATATAATAATGCCACAATCACGGAAAGATAATTTCTCATTCTATAAATTTGATAAGGAATCTGAATGTACCTGGAACATCACTGAGGACTGCAATTTGTCTTCAAGTCCAAGTTCAATTATGCTTCCGTGATTATGGCATTATATATGATCTGTTGTTGTATTTAATAGCGTATTAGAAGGAATAGACATTTAAAAATGTTCATTAGAAAATAAAAATAGTCGGTATGAATTAAATGACGACAACAGATGGCAGCACCAAAAATATTTTAAATTAAAATAAAACATATATTCTATGTTTTATTGGGTATTAAATATAGATTTAATATAATCTAAGCATAGCATTTTATGTATAAGAAAATATTTCGCAACTGTTTGAGCAGAATGTCGGCGAAATATGTGTGCCGCGAAAGTTAACAAAGCGCGGATAGGGCAGAAAATTTACTGACGCTCACCCTTAATATATACCAAGGAAAACTCTGTTGATAGCAAATAATGAAAATGTAAGAATAAATTAAATAAAAGTCCACGAAGGCAACATATTTAACGAATTAGCAGATGCTCTGGCTTTTTTTGTGGCAAATAATATTCATATATAAAAGAATAAATTTATTTATCTCAGACAAGAATCCAAACTAGATTTGCAAATAAATTAGTAGCATGCAGAAAATGGAAGACTCATTTACTCTTTATTACCTTATTAACTTTTATACGCCATCTAAATATTTTAACTGGTTCCTAACTAACCATCGTTTTTCTCCTCATTTGTTCACAGCAACAAAATTGGTTCTCCAAATTGTATTTGTAACACAGGTGCAGGCAATTCAATACACTTTCAGTTTAATTAGCCACTGACAACATATCGCCACTTAAAGAAACACTATATGACAAATTCTCAACATTGGATAAACAAATTATTAAATAAAACATTTATTTAAAATAAAATAAACTCTATGATAATTCTTTAAGAGAACGAATTAGATCATTTTTTCTAGCTATGATCCTAATACTATTTGAAGTATTCTGCCCAAATATTTATTGAAGATTTATTATGTAATATTATGATATTTATTATTTTTATAAATTTTAATTCTATTTATCATCACAGCAGAAGGTTGTAATTGTTAAGAATATTTAAAAAGATTATAATGCTTAAAGTAGAAGTTAATTTTGTACTTCTTTGTGCTTTTACCTTCCTTTGTATCTCTGTACTTCTCAAAATTGTACTTCTCATTTATATGTAATAATTTTTAAATTTCAAATAAATATACTTTCGGGAGGTAAAGATCAACAAGCCCTTCAAACCATTCTTTGGTAAGGGTCGCTATTCTCCCAAGAAAAGTAAAAGATTAAAACCAAATGTCAATATTTTGTTCATTGGGGGGTTCTTTGACATGCAGCGGAGAACATGAAAAGCTTGTGCAACCGAAATCTGAATGTCCATAATTCAAGAAAACAATGAACTTGGGCCTGTGTTGCCGCCGCCAATGAATGAAAGACAAAGACGTTAAGGTTGAAGGACTGTTGTTGACTCTGACAGTCTGTAATGACCATTAATGGATGTTTATGGGCAACGTCCAGCGTGTGCCTAGAATTCGAAATGATCTTGATTCAGTGGCGTATAGGGAGAGATTTCTACATGAGATCCTGAATATGATACAAAGTTGGAATGAGCTTTTCCCTGCAGGGGAAAGTTCATGACTTTTGTTGAACACAAAACGTCCTAGAACTTGAAAGGTTGTGGAAGAGATAGATGCGCATCAATTAAATGTTAGAAATACATGGGTAGGTTGATATAATAGAAGTTCTTTAACGCGCATGAGTAATTTTGCCTCTTTGGAAAGAGAGGAGCCTTTTACTTATACGGTCAATATGCACTCGTATTGAGCTATACAGCTTTAGTTAAATAAAAGCTAGCCAGGTAAAACTGTTTTTGACAGTGCAAAGACAATTTTTGTGTTGCGTTTTGATGTCTTCTGTGCAATTTGTTTGATTACTTATCACATTCTTTCGATTTGAGGGCTTATTTGAGTACTGAATGGAAATATTAATTTCGTTGTTGTTTATTGTTTGCTCTTTCCTTGCATATCGTGATTAAAATGCGATACTGTGTTTAGAGTTAGTAGGTGCATTTAAAATGAGGAAATTTGATACGATGCAAAAACGTCGCCTAATTACATCTAATTATTTATTGTAGTTTGTTAAGACTATGATTCGTAACTGACCTCACAAAGTATTATCGATATTCCAGAAAAAACATGGAAAATGTATAAAAAAATAACATTTTTCTTAATAACTCTGGGTATTGTTTATTGCTTATTACTTTTATTATTAGTTTTATTAACATCGAAAATAATAATTATAACTCTAAAATGTCCATTTGCCTTTTTGTTATTACAATTTTTTTTCCATTATAGTATCAACTTGCTCTAGTGCTGAGCAAATTGACACGATTCTCCATAACTGACTGAACAGTATTTTATGGGTTTTTTATTCTAATCTTATACATTTTCATTGGCTCAATCAATATTTTTGACTTTTTTTGGGAGAGGGTGGTGGTGGTGGTGGTGGAGGGGTGGTGGTGGGAAGAGCGGCCGCTCCCCGCCCCCAAGAATTTCCAAGTTATTACGTTTCTTATATATAATTTCCCTTGCTGAATCACATTTCCATCATTAGAATAATAATCCATCAACACCTCCCCCCCCCTCCCATTGAGAAACTCTTGAAATGGCGTCCCTGATTTGAATTTGAGATTATTTGAAACGCAAACCGTGCAAACACATTGAAAAGCCGAACAGGAATTATTATTTCAGTTGCAATGTTTTCGCTCCTTCTATACGTATGTACTGCATATTGTATAAGCAAAGTGAACCTGATACTAGAATTTATGCAATGCCAGCATGTCCTTGATATGGCAACAGAAGGTTTTCAAATCTTTAAGAAATCTATTAGAGTTATGGGGTGCCGGCATTGCAGGTAGCACGCGTAAAGTCGTATTTGAAGAAAACAATATAGAAAGATATATATTGCGAATCTTACAATGCAGTAGTTTATACCATTATGGGAATCCATTCATTATGTGAATAGCCCTGTAATGGACTTGTAAATCAACCAAACCTTTGTATGTACTTTCAAAGGGACAACTCACAGGTGATAAATAGGGATGAGTGAATAACACTTTTCTTGAATTCGAATACTAACCAGATCTGTATTCGAATACCTTGAATATTCGAATTCCCTGAATAGTTATTCAAATTGTTAACAAATATTTATATTTATTCAATATAATTTTTTATTTATTAGTAAATAAATTAATAATGTAAAATAAAAAAAGCAAAAAGTACTACATTAATTTAGAAATGACAATTTTTATTTTAAATTTTAATTATTTTACAGTAGATTTTACTTTATATGCATAGTATAATGTATAGCGAAAGTACTGTGATGGGTACTGTGTATGTGTGTACTGTGATGGTATGTATTGTGATGGGTACTGTGTATTACGCATGTGCTGCATATTGTACAGGAAAAGTAAAACTAATACTAGAATTTATGCAATGCTTACTGTATGCTTACTGTATGCTGAATTTATGCTTGCTGTAAAAGTACTATGATGGGGTCGAAAATTTGGATATGAGTTTTCGACGAAAGACCCTGTTTCAAGCATTCCTGAACTCGAATCGAATGTTTTTGGGGTGATATCTGTGTGTATGTGTGTCCGTGAGTATGTGGAAGCGATATCTCACTGATGAATGGAGTGTTTCGAACAAAATTGGGTACAAATATTACAATTGATGAATATTCTAAGTCTATTGATTTAAACCCAATCGAATGTTCGGAAAACTCCCAAACGTTTGAATGAAATATTAAAAAAAAAAAAAATCATTAAAAATCAGAACCTTTAATAATGTTACACAAATGATTATTTCTTATGTAATTTTTCATTTGAAAACGAATAATACAAAGTTCAGAAGGATATCATGAACCGTTATCAAGATATTGCATGTTTTCTAATAAATTTATCAAAAATAATTCATAAAATTAAAAAATGTATTGATTATCATGAAATATGTTAACTTTTCATGCAATATTATACGACAAATTTGTTAACATCATTCTTGTGGATCTAGTTCGTTTCATTCACGATAGAAGTTACTTTTGTAGTAGGTTTGTATTTTTGAGCAACAATTTGCTAATAGTCATTTATATATAAGGAAAGCTCTTCTTTTCGTCAGTGTGTAACACTTGGTGACTAATTTAGCGAACTTGGTAACTCATTTGGTGAAGTACCGTGAACTTGGCGATATGTCTCCCCCAGATTGATGGAAATATCGTCAAAATTGCAAAAATGACGCTAAATTAACGGAAATGACGCCAAATTGATGAATTAATTATTAAAATATTTTGATATATTGCTTATTGTGAGTGCTATCAATATTGACGATTGTCATTTGGGAGTTAAAAAGTTAACTGGGGAAAGTTAACTTGGGGAAATAAAAGTTAACTGGGTATTTAAAAAATAGTTTTACATGTTGTCAACAGGAAAAGCACCGAATGCACAATTCAGAGTTATAAAGATTAAGCCTTGGATGTTATACATCATATGTTCACTGTGAAAGAAGTAAATGAATTACATTATATAAGGAAAGTCATGTGCTGCCCCCATCAGATGTGTTTACTTTAAGTTCACTACGATAACTGAAAAATTGTGAATGCTTCCAACATACTGCAGAGTTTTATTTAGGAAATAAAACATTTGAACACAGTCAGGATCTAATCTCGTCCTTTATTTGTCGTAAATAATATCAGAGGCACTAAGTATCTATCGGGTCATTTCGCAAAGGAAAAAATAAAAGTTCTTTTTACAAATCGTTCAAAAATCTAATCAGCATCAGAGTATCTCTCATTACTTATACACCGAATTTTGTGAAATTTGGTTAATTAGTTCTTCAGCTAGAGTGGATACATACGATTTTTGCGGGCCATTTTGCAAGAATGAGTAGGTTACTTTTCCTGAATCATACCAAAATCTGATCAACATTAGGGTAACCCACAAGTAATTTATCTGCCAAATTTTGCGAAATTTGGCCAATTAATTTTTCAGCTAAAGTGGATACATACGTTGCACAGACAGACACACAAATAGATCAGATACACAGCGAGACAGACACACAGATAGACTAGATGCACAGATACACACAAATAGACCAGATACACAGACACACAGCCAGACAGACATACAAATAGACTAGATACACAGACACACAAATAGACCAGATACACAGACAGACAGACAGGCAGACTTACACACATATATGCAGATAGACACATAAATGAACCAGATACACAGACATACAAATGGACCAGGTAAACAGAAAAACACACAGGCAGACTTACACACATACATGCAGACAGACACACAAATAGACCAGATACACAGACAGGCACACAAGCAGATTTACACGCATACATGCAGACAGACATACAAATAGACCAGATAGAAAGACAGACACACAGGCAGACTTATATACATACATGCAGACAGACACATAGGCAGACTTACACGCATACATGCAGACAGATACACAAATAGACTAGATACACAGACAAACACACAGGCAGACTTACACACATACATGCAGACAGGCACACAGGCAAACTTACACACATACATGTAGACAGACACCCAAATAGACCAGATACACAGACAGACACTCAGGCAGACTTACACACATACATGCAGACAGACACACAAATAAACCAGATACACAGATAGACATACAAATAGACCAGATACACAGACAAACAGGCAGATTTACACACATACATGCAGACAGACACACAAATAGACCAGATACACAGACACACAAATAGATTAGATACACAGACACACAAATAGACCAGATACATAGACACACAAATAGACCAGATACACAGACACACAAATAGACCAGATACACAGACAGACACACAGGCAGACTTACACACATACATGCAAACAGACACGACACACAAATAGACCAGATACGCAGACACAAAAATAGACCAGACACACAGGCAGACATACATGCAGACAGATACACATAGACGTGACGCTAAGAATAGATTTTTGGGTTCTAGAGTACTGAAAAGGTTTCGATCAGTCGAATACTCGAATTCCGATTGCCGACATGATTCTAATATTTCCTTATACATTACCATGCATTATATGGAAAGTAAAATACTAAAAAACTAATTTGAAAGAAAAAATATCTCCTCTAGCCGTATCGTCTTGAGATTTCAGCTGATCCTGTACCAAATTTCGCGACTGTCCGAAGCTTCGATTTTACGCTACATACTATACAGACAGACACACACACTCACAGACATCTTCTTTTATTATGTAAGATGAATGTATGAGGAAATCGAGTGGGCACACATACTTCAGATATTTATTGAAATGTACTTCTGAAAATAATTTTACTTCAACAGTACGAATGGGAACGTAAGTGTGGCATTAAAGTTACTTGCTTAGACAAGAAAAACCTCGGAAGGCCACCACACCTTATTAATGTGATATACAATTAAACGTAGGTTACTATTCGAATATCGTATTTAAAACAATTTTCTTGGAAGTCTTGATAAGAATCTTAAACTCTCTCAGGGTCTTAAACTAGTTCTTTGAATGAATCAAACGCTTAAAAAATTCCTTAAGGGGTTAATTTTTCAGAGTAAAGCTCAAAGTGATTGATCACGGCAATGAATCAAAGAGAACCACTGTCGTCATTAACTTGCAATTTCGTTCGAACCTGATTGAGGTTTGGAAAACTTCCATGTTTTAGAAACTTTTTCAAAACAGGATTTTTGTGAAAAAGTTTAGTTTTCTGAAAAGTTTTGAGAACTGGATTTTCGTGAAAAAATTCTCTTTATCAGAAAAGTTTTTTAGAACTGGATTTTTGTTGTTGTTGAAACCCAGACCGTCCGACCTACCAGAAAGGTGTAAGGTAACTGTTTGGACGGTCGGGAAGTGCCACCCAATTTAGACCGGAACCCAGTGGGGGAGGCATCCACAGGGACCGTACCCTCCTTCCCCTACCACCAACCTCTCGGAAGGACTTTCGGACCCACATGTTTAACGTGATCGTACTCCGCATGAACACGGCGGCAGTTTTGGCAGTGGCCGGAATCGAACCCGGGCGGAACTGGATTTTTGTGAAATAATTCCATTTTTCAGAAAAGTTTTCCTGAACTAGATTTTTGTGAAAAAATTTTAGTTTTCAGAAAAGTTTTCCAGAATTCGATTTTTGTGAAAAAATTTCCAATTTTCAGAAAGTCTATCCAGAACAAGATTTTCTTCCTGTTTTTAAAAATGTTTTCCCGAACAGGAATTTTAAGAAAAAATTTTCTGTTTTCAAAATAGTTTTCCAGAACTGGAATTTTGGGAAAAAATTACTGTTTTCAGAAAAGTTTTCGAGAACTGAATTTTTGTGAAAAAAATTCTAGTTTTCAAAAGTTTTCCCCAGAACTGGAATTTTGTGAAAATATTTGTTAACTGTGTACTTTATCAACCGCCGTTAGCGACCCAAACCACTTAAATAAGTAGGGCAGCCTGCGGTCATAAAAATCATGAGTCACAAACTGCAGATAAACCAATCATTACGCTTGTTTTATAGGGTACATGTCTTTCTGTAAATGATTGCGTTAGTGCTTATGTTGTTATATTCACGTATTATCATTATCATCGCAACAATCTCAAACAAATTTTGAACGCGTGAAATGAACACAAATACATTTTATACTGCACAAATTATTTTGCTTATTTAACATGCATTAATTTAACTAAGCATTGAAATTTCCAAGAAACTAACCATAATAAATCAATTTAAAAATAACGGCTATTGCAAAGTCCCCTAGGTATCAGTATTAATAACAAATATATTTGAGTAATTAATAAAGAACTTGGCTAAAATAAACGCATGAATAATAACCAAGAATGTATAAAAATGTCACAAAATGAATAACACATTTTAAATAGCAAAATTTCATACACTACATTTCGCGCCATTTGGATGATTCTACCATGACCGTAGAATGAGATCGCACGTAGTTTTAAAACATTCTGGTTCCTCCGATTTACAAATCGGAGGAAATTTACGTCCTAGTATTAATTTGGAATCAATTTATGTTAATTTGGAATTTTCTTGATGTTTGAGAACAAAATATATGTTTAATTACTTCCCCTAAATTATGTTTACGAATATTCATAGCCATTTTGTTTCTTAACATCTTATTTCTAAAATATGTATGAGATTCAATTCCTTAAGTCGAAAATCAGACGATAAATAAATACATTAAGAATTCTGATTTTTTTTTTTTGCTATGTTTTTCACATTTTTTATATTACCAAATTATGTGTAATTATTTTTCTTTGTATGTTGTAAGTTTTATTCGTTCGGTTATATTAATTTTATTTCGCTATTTTTTTTACGGGTAAGACATGTATCAACATTTTAATTATTGTCGTATTTGGAATAATTAAGATTTTTTATTCTATTTCACTTTCTGCATATTTATATTTATAAGACGACATACATTATTTTATTTTTTTTCTTCCAAAACAAGTTATTATACAAGCATTATTATTACTTTAAACTTTCACATTTTCTAATGAGCAATGTGATATAATTTGAAAATCCAGAAATTCCTGTATTAATACCGGATCCCTATTTTGAAAATTAAGAATACTGAAGTACCTTTAAATTCTGTATCAGTTTTCACATTTTGCCCCGGTACTGAATGTTTGCTCAGTGTTTGGGTCAGATTCGAATGTATTTTATGGATACATAACTTTTCAAAAAGCACAGATTTGTAGTCATGGGCGTATGCAGAAATTTTTTCCAGGATGGTGGCAGTGGTGGTGGGGTGAGGGGTAGCTGAAATCGATTGCATTGCGGTATGAGCATCACATTTTACACATTAGTGTATATAGTACTTTTAAAAATTAGTATTCATTCCCTTTATAAAATATTCTTCTTTTGATAACATCCTGTGCTCCTGGAGACAGAGCAATCAAACTAACAAATTAGACGTGAATGTCTAATATAAGCATATTGAATACAATTATCCTTCTATATTTTCCACTTATATTTTAATTTCAAAAAGCATTTTTCTCATTTTCTACTTTTATGGCATTCGTGTTAAATTTTTTGTGATCATATTATTTTAAGATTGCGAAAATTTATTGATTTTGTCGAAATTGTGGTCAAACCCCCAATCTATCTATTAAAGTTCACTTTTAATGTTACTGAAATGTTTTGTAAGGAATGGTTTTTAATTAAATTAAAATTTTTCCGGGGGGAGGAGGAGTGCTTTGGCACTCCTCGCCCCCCCGCCCCCCGCACCCCAAATGTGCCCATGTTTGCAGTTATTCACTATATAAAATAAACTCGATAAGATAAAGCTAAAGGAGGAGGGAAAAAATCAATCAATCAGAAGTTCAACTTTCACTGTTTATAATTCGTTATATTGTTTGGATTTTTCGGTAGAACGAAAATTTCAAGTAAAGTTGGAGTAATCGAAATTTGAACACATTTTAATACTCTTAATCGACGCTGTCTCGAATTTTATTTTCGAATTGCAAGGTCCATTAAGAAACTGGAAGCTTGTTTTATCGAATATTTTCCAAGCATGAATAAAATATTTCAAAATCATATGTAGAAAGTAATTATACTTTTAGCATATTTTATCAAACGCTACGGTGTTAACAATTAATTAAGGTTGTCTTTCAAGCCGTTGAACTGCAATTTTCCTTTTAATCGAGTGACAAATTAGCTAAATAATAGCTCTAAAATAGAATAAAATGGTAGCTTTAAAAAAAATATTCATTCAAGAGCTTTAAAAAATTTGGCATTGTTGGTTTGATATTCAAAACGAATTAGCTATCTGAAATAAATTTAATTACATCCGAAATGTGGTGCAATTATTTTGCAAATTCGCATGGTAGTTTTTATTTAAACGATAAAATTGATTGCCGTTTTCAAAACGCGTGTATGGAAAGAGTGGTTAAAGCATTTGAAATAATTAAGTGTGTTCGAAATAGTTAAACGTATTTTATCTAAAGAATGATTAAAGTCGAGAACAGCGAATTCTAAACAGCCTATTTCCCCAAGCAATGGAATTGATTTTATTCAATACGATCGAATGTGTGCCTTACAACTACAAACCTTCTCGTGAGAAAAGAATCGCCCCAAGAATGTGGAACAAGAAAAACTTATTAATTATGTGCAAACAATTCAACGAAACGTTAAGGTCAATTCGTTTGCGAGTGCCCAAGATTTTGTTCTTGTTCCAACTTAGGATTAAATCGCAGGCGATAAAATCTTTTTCCGCCTTAAGTTGGCAACACTAAATCGGCCAACAGGACAAGGTTATTATCACTACGTATTTAAGTTGACAATTAAAGGATTAGATCTTGTTGATTCTGCGAGTGATTGTAAATCATTTAAAAGAAAAAATCGGAAAGCAAAATTTATAATACTCGTCTTAATCTGGAAAATGATCAATCAATGACTGAGAATTTGAAATTTGACAAAAAAAAAAAAAAAAAATTGGAGTGGGGGGTAGAGATTTGTCACATGTCCACTTTTCGACCGAAGTGTCCGGTTTCAGGGCATTTTGTTCAATAAATACAAAAATACAAAACGTAACGCCATGAGTACAAGCAGTAAATAAATAAACAAATAGAACACAACGTGAAATACTGTGAAAATAATTGTAGAATGCCTCTACGAACATTTCGAAAACACGTGATGGGTTTTTTAAATTTCATTTTCACCACCGCTATGTATTTCTACTTATGTAAGCATCTTCCTTCACGTGATGTAGTCCATTTGATAAGTAATTCTTAACATGTTCGCGTTTATGATGAAGATTGATGAAGACGGCTGTATGCATTTTACAATTCATTTGCTTATTTTACGTTGTGGTCCATTTATTTATTTTGTTCGCTTGGTTGAGCTTTACAGCCGAGCAATTTCTGTTCGGTTTTTCTTAAATACGGGTTTGTCAGTTTATCTAGCCTGTTGAGTGAAAAGGACTGTCCACATGTCTGTATTTAAAGTGATGATTCCGGCCTTGGGAGTTTTGCCGCTCTTTAAAATACATTTTTTTTCGCAGCACTCCTCTCCAAAAAATGTGCAGGATTGCATGTAATATATATTTGCTAAATCACTGCTGAGAGAGATATATGTTTTAAAATATATTCGAATATTATTTTTTCTTTTACATTTCGGAGTGCCTAAAGTTTTTGCCACCCGAGGCATGCGCTCTCATGCAGATGAACTCACCATGAGCACACATAATTTTTTATTTCAGAGGAGGCCTGGGGGTGGAGTTCAAACCACTGACGTCAGTGGGGCAAATTCAAGGACAAGACGTGCAACATCTTCGGCCGTCTCCTATAACTGCTCTACACCGTTTGGGTACAGTGTCTAAAAGACATTTACTTCTAGGCACTGTATTTTGGGTGAGTCGGAAGACCCTTTCAGGAGCAATTCAAGACAGTTCTTTGGGACGGTCTGGGTGATAAATAATTAAACATTGACTAGCTTCATGCTCACGACTAGCTTCATGCTCAACTTTGTGACTTTGAACGTCCATGAGGGCAAGTGGCCCCCTTTGCCCTCCTCTGCATGGTCGCCTATCTTTCTAAATACCTTGGGTCGCTTCAGGGAGGGTCAGAGATCAAAAGACCAGAATGCCGCCGTTGACAGCATTCTAGAAGGTGGACGTTATCGCCGTTCGTGACGTCACTGGGTTAGAAGGAGAAGTGCCAGTTTCTCCGACTAGCATTCATTTCTATGGGAAAACATAGACTGTGTCAGTCGTTGTTTTAATATAATTTATAATTCTATCGTAAAAGTGAAGTTTAAGTGTAAATTTGTGTATTATAGATGTATATATATTAGTATTTTCACGTATATAAAGTACGAGTATAATTTTGGTAAGCACAAAAATGCCTGGTTGATGCTCGGTTGCTTTGTGTTCAAATTATTATAAGAAGTCAATGGGATCTATCAGTTTTCATAGATTTCCAAAATATCCTACACTCCAAAAATTATGGATCGTGAAGTGAAAAAGAGAGTATAAAATACACATTGCTAACGCAACTGTCTGTTCGAGTCACTTTTCTGGTGAAGATTTTGAAGAAGATTTTCGGGCTAAATTTTGAATTTGATGCCGGTTAAACGATTAAAACAAGAAGCCAACGGCACAAAAATCTCACATACCATTAATACCGCAGTTAAAAATAATGTTTTTAATATAGCAGTATAAAAAATACTTATGATTGACATGTTTCATTGATATGTAAAATAGGTGGTCCTCTAAGTAATCCAAAAAACAAGATTAATAAAATAAAAACGACGTCATATGCAGTATCTAAAATATATAAAAATAATTTATATTTCTGATACTAGCAATTATGGAGTTTTCTTTCTTTTTTTGGAGGGGAGGGGGGGGGGAGATATTAGCATTTTGTAAGCTAATTTACACAGTTTTGTTTATTGCATAATGTACGTAAAGTTAATTTTAAATACCTTAAGCATTTTACTTTGTTATTAATATACATAATCATAAAACGCAATTCTTTAGTAATCATAATATTGACATTATATTCACATCATCTGAAGTTATGGGACATTTCGTTTTGATATGTAAAAAGCTTAGAATACAAAACTAAAATCATCAAAGTTGAAATATAATGCATAAAAAAATTATTTACAATAAAACTAAAAGCCAGCGGCACATTTTCCAGAAGACATAAAAAAGTGGGAGATGATTTCTTAGAAATGCATGGCGCATATATATCAAAAGAGAAATGCGTTATTAAGAACTTGCAGTCAAAGTTAGCAAGCATTTCACCTTCTATATCTCTAAAAGCCATAACTTTGTTTTCACGAACAAGAACATTCATTCGGATTAAACACTTAAATAAGACTTTCATGCAACAATTAGTAGAGAGAAAAAAGCAAAGAAAAGCCTCTAAATGGTGTAAAAGCAGTATCATGTCATAAAAATGGTATGTATTGATTTATTATTTATGATCCGTGTGAACATTGCTTTAAAATTTCAGAACTGTATATAGTTTATATTTAAAACTGTATAAAGTTTAATAACATCAATTTTGCATTCTTAACATATCTTTGTGAAAACTGACTTATCCAGTGGCTTAGCCAAGAGTCATAATATTCCACTAGCCCACAAAATGCATCGTCTCTTTGTTGGGGAAATAAAATAAATCTACTGCCATTGACCATCCATTCGACCGTCAACTCCCCCCTTTTCTCAAGATCCGATCTACGCTTTTTAATATAATATATAGTTATGTAACTACTAGATTGGTGATATTTCATAGTCATCAATATATGTTATATGTATGTGGGATATTTTACTCAATTAGATATTTTTGAAATGCATATTTATATTACATGTAGAAAGTATTATCAATATTTAAGATAATGGATACTATATTTTTAAAAATCCGATGATTAGATATTTATTCATATCTATATTAAAACACTTGAAATATAATTTTTATATTTACTACACTTTTCACGATATATTTCAGCTTTTATTGTAAATAATATATGTATTATAATATTTTAATGATAGCCCTATGCATTTATGAGAAGAATCATTTAATTTCATTCTTCTAAAATTTTATTACGAATGATCTTATCTCCTTTTCGAATGATAAGCGCGAACTTTCTAAACTTTATACACGTCCCCTCTTCTTGATTTGTAATCTCAGTGACGTCATGCTTCAGGTTTCTCTCCCGGTCGAAAAGCAACCCCCCTTCTCTGACCTACCTTATGTTTAAAGTACCTTGGGGTCGCTTATGGTGCCCACCAAGCCAATGCGTAGGTGTTCAGTTCGGGCAATATTTATCAAGAAGAAATTAAAATCTTTATTACATTGTTCTATAAAGTTTGCCTAAAATACGTTTGATAAGCGAAAATTCAGCAATATTACAAACCTAATGTACAAGTTTATAAAACATGTACAAGTATATAAAATTAAATATATGGTTTTTTTTATAAAGAATCGTAGAAAAAATAAATGAATAATTTTTTTTTAAAATATTAAATAATATCAAGGGTTATGCGTTAAATCCATATTTTTTTCTAACCCAATATGAATATCCATTTCTGTAGGGTAGGGATAGTAATAATAAACTGGATCACAACGTAAATTGCAGCGCAAATAAAGATAAAAAAAAGTATACATACGTATCAGAAATCAATGGATCTCCTTCTTCAGTTCAATAAATCTGGACTAGAACGCCCAAATGAGCGGAGACTAAGACGATGAATTAGGAAATGGATAAAGATAAGATCTCAATACAGTGACACCATCTAGTGTGACAAAATATAAGCAAAACGAGGGGAATAAATAGAAAACCAGGGGGAAACGAGCATGGTAGGCGATAAAGAAAAAAAGAAGTGAATAAAATGTGGAGTGTATGAAATCAACATACAGAGATAGTGCAAAATAGAAAAGCAAAATTAAGACATACCAATTCTCTCATAAATAGGAGTCTGCAACAGTGCGATAGTAATATTGCAGAAACAGAACATGCAAAGATGCGATTTTAAAAAGGATTTATAGAATATGGTGCAGATGCGTAAATTTAATTAAGCACAAGCTGTATATAACCATTCTTATTACAGAATATATAATGTAATTAAATTAATTCACAATTTGTGGTGCATTTTTAATATTTGGAATTTTGTTTTCTTTTTTGAAATGTTATAATAATTCTCACAAAAAGGAAATACGTTACTACTTCTATACTGATGTAATAAATAGACAGACAGAAGTCAAACGTACCTTATTATTTATATAGATAATAAAAATTTTACAAATATATTGACATTTTATGCATATAACCTAAACGAAGCTGTCGGTTAAAAACAAAAAACCTCACCATTTTATGTCTAAAACATTCAATACAAAGTTGTAGGTAGTCACAAATAGCCTAATATTGCCAGTCAGTAAGAGTCGAAGAAAAATATTTGGTGTGACGACCCATTTTGCAAAGTCTGTGACCTTCAGGAGGTAATGGACAGGACTCTTCTTCTCTACTGTTCTCCCGCAATATTCCAGTAGGAGCGATATTGGGAGTCAAGGTATGAGTGAGTAAGTAGTCTATAGACTTTCTTCTGTGGCTGTAATTTCTTATTTTTGTTCATATTATACATTTTGTTAGCTCCAGGTTTTTTATGCCCGCCATTGGAAATGTACATATATACATACATACATATATACAGAAGTTCCACAGGGTGGCTGCAGTAGCAGTACGTTAGCTAATTTATATCTTTATCCTGTTGAACAGTCTTTTACATCAATAGATTATACATTATACAGATATGTTGATGATCTGATTTGCTTAGTATATACTGAAAATTGTGTCATTAATATAGATTTCTATCCTGATAATTTGGAATTAATTCCTAATGAAGCTACTATTAGTAAAAATATTAATTTTTTGGATTTAAATCTTTTTGTTGAACCTTCTAATAGAATTGTTACTAATTTATATGATAAAAAAGACTCTTTTAATTTTAACATTAATAAAATCTTACCATTTAATTCCTGCAACTCGTTTCTATTGTTTAGAAATATTATTCTTAATCAGGTTTTTAGAATATATAGATTATCTGATAAAAAATTTCATGCTTTACATACTGATAATCTAAAAATTACCAGCAATTTATATAAATATCCCTCTTATTTTGTAAATGGTATAGTTAAAAAAATCAGAATAGCTGGATTTTCATGAATTCTTTTTATGGTGTTTTATATATTAGCCTGACATCTCCCTTCTCTTGTTTTACTTATATTTTATTTTTACATCCACTTACACGTTAGCCTTTCTATTTTTGCCCATCTTGATTGTATGTTATCTCTTGCACATGTCTTTTCGCATTACTGTTATATATTTCTTACGAATGGCAACAGTATTTCTTATTCCTTTGTGAATGGCAACACTTGTCACTTCTTTCTGTGTTCCCGTGCTCACTAGGTTAGTGTATTTTTTCAGTCAGATTCTAAGTATCCATTTTTTCATTTATTTTTCTTCTTTATGTATATGTCGTCAAAGTAGAAATAGTTTATAGATATAATCTATCTATTTCTTCAGAAACATACATATTTGTGTTTGTTTCTACAAGACACTTGGGCTTGAAAACGAGTTTTGAAGAAGTGAACAAATCCTGATTTAGGCCTAGAGCCTTGTCCATGTGTATAGCGTTTGTGCTTGGATTTCGTCTGTTTTTCTTTTATCGATTCCAGATCTTTGTTTTTCTTAGACTTGATGATTCGAAATTTGTATTTTTTTTCCATTTGCTTGAAGATTTGCTGTTTTATACTTTTATTTTGTAAGCCTGTTAGAAAGTTAGGTTTTTCGTGTTACAGCTTTTCACTTTTCTTTAATTGGATCTTCAAACCTTTATTTCTTATATATATATATATATATATATGACTCGTCCACCTTTAATAATTTATTGCATTTTGTGCTTTTTCACAACTATCTTGTACATGGCAATGCTGTATATCTCCAAACGATTGGAGTACCGCAAGGATCCACTAGTAGCTCCATGCTCGCCAATATTTATCTCTACTTCTACGAAAGAAAATCCACTCTGTTCACTCGTAACATTTCTATTTTTCGATACATTGATGATGTTTTTCTTTGTTTTCATACTGCACACGTTTCTTTACCCACACTTAATATATATCCATCCAATCTTGAATTAATACCGAATGAATCCCACCCTTCCAAATCTGTAAATTATCTTGACATCACCATTGATATACATTGTAACTCTTTCACTACTACTATTTATGATAAGAGACATCAATTTAAATTTAGTGTAAAATTCTTCCCACATTTCTCTTCTTGCCTTAGCAACCAAGTTTTTAGAAATCTAATCACTAGCTATTTGCTCCGCATTAAACGCCTGGATAGTAATAAGTGTACACTATCACACATTAATAGTCTCAAAAATCTTTGCTATATGTACAACTTCCCCCCCTTATTTGTAGATCGCAGTATAAGTACAGTATTCTAAAGTCGTGGAAACACCATAAAATAAACACCGCCCCGGCGGGCAAACATAAAAATGTAAAAATATTAAAAAACAGTAATTTCGATTACACTAAAAACGAAAATTTTTTTTAAAAAAACCCGCCTCGGCGGGTAAAGAAAAAAGTTTAAAACACTCATAAAACCGTTAAGGCGGATATCTAAAAAACTAATAAAACAAAAAACAGGCTACGGCTCCAAAAAACAGTGTTATCCATTCTTTCAAAGTTTTCGATAATCGTGGTCACATCTCGGTCAGTTTCTAAACTCTTGGGTTTATCTCTCCGAAACTATGTACTGCTACTTCCACTTCTTCTGGTCTGGATTATTCCCACGTGGTATTCAGCGAGGTAAGCGTACAGATTGTAGCATGTGGGGGAATCATTTGAAGATTATTCACGGTGACGACCTTTCGACATGTGAGTTGCTCTTTTTTGCAAATTCGTATATTTGTGCGCTATATTTTTCATGTTCATGTCTATGTGGTATTTTATATTTCATGTTTATGTGGTATTTTATGTTATATAATTGAATTTATCCTATTTGGTTTTTTTCTGTTATTCCGTTGTTGGGCACAGATTGCATAATATTTTAACCACGTGTTTTTATGCAATCATAGAAACAACGGATTTTAGTATATCTGTCTAGAATGTGCCCCTGAAGACGTTTCTGGCAGATATACTATTTTTTAATATATTTTCCTTGTCCTGGCCTCTCCGTGCTCTGCTTTTTCGGCCCTTCCTCGTTGCTTTTTGCTTTTCACACACGCTTTTATTTTGCTCGCGGTTAGATACTGTGGTTACTGATTCACACTCTTGCACTTTAGTTTTTGTTATTTTAATTTATATATATATATATATATATATATATATGTATATATATATATATATGTATACATATATATATATATATGTATATATATATATATATATATATATATATATATATATATATATATATATATATATACGTATATATATACAGTATTGTGGCAATTAATTGAGAAATGCAGTTTTTTTTATAAAATTCAGTTTTATTCAAGTTTTCTATGGATACATTTAAAACTAATAAGTGATATGACCTCCCCGAGACTTTATAACATCACAGACACGTTTCGGCATGGAATGTACTAGACTAGCACATGTAGTTTTAATTTCAACGTCTCTGAACCATATGTCAATAACGGCCGAAATTAGCTTGTCCATCGTCGTACAGTCAAATTTGTGAAGCCGTTTTTTGACAATAGCCCACAAATTTTCTATGCGATTCAAGTCTGGTGAATTCCCGGGCCAATCCAGTACGGTAATAATTTTTTTTGAGCAGAAATTTTTGATTCGCTTCGAAGTGTGACATGGCGCGCTGTCTTGTTGGAAAACGCAATCTCCGTTCGGCCACAGTTTAGCCATGGTTGGAAGCACTTTTCGGGTCAATATGACTTCGTAACTGGCACTGTTCATCATTCCCTCTACGGGAACAAGAGATTATGTCCCCAAAACGCTGAAACAACCCTAAAACATCTTTTTGGGCGGATGCTTGGGTGCTTGATTGATTTGGTGCTGATTGAGAGGTTCTCCTTGGCTCCTTCTCACGAACATAGATCTAAATCCCTGAACCACAAAATGTGTTTCGTCAGAAAAGAGAACTTTCTCCCAGTCCTTCTCAGCCCATGTTTTGTATTTCTGTGCCCATTCCAACCTTTTTTCTTCATGCGAAGCGTCAGAAGCTGCTTCTTGTACGGTCGACGTGCTTGCTCTCCGTCCGCGTTCTAACAGCCTGTATCGCACTGTTGAAGGTGCAATATCAACACCAGCTGCCACCATGGACTTAGACAGGTCAAAACTGGTTAATCGAGGATTTTTAACGCTCATTCGATGTAAAGTTTTGTCGTCACGAGTCGAAGTTGATCTTTTTCGGCCGCATCTTGCAGAGCGGTTGGTTCCAGCATTTCCTGAAACCGCTTCCAGATCCTCCCGACACTTGCTGTACTCACTCCACATATTTTACCTATTTCTTCGAACGTCTTAGAAGTGTGTTCTCTAAGCGCAATCACTTTAGCACGTGTTTCCGCGTTGATATCCATGACGCTAATGAGCCCCGCAACAACTGAGAAACTACCACTGCGGAACACCTGCCACCTGGCGGAGGAATTTGAACACCTGGTACTTACCAGGCGCATACGAACACCTGCTACTTTGATAATAACTGCAATTTGAACTCTGAGCTAATTTGGAGTGCTTCTTCCTAAGCTTAAGTGCGATAAAACGAAAAAAATGACATTTCTCAATTAATTGCCACAATACTGTATATATATATATATATATATATATAAATTCCCAAAAAGGACAAGTAGCAATGTACTCGTACAGATTCTAGATGTGTGACTGAAGTACCGGCCGGGGGGAGTTGCGACCCCCAGCACTCCGGTTAAAGCTTTTTCCGCCATGGCAAACGCTCCCGGTAACCGATACTCCCTACACGATTTCCTTCATGACCCTTTATAAATCCGTAAAAATTACATACATATACAATTTCAATAACATTTAAAATCTAAAAGTTTACTTTTCTACGCCAAAACTATCCATGAAGCATGCTGTAAAAATATAACAAATAATTTAAAATACCAAATACTCAAGACTAATGAAATCCCAGTCCGAGAGGATATTTTTTAAAAATTGGATATAAGACCCTTAAACCGCATTATTTCCATATAAAAACCTGTGTGTAAACATTACCTCACAATTAGTCATTTAATCCTTTTAAACCCTTTCTATTCAAAACTAATGTTTGAAATACTAGTCAGAGTGTCTGTATTTTTAATTATGGACTCAAGACCTATTGGCAACTCCATCGCCATATATATACTAATGTTTGAAATCATTTCACTCATGGTTAATTATTACTTTAAAAACTATATATTCAAGACTATTGAAATCCATGTTATTATTATTAAAATCCTTTTTGGATACCAAAACCTATTGGCTTCTTTATCACCATAAAAATCCTAATGTTTGAATTTACTTCACTTGTGATAGTTTAATGCTCAAAAATCGATATATTCAAGTCCAAAGACATTCCAGTCAGAGAGTTATTTTTAAATATTGGATACAAGACATTTAAACAATATTATCACCTTATAAATATATAGACACATAAATACGCCATAGTCCAAACTCTACGCAATACACCTTCCCATGGAACAACACATAACTCTTTGATTTTATACCACTTTCACATATGACTAAAGTAAATATTAAAAGTTCGTCCGATATTTCAGAAAACCCTTATAATCACGAACTTACAATCTGGATAACGCTTATAATGTTTCCACATAAAATAGCCCCAGCTATAAAATACCGGTGTATAGCCATATTGAGCTATCTGATTGATGATCATCAATTTCGCATAAAAACACGTCACCTTCTGCGTATATATATATATATATATATATATTGCATTGTCATTCACATTCTTATATATATAGATATATATATAATTGTCTGAAAATCCAATGAAAGAAAAGTGAGAAGCTGTAACTCGAAAAATCTAACTTTCTAACAAGCCTACAAAATAAAAGTATAAATCAGCAAATATTCTATCAGATGGATAAAAATACAAAATTCGAATCATCAAGTTAAAGAAAATCTGCAAAAATCGATGCTATGGAATCGATAAAAGAAAAACAAATGAAATCCAAGCATTAATGCAATACACGTGGACAAGGGCTAGACCTAAATAACTGAATTGTTCACTTCGCAAAACTCTTCCTCGGGTCCAACTATTTTGTCGAAGCAAACACAAAATATGTATGTTTCTGAAGAAATAGATAGGTTATATCTATAAACTATTTCTACTTGGACGACATACATAAAGAAGAAAAAATAAAAGGAAACAAGAATAGCTGTAAAGACACTACAAATGCACGAACCAGTCGAACCCGGGAATACAGAATGAAGAGACCAGTGTTGCCATTCGCAAAGAAAAAAAAATGATCTACTGTTGCCATTCGTAAGAAATAAATAACAGTAATACGAAAAGGCAAGAAAAAGTAATAATATACAAACAGAGCTACTAAAAAGTGGGGTTTATAAAGGCTAATGTTTAAGTGGATGTAAAAATAAAAGTATTATTAATACAAGTGAAAGGAGATATCAGGCTAATATAAGATGCTATGAATAGATTTCATGAAAATCCACACACACACACATACACACACACACACACACACACACATATATATATTTGGTGTTGCTAAAAAAGTACATGCAAATTTATACTAGTAGTAATATCTGAACGATTATAAAAAAAAAAAAAATTTTTTTTTCCATTTTTTCAATATTGTCTGCAGATTAAAAAGTATATTTTTTATTTCATTGAAGGGTATAAAGACAGACAGACGCATAAATTTTAAGTGGGATACTCATCAAAATTTCATGAAATTCGATACAGCCTTTCTTCCGTGAAGACGAGACAAACAGATGAAGTTTCTATTTTATTTATGCAGCGGAACTTCTGTATTCGCCATTAACCTGTGCCTGAGGGACGGACAAATATGGAATCAATTTTTTCATAGGAATTAACAAAAATTGGAATAATCCGTCCCCATCTGATACATAAGTAAATAAAAATGTAACCAGAACTTTACCTTTACTGAAAAGCAATGAAGGCAGAAGCTAAAAAGGAGGAATGGAATTATTGTTTAAAAGGGGAGACACCTTCCATTTAAAACATTAGGTAATTCCAATTCTGGAGATTCTCTTTCCCTACAATTCACTAGCTCTCGATTTAGCAAAGGACTTGGCCAATGGTATCTGTTCCGGTCTGTTTTTAAAAACTTTCCGAGAGTAAACAATCACATTATCATTGGATGAATTTATATTTCGATTAACTACAATAATATTCGGGTGCCACTTCACGGCCATAATCTGCGTTTTGGCTCAATAGAACAGCATTTCATTAATGATAGCAGTTGGAATGCTGCCTTTACTTGACCTTTCCTCTTCTGATGAAATTTCCTCTAGTGCTTCAGCTTCTTGTTTCTTAGGAAGGTCCAACAGTTTTTCAGTGATGAGCTCCGTTCCATGCTCCTCCATTAATTCCTCTACATTATCACTATCAACCCATGCACCTACGCACATCTAACGCAGGGGCATGCGGGGTAGCTGCTCCGGGACCGCGCATCAGAGGGGCCCCAAATTGAATAATTACAACATCGGAAAATTAACGGCTGCTTTCTCAAATATATATATATATATATATACTTATATATATATAACTATATATATATTGTTTCTTGTGTTTCATAATCTTCCGTGTACATTTCCTAGATCTTTCTTTTGTAATATATATATATATATATATATATATATATATATTAGTAAATCCAAAGTTAGAATGTATGTAGTAACTCATAATACACTATTCCAAAATTTTCTACAAAATACAAAGAAATATAAGAAATTAAGACATAAAGAGGAAATAATAAAGCGTAATGCAGGTCATAAAGACAAACAACAAATTTCAAAAATGAGGAATGCAAATAAGAAAACAAAAAAATCAAGCAAAAAAGCTTGCACATGGAAGAGATTTAGGCTTACGATACGTTCATTTCGAAAAAATTCTCTTCGGGTCCATATTTCCCTTCGAAATGAACACAAAAATGCTTGTTTCTGAAACACAAGATAGATTTTATCTATAAACTTGCGTTATATGGACGACAAGCATATAGAATGGAACAATAAAGGAAACATAAATACCTCAAAACACACCTCATCAGCGCAACCATGACGAGCAAAATATGACTAGAGCAATGTTGCCATATGCCAAAAAGAAAAGATGTGATTATATATATATATATATATATATATATATATATATATATATATATATATATATATATATATATATATATATGACATCGGACTAGGTTTGTCCAACGAATAAATTCATTTTGGGGGTATAGGGATAAGTAGCACTAATTTAGCATGGTGGCATCTTGGCTATGATAAAAAAGTTTCCAATAATTTAAATTCCATTAAAATATGTAACAACCACATTTTGTATACCTTTTGCTAGAATGCAATTATGTTTTTGGAAAATATTTTGTTTATTTTATATATATCGAGAAATGAAAGGGGGGGGCCCAGCGAAATGACTGCTCAGGGCCCCAGTTGTGCTAAATCGGGCCCTGCTTATGCAGAGACACAATTTCATCAACAGCAAGTTCTGACCCCAAACCTTCAAAGTCTCGTTCTGACATACACTCGGCTACAATTTTTTGGTCAGCTTCATTGTCCTGGAAGGTATTCCCCTCCCACATGTCTTATCAATTATCCCAATTGATTAGCGATGTTCGGGAATATTGAAATCATCGAGGATATTGAAACAATCGAGGATATTGAGATGATTTTTCCCAAATTTTCTCAAGGTAAGTGCTGTCTCCGACGTCACTTCAAAACACCTTTGAAACAGGGATTTTGTATAACTTTTTAAAACAGGCAATGACCTACTGATCCATGGGTTGGATTAGAGGAGTTGTGTTTGGTGGTAGATATTTAATGCAAATAAAGTTGCCCTTCCAAATCGTCTTCCAATCCAGGGGGATGAGCAGAAGGAGCATTATACAAAACCAAGAGAACCTTTAAAGATAAGCTTTCACACTTCGTGAATTCACTTTACGATAAACTGTCTCGTTAATCAAGATTTACCGTTACCACAGCACATTTAGGTTTTTTTTTATGATATTGTTCTTAAAAACGCTCGAAATTTCTGAGTAAAAAAAGAGCAATGATTTTCCCTTTGCTATCCCCACTAGCTTTATCAGACAGTGATAATGTCAATTTGCCTTTCATTGGATTGTGTACATTTTCCTCTTTTGTGATATAGGTTCTTCTAGGCATTTTTCTAGAATAGACCCGTTCCATAACAATTAAAAATTTGTCGAGAGAAAAATACCCAGAGTCTACGTAATATTTGAAATTTTCAATAAACTTTTGAGCATCTTCGACATTTGAGCTTGAAGTGCCAACATGCCTAACTACACTATGAACGTCTTTTAAATTTTTTGAACTTGCCATGGGTCCATCAACACCACTGGGTCCTGAGCATAGGCGTGGAGTTAGGGGGGGGGGGGGCGAGAGTATCATTTCGACCCCCTCCTAATTATTAAAATATTTTGGTCCAAAATTAATGATTTTCTAAAATTTACCTCTTTTCTAGGTTGGGAAACATTTGGGAATTTTTTTTTATTTATATTTAATTTTGAACTATATGAAAATCTCCTAAGAGACTTAATTTATTTACAAAAACTTAAGACTTGACGTCTCTAAGACCATTTTGTGCGACCAGATGGACTTTAAGGCATCATTCCCTATGTTCTATTTTAAAAAACTATAAAGTACTGCTGACCTTTTTGGAAAATTTTTCTCTAACTGAAAAAATGAAGCAGGTTCCAAAGCTGAAGGCTTTTGGAAGAAATTATCAAAATCAGAAACTTTTTTTTTATTACCATTTCTGAACAAATTTTGTGCCATATTGAGAAAACCAATATTTTATTACAAAATCACACTTTACATTTGAAAAAAATCAATTCAGATAATCAGTGATTTAAAATTAACTTTCCAAACCATGAGAGAAACCCTTGGAGAAAAATTGTCTTCTGTTGCTGACGATTGCAAATTATTACATTTAAAAGAAATGAAACTTAAACAAAGAAAGAAAAGCCCAAAATACGATACAACCCATCAAGTCAACCACATGAATTTTCAGAACTGGAATTTTATGACAGAATTTTCAAAGAATCCATTGATAATGTTCTCTTTGGCCTCAACACAAGATTTAGCTCCGTATTTCAAGAACTTGTAGATAATGTTGAAGACTTTCTAACCTGCAGGTCTATTGGACCTGAAAAACTGATTAAATTTTATCAAAGTTATTTCGAACAAGACAGATTAGTATTGCACAGAAATATATATCATGATATAGCTGTTACCAAGGGTTTTCAAATTAGAACTTTCTCTGATATTCTGGATAGTTTTAAACAAGATCCCATAGCATTTTCTTGCCTCAGCGAAGTAAAAGAAATGATTTAATATTAATGATACCAGTGACATCGTGCTCACCGGAAAAATCTTTTAGCATGTTTAGAAGATTAAAAACTTACTTGCGGTCAGCGATTACTCAAATGAGACTGAGCAATTTAGCCATAATTAATTTTTACAAAGAGGAAGCTGACAATTTAAACATGGAAAAATTAGCCAACGAGTTTATCATATTAAATCAAACCCGAAGAAATACTTTTGCTGTAATTTAATCAATCTTTATACACAAGACTGAAATACAAAATGTTAATAAAAGCTGTCTATTTGAAAAAATATCTTTTAATAATTTGTTTGTTTGTTTATTTCTTGAAAATGCCTTTAAGACTCTTATAGATATTGCAAATTGTGATTGTAAATTAAAGATCTTATATTTACATTTTATTTTAGGGTTATAACATCATTACAATTTCAAATAATATAAATGCTTCGATTTTGTTATCAAATATTTAAGTCAAAACTTTTATAAAAATTTTTAGGTGTTGATTTTCTTCTCTCACATCCTTTTCCATATACACATTTTTCTTTACATTATAGATAAATTCAACTATTGCACTATGTATATTATCTAAAAAAATTATTGAATAAAACCATGTTTCAATTAAAAAATGTGAAATAAAAAATGAAATTACTGACGGGGGGGGGGGGGGGGAACTACTTGCTCTCGCCCCCCAGTCAAAATGAAAAGTCTACGCCAATGGTCCTGGGTCCTTTTTCTAAAGGTCATTATATAACTGCCCTACTTTTTTGCAGATGATAGATCCTGAAATACTGTCACCAAACATTTGCTTTTCAGTAATCCAAACTAATAGAAGATTTCTCATGTCTTCATACGATTGTCACCTTTCAACATTGCAACTTTTTAATTAAAATTACATCATCTGTTTTGATTGCTTATTTGTTTTTACTTATCTGCTTATTGTAGTTCTCTTTATGTTAAATTCCAACAAATTGAAAACACGTGTTCTGCTTTCAAATTTAGCAATGGTTTCTCTTTTCAGCTCCTTTGTGGTTCTCGACTCACAGCTTTTCTTTATGGTTGTTTTTCTTCACTAGATTTTTTGGAGTCATGATCACTTCTTTTATAAAGATAACTGCACCATTAAAGGGAAAATAACAGGTGATGCGCACAGAACTGCTCAAACGATAGTACAAGGCAGACTGCTGGATTATCGCACGGTTGTGTGAAGGTAATCTATGTGCACGAGATTAGGATAGCCATGAGGTGGGTAATTTTTCGTGACGAATATCGGAGAATTTCTTTTGTTGAAAAAAATGTGACGAATATTAGATTTGACGAATATCGAGGTTTCAATGTAACTATGAATTGCAGAATAAAACTTTTCAATTTATGTTTTAAAGACAGTTTTTACTTTCCTTATATACATAATGTATAAGGAAAGTATTGTGACGGGGTCGAAAATTCGAATTCCAGTTTTTGATGGGAGAGCGCGTTTCAAGCATCCTTGGTCACCCATTAAACATTTTTGAGGTGATGTCTGTGTCTGTGTGTGTGTGTGTGTGTGTGTGTGTGTATCAGTGAGTCTGTAGAGACGATATCTCATGAACGAATGGATCGATTCGAATGAAATTTGGTGCAAAAATCCCAATCCGTGAAAACTTGAAGCCTATTGTTTTTAAACGTAATCGAATGTTCAAAACCCCCCTAAATTTTCGAGTGAAATTTTGAAAAAATCATCAAAAAATTAAAACCTTTAATAAAGTTACGCAAATAGACATTTCTTAAGTAATTTTTCCTTAGAAAACGATTGACATAAACTTTAGAACGCTAGCATGAATCGTTCTCGAGATATTGCGCATTTTTCAAATAAATTTATCAAAAAATCCCATAAATTAAAAAAAATATTAACTGTTGAGACATATGTTCGCTTTTCATTTGCAATATCATGCGATAAATTTGATGACATCATTCTCGTGGATCTAGCTCGAGATATTCATGAGAAAAGATATTTTGAGTAATATTTTTGTATTTGAACGCTAATATTCATTTATCTGCTATAAGAATAACTTATTTCTCCGTCCATAACGCTTGGCGACATTTTGGTGACGAATTTGGCGGAATGTCGCCAACCTGGCAATTTTTTGAAATGTTGCCAAATTAACAAAAATCTCGCCATCTGGATAAAAATGACGCTAAATCTATGAAAATGACGACTAATTGTCGAAAATTCAATATCTTGGAAAGAATATAAGTATCTACTATAAGAAAAACCTACTTTTTTTATTGTAAAAGTAGTAAATTCAGTGCATTATATAAGGAAAGTCATGTGTTGCCCACATCAGATTTTTTTAATTATTCGTGAGTCGAGCATGCGCAAACGGTGTTGTATGTAAAACTTCTATATGTTTGTGAAAATGTTGTATGTAAAAGAAGATATATATATATATATATATATATATATATATATATATATATATACATATATATACATATATATAGTATATATAATAATAAAAGTTTGAAAATCCAATGAAAGAATAGAGAGAAGTTTCAACTCAAAAAACCCCAACATTACAAAATGCCTTACAAATAAAAGTATCAAACAGAGAATCACCAATCAAGTGGAAAATAAAAATGCAAACCTCTAGTCATCAAGCTGAAGACAAACAAAAAACATCAATGGATAGGAGTCGATAAAATAATATCAAATAAAATCCAAGCATGAAAGCTTTACACGTGGACAAGCCCTAGGCCTAATAATGAATTGTTCATTTCGATAAATTCTTTATCAAGTCCAAGTATTTAAAAAAAATGAACACAAAATGCATGTTTCTGATATCAGTGATAGATTGTATCTATAAACACTGATAACTTGGACAACATGCATAAGGATTGAAAAATAATGGGAAACAAGAATACCTGAAAAAGCACTGCGTACTTCTGATCCATTGGAGCCTTGAATAAAGGGACCAATATTGCAAATTTCAAAAAATAAAAAGTTAAGAATTGCTGTTGCCAATCGTGAGAAAGAAATAACAGTAATATGAAAAGACGATAAAAGGTGATATTCAACAGTAAGAACACGTAAATACATGGTAATGCTTATTCAAGAGAAATTGAATGTCTGGGGCTAAAATAAGATACTAAGGAAATAATTTAAGTATAATCTACCATTCCAAAATTTTTAACTATACTATGTACTAAATAACCTGGATATTTATATAATTTGCTAGTAATTTTAAGTTTATTAATATGCATAGCATGAAATTTTTTATCAGATTATCTATAAATTCTAAAAAGCTGATTAAGTATAATATTTCTAAACAATTGAATCGACATACAGGAATTAAAAGGTAATATTTTGTTAACGTTAAAGTTAAAATAGTCTTTTTTATCATATAAATTAGTAACTATCCTATTAGTAGGTTCAATGATAAGATTTAAGACCAAAGAATGAATGTTATTACTAATAGTGGCTTTATTAGGAATTAGTTCTAAATCATCTGTATAGAAATCTATATCTATGACACAGTTGTCTGTAAAGAACAAGCAAATCAGATCATCTCAACATATCTGTAAATTTTATAATCTGTTGAAGTAAAAGATTTTTCATAAAGATAAAGGTATAAATTTGCTAATATACTGCTACTACAGCCACCTTGTGGAACCCCTGAGACTTGTAAGTATAATTTATTACCTTGAAATATATAATTATTGAAAAGAACAAAGTGTTGAAGTTTATGAAAATTGGTAAATATAGTATGAGTAGATTGATGAGTAATATAAGCATTATATAGAGCTAAAATTACTACATAAAGATCAGATGTCTTTATATTAATAAAAAGATCTTTAAAATGAAAAGTTTGAAATCGAGTTACTTTACCATGTGATGTTAATTTATTCTTTAATTCTTAGAATTACTTATTCTTTAATTATTTAGAGTAAGGTAGTTATTGCTAGAAAAACGTAAACTATCAAAATAATAATTTAAATAATTAAGTAGTTTACTCGCAGTAGTAGGGTAAGTATTATGACCACCAGTTACTGTTTTAAATTTAATAGGATTTTTATGAAATTTAGGAATAAGCACTATATATGGAAATTTAAGAAATTAATAATTAATATTTAAATCACTATATATATTGATAATTTTCAGTTTGATACAATTATCAGAGTGTGAATCTAGTTTAAATAGATTATTGTTCTTTAAGTAATCTAACAGAAATTGTATATAGAATTTTTTTTTTACAGATAATAGCATAATTATTAGAGGCTTTATCAATATAAGTAATAACAAAAGATCTTTGTAAATCATTAATGGAATGTTTTAAATTATATATATATATATATGTGTAAAAAAGAAGACATCTATGGTTTTACAACAAAATTATTTATTTAAAACCAGAACTTATTTCATTTTTATCAAAAAAATTTTTCTTATTACTAGTATCCAAATTATATATTGTATAAAATATAGACTTATTGGATGAAGGCTAATCTGTAAATATGAAAATAATATAAAAATAAATTAAGTAAAAGTTAGTAATTCCGACTTAAAGTTTAATTGAGTATTTTTAAAAATATTCCAAACAAAAAAACTGCCTCCCCGGCGGGGAATCGAACCCCGGTCTCCCGCGTGACAGGCGGGGATACTGACCACTATACTACCGAGGAAAGGGCATATGCCGAAACCCGGGATCGAACCAGGGACCTTTAGATCTTCAGTCTAACGCTCTCCCAACTGAGCTATTTCGGCACATCCAGGACGTTGCGTTGATAAAGCACTTCCCGCGTTCGCTTCATAATCGATACTAAGAGCTGGAGGAGCTGATTATTCTTTACTTCAAACAAGTAAATATAAAAAGTTATTCGGGTAAAAGCGTTTTTATTTATAACTCGCGATGAGCAGCTTCAATGGAGTATGGGGGGAAAATCAAAAGAAATATCTGAACAAATTAATTGACATAAACCACGGAGCTCAATTTATATAGTTATATTAAAATTTTGAGTGTTTAAATTTTCATTATCACGTTTTAAAAATTTTCTTTTTTATATATAGAAGCTGAATATTGGACTTTTTCTAACTATCTTACAGCAATGGGATTTTTGCAGTTAACCAGCCATTTCGCAATTAAAAAAAAAGAAGATTGGTTTTATTTTTCGCCATAGTCAGAGACCAAGGTCGGAGACGATATTGAAGAGGGGCTGGAGGGAAATTCAAGGGGGGCTCAACCGTCTTAATGAAGGGGTTAACCCAAAACAAAATCATTAGCAATTATAAACCATAATAGTTACTATTATGTATTTCAATTAATATAAATTACTAACAAATAATTGCATATTTATATGTGCAAGCTAGGAGTTAATTATTAATATCCATATAGCTACTATACATGAATATATAATAATTAGAATTTATTTTAATGTAAGTAATAAATCTTAAGTATAAATCTAAGTAATAAAGTTGTTAATAATTTGTAGAAACATTCTGAAAGTTAATGCTTAATATTAACTCTTACCTACTTATCAGTTGATTTTGACTCTATAATGTGAACCCCCACAATAATACAAAAGTATTCTAAATACTATTGTTATAGTTTTTAAATATTTTTAAATTAAATGTGTAAATAAATTGATCATTAGTATAATCACAAATTCAGCTGAATTAAAAAAATCTTTAAAATGAAGTAATTTATAAAAAAAATCTCAAAGTAATTTTTTATGCAAAATTTGAATGACATTTTATATGAAATTTCATATCACTACTAAAAATTTAATATTTTTATCAGGAGGGGGGGGGGGGGTATACCTCTTGGAGTCTGGCCCCTGCTTGACTACGGCTCTGCGAAATACTACTCTGCAATCGTTAATCCTTTTAAGCTTTAATCTAAATACTGAATTTTTTATGTATGGATTATGTTTTAACTTTCCCTGCAATACATGGTAATGTATAGGGAAAGTATTGGAATCATGTAGAAAATCGCAACTCGAGCTTTCGACGGATCTACACGTTTCAAGACCTCTAGAATACGAAAAAACCATTTTTAGCGTGACGTCTGTGTGTGTGTCTGTCTGTCTGTGCAGATTTTGTATCCACTATAACTAAAAAACTAATACACCGAATTTCACAAAATTTTGTAGGTAAGTCACTTGTGCGCGAGTCTGGTGCTGATTAGTTTTGGGTACGATTCGGGATAAAAGAACCCGCCTTTTTTTGCGGAATGGCTTGCAAAAGCTTGTATCCCCTCTAGCTGAAAAAACTAATGGACCGAATTTCACAAAATTCTGTAGATGAGTCACGTATAGGTCACCCTGGTGCTGATTAGATTTTGGTAGGATTCAGAAAAAAATAACCTGCCTTTTTTTGCAGAATGGCCCTCAAAAATTGTCAAAATCTAAACTAAAAAGCTACGTATACTCAAATATATCCATTAAATGCTTGTTTAATACGTAATTTTTAACGAAGAAAATAATAAGACCAACCCCATTACACTAGGACTAGCCGTTCTCGAGATATATTAGTTTTTTTCGTATTTTCTCCACGCCACCTTTGAAAATAAGTCCAGTTATCAAATGAGAACGAAAATTGAATTAAAAGTGAATTAAATTTAATTGAAATAAAGAGAACGTGGATATAAGTCTGCAGGGAAAGTCATGTGCTGCCCACATCAGATTTTTTTTTAATGTATTAGTAGTAGCGCCTGATGACCTCTTGATGCCCTAAGCACTCAGAATTTAGGTGTCCTTTTTCCAATGCGTAATCCACATTTTGTAAAAAATATAGCTATAAAATTTTAATCAGGAGGTGCCATTTCAATAATTTCCTGGGGAGAGGGGGGGGGGGCAAAATCATTTTTTAAGGGGCTAAAAGTTTATAGACTTTCCAAGTGATGGAAATATGATTCCGCAAGGAAAGATCTGCAAACTCTAATGGTTAATGTTACATAGTTCAATACATGTGAATTACTATATAAATTATTAATAAATATTTAATAGCCTATATTTGTAAGATTATATCACTAAATAATTGTAAGATACAATAAAACAGCAATTAAATGCTCAGCTAATTCACAAAACAGCTGATACAATTCTCAAGATACTGAGGTATCTCACAATTCACTAATGGATTATTATGCTTTTGTATTATTATTAAAAAGAGAACTTTCTAAACGAAGATCTAATACAATCGATTTAATTATGAAAAACTGTAAAAGAGGAGTAGAATAAAAAAATCTGATGTGGGCAGCATATGACTTTCCCTGCACACTTAAATTCATATATTTTTATTTTTTAACACTTTACAACAAAGTTGAAAAGTGTTTATGACTTTGTTCATTCTGTCTGTCTGTCTGTCTGTCTGTCTGTCTGTCTGTCCGTTAGCACGATAACTGCCGTAAAAATGACTTAATCAAAATGAAATTTATTATGTTGTTCAGACGGTCTGTAGGACCTATGGGAATATAAATGAATAATATCACACAATTAGTTTTGGATTGAACCCGGGTTGAAAAAATGAAATACATTGAGCCCTATGGGACCTAATTTTTCTAACATTTTTTAAGCGGATTTAAAATTCACAAATTGCTTCGAAAATTTTAGGTAATAGTCAAATTGTTCCATAAAATATATAAAAAAAAATTCAGCTAAATATATTCAGTAGTTTTTCAAATAAAAATTAAAATAATAATTACACATCTTATATGAAACGATCACGTGACCATGATATGAAACGGTCACATGACCCACTTCAAAATGATATATGGCATCCATCTTGTTTCAAATTCGTGATTTTTTAAAGTTCTTTTTAATTCATATTGAGTGTTGTATCCATCCCAAAACTACTTTATTTCTGCTTAAATTCTGTGCATCTACATACTAAAACAACACAATGACAATATATTTGAGTTTAAATTCTCATTCAAATTTGATTATTTCTACAATTAAGCCTATTTTTCACCTATGTAAAATGTAAACAGCAAAATATGTAGAATGAGTTGTATTAGAATTACTGTATTTCTTTAACACAAAATAATTCAGTCCATGGAGTCTGCATGGCTGATATGAATGAAATATTAATTGATTTTATAAACAGAAGGACGATTTTTTTCGATGAAGTTTTAAGCATAGAGTTTATGAATTGTAGCTCCATGGTCGTAATTTTTAAATAAAATAAATTATTATAGTATTGTGATGAATGAAATGGAGAAAGTTATGAATGAAATCCTGCTTTTATAGAGAGATCCAGGCGTGTTATTTTTTCTATGACGTCATTTGAATGAATTTCAGTTGTTTTCGATGAAGTTTTCAAATATAATAAATTATCGTAGTATTATGATAGATTTAAAAATATTACCGTGGAATGTATTGCATTTTAGAGATATTTAAACCACGCAATTTATATTTCAATGCCGTCATTTGAATGAAGTTCATTTTTTTCGATGAAGGTTTAAGTTTTCAAATATAATAAATCAATGTAGTATTGTCATAAGTTTTAAAATATTACCGAGGAATGTATTGCATTTTCGACTTTTTTAAATAAAATTGCATTGAAGTTGGAAAGTGTTTCATAATCAATGCTTTAAGCATGATTGATCTTTCTTGTTTAATAATTCATTAGATTGAGTTTAATTGCACCAAATAACACTAAATTTGCATTTTTAATTCAATTTTTGGTTTTATTTACAAATTGGACATTTTTCGGCTAGCTGCGTAATGCAAGAAATCCCAATTATCTTGAGAACGGTTAGTCCTAAAGTATAATGGAGTTTGTGATATTCTTTTCCTCGTCAGAAATTGCGTATAAAACAAGAATTTAATTAATACATTTCAGCATACGTAGTAATTTTCTTTCTTTTAGAATTTGGCCATTTTTGCGAGCCATTTCGTAAAAAAAGGCAGGTTGTTCTTTTCCGAATCGTACTAAAATCTAATCAGCGCCAGAGTATCTCACAAGTAACTTATCTACCAAATTTTGTGAAATTTGGTCAATTAGTAGTTTAGCTAGAGTGGATACATGAAATTTTTGCGGGCCATTTCGTAAAAAAAGGCGGGTTCTTCTTTACTGAATCATACCAAATTCTAATCAGCACAAGAGTATCCAACAAGTAACTTATCTACTAAATTTTGTAAAATTTGGTCAATTAGTATTTTAGCTAGAGCGGATAAATGAAATTTTTAGGGGCCATTTCTCAAAAAAAGGCGGGTTCTGCTTTTACGAATTGTACCAAAAAATCAGCACCAGTGTCACACCCAAGTGACTTACCAAATTTTATGAAATTCGGTCCATTAGTGTTTGAGTTAGAGTGGATACAGACTTTTTCGGGCCATTTCGCAAAAAAAGGCGGGTTCTTTTATCACGAATCGTACCCAAAACTAATCAGCATCAGATTCGTCCACAAGTGATTTACGTACCAAATTTTATGAAATTCGGTCAATTAGTTTTTTAGTTAGAGTGGATACAAAATCTACACAGACAGACAGACACACAGACACACAGGCGGACACACAGACAGACACACACACAGACGTCACGTTAAAAATAGTTTTTTCGTATTCTAGAGGTCTCGAAACGTGTAGATCCGTCGAAAACTCGAGTGGCGATTTTCGACATGATTCCAATACTTTCCCTATACATTACCATGTATTGCAGGGAAAGTAATATCACTCGTAGCTTTCTGAAAAGCTCTCTTATCGCAGGAATCAAGAAGTAGAACAATAGTCTAGAGAAAGGGGCATCAGATACAGCATTTAAGAAATAAATATTGTTACTTCGAACTTTAATTATATCACTTTTAGTTTGTTCTAAAAATGTGTAAACAGCTTTTGTACATCGAAATATGTCTCTTTAATTTCCCTATTTCGCCGCATTCGATAAATGAAGATTATCATAATTCTATAGTTTGGAAATTTTTTTTAGTAACTGTATATCTAAGTGTGTATTCTTAAAAAATAAATAAATAAATAAAATAATAATAAACCATTTTCTGTTAATTTTCATCCAAAGGCATAAAAATCGAGATTTTTGATTCCATTTTCCATTTCGCGGTTGACATCCCCAATTGGGTGCTGCTATGAGGAGCAGTGCAGTGGATGTATGTACGCATGCGTGGCAAATTGTTGAACACATATGTTGAAATTAAAGGATTCTTTCTTGTGCGGTTTGTACAGTAGTTAATTTTATTTTTGTTTAAAAAACCGTTAAATGTCACGGTTACGCTTTTTAAAAAATGGATTGAATGAATTCAGTTAATCCCTGCTTTAAATATCGGGTAACTCCGGGTGCATTTTCTAGTAAAGCATATACTAATTACTTAACAATTTCTTGGTTCATTTGGTGGTGATAAAATCTTATTGCCAGAGTACTAGGTCCTATAATTCCGTGAAAAAAATCAGGTCGTGCTAGGAGCATGGGAGCTCGTAGGGGAGGGCAAGGGGGGGGGGACTCTCCCCATGGATGCTCAAGGCCACAAAGGTGGGCATCAAGCTATCGATGTTGTACATCATATCCTTTAGTTTGCGCCACTGATGTTAGTGATTTGCACAACCTTGGGAAAATTTCTACGGGCGCCTATAACTAGGAGGCTGCTTGTTCACTACGCTCACAAAACCTCGTTTCATTTTCAATGTATGCAGATAAAAATGTAAAAGGTATAAAACAGAGCTTTATTTTGACTAAATTAGTCGAAGAATCTAGATAATAATAAATATTTTCGGTGAAATTGGGCCATAGTTAAACAAGAAAGATCAATCATGCATAAGCATTGATTATGAAACACTTTCCAACTGAAATGTAATTTCATTTAAAAATTTCTAAAATGTGATTCATTTAGTGGTAATATTTTTTACATTATCACAGTACTACAGTAATTTATTATACTTAAATATTTAAAACTGTATCGAAATATAAATCATCTGATTCTTTATGCAAAATCAATGAATATTTCATTCATATAACTTGTATTCCAGACTCCAGAGCTAAATAATTTTGTGTGAAAAAAATTCAGCAATTCTTATGTAATTCATCTTACAATCGCTTGAGATATTTGCATTCTGCATATGTTAAAATTAGGCTTCCTTGAAGAAATAATAAAAGTTTAGGGATCATTTAAAATCACAACTATTGTAATTGCATAGGCACGGAATTTAGATACACAGATAATATATATGTGTATGTGTATGTACTCAAAGTATTGGAATCGTGCCGAAGATCGGAACTCGAATTTTCAAAGGATCTACACGTTTTGGGACTTCTAGAACACGAAAAAACTAGTTTTAGGAAGACGTCTGTGTGTGTAAGGGTGTATCTGTGTATGTTTCTGTGTGTCTGTGTGGATATTACATCCACTCTAATTGAAAAACTAATGGACCGAATTTCATACAATTTGGTAGGTATGTTTTTTGTGGGAAATCCTGATGTTCATTAGATTATAGTACGATTCGTAATAAAAGAATCTGCCTTCTTTGCGAAATGGCCGCAGAAATTGCCTTTATCCACTCTAGCTAAAAACTAATGAACCAAATGTAACAAAATTTGGTGTATAATATTTCAATAACCTACAAGTGATTTATATACCAAATTTAACAAAATTTTGTATATAAATCATTTGTAGGTTATTCTACTACGATTCGGGAAAAAGGAACGGGCTATTTTTGCGAAATGGCCAGCAAAAATCGTTATATATAAAAATAAAAGACTACGTGTGCTCAATTATATCAATTAAATTCCTATTTTATATGTGATTTTTGACAACAAAAAGAATAAGACTAACCCCATTACTCTAGGACTAGCCGTTCTTGAGATATTCTAGTTTTTTCGCGTTTTCGCTACGCCACCTTTGACAATAAGTCCAGCTATCAAATGAGAACCAAATTTAAGTTTAACGTGTAAATTCAATGTCATTTAAAATACTTATGTTGTGCAGATAAACTCAAATTATCATTGAATAAATAAAGAGAACGAATATGAGTCTGCAGAGAAAGACATGTGCTGTCCACATCAGAATTTTTAACAATATTACAACAATGATTTATAGAAGTGAACGGGGATTATTTTCAGGCCATTTCGAAAAAAATGTATGATCTATATTTAAAGATCCATCAAATTTTTGTCGAATAAAATGCTCAACAAATTTAAGCTGTGTACCAAATTTTAACTCTCTAGGACGTAGGAAAGTGCATTTAAAATGCCATCAATTAAATTTATCATGAAGAGTTATATAAAATTAAAAAAAAAAATGAAAAATTGTTCTCTACCAAATTATTTTAAAATATGAAGCCACTCCCATATGCAAAACGTTTAAATACGTAGTGTCGTACAAGACAGAGCACCAGGCGCGAAGCGCCTTTAATCTCCAGTTTCAATATGTGGTTCTTATCGTCAAACTGTGACATTAATTCAGTGACCCTAATTGGAAGTTCGAGGTTTTTATTTACTACTTTTTATTATTTGTCCTAGCTCCTAGTGTGGCAGTTTGTTGCACATTTAGAGTTTAAGCAGTTTGGGGGGTTGATGCAGATCTAAGGGTTACCTAGCGTTTTGGCAGTTTAGTGTTTAGAATATTTTTTTATTTTTTTATAAAATAATAGTCGCGAGTTTTATTTTAAAATCAGATGTTTGAGGTGGGATCATTTAATTCCGATTATCGATGTTTAGAACAGCGCGGGGTCTCTTACAAAAAACGTTTAAAGTGATGGGTTTCGTCCAGAAAAGAGCACCAGGCGCGAAGCGCCTTTAATCTCCAATCTCTAGGTGTGGTTCTTATCTTCATACTGTGACATTATTTCATTTGCCCATAGTTGGAGGTTCGAGTTTTTGATTTACTGTTTTTATTATTTGACTTAGCTCCTAGTATGGCAGTTTGTTGCACATTTAGAGTTTGAGTAATTTTGGGGAGTTGATGCAATTCTAAGGATTTCCTATCAATTTGGCAGTTTAAGGTTTAAGAACATTTTTTAGAAAACATTGATCGAGTTTTAATTTAATATCAACTATTTAAGTTGGGACTTACCTAATTCCGATTTTCAATATTAAGTACCGCGCGGGGTCTCTTACGTGATTTGGCTTTGCGATGATCATAGTCATGCAGATTGAATAGTAGTTCATTTGGAACAGATGGCAGGTTTTTATAGAATTTAAGCGCTAGCTTTTTAATTTGGGCTCTAACAGTTTTTATTTTGAAGTCTTTCCTAATTACCGAGTTTCTTAAGTATCTAGGAGCTTTCCTTATAATCCTTAGGGTTTTGTTTTGTTTTGTCTCTAGTAAGTCTATAGTAGTTTTACAGGCATATCCCCATACGGGTGCTGCATACAGCATTCCCGGGCGGATGACCGATTTATAAATTAAAAACGTTTAAACAAATGGAGAGATATCTATTATATAATATCTCTCTCTTTTCTTTCTGGAAGATATCCCAAAGTCAGAATTTAATTGAATTTGTTTTTTTTCCCTATATTAAATAATTTTTTTAATTAAAAAACTACTTAACATATTTTACTGAATTTTTTTTTATATATTCTATGGGATAATGTGAATATTTCCTAAAAATTTCGAAGTAATTCGTGAATTTTAAATTTACTTAAAAAATGTTTGAAAAATTAGGTCCCATAGGGTTCAATGTATTTCATTTTTTCAACCCGGGTTCAATAAAAAACTAATTGGGTGATATTGTTTATTTATATTCCCATAGGTCCTACAGACCGTCTGAACAACATACTAAAATTTCATTTTGATAAACTCATTTTTAAGGCAGTTATCGTGCTAACGGACAGACAGACAGACAGACAGACAGACAGACAGACAGAATGAACAAAGTCATAAACACTTTTCAACTTTGTTGTAAAGTGTTAAAAATAAGTATATTATGATTCAAAGCTCTCGCCCTATATTGTTTGGCTACTTATTTTAATTATTTCACTAAATTATAGTCATGTTTAAAAATTTCATTGATAATGATGTAATTGATCTATTTTTAGAGTGCTCGTTTTGTTCATAGTTATTATTAAATCGCAAAACATGTGGTTTTGTTTCATTTAACAGCTCATGTGAAACTGATTGTTGAAAAAAAAAATTGCTATTGAAACCTGCTGTGTTCTGATGTAATAAAGATATAAGGTCTGTCATATACAATTAGATCTAGAATAGTATATAGATATGTATACAGGTCTGTATAAAAAATAATTTCTAAACGAGAGGGGCGGGGGGGGGGGGGGGGGGGACAGAAAAATGTAGGATGTACCGCTCCCCCTTAGGTTTTAAGGAGGGGGAGGGGTGACTTACCCTACATTTTTGGTGATTTTTTTTGGAAAGTTTTTGATCATTTCCCTCATTTACTCATAATGTGATTTCTGTGATGGACTTTCTTGAATAAAATACTTGAGATCCTCTTCTTCTTCAAAGCTTGTGGTGAAAGCTTGTGGTGGCTTGAGATGTTTAAGCACCACAGTTTGGGAATCTTTGCATGGGTATCCATAGAACTTTTCACAGGAGGGGGTAAACTGCTGATGTCAGTGGGCATAAGCGCCCACAGGGGCGCTTGCTCCTCGCTGGACGTTCAAGTTCACACAGGTGGACATCAAGCTAAATACGTTCAACATGAAAAAATAATATTTTTTCAAAAATATCCTTGAGTTTGCCACCTCCTGGAAAAAGTTTTTTAGGCGCTCATGTCAGTAGGGGCAAACTTATGCATAAGATGTACAACATGACCAGCTTGATGCCCTCCTTTGTCACCTTGAACGTCCAGGGGATAACAAGTGCCCCCTCTTCTCTCTCCTATGGGCGCCCACGAATCTTTGTTCTAGTTATATAATACCTAATGGCAATTGCCTGAGGTAACAGAATTTCAAAAGGCGACATCACAAAATTTCATTTTCAAACCTATCTTAACAACAGCTCTTCCGTTGGCTGTCACGTGTGCTGTGGGCAACACCTGCAGTTCCGATTGATTTAATGAAACCGCTAATTTATTGAGAAATAACGAAGCCATTAAAGTTAAGCCTAGCAGATCCCTATCGGAACCTAACATCCCGTTCCGAAAGAGGAGATAATTAATGGTTTGTGTGGAACGCCAGAAAAAACAGAAAGGTATTTGTCTTGCACTGAGATGGCCACGATCTGAGAATGGAATTACTTCAGAGATGAATCATGCTTCGCTCGCAAAGCGGGAATTCCCGGACTTAGAGCGTGCGAAGTGGAATTTTCATTTTTGATTGAGTTGTGAGAGATGTTTCTTTCGGGACTTTTTGGTTCGAAAGGGGGAGGGGGGAGAATGCAACCTCAAAACTGGCAAATTTTTTAACTGAAGAATTAAATTAGAAAAGAGACACAGCAAAGCTCCCAATGCAGACAAAACAATTCAATTGATTACTAGATAAAATTGAAGAGAATGCAAGTCATCAAAATGAACATCTAAAAGCAATCTGCATGAATTAAAACGAATTTTTAAAAGAGAATGAATAACGGGGGATTAAAGCCAATGAAATTGTAAAATTGCCAGACGAGGTGAATGCAAGACATTACCTTCAAATAGTGTTTTTCATTTAATGGCCTTGTTACTTTGAACAAAAAGGCCATGCCTTTTTATTCAATGTAATAAAGTAATAATTAAATAAAGAAATAATTTTATTAAAAAATTTTCTCTTTTATTAAAAAATTCTCTCTCTCTATGAACTCTTTATGTAAAGCCTAGGCTTTTTATAAAGAGGTTCATTTACAATTTCCCAACGATACTCTTTTTACATTCGTTTAGCTAGAAAGCTTTGTATTCTATGGCTCTAAACACATCACATTTGTCCCGTATAGCTCTCTTTATTCGAGGGCCCGATACGGTGGTCTCGTAGGCTCGAGCCTGTGACTCCCAATGATAAATCTTTATTTTCGTATAAATAACAAAAACGTAACACATAATAGTGGTTCTTATTTTTTTACTTTCCCTGCAATACATGGTAATGTATAGGGAAAGTATTGGAATCATACCGAAAATCGCAACTCGAGTTTTCGACGGATCTACACGTTTCGAGACCTCTAGAATACGAAAAAACCATTTTTAGCGTGACGTCTGTGTGTCTGTCTGTCTGTCTGTCTGTGCAGATTTTGTATCCACTTTAACTAAAAAACTAATGGACGGAATTTTACAAAATTTAGTAGGTAAGTCACTTGTGAGCGAGTCTGGTGCTGATTAGTTTTGGGTACGATTTGGAATAAAAGAACCCGCCTTTTTTTGCGAAATGGCCCGCAAAAGCTTGTATCCACTCTAACTGAAAAACTACTGGACTGAATTTTACAAAATTCGGTAGATGAGTCACTTGTGGGTTACTCTGGTGCTGATTAGATTTTGGTACGATTCGGAAAAAAATAACCTGCCTTTTTTTGCAAAATGGCCCGCAAAAATCGTCAAAATCTAAACTAAAGAACTAGGCATACTCAAATATATCCATTAAATGCTCGTTTAATACGTAACTTTTAACGACGAAAAGAATAAGACCAACCCCATTACACTAGGTCTATCCGTTCTCGAGATATTTTAGTTTTCCGTATTTTCTCTACGCCACCTTTGAAAATATGTCTGGTTACCGAATGAGAACGAAAATTGAATTAAAAGTGAAATAAATTTAATTAAAATATAGAGAACGATAATATAAGTCTGCAGGGAAAGTCATCTGCTGCTCACATCAGATTTTTTACTTTCCCTGCAATACATGGTAATGTATAGGGAAAGTATTGGAATCATGCCGAAAATCGCAACTCGAGTTTTCGACGGATCTACACGTTTCGAGACCTCTAGAATACGAAAAAACTTTTTTTAGCTTGACATCTGTGTGTGTGTCTGTCTGTCTGTGCAGATTTTGTATCCACTCTAACCAAAAAACTGATGGACCGAATTTCACAAAATTTGGTAGGTAAGTCACTTGAGGGCGAATCTGGTGCTGATTAGTTTTGGGTATAATTCGGGATAGAAGAACCTTCTTTTTTTTTGGGAAAGGGCCCGCAAAAGCTTGTATCCACTCTAGTTGAAAAACTATGGACAGAATTTCACAAAATTCGGTAGATAAGTCACGTGTGGGTCACCGTGGTGTTGATTAAATTTTGGTAGGATTCGGAAAAAATAATCTGCCTTTTTTTACAAAATGGCCCGCAAAAATCTTCAAAATCTAAAATAAAAAACTACGTATGCTCAAATATATCCATTAAATGCTTGTTTAATACGTAATTTTTAACGAAGAAAAGAATAAGACCAACCCCATTACACTAGGACTAGCCGTTATCGAGATTTTTTTGGTTTTTTCGTATTTTCTCTACGCCACATTTGAAAATAAGTCTAGTTATCAAATGAGAACGAAACTTGAATTAAAAGTGAATTAAATTTAATTAAAATAAAGAGAACGTGGATATAAGTCTGCAGGGAAAGTCATGTGCTGCCCACATTAGATTTTTTTCAATTCTGACCCGCTTCTAAATTTTATTTACCTCTGTGGTCCTATCCTCTCTTCTTCTTAACTCTGTTTCAGTTTAGAATGCAGTATGAAATTAGATAGGAATGATGCGACCTTGCTTTTTGATTGGTTGGTATGTTGGAAAAGTCTAATGCAATCGTTAAAAATAAAACGCTGCCGTACTAGGACGTATTAAGCCAATCACACGCACGTATAAGAGATTTTAGCTGCAGTATTCCTTTTAAGACTTTTTGCGTTTTCTATTTGCTTTATATAAATATATATCTAAATGCTGTCACATAAATAGAAACTCGGTTAATATAAAATGTCTTCCAGTGGTACGCTTAAAAGAAACACTGTTCAGCTGAAGCTTGTCAAATGTTAGAACAACAATGTTAGAACGATATACTTTCTACAAAGAATAAAATTATTTTAAATTTACGTTCTTTTTAGTATTTCAGTATAAGATTTGCAGAAGCGAGTTTTCGTGACTCACTCAGAAGTTTCAGTGGATGCCTAATATTCTGTTTTTTATTCGTGGACCCCAAGAAATACGTAGCCCCCGATTTTTTTACAAAATGTATGAAACAAAATTCACATTTGTTCAAGATTTTTGCGATTCCAGTACCTAATCATGTAATATAACTAATGCTCGTACATTTAATTTAATTGAGTTATTTTATATTAGGAGAGAAAACTGATAAATTTTGGAAACTTTCATTTTCATCTATTTACCTTCATTTCCAATGTGGAATTGAATTATGTGTTCTAAAAGCCGTTTTAGAGGATAAATTCAGTAAATTTAACAACATCAAGTAGAAGATGGGGAAGAACGAAAATTAAGGTGTACTGCTTGTTAAATAGCATTTAAATTGCATATATTCGCGATGAAACAGTGAAATTATTTATTTTAAAGAGTACAGATGTAGTATAATCCCTTTTTCATCCTTGGTGATTTTAGGTGAGATTCTGGCAATCCCTGCTATGATTGAGAACATTCCATTCTGGTAACCTTTGTCATGCTTTTTTCATCATTTGTCGCCCTTTTGTCGCCAAGGTGAATATCGCAACATTCCATTCTGGCAACGTTTTCCGTGTCTTTTGTCGCCTTTTGTCACCCTTTTATCGCCTTTGGTCGTGCTTTAGTCACCAATGTAAAACTTGCAACTTTTGGCGATAAAATGGCGACAAAATGGCAACAAAGGGATGAAAAAAGATCGACAATAAACGCGGAAAACATTGCCAGAATGGAATGTTGCGATTTTTACCTTGGCGACAAAAGGGCAAAGAATGAAATGTTCTCCAAATCATAGCAGGGATTGCCAGAATCTTACCTAAAATCGCCAAGAATGGAAAAGGGATTATATTACATCTGTTCCTTTTAAGGCAAGCATTCATTATTTTATTTTCCCAGAGAAGATGCAAATAATTACAGGTAAAGTGTGATTTCCAAAGAAATATACAATTAACTTCATTTTGGAGAGCATCAGATGGAAATATTTTGTTCACCTGTATAATTGCTATCTATATAATAAAAGGCAATGTCTGTCTGTGCGTCTGTCTGTCTGTCTGTCTTATACACTATACGTTCAGCGACCGCGCGTCGGAGAGCTACGAAATTTGGCAATCGGAGACCCGGGAGGGTGGGAAGGGGACACGTGAAAACCGATTTTTAAAATTTTAATTATTTTTTTTTGTTATTTAATGTTTTATGCGATTTCGACCGTTTTTTGACCTTTTTGCCCCTTTTTCTCCTCGATCCAGATATTGTAGAAAAAAACAAATCACACCATCGGAAAGAGCAGAGAATTTCGAGTAAAAATATATCAATTTCAAATCTCAGAGATAAATTCTAATATTTTTTTATGATTTTAAAGCAAAAGTCACTTTTGACTCAAAAAAACGATTTTTGGTTTTTAAATTCTCGCATAGTAAAAAGTACTCAGAATTTCGACTAATAATTTACATTTTTAGAAAGGTCAAACATCTGGCATTCTTACAAGTCCAATCTGGTCAAGAAATAATTATAAATATTCACAGGATCGCGATTTTAATGACCTAAGGATTTCCAATTTCTCGGCAAACCGCGTTTTCACCCGTTGAATTTTCCCCCCGTCTCCACGGAGACCGCTCTTCCGGTTTTAAATGAATTAAGATATGTGTTGTATACAACGGGTGAAATGATTATATTTATATGATATTTTAATTTATGGATATTTTAAATAATTTAAATGATTGCATTATGGTGGATTGAATTGTGGTGATGTATTTGAACTTATTATATTTATGTATTTGGGGAACGATATTGATGATTGATGGAACGTTTTAATTTATGGATATTTTAAATGATGGAACGATGGAATGAGGATGATGGAATTAGAGCTTAGCATATGGTCATTATAAAATTTAAATTAGCGCGCGGGAAGTTAGCGCACGGGAAATGCACTCGGTAGGCCCGGGTTCGATTCCCGCCAGTGCCTAAACTGCCTCCGTGTTCAGGCGGTGTACGATCACATTAAACATGTGGGTCCGTAAGACGTTCCGAGAGGTTGTTGGTAGGGGAAGGATGGTACGGTCCCTGTGGATGCCTCCCCCACTGGGTCCCGGTCTAAATTGGGTGAATAAAAAGAAAGTTATGGAGATTGTCGCGAAGGCGCAGTAGCCCAGTGGAGTACGATCACGTTAAACATGTGGGACCGTAAGTCCTTCCGAGAGGTTGGTGGTAGGGGAAGGAGGGTACGGTCCCTGTGGATGCCTCCCCCACTGGGTTCCGGTCTAAATTGGGTGGCACTTCCTGGCCGTCCAAACAGTTACCTTACACCTTTCTGGTAGGTCGCGCCAGCGAGTTTGCAACGATCAGAATTTGCCACCGTCAGAATTTTCAAGGGTAGCGAACAGGCTGGTCGCCAAAGGCGGCTAGTGTAAAATATGTTCAAAACCATGACTGGTTTATGGTAAATTATTATCCAGAGCATCACAGAGAAAAACAGACAATTTTAACTTTCCATATGTACTGTTATACGACGTATACTTTGGAATCGTGGATATGCATGCAGGATACAAGAATGAGTCCGAAATTTTCGATAAATAACACGTTTATTCACAAGCACAGCGTAAACAGGGATAATATACAGTAAAACCGCACTTAAATGCTTTACTAATTTCCCAAAATAACTGATATTACTATTCTCAAAACATTGAAGAAAGTAATTTCGCAATAACAGCAGCTACTATTTTCTAAACATTGATGAATATCACAGTTCAATGTAACTCGTATCACGTCAACGGCTCTCCGATTGAGTGATGACTTCTTTTTCATAGACTCTCCATAGAAATTTCTGGAAATCTCTCATATCACATAGAATATTGGTTAGGGTGTTTCCCGAAGCTTCGGAAAGTTGCCAAAATTCCGATAAATTCTTAAATTTGGCAACCTTTCTCCGAAATCCGACATGTGGCAATCATAGACTCATGTCATGGGAAAGAATGCTTGCACTAAGGCTCCTATATATACAGGCTGGCGCAAGAGCGGCCATTGAAGCTCCTGTGGGAGCGACCCAAGGTCTATTGAAAGGTAAGGTTGGCCAAAGATTGTACGCCAACAGCTGGAATTCTCCCCTCCCTTCGCAACTGACGTCACTGGTCCCAAAGACAGGTCCGTAGTCCGTTGCTGTCATAAGAAATACATTGAATACCGCAGCAATTTTCTTAATTTAAATATACATCATATAGTATATTGAAATTTCTACCGACTAAATGATAGATTAGATTTCATTATTCGTATATAAGAATATAATATTAAATAAAACTAGTTATGGTAAATTTTATTTAGGACTGTATTGATAGAGTTTTTTTTAAGCATCTCTAACGATGACATTAGCAATTGAGCTGTTTAAACTATGCTAAAATATTTTCTGCATTTTAAAATTGTTATTAGTTTCTTTAACAAGTGCATAGTAAAATATCGGAGGATTTAGCTAAAATACAAGGCACTATTATTCTATCTGAGACTAGAATAATAAGCCAACAAAACCTGTCCATTTTTATCGAACTGCTTTAAAATATCATGCTTGTAGACTTGACATGATAAAATAAATTAGAAGACAGTGAATGACTTGCTGAATGTAATTCCAAAATAGTTTTCAGAATTATAGAAATAAATAAATATGTGACGTCCTTAAAGATTTCAGGCAGAAAAATGCTCGTATTATTTTTTTTTTTTCATAATGAAATTGATATGTGTACGAAATCCAATTATTTAAAGGCTTCTCCGAATGCGAACAAATGTGGAAATCATATTTTGTACGATACAAAAGATCAGTACAATTGTTTTCTTTAATTATGTATTATTATTGTTTCATGATGGTCAAAAAATTGAATTATTGAAGAAATTAAATGAGCACTGAATTTCATATAACGATAGGCAATTTTTGAATATGGGTACTTCATGATAAAAAAAATTTAAAAATTAAAAAAAGTAAAGAGATAGGACGAGATATTGATTAGATAAGTTCAGTTGTGACCAGATTTTGAAAATGCCTTTCATAAAGGAACATCTAACGAAATTGTGCCTTATTTACGCTATATGTTTGAAAATCAATGAAACACGCCCAACCAGTCAGTAGGTTTTAATCAATTGCGTCGATAGAAAAAAAGGGGGGGGGGGGGCGATAATGAAATGAGTTGTTTCCTATTTCTCCTAATATCCTTCCTTCTAACTTCAATAGTTTTCGATAGGTTTCTGGGGGGGGGGGGGGTGACTTTACTAGATTTGATCTCACGATCTTTCAACTAATTCTGGTGTTACAAAGGTCAGTGATCAAATGACTGGGTTACGGATTTTCCCCTATGGGAGAGAAGGATAATTTTAAAAATGGCCATTCTATAAAGGAGGAATGCCTTCATGGAGGACTTTTTAAGGGAAGCTGCGTCACATTTATGTTACATGTTAGGAAAACCATGAAAACCTAACACACGCAGCCCGTCAATTCCTAACTACTAGGTCATGAGTAAACCTTAAAATTTAAAGCTCTCTTTCCATTGCTTATTTTTCATTTCTTCACGTGAATGACCAGAAATTCTTTCAGCTTTTCTTTTCATCTGTTCTTCTAATCTGTCTTTTTCTTCTAATTTGAAAAATAAAGTCGCAGTTAGTGTTTGATCTTGGTCATTTTCCACATTTGTATTTATTGGCATTGGAAGCTTAGACCCAAGCAATAATGTTTTAAGTCGGGATTTGAAATCAGTAGCAAGAGGATGGTTATAAAATCGTACAAGACCTCTAATTTGGGAAAATATATTTTCTAAAGCATCTTGATTGACTCTACTTGTCATTATGCATTTAATATTATTTTCTTTCATGTCATCATAAAGTCCTTTTAAGAAAGTCCTTTGCTATTGAAACAAGAATGCCTTTTTGGAAAGGCAGCATTGAAGTTTTAGAAATGACTCTGAGTTCCGTAATATCGGCTTGCATTTGACTCAGAATTTGCATTTGGTTATTTATATTATTATTTCCAAAAGCTGAGCGCTTTGATTTATTTTCATCATTAGGAACCCGAGAGTTAAAAACATCGACACATTTTCCCATGCTTCGGAAAGGTCCGGCTAGGGACCAGTGACGTCAGTAATTCCAAGAACTCTGGACAGGAGTAGGTTGCCAGAAACGAATGGCCTACCTCTCTTACTTCCATTTACCTTGGGAGCGACCGCTGTGCTTGGCGAAAAGCAGGGTTACTTTCTCTTGCCATTTATCGCTATAATGGCGCATTTCTATGCGTCTTTTTTTTTAAGCTATCGACTGTCAAACACGGATTTTATCAGAGTCTCGAAAATTTTTATGCTTTTAAAACGCACATTTTAAATGTAATATTTTATATAAAATATAATACTTCTTATTTTGATTAGAATGAAAAGTGTTATTAATCAAATTTTGCATGCAATGTTTCTATTTTGAGTATTTTTGTAATAATTTGACAAGAATTAATGTGTTTAAAAATAGTAACAATTCTAAATTTTTTTTTTTTAAACAACATAAAAACGTCTTTGACTATTAACATATTTATACCTATTTTGATATTACTCGATAGCGTAGCGTACTTTAAACAGACATTAACAGATTATTATTATGATTTATTTCACTTTATTTATTTGGGATGAAGGGGGGGGGGGGTATTTGTCTAAATTTAATAAAAACTGGAAACTTCCAACTGGTGGGGGGACTTTCGTTGCTAAATCCTGCTTTATCATTAAAATTAAATTTCTGATTCTGAAAAACAAATGCCGGGGGGGGGGGGGGGGGTTGCATTTTGACATGGACGCCAAAAGCCCTTCGACAGTGATGAAGTTAAAACCGAATACCGTAGCTAAGGGAAAATGGCTGACCCTCTGCTTTAAATGGTAAAAGTTTAACAAATATCAAGTATATTTTCTTACAATACTTGCTTATTGCCTAGATTTTTCTAATTAATGATCTATTGTTCCTTACTTCATGTCTTATATCCATCCCTAACTCAGATGTAGTAATGCAAAAGTGCACACCCAACTAGTGATAGGATATAAAATTCCATCTCCCCTATTATTTTTTAAATATTTTTGTTTACTTTAACAGAACACAACATTACATTTAAACACCAATGCTTTCTTTTTACTGGATAATTTATACATACATTTGCAGAGATTCAGTGGCATTGCCAAGGAGGGGAATTCAGAGGTCGTGCCCCCCCCCCCTCGAATCCATTAAATTTCAAAGAAACAATATATGGAGAAATAGAAAGCAAAATACTTGGTTACCAAACCCTCTCCCACTAGAAATTTTTTCTTGCGATGTTATTGAAGCTTTAATTTATCAAGATCATATGGCCATACTGTCAAAGGATAGCATCTTTCATGGAGGATATTGTTTTTAAAATAGAAACTTACATATAGCAAAAAAGAACCATGAGTCAAAATAAAATTCTGTTAACACATGTTGCTATTTATTATTTAAAAAAATAACTTATAATTGCATTGAACTTGAAAGCTGATAATTATAATACACCACTTCTGTAATTTTATAAGCAGTAGTAAAGAATTAACCATTAAATTTTTTCCTCTTTTCATCGTGAATTTAAATAACTATAAATTCCTAGAATACATATATTTTCAACAGTATACTTTTTATAGACATTCAACAAAAAGCCTCTCAATTCTAAAATATTGTATTGTAGAATATTCATGAAAATGAAAAATTGCTAGGGTACTTGTCATTCAAGTTTCAGATTCACTTTACTGGATATGAAGAATATATCATGGGTACACAAGAAGAAAAAACACTAAATTCAAAAAGATAATTTTGAGATAAATGGATTTTAGAGTTTGAACGTTTCTAAATAATCTTATTTTGCTTAACATGCATTTTCTTTATTTTATTTAAAAATACTGATATTACATTTTAGAAATTTGTTTATTTTATACTGTGCTTTTTAATATAACTAGGACATCATTTTTTAAAATGAGCGCATCACTAGTTGTTAGTTTCATGTTATTTATTGTAAAACAAGTATTAATATCTAGCACTTTGTTTTTACTTATTGCAATAGATAATTCATTTATTGCATTTTTGCTATAAATGTTCTTTCCTTGTATGTCCATGATATCTGATATAGTTTCACATGAAAATTACATTCATACTTATACATAACATTAGTACGAATGCATTCTTAATGGCAATGTTTTGACATAAAACTACCCATTCCCTGGATGCTCAAAGAAGAGATTGCTCTCATAAAAATATCTCCCTTATGATTAAAAAAACAATTTGTATTCAGTTAATAAATTTTAAGTCCCGTTAATATTATATATTTTATTAAGTATAGGTTAATATTAATGAATGTCTATTTTCCTTTAGAATATCGATTTTCTAAGAACACTATAAATTTTTAGACCAACATGTTTATATATTTCTGAGTTAATGTTCGTAAGTTTAACTAAATTACTCATGTGCAATTCCTAATTCTTCACAAATAAACTATAGCAACATTTGAACTTACTGTTGGTAAAATTTTAGAATTACATTTTATACAACTATGTTTCGACATGTGGTTGGATGGCAATTGGTTTTAGCTTGAAAGATGGTGTGGCCTCATTTCTTTGGGTTATATAATATAATTTGTCTTAATCTCTACTATTTTCTGCAAAATTTACACATTCAATCATAATTGTTCATTTTCAATGTATTATGATTTAAACAGTTTTCACAAAGTTTACACGAACAGTTTGTATATTAACTTTGAAAAAATTATATAAACTTCACTTTCAAATCACTATTTTATATTCAAAAGTGAAAGAAGGTAAACAGTAAAAGTTAATATTTTACAAGGTAAATATACGGATGCGATTGAAAAAATTAGCACAATTTACTTCTCAGCAAATTGTTGAATTTTGGAGAAAACAAATAACACAGATGGACAATTTAACATTTTATTGAGACAGCAAATCTTAACATTTATACAGATTTCTTAGTATTTTGAATAGTAATAGATGCATTTATAGCTCATTTAATACATCTTTTAAATAATCTGTTATGAGTCATGACGAATCTCTAATTGATGAGGTTCAAATAATTTCAACAAGCTATGTGTGTGGAACCCAAAATGAATCGGAAAAGAGTAACCTGAAAGAACAAGGTATGATTAAATACAATTAAAATAATAATGAAATTTCAAAATATATTTCACACTTTCAAAAATGTCATAATATTTTGATATGAAATTTTCAGCCCCATACACTAGTACTTTTAAAAACTAGAACTGCATTTTGATGCAAAAAAATTCTTTATAACACTTTACAACATAGTTAAAAAGTTCTTATAACTTTGTTCATTCACTCTGTCTGTCTGTCCGTTAATACGATAATTGCCATAAAAATGACTATCAAAATAATTTTAGTATGTTGTTCAGACAGTCTGTGGGACATATGGGAATGTAAATGAATAATATCACCCAATTAGTTTTGGATTGAACCCGGGTTGAAAAAGTGAAATACACTGTACCCTCTGGGAACTAATATTTTTAACATTTTTAAGCAAAGTTAAAATTCACAAATTGCTTTGAAAATTTTTAAAAATATCCAAATTATCCCATAAAATTCATAAAAAAAAATTTGAGCAAAATATGTTTGGTAGATTTTAAAATAAAAATTAAAATAATAATGACACCCATATTATATGAAGAAATCATGTACCCTACTTGAAAATAAAATATTGCGTCCATCTTTTTTCCCAATGTAAAAATCGTGATTTTTAAAGTTCTTTTAAATTTATATTTAGTGTTGCATCCGTCCTAAATCAGCTTATATGTTGTTGTTGAAACCCAGACCGTCCGACCTACCAGAAAGGTGTAAGGTAACTGTTTGGACGGTCGGGAAGTGCCACCCAATTTAGACCGGAACCCAGTGGGGGAGGCATCCACAGGGACCGTACCCTCCTTCCCCTACCACCAACCTCTCGGAAGGACTTTCGGACCTACATGTTTAACGTGATCGTACTCCGCATGAACACGGCGGCAGTTTTAGCAGTGGCTGGAATCGAACCCGGGCCTACCGAGTGCAACTCCAGCACGCTAACCAATGGGCTACCGCGCCCTAGCTTATATGTTGTGTAATTTGTGACAGCAAAATGGTTCACAATGTTGGCCGATGTATAGGCGAATGATGGTGTATCAAGTGCCAGCCCATTTGTAATAAATATTGCATATTTGCACTGTATGCATTTTAACGTTTAAATTCAACTCTATGTTTTAAAAGTTTTCAGCATAATGAATTATATCTTGATGAAAAATAACTCAAATTTTGCTATTCTAAATCTGTAAAATGTAATGGTGATAAACATATTTCTCAAATTATACAGCTTGACACAAGATTAAAAGCTTGAAATTTAAATAGAGATACTTTTCAAATTATACAGTTTGGCACAAAATTATAAATTTTCATATAAAACTTGAACTTTCAATTTAGAAAATGGTCTCAACTTGAGGAAACTCCTAATTCAGTAATTGTAAGAGTCCATCAAAAGCAGGAGCGAAAAGAACATATTTTTCAAAATATGCAATTTGGCACGAAATTAAAACTTGTCATATAAAATTGGAAAGTATTATTTATAACTTATATAAGAGTGGATAATGGTAAATTGTAATAGAATCCACCACCTGCAGAAGGGAGATTGAGATATTTTTTAACTTAAATACAATTTGGAACAAAATTATAAATTTTCGTATAAAACTTGAACTTTCAATACAGAAAATGGTCACAATTTGAAGAAAATTCTAATTCAGCAATTGTAGGAATCCACCATTAGCAGTAGCAATGTGAATATATTTTCCAAAACATGCAACTCAGCACAAAATCAAAACTTGTCATATAAAAAAACTGGAAAATATTTATAACTTGAGGAAATATATAAAAATAAATAATGGTAAATTGTAATGGAACCTGCCTCAAGCAAAAAGGAGTTAAATACTTTTCAAATTATAGAGATCATAAAATTAATTTTCAAATAGAAGTTCAGCTTTCAATATAGAAAATGGTCACAACTTGAAGAAATTCCTAATTCAGTAATTGTATGAGTCCATCAAAAGCAGGAGCGAGAAGCACATATTGTTCAAAGTATGCAATTTGACACAAAATCAAAACTTATCATATAAAATTGCGAAGTATTTATAACTTGATTATAAATATAACAGTAGATAATGGTAAAATGTAGCAGAATCCGCCACAAGTATAAGGGAGATACAAGAAAAATTTCAAATTATATATACAGTTTGGCACAAAATTATAAATTTTCATTTTAAATTTGAACTTTCAATATAGAAAATGGTCACAATTTGAAGAAAATCTTAATTCGGTAATTGTATGAGTCCATCAAAAGCAGGAGCGAGAAAAACATATTTTTCAAAATATGCAATTCAGCACGAAATCAAAACTTGTCTCACTCATATAAAACTGGAAAGTATTTATAACGAGTATAAATATAACAGTAGATAATGGTAAAATGTAGTAGAATCCACCACAAGCAGAAGGGAGATGAAGAAACATTTCAAATTATATATACAGTTTGGCACAAAATTTTAAATTTTCGTATAAAACTTGAATTTTCAATATAGGAAATTATCACAATTTGAAGAAAATCCTAATTCAGTAATTGTATGAGTCCATCAAAAGCAGGAGTGAGAAGAACATATTTTTCAGAATATGCAATTTAGCACGAAATCAAAACTTGTCACATAAAACTGGAAAGTATTTATAACGAGTATAAATATAACAGTAGATAATGGTAAAATGTAGTAGAATCCGCTACAAGCAAAAGGGAGATGAAGAAACATTTCAAATTATATATACAGTTTGGTACAAAATTTTCATATACAACTTCAAGTTTCGATATAGAAAATTATCGTAATTTGAAGAAAATCCTAATTCAGTAATTGTATGAGTCCATCAAAAGCAGGAGCGAGAAGAACATATATTTCAAAATATGCAATTCAGCACGAAATCAAAACTTATATAAAACTGGAAAGTATTTTATAACGAGTATAAATATAACAGTAGATAATGGTAAAATGTAGTAGAATCCACAACAAGCAAATGGGAGATGGAAGAAACATTTCAAATTATATATACAGTTTGGCACAAAATTTAAAATTTTCGTATAAAACTTGAACTTTCAATATAGAAAATGGTCACAATTTGAAGAAAATCCTAATTCGGTAAATGTATGAGTCCATCAAAAGCAGGAGCAAGAAAAACATATTTTTCAAAATATGCAATTCAGCATGAATTAAAAACTTGTCATAAAAATTGAAAATATTTATAACTTGAGTAAAAATATAACAGTAGATAATGGTAAATTGTAATAGAATCCGCCACAAGCAGAAGGGAGATGAAAAAACACTTTAAATTATACAGTTTGGCACAAAATTAATTTTCATAGAGAACATGACATTTCAATATAGAAAATGTTCACAACTTGAAAAAAATTCTTGAAGGATATCTATCTTCAGCTTAAAAACATACGCAAAAGTACACTATGAAAGTATTCTAATGAAGATACCATACAATTAAATTTTCAACCCTGTCATAATGTTTCCCTTATTATATCCCTATGTGTGTATAAGGAAAGTTATATTTCAAAGCAATGGTGAAATCCACAGAATTTATATTAAGTATTAAATCAAAGAAAAGTTTGGAAAGTTTACCTCGTGTCAATTGTACGATTCACTTCTTGATGATCTAAATTGGATCCAGCCTTTAGGTATTTCGCATGTTTAGATTGGAGTAATGCAGGATGACTTTGCATATCAGAGCTTTAAAGTTCTCCAATTATCAGCTTCATGCTGGGACTTTTCAAAATAACCCTTTAATAAAGAGGATTTAAAATATTACAAACAAATTTTTGAAAACATTGAGAACAAAACTATCACTAAATGTTGAATTAGTATGCTAGGAGAAAATAATAGAAACTTAGACAATTACAAATGTTTTTAATTTACTTTCATTTTGCCCTTAATTTCCAACACTTTTCATAATTTAGCAATCAGTTACTCAGATCTTGAAATATTTTGTAACAGCCGATACATTCATATCAATTCCAGCTCATCAATACATACTTGCTGAGCAATTATTTTATGTTACTACTACAGTTAATAAGTATTTTGGACTCATTTGAACATTTTTTACAACTACAGTCTGACAGAAAACAGAATTTTCAAACTTAAACATGCTTGATACAGTTTAACATATTCAAATTTACTACTGCATAATACTCAAAAGTATAGCACACTTTGCAAACAAAACAAACATTAAAACTGTGCAGGTATAAGCATACTATCGATGGTTAAGTCTCATGATACTGAAACTTCATTTACAAATTTCTTATAACCAAAAACGTATTTTATTCTAAATTCAACATAAAGTTAATATAAAAATGTGCAAATACTCTGCTAAATAAGAAGCATATCTCAAAATTATAATTTCCATAAAATACTAAATTTGATATAATTTAAATTAGACTGCATTTAAAAATCTGCTAAATTCCAGAACTTTAAATTTTATGTAAAAATTGCAAAAAAATGATACTCGGGAAAACAGATTCATTAAATTTGTAAACAGAAATAGTTTCAATAAAAATTACTATCAAAGGTACAACATACCCGAGTTGAATAGTGGCAAATTAAAAGGAAAAGTTTGGAATATTTTTTTCAGCATATTATACCATATTTTTATTCATTATCGGTGCAGAATCAGCTACAAAAAGCTATTGTCCAATTCAACATTGTGGGTTAATTTGTAAGATAAATTATTGATCTTCTAAATGGATTTAAAATTTAGCCTTCACATGTAGAAATATCTTAATATAGATAGCTGATATCTATCTTAATAGAGAATTGACTTTCTATTATTCAGTTACTTTGAGAAATTATTTCAAGCAATATCAGGTATGCGATTTTTAATGTTACATAAATGCCATAGTATTTTAAAGCTTAAGTTTAACTATACTTGACAAGATAATATATCAATAATATAAATAACATAAAATAGGAAAATCAATGAGTCAAAGTAATGCATACAATTCATATTATTACAAACAAAATATAGCAACAGCAGAAATGTTAAAAATCTCTGGCAGCATAAGTCTATGCTAACTTAAAATGAGAAATAGGCAATCAAAAACATATTTGCTTGTAACGTTCTAGAATGTACACTGAATACTTAATCATAAAAAAAAAATATTAATTTTATAAATGCTTTGGAGACAATCAAAATAGCATGTTTTTATTTTTTTTTTAAATACAGTTTTTGCATATTTCTACAAACAATTGTTAAAATTTTATATTAATGCGCATATTTTAAAATTGAAATACAAAATAGTCTTTAAAAAGTACAATAATTACATAAAAACACAAATTTCAAAGTCAAAGCTTGCTATCTTGGCGATAAGTCATCGATAAACCGACGCCAAAATGCGATAGCAACCCTAGAATTGCATTGTAAGAAAAAACCTATTTAACTATTATAAAAAATCAATTTATTGAAAGTTCAGCTTTAAAAAACCAATTTTCGAACCTTCTTTTCAAGACTTTAACATACATTTACTTTTAAAAAGATAAAAGGAAGCGTAAAATATGAAACTACTTACAGTGCGCAATTCAGGTAAATATCCAGGAATCCATCCATTTCTTCGGCAGTTTATAAAGCCATATTTTCCTTTTCTCGGGATCTTGAGGAAATTTAAACATTTCCAACTTCTTCCTCCAACGATTAGTGCCATTTATTATACCATAATCACCCATTTTACAGATAAAATACTTAACAAACATCAGACAAGTAACGTGCGTTCGCCATTGAAATAGCACAGGCAGACGGTAACAGACAGTTACGGCAGGAGCTTCAATGGCGGTTGCGCCAGCCTGTCTATATAGGAGCCTTAGCTTGCACGGATGTTTTCTCCGACTAGTTCTCAAAAGAAAAGACTCCAGTGAGAGAATATTACATGTTCGCAACAATACATAATATATGTGTAGAAAGTATGCAATGAAGCGATCGGAAGTTATAATTTATGATTTTAACAATTATACATTTTTCTTCCATGTGTGTAAATCTAAATAGCTTCGATGGGAGTGTTACTGATTGACTCCAAAGCTAATTGTCTTACTTGAACAGGAAGTTACGATTCCTTATTAGAGGTGGCAGGTGGGTACTTTTTGGTCAGGGGGGAAAAATTAAATTTTAGGGAAGCAAGTTTTCTATTTACCCTATACAGGGTGTCCCAAAAAGATTGAAACGCACTTTAATTCTTTACCTGTTGGAGATAAGTGGGCAATGTAAATTGCAAAAATGTTGAAAGTAAGGTAGGAAATATGACTACGTTAATGAAATAGTCCTCCCAATAATTTTCAAAAAGTTACACCTTTTAAATTTTTATACGACCCCCTTTGGTCTGTCAGAAAATTTTTATTTTTAAGGCAACAAGACCATTAAAACCCCCCTCATATCTGTATCTTTAAAATCAACTGAATTATGATAAAGGAAAAAATCAGAGTTATGCCACTTTTCCGTAACATGTGAAAGGCTGTTTCATCAGTGAAAATAGGGATCATAAACACATTTACTATGGAAATTGTTTATGATTGTTATAAAAGTACTTATTTATTGAAAAAGTACTTTGTTATTGAAGAGTACTTAAGAATTCGTGATTGCATCATGAGCCTACGTGGAATTCGCAAAAATGTCTCCTATGCATTATCATCCAGTTTTATCTTTTTTGTGATATGTCACAAATTTACATTTCTAATTTGATATATGGTCCCCATTCACAATGTTCAATTTTCAATTATATATAACTCGCTCAGGTTTAAAGATACAGATATGCGGTTTTTAACACTTTACAACATAGTTGAAAAATGTTTATGACTTTGTTCATTCTGTCTGTCTGTCTCTCTGTCTGTCCGCTAGCACGATAGCTGCCGTAAAAATGACTTTATCAAAATAAAATTTTAGTATGTTGTTCAGACGGTCTCTGGGACCTATGGGAATATAAATGAATAATATCACCCCATTAGATTTGGATTGAATCAGGGTTGAAAAAATGAAATACATTGAACCCTATAGGACCTACTTTTCAAATATTTTTTAAGCGAATTTAAAATTCACAAATTGCTTCGAAAGTTTTAGGAAATATTAAAATTATCCCATAAAATATATAAAAAAAAAATTTCAGAAAAATATATTCAGTAGTTTTTAAAATGAAAATGAAAATAATAATTACACCCATTATATGAAGAGATCACGTAACCATTATATGAAGAAATCACGTGACCCACTTCAAAATAAAATATGGCATTCATCTTGTGTCAAAATCATGATTTTTGTTCTTTTTAATTTATATTTTGTGTTGTATCCGTCCTAAAACCGCTTTATTTTGCTCAATTTCTGTGCATCAATGTTCTGAAACAACGCAATTACAATATATTTGAGTTTAAATGATCATCAAACTTTGATTATTTCTACAACGAAGCCTAATTCTCATTTATGGAGATTGTAAACACATCAAGCTGTAAGATGAGTTGTATAAAAATTCCTGAATTTCTTTATCGCAAAATTATTTAGCTCTTTGAGTCTGCAATATAGGTGATATTAATGAAACAACCATCGTTTTTACATAGAGAACAGACGATTTTATAGCACACATTTTCGGTGAAGTTTTAAGCACAGAGTTCAATTAGTTTTATCGCCATGGTTTTAAGTTTTTAAGTAAAATATATTATTGTTGATGAATGAAAGGAATAGAAAAAATGTTCATGAATGAAATTTTTACTGCTTTTTTATAGAGAACCAAGCAATGCATATTCCAATGACGTCATTTGAATAAAGTTCATTTTTTTCGATGAAGTTTTCAAATATAAAAAAATATTGTAGTATTGTGATAAGTTTAAATATATTACCTCTGAATGTATCGTATTTTAGAGATGTTTAAATAAAATTGCATTGTAGTTGGAAAGTGTTTCATAATTAATGCTTTATGTATGATTGATCTTTCTTGTTTTTAATGATCTTTTTGCATTAAAAATAAAAATTTTCTGATTGACCCAATTTGTCTAAGGGGGTCGCATAAAAATTTAAAAAGTTTAATTTTTTTAAAATTACTGGGAGGACTATTTCACTAACGTAGTCTTATTTCCTACCTTACATTCAACATTTTTGCAATTTACATTGTCCACTTATCTCCAACAGGTAAAGAATTAAAGCGTGTTTCAATCTTTTTGGGACACCCTGTATAAATACATCTACATGCTGTGTCACATAAATAGAAACTAGGTTAACAAAAAATGTCTCCGGGAGGGACGAATACTCGTCTCCGGGGGACTTTGCACCCCCGGTGGTATGCCTGAAAGAAACACTGGAGGGGGACCAAATGTTCAGTATGGATAAACACCCAAGAGATTTTCCATAGGGCTCATACACGGTTTTAAAGAGCATGGTTCAATACATGACCATAAAGGATTAATTTTTTCGCAATCCTAAAAGGGCTGTCTTTATTTAGGCTCTGATTGTTTGCCATCCCGGTAAAATACTTGCGCGATTTTGGGAGCCATAACTGTAAAGTTTGCTGTACGTAGTATTTAATAATGTTGGATGGTCGTCTAAGATTCAAGGGTTGATCATAGACGCTAAGATTCAAGGGTTATCTAGATGGTGTTGGCTTAACTCGTTCTAGATTTTGAAGATTTGTAGAAGATGCTGCTTTATAGATCTGGAACCCATATTCTAGAATAGGCCCAATAAGAGCTGTGTAGGTTTGACCTCAGGGTTCTGGCACTCGCCCCCAAATTACGGCCAGATATGAATTCCATAATAGAGTCATTTTTTATTTTTTCTCCACCAAAGTTGTTGTTTATGTTTATTAGATGAAATTTCTGGAGCGTGGGAAAACCCCAATAATTATTTGGGGGTGCTTTTCATAGCTGTGACAATAGCCGTTCAGAAAAATACAATCATGGCTAAAAGGAGATGAAAACAGCTTCTGTTAGTACAAGACCTGTAGCACGCAATCGCAGTTGCGTAGCGTCCATTGAGGCTCAGAAGCTAAGCCTCCCCTGTGTAATATATAATTTAAAGATACTTTTATTTATTATATTTTTAAAATAACTTTGCGAATATATATGTATTTTTTAGAAAACTGTTACACTTTACTTACTTAAAATGAGACGTTTCAAAGTATTTTTCTCATTCAAACGCATATCTAGAAGCTAAAATCATCTAGCCATTACTGTGCATTGAAAGAAGCATGGTATTAGGACGCCCAATTGTTGAACTCCGCCTCGGCTGATAAGCTAGAACTATAAGCTAGCTTCCAGAAAAGTGTAGCTATTACATCCCCCATTTTCAACTCTTTAGAAACAGTGTAACTTAAGACAATGTTTGCTATGGGACGTGACGCTTCAAGAATGAAAATTTCTTGGGCAAGGCTAATGGATCGGCCATTTTGGGTCAAACATGGTTCTATTAATTAATCTTCGCATAAAAAAGTCATATGTAATACTAAAATATATGAGGCATTTTCCATGAATAACATGACATTCACCTAAATTTAAACAATACCAGGATGAAGAAACACACTAATAAAGACTACCATTAAACTTAGTTTGTGATTAGTTTATGAAGTAGACTTAGTCACAGCAACAATATGGCGAAGCATCCGTTTGTTATGTGGGAGTTTTAGAAAGAATAAATCTAATTTCCCTTTAAAATTCATGTTACACGAGAATCCCAGTTAAACAAAAGCCATTGATAATTTTCTAGCGGATTTTTAGCATATTGTGATTAAGATATTTTAAGTTTTCAAAGTATAGTGTTTGTAAATAATTAATATACAAAACTGCTTTAGGACATTGTTGATTACAATGATTTTCAACTAAGCTTATGTTCGAGATTTATTTCTCACCTATTTTCAGTGCACTCCTTTGAATTGCTTTACTTCGTTCGTTTTCGCTGTTTATATAAAAAAAACTGATATATTGTTTCTATCACTTGCTAATAATATTCTAATATATTTCTAGTTCATACATAGGCGCCTGCAAAACTTTTCCAGGGGGGGGGGGGAGCAAACTCAAGCACATGATGTACAACATCGACTGGCTTAATGCTAGGCTTTGTTATATTGAATGTTCAAGGACGAGTGTGACCCCCTTTACCTCCCCTATGGGCGACCATAACTTCATATTTAATAAAATGGTTGTAAAAGTTCATCTAATTTAGAAATAAGAAAATATTTAAAATGTTATATCTTGTATAGACGACATTCATCTTACATAGACAACATTTTAAAATCTAATGCATTTCATCTACTCTTTGCATTTTTATGTAAAATTATTTTATTTTATTCACCAATAATTAAAACTTATTGAAATAAAACTTATGAAAATGCGAATTCCAATATACATTTCAATTGTAATACCATATTTTTTGGCAAATTTTCAGCCTCTCCAGTCAAAAATCTCACGCTACGCTACTGACGCAATGGTAATAACTGCCCCATGCTTCATACTTGGTGGTTCTAGGAGGAAAAAATCTATTTCGCCCACTGGCACCCCAAAGCCACGGTGAGGCAGCACAGTTGTATTTGTGTGTGTGGGGCATACGTGTTCCAAAAGGGATAATCTGTTTGGGAGGGATGACTTTTTGGTAACTCGTTCTGCACATTTTAATTAGTTGCGACTTTATTCTGCGCAACTTTACTAGATGGAGTGTTTATCCAACGATTTACGTTATTAAAAGAAATCATTTAATATATAAGTTATACTTTTAAAATGTTATCGGTAACTATGAATGGACGGCATGCAAAAATATTTCAGTTTTAAGTTTTTACAATTTCTGTGGGGAGATAGAATAATGTTATCCGTTTTGGATTTAGCAAATGGATGTCCAACAAAAAATTTACTTTACACACACTTTACAACGAGGTAGCTTAGTTGTATTTGTGTGTGTGTGGGGGGGGGGCATACGTGTTCCAAAAGGTATAATCTGTTTGGGAAGGATGACTTTTTGGTAATTCGTTCTGCACATTTTAATTAGTTGTGACTTTATTCTGCGCAACTTTACAAGATGGAGTGTTTTTCCAATGACTCAAGGTTACTATATCCTAAAATAGGTTGATTTTAGCGATGCGCTCGCTGTCATTGGCTACTGATTGTGACGTCACCATCGAGTAAGTCAGAGCCAAGCCGCAATGGCGAAGCCCAAGAATCGCGTATTTTAAATATCCCAACTTCTTGTCACACGTCTCTTCCAAAATATTTTGACAAAATTAAAGTCTCTATTAGAAATTTCATCACCACCATCAAAATTGAGCCCGTTATTTGAGCCCCTATCGCTTCTTTTATTTAAAATAAATTGCTTGTAGTCCAATATTGCCGCAAAAATTATCAATTGAATATAGACTACGAATCAGTGGCGAAGGGTTGCGATATTATTAATTATCGGTTGAGCCAATAAATTCGCCAAAGGCAAACACGATTGCCTTAAAACTTAGGTTTGCTAACAAACAATTGGAAAAATCACCCCCCCCCCCCAAAAAAAAAATATGATTTTTTCAAAAAACAATCAGTTTTCAATATTTCTCAAAACATAACAAAATTGAATCCAAACCTCAAAATTAATTGGTCTACTACATTGTTTCAGTGTTGTTCTTTTCCTTCAATTAAAAAAAAATCAAACATGAGAATTTCAATACTAAATATTTTATTAATTTCAGGCTCTGAAATTCACCACCAAATTTCTCTATTTACATGTAGACGCTTTTCCCTTCACATTCAGTCCATGTTTCTTTGTCGTATTTCTTTTTACTTTTCTTATATACATAATGTATAAGGAAAGTATTGTTGTTGTTGTTGCAACCCAGACCGTCCGACCTACCAGAAAGGTGTAAAGTAACTGTTTGGACGGTCGGGAAGTGCCACCCAATTTAGACCGGAACCCAGTGGGGGAGGCATCCACAGGGACCGTACCCTCCTTCCCCTACCACCAACCTCTCGGAAGGACTTTCGGACCCACATGTTTAACGTGATCGTACTCCGCATGAACACGGCGGCAGTTTTGGCAGTGGCTGGAATCGAACCCGGGCCTACCGAGTGCAACTCCAGCGCGCTAACCAATGGGCTACCGCGCCCCAAGGAAAGTATTGTGACGGGGTCGAAAATTCGAATTCGAGTTTTCGACGAAAGAGCACGTTTCAGGCATCCCTGATCACGAATCAAACATTTTTGAAGTGATGTCTGTGTGTGTGAAAGTGTGTGTGTGGGTGTGTCAGTGAGTCTGTGGAGACGATAACTGACGGACGAATGGACGGATTCGAACCAAATTTGGTACAAAAATCACAATCCGTAAACACTGGAAGCTTATTGTTTTTATACGCAATCGAATGTTCAGCACCCCTCTAAATTTTCAAATGAAATTTTGAAAATATTGTCAAAAAATCAAAACCACTAATAAAGTTACGCAAAGAGACATTCCTTATGTAATTTTGCATTAGAAAACGATTGACATAAATTTTAGAACGCTAACATAAACCTTTCTCGAGATATTGCACATTTTTCAAAAAAATAATCAAAAAGTCATATAAAATAAAAAAACATATTTCCTATTGAGAACCATGTTCACTTTTCATATGTAATACCATGCGATAAATTGGGCGACATCATTCTCGTGGATCTAGCTCGTTCCATTCATGAAAAAAGATACTTTGAGTAATACTTTTGTATTTGAACGCCAATAGTCATTTATCTGCTGTAAGAATAACTTATTTCTTCGTCCATAACGCTTGGCGAGATTTTGGCGACGAACTTGGCGGAATGTCGCCGACTTGGCGACTTTTTGAAATGTTGCCAAATTAACGAAAATCTCGCCAAATGGATAAAAATGACGCTAAATCAATGAAAATGACGACCAATTGTCGAAAATTCAATATCTTGGAAAGAATATTAGTATCTACTATAAGAAAAACCTATTTTTTTTACTGTAAAAGTAGTAAATTCGTTACATCATATAAGGAAAGTTATGTGTTGCCCACATCAGATTTTTTTGGGGGTGATATGCTAGTAATAAAGAGCACGTTTCTTCACTTCTCTGGATACACATCTCGTTCTTCTTTCCGATTTCGTGTTTACAATACAATTTTCTTCGAAATTTTTACTTAAAAAATCATAGTTATTTGTTGGAGTGCTTGGCCTTGGACTAGAAGTATTCAATTTCTGAGATGGAACAGCAGTGAGGTTCAATCTTCTTGACGGGGCTAATTGTAAAATTTCAGCTCTTAAATCTCTAGCATATTCCTTCTCCACAAAATGCTCGGAACATACACACGGATTTGAAAAATTCACTTTATCCAATCTTTGGCACTTAATGTACCATTTTTTTCGCATAGATTCATCTTTAGGGAAACTATGAAAAATAATTCCCATACCTTTTGTGTTGCGATTTGTGTGTGTTCTTACATGTAGTAACCAAAGAATTTCTAACCTGTAACTGCACAATTCGGCATGATGTTAATGAAATTATAAAGTACTAAATAAAAGTAAAATAACTACACTTGAATGTGTAAAAGAAATCAAACGATGCAAAACAATATGTAAATCCAAGGTCAATATAAACAACGAAACGGCGGGAAGAGCAGCAAGCAATCAAGAAATTTTGACTCGATGATGACGTCATGCGCAGATTCCGAAAACAGGTGTCGCGTTGCGAATCGCTTTTACGGTCCCCCCTGCAATGACTCACGTTATTGAAAGAAATCATTTAATATATATTAGTTATAGTTTTAAAATATTATCGGTAAATATGAATGGACGGCATGCAAAAATATTTCAGTTTTAAGTTTTTACAATTTCTGTGGGGAGATAGAATAATGTTATCCGTTTTGGGTTTAGCAAATGGATGTCCAACGAAAAATTTACTTATGACTTGTCAGGTTATAAATGAAATAAAATGAAATTTAGATTTCAATTGGCAGAATTAGTGGCAATATCAAATCCACGCCGAAAATTATTTTATTTTCGCATTTTTCTTTGATTATTTTGCTACCTGCGGAAATAATGATTTCGAATGAAGCCATCTGCTTAAAATGATCCCCTATTTCATATTATTTCAAATAAATACCATTTCAATGTCCCTGGGAAAACTCCGAATCCGAATGCTAAAAATGAGAGTGGACAAATGTGGGCGTGTCCATGTTCACAATTGATACATGTCCCACCTTTTTACAATAAATCTTTCAGATATTTTCTAAATAATGCTTGTTTTCTAGTTTAATATAATTGTTAGGGATTTGTTTAATTTCTTATAAGAGGTAAGGCCACCGTAATTTTTGCCTGGGCTCTTTTACAAGCCCCCCCTTTATACTCACAAAAAAAGGCCCCTTTTTTACAGCGGATATATAGACTGCTATTTCAACTTGGAGGAGGAGATTGATAACCATATCCCCGCCCCCTCTTAAATACGCCCCTAATGATATGTTGTGCTAACTACAGATAGTGGTCGACTTTAACTCAATTGCATATCAGCAGTGGTTCTAAACGCCCTAAAGGTTGGGGGGTACAGGTACAACTGCATTACGTCCTAGCGATAATTGCCAGACATTGGTTAAACAACAAAAATTAATTTTAAAATCTTGATGTTTGCTTATACCACCTATAAGCTTAGCTGCATGAATAAAACTGAATGGGACGTCTTAGTCTAACATATCATTCATCTTCACCACCCATCGTATTTATATTGTGAAGGAAAGCCAGAACCAACCAAGCATAACATCTTTACCGATTACATTCCAGGCTGCTGCCTGGCACTATCGAACTACAGGAACCTTCGACTGTTATCCGCGAGCAGTATTTTTGACCGGAAGATAATTTTCGAACATCCAGAGGCAAACACGCGACAGTATCTCTCGCAGCCTTCCCCTCTGGCCACTGACCTCTCTCTCAGTTATGGTTATGGAGATGTTATGTCTCATGTCACGTTATAGGCAGATTGTCATCTCGGACACATGATACGTCACGCACAGGTCCCGCCTTTGTCTGCAGGAATTTTTAAACAGAAGACCGTCTCAAGGTCAGGGAGACGTTTTTATAGTTTTGTCATAATGTGTTTAGTGCAAGAGGCTCCTAAAATGTGGACCGCGGTCAGATAGATTGTAATCGAAAAGAGCAATTTTGCTGCTTTTATATACAAGGTTCTAGGAAAGCACCCCCAATAACTTTAAGGAAAGGCCCATGATTGTACAAGTTATGTCGATCTGTGGTAAAGGTCGATCTAACGTGTGCCTTGTTCGATCAAGTAAAAGGGATTGCAGCTGATACATTAAAATGTTAGAACAGAGAATGTAACAACAAATACGCCACTGAGTTTTTTAAATAAAATTTTAAATAATAATTCCACCTATGATATATGAAGAGATCACGTGACTCATCGCAAAATAAAATATGACATCCATTTTTACTCCATGTGTGTCAAGATCGTGAGATTTAAGAATCTTTTAAATTTATATTTAGTGTTGCATCCGTTATAAAACCGCTTTATTTTTGCTTATTATTTGTGTGTCTAAATTCTGTACCAACGCAATTCAATGATCACTAAACTTTGATTATTTCTACAACGAAGTTTAATTTTAACGGATGCAGAATGTAAGCAAATCGCACGATTGTAAGATGAGTTGCATAAGAATTGCTGAATTTTTTCACGCAAAATTATTTAGCTCTGAAGTCTGGAATATGAGAGATATGAATGAAATATTCATTGATTTTACATAGAGAAGCAGACGATTCGTATTTCCATGACGTCGATTGAATCAAAATCATTTTGTTTTTCGTTGAAGTTTTAAGTTTTCAAGTATAATAAATTACTGTAGTACTGCGATAATTAAAAAAAATATCAGCGCTGAATGTATCGCATTTTAGAGATGTTTAAATAAAATTGCATTTCAGTTGGAGAGTGCTTTTTAATCAATGCTTTATGCATGATTGATATTTCTTGTTTATTCTAAAACAAATGGCATAAACTTTAGATCGCTATCTTGAACCGTTCTCGAGGTATTGCACATTTTTCAAATAACTGCATCAAAAAATTACATAAAATTGAACAGTGGTATCATCAAATATGTAACATTTTGCGATAAACGTGGCGAAATATCGCCAACTTATTGGCCTTTTCATGTGGTGCCAAAATGACAAAAATTGACATAAATGGCAAAATTAAGGAAAATGACGTTTAAGTTACAAAATTGATGCCAAATTGATGATTTAGTAAAAATGAACATATTTTAATATAATGAAGTATATTGCTTAATAGATGTTAGCAATATTTCTAATTGTCAAGTTACATTTGCTCAAAATCTGAGTTAATTGGATACTGCAAAATACTTTTACATGTTGTCATCCAGGAAAGCTCCCAATGCCAGTTCATTTTTCAACGTTAAAACCATGGAGAAAAAAGTAAGGAGTTAAAACTTCATATTAAGAGAACGTCCATATCGTTTGAGACAATCATTCAGGTGGCGCTGGGATGCGATAAGTAACCCTACATTGTATGCATTTCTACGGCGAAAGGCCTAACATTTTAAGTTAAACTGCCAATGTTGTAAAAATAAATTATTAGCACAATGCAAAGTAGAATAGAAGTAATAAAGAATATTCCTACGTATTCAAATTTATTTTACTTTCCAATTTATTTTTAACTCCCTATATTTTGTACTTTATCTTACAACTATGAAAAAATACTGGTTAATTATACTCATAATGAGGGAATCCTTAATTTAAAAATAATCAAAAATATATATACTAAATACTACACCCTTTTGTTCTACCAACTAACAATAGCGGTTACTTTACTAACGCTAGCGGCACCTAGATATAATTCTCAAAGCATTATTGTATTTTCAAGCGTTTCATCCATAGGAGATTTATCTCTTTCTTAAAACTCCATGGTTGAAACGTTGTGCAGTGGTTCTTGTCCTTAGGCGCTAGCTTAAAACATTATTGGGGGTTTCGAAAATATGAAATCGAGTGACCCTTGTATTTTTAAAAGTATTTAGCTCTAATTTAAATTTTATTCAGTCAGATTATCTGGCACAATAAAATATTTGAAATGCTAAAATGAAGCAAATTATAGTTAAGTACAGAAAAACATTTTTTTTCTCTCTAGATAATTATTTATTTCATTTATTTTGCTCTTGCAGTCGAAGCATTGTTATATACAATATACAGATATTGTGTGAATTTCCAACTGAATTACCTTTACAAAACTAACAACAACAACAAAAAAAAATCTGATGTGGGCAGCACATGACTTTCCCTGCAGACTTACATCCACGTTCTCTTTATTTTAATTAAATTTAATTCACTTTTAATTCAATTTTCGTTCTCATTTGGTAACTGGACTTATTTTCAAAGGTGACGTAGAGAAAATACGAAAAAACTAAAATATCTCGAGAACGGCTAGTTCTAGTGTAATGGGGTTGGTCCTATTATTTTCTTCGTTAAACATTAGGTATAAAGCAAGCATTTAATGGATATATTTGAGCATACATAGTTTTTTTATTTTAAATTTCAACGATTCTTGCGGGCCATTTTGCAAATAAAGGCGGGTTATTTTTTCCCGAATCGTACCAAAATCTAATCAGCACCAAGATAACCCACCAACGACATATTTACCGAATTTTGTGAAATTCGGTAAATATGTCGTTGGTGGGTTATCTAATGGACCGAATATTTACCGAATATTTACCGAATTTTGTGAAATACGGTAAATATGTCGTTGGTGGGTTAAACTAATGGACCGAATTTTGTGAAATTCGGTCCATTAGTTTTTCAGCTAGAGTTGTACAGGCAATTTTTGCAGGCCATTTTGCAAAATAAGGCGGATTCTGTCTTTACGAATCCTACCAAAAACTAATCAGCGCCAGGTGACTTACCAACCAAATTTTATGAAATTCGGTCCAGTAGTTTTTTAGTTAGAGTGGATACATACATTGCATAGAAACGCAGACACACAGACACACACATAGACGTCACGCTAAAAATAGTTTTTTCGTATTCTAGAGGTCTCGAAACGTATAGATCCGTCGAAAACTCGAGTTGCGGTTTTCGGTATGATTCCAATACTTTACATTATCATGTATTGCAGGGAAAGTAAAAATATGTAAATTACTTTTTACCAATGTTAAAAACGTCAACAAATTTCTCTTTAATTCATTTCAGAGTTAAAATCTTGTATCCAGATTGCAGTAAACAGTTTGAGGGGGTAAATTTTTATACACACTTCATAGTAAACGGGGGATGAATAATGAAACACTTTAAGATGGATAACGAAAAGTAAAATTTTTGAATATTGTATACGTGCATTTTCCCCATTAAAAATGCGTAAAAATGTTGGGGATTTGAGGAACCCACAACAAAATTATTGGGGTTTCGAAAAGTGCCTCGAACCCACGAAGTCGGCGCTTCTTATCTTATCCATCATTACTTAGCATTGAAAGAAATAAAGCATTGCATTATGTAGAGAAAGCCATGTGCTGCCCACATCAGATTTTTAATATGGCGTCTGTCAACTTGCTTGCATAGCTGCTGCTTGAGTGCTCACTCTTGTTGCTATGCAACGGAAGCTTCAAACTCTCCCTACAATATAGAGACATTCTCCCCCCGTCATGGAATTAATATTAAATTCCATTGTATTCCAATCATTTCTGTACTTGTCTTAATCATACCCCTCGAGAATACAAGGGGTGGGGATGTACCGGTTATAATTAAATAAGGGGTGAGTAACAACGATAAAGGGTCTTGCAGGGTTGAAATATTTTGCTCTTTTCTGTTGATTCTTCTGAGAGATAATATGATTATGCATTGACGCTTTATTAGATTATAATTTAGGCATGTGCTAGTGGAGATTAATGTAGTTTTGCACGATATATAAATAATATAAAAGAAAAGGACAAGAGGCTATATAAATATCGTTTTAATTATCTGATACATTTTCCCAGTCTATATTCTTCATTTAGAAAAGCAACATTTACAGTAACCAATTATCATTAGGATGAAGTCCGGGTAGCATGAGCTCCGTGACAAATTTAATGAGTTTGGCGATAAATTTAATAAGCATGCCGACAAATTTGGCGTCATAATTTCATATTAGCCGAACTTTTCTCTAAACATGCGCAAAGTACAGTATTAACTCTTCAACAACAAGAAAATATAGAGCATAGTTGTCATTTGGGACAAAATCTTAGTCATGCTATTATTTTTGCTAAAAACATTTTTTGAAGCATCATTTCTTCAGGATCTGCTATAGATAAGGCTTAAATGATAACTGATATGGATTTAGCAACAAGTTTCAGGGGAGGTAGGGAAGAGGGGTTGACTCAGGATTTTCACATCTGGATCTTTTTCCATTTCTGTTTCAAAAATTTTCATTTTACTTGAAATATCTATTTCTTAAGATTGGTAATGATAACTGATATGGATTTCGCATCAAATTCTGGAGGAGGTAGGGTGATTTACTAAAGATTTTTACTTCCGGATCAAAATATTGCCTTGATATATCCATTTATCAGAATTGGCTATACATATAGCTTAAATAATAACATGAGGATTGAGCATTAAATTTCAGAGGGGGCAGGCGGCTCATCATTAGCGATTTGTATTTCCGGTTCTGGAGATGTCACTCTCAATTAAAAAATGTTTTTATTGTAACACACACACACACACACATATATATTTGTTTGCATATATCAGTTTTTAGAAATATTATAATAAACCAGGTTCTTAGAATCAATAAAATTTGTGATGAAAATTATAAATTAACACATTTTATGGAATTATTGAGTACAGCAACTAATAATGCATATCCTCCCAGATTCGTTATTAAAATTATCAGCTCAATGTATCAACTTCTACTCGATAACATCCAAGAAATCATTCCCAGTTATGGTGGCTACCACACACACACACAAACAAAACAATATATATATATATATATATATATATATATATATATATCAATAAAAATGAAAAATAATAGAATAAGCTAAAAAAATTAGAAAAATCAAAAAATTAGAAAATAAGATACATTAATATTAATGTTATAAAATTTATTTTCGCAAAAAATTGTAACTTTAGCCAGTTTGAAACTACGATTTGAGCGCCCTTATAATGGTGCATAGTGGCATTCTTGTTTATCCATTTCTTCTATGAATTATTTGTTTAGTAAGAATTTTCATATTTGCTTCATGTTCATATTCGGTTTTGCTTATACTGGTAATTGTCCTGTTTCCTGCTCTGACTCTTTGGATGGATCTGGGAGTGTCGCTGTGAAAGTTCGTACTACCTCCTAGGTTGTATTTCGTCACGTTCATTCCAGTGCTTTTAGATATTTCTTCTACTGTTGAGGTTGATCGCATATACACGTGGTGAAAGAAAAAGGGTTCCTGCCACATGGTAATACAAATTTACCTAATGTTTCTTATCTTCATTTTATCATCTTTTGGTGCCTGTAATCTGAGTTTGGACAGTTATAGTAATGTACTATTGTCCAATCTGAAACAGCCATTTGCATGGATTAATTAGAATTAAATACACAGACCTGAAGATGAATTTAATTCTTTTTAATCTTCGAATTTGGGCCGGTGCTGATCTTTTCTAATATCGGCATTATGGTTTTGCGTGGTTTTGCTTCTATGGTGATGTTAATATTTCACGATTACTTGTATTAAAATTATTTTTATTATTACTTCTTTCTAATATATATAAAATACAATGAAAGAATGAACAGTACCAGAAAGTGGTTGTGGGGGGGGGGGGGTGACCCCCCACTCTTCGGTTAAAAGCATGCTTTGAATGCCGCGGCAAACCGGCACCGTTCATAGAAAGTCCTTGCGACTAAAGGAATTGCCCAAAATACAGACACTGAAATTAAACAAAATCCAAAAGAAATACCTTATATGAAACCAATCGAATCCACCTCACGCCAACACCACCAATAAATTCATCTAATACAACACACAAACGCTCTACCCCATTCCCTTCATCACCAGAATAACTCCGAGAACTGAGGAATCTCCGATTATATACTGTATACCGTTGCCACAGATTCAACTAAAAATCCGTTATTCTTAATTTGCACTCTTGTATATCGATATTGTAAAAATCCGATGCGATACCATAAAGGAATCCCCTGGGATATCCAACCCTACGGGCTTCCCCAAAATATCTTTTCAAACACGAATATTGGTCTTCTGTCTATATATATATATATATATATATATATATATATATAATAATAGAAGTTTGAAAATCCAATGAACGAAAAGTAAGAAGATGTAACACGATAAACCTAACTTTTTAAAAACACCCACAGAATATATATATATATATATATATATATATAAAATATAGAAATTTTAAAATTTTAAGCCTTTTTCTTTCACAATTATTATTCCAAATTCCTATTTCATGTCCAGCACATATTGCAACTACATAAATTCTATCCCACGCCACTAATATTAACAAAGTCTGCCAGCCATTCCTCTTTTCCTCGACCATACCATATATGATCACTAATCTTACCTTTACGTAAACTTTCTCATATGAAACTGCCTTCCCAATCACATTTTTAAAGCTTAAAATGTGAAGACAGCATGTGCCCCAGGCCTCATATCCCTCCCTCTCCGATGTAAATGTAATTTGTACTTGTGTGTGAACCAACGCAGACTGCACTGAGATTTGGTAAAAGATGGCCGATGATCAGGAGCTCAGCCAATCTATGTAACTACTTCTGATTCTAGTGTCATCTAATAAAGTAGATTTGTGATAACGAGAAATGTATCTTCCTTGGACTATTTCAGTTTCTATCCACCTAATCAACAACTCATTGAAAATGTATACACATCCAACTGGGTCAATTTTCTAGACGTTAGTTTAACAATTAAAAATGCAAATACAATAAAATTTAAAATCTATGACAAAACAGAAACTTATAACTTCAAAGTAAATAAATTTCAACATTTCTCTTCCAATCTTTCCTAATCTGTATATAGAAATATTATTAATAACCAGTTATTAAGAATCAAAATGTTAAGCACACCTTGTTACTACAAAGAACATCTTCATAAATTCATCAACACCGTTATCAAAAATAACTACCCGCCCAATCTTATTTTTTCTTTTATTAAAACACATTTTAAATTTAAATTAAAAAACTTGCAACAATTACAGCAACATATTGACAGATCATTCTCTAGCATTTCTAAATAATTCATAATCTCCATGTCTTCTTCTAACAGTTAAACAATTCGTATAATTCACTTTAACCTGCTTTGCGAAAACTGCATAGTCAGTAACTAAAAATTCACTGTAACCTGTTCTGAGATGATTGGTAATACACATGCTTTTCCAGAAGTACCACAGTACTAGGGGCAGTTATATTTTCATTATATTCTTTTGATATTACTTTATAATACTTTGCATCTTCATTTCAATAATTAGCCACAAGCTGGTGTAACAGAATATTTTATATTCATCTTTGATTTTTTTGTGTATTTGATCCACTTTGTCTTTTCTTCTACGTCGGGCCATGTACATTATTTCTGTAATACATTTTACAGTTGTGTACACAGAAACGTAGAATCAGCATTAATGAAACATGTATGGCCCTTGATAACGTACATGGTTTCAGAAATGCTTTTCATATTCATTTTATTCTTTTTATATTCAATAGATTCCATTTATTCAATTTCCAAACTTCTTGCCTAGCTCATAGTGCTACACTTGGCTTCTGATTTGCAATTTTTTTACCTTTACCTTCAGTTTACAAGCAATTTTCTTTGGTATTTCTCAGGTATATATATATTACAAGTAATCATAAAAATCTTCAATTATATATATATATATATATATATGAGTAGAAGAGAAATAAGAGTTGTACCCCCGCAGGCGGTGCTGCACCGCCTGGAGGAGGATCCCTCTTTTGGGAGGAGGAGGATCCTCTTTTGGGAGGATCCTCTTTGGGAGGACCCTCTTTGGGAGTGTCTTCCCTCTTTTGAGAGGATCCTCTCAGAGGGTCTTGAGACCCCCAGGAGGATGCCTCTCTTGAGAGGATCCTCTTTGGGAGGATGCCTCTCAATGCCCCCCTCCCCTCTTTTCGAAGTTTGGTGATGCCTCTCTTGGGAGGACGCCTCTTTCGGAAGAGGTCTCTTTCCTAGTATTGCGAAAGAGGCCAAGAGGGCAATTACGAAAGTCTTTCACAGAGGCATGATGACTCATATGGAGTGAGTTTCACTTCACTCTTGAGAGGGAATGTGACAATCGCTGACTGACCCTTGACCTGAGGAAGAGGTTTCAAGGGATTTCGCAATCGCACAATCTGGAAATGTCGTGTCGACCTTAGAAGTGACCTCTGACAAGAACACACGTCCTCCCTCTCTGCTGGTCAGCGACAGACTGAAAGATCTTATCAGCGTGACGTAGTTAAAGCGCCCTCTGGCGAATTTTGATGAAGTGCTGTCATCTATCGGCATTTTTTTTCCCAAAAGAATTTAATGTTTCACTGGTCAGGAGCTGGATTCGAACTCCTAACCATTCGATTACAAGCCGCGCGTCTTAGCGCCGTGCCACAAGGCCTTGCTTCATAGGAAGTTATCTTCGAAGTGTACCTTATCAGCGGAAGTTAGATTATTTTTCAAAGTTCATTCGAATCGCTCGGTGAATAGCGATGTGTTTTAAAACAGAATGCTACGGAGTGAATATAAAATTGTGTATTATAACACTGTGATTTTTTAAAACAAATTGTGTTCAGTGGACACAAAACATGTATTCAGTGAACACAAAAATTGTATTCAGTGATATATAGCAATGCGGATTTTTTTTTTTTTTTTTTTAAATAAATCTAACAGCATATATCAATAAGATTTTTATAATAATAACGAAATGATTTCGAATGTTTAAAAACAAATGTATGCACAATATATTTGACAACCTTTAAAATAGTGCATTTAGTTAAAATGAAGTGAACAAGATTTGACCATTCTAATTGTGTGTGTGTGTGATTTTTTTAAAAATAAATCTAACAGTATATACGACTAATAACGAAATGATTTTTTTTTCTTTTTATAAAAATAATAATGAAAATTAGAACTCACGAAACGACGTCTTCACTACACGCTGGGCAAACTCCAAATGAGTGATTTTGAATGATTCTCCAAATGAGTGAACTCCAAATGAACATTTTTATGTTGTCTGGCATTCGGCCATTTTTTCCCCACGGGCATGATCGATTGTTGTTTCGGGCGTGCAGAGTCTCTGGGAGCGTTTTCATGACGTCAAAGCTAGCTTCTAACCAGGAAATGGGGGTCGCAATCCCCCTTGATCTTTCTGCAACCCTGTAAACACAATCATTCCACCTATATATTTTCTTTTTTCATTTTAAATCTTATATATATATATATATATATATATATATATATAATAATAGAAGTTTGAAAATCCAATATATATATATTACAATTTCATCACTATATATTTCATAACGACTAATAAACAATATACTACCATGAACATACCTGTTTGATTTGAATATTTCAATAAACGAAGTAAACACAAAAAAGCATCAAAAAACTTGTTTCAAAAGTTTATGCACGAGTAACAAGAAAAAATGGAAAATTAAAATAAAGTATGCCAATTAGGTAGTAATTTGCATGAAACAATTCTGCAGACGTTTGCCCACTATATATAAGACTGCTGCGTTTAAACTCTCACCTCGGTACAATGCCGCGTATGAAACAGTTTACAAGAAACGAAAACGAAGTGTGTTAAATTTGAAGATTAAAAAGCTTATGGAAAGTCTGTCCTTGATATCGCGAAAATATTAAATCGGTCAAAACGAGGCATTTGTGCTGTGCGACAAGAGCGCGATTATAAAGTAAAAGATGGATCAGACCGTCCAAAATATACCGGTTCTCGAGATGACAGAAAACTTTTTCGTCTAGCATTGACTCAAGAATCGGAAATACATTATCTGAAATACAAAGTGAATCAGGTTTAAAAGTATCTGCTTTTCGCAGACGTTTACAAAGTAATTGCAATATAATGCTCGCACGTATGAAGCGAATTCCGAGTTTAACTGAAAATCATAAATTGCGTCATATGGAATGGGCTCGGGAACACATGAATTGGGCCGACCAATGGATAACTGCTATATTTAGTGATGAAAAGAAATGAAATATTGATGGCCCAGATGAATGGGCATCATACTGACAAGACCTGCGCAAAGAACAGAGAGTTCTTTTCTGTAGAAAGCAAAATCGTTCCTAAATGGTGTTAGGGAGCATTTTGCTTTAATAGTACGCTATCCTTAACCTTTCTTAACCCTTTCGTGACGATCGGCACGCCCACGTGCCAGATGCGAACTTGCATTCAAGGACGAACGGCACTCACTCGGGCCAGAGGAAATTTTACCGCAAGCGGATAGTGGCACCTATAAGTGTCACCACGCGGAACGTTTTAATTTGTGTACTAGATGGCGTTACTTGTCCATGGAACTAACTTCAATGTATTTTGCAGAGGCATGACCTTGGCAGAAGAGGATCGAATGAATTATTTCTCCATTTGGAGCGGTGAAAATCATTTTGTAACATAAACAAACAGAGCAATTCTCGTAGCATCAACAATTTTATAATAGAGTTTCGGTTTTTATTTTTATTTCAGCGTTATGATTTCGTTGGTGAATCATAGGAATATAAGAGAGTATTTTTTTTTGTTTGGGTTTTAGAGGCAGTGAAATTATTCGTTTATTTCGGATAAAAGAATGGGAGCAACTAACGAGTATTTTGTATTCAGATTTGTATGAAAACTATACATCAAATAGAACATAAATATTTCTTTTATTCCTGAAAAAAGTAGATTTCTGTGTTGAATAGGTGATTTTTAGTGAATTTTTTTCGAGAGTTAGGCTTGGCGCAAAAAATGCGCCGCCCTTTTCGACTAGTTCGGAAGCGAAGCGCTTCGTCTTTTGGGCCGCGACAGCTCCGGAATGCCGCCGTCCCGAATTAACGGTAAGCAAAATGCGCTAAATTACCAACAAACGTTAAAGCATCACAAATTACCAACAAACGTTAAAGCATCACAAATTACCAAAAGTTGTGTACAATACTTTCCTTATAGATTATTGTATTTAAGGAAAGTAAAAAGTCCAATATTCAGCTTCTATATATAAAAAAGAAAATTTTTGAAACGTGAGAATGAAAAGTTCACTCAAAATTTTAATATAACTATATAAATTGAGCTAGCTCTATGGTTTAGGTCAATTTATTTGTTCGGATATTTCTTATGATTTCCCCTTACTCCATTGAAGCTGCTCATTGCGAGTTATAAATCTAGAGCTGGCGGGAAAAACAAGGAATTTGAGATATTAACGAATGAAAATAATGACATTTTTAAGACATCGTTTTTTTAAATTTTTGATTTTGATTTTCAAAATACACATTTAATTTTTATGGTATTTATTACACATTTATAAGCTAAATAAGCATACATTGTATTGTAATTTTGGAAAATGAATTTTTAGGCAAAAACTGACTTAAGTGGTTATTCCCGAAACAAGTTTTGGCAAATACAGACATAAGTTATTATTCCTGACTTCAGTATTTATTCTTTAAACACAATTATGATGTGTTTACAAATACAGACATAAGTAATTGTTTAATAAAACATCGGTCATAATGCAGCATTTAACTGTGCATTCTAATTCCAAACTGTTATTATTATTTAATGTTTTCTTAGGACTACTTTAAGTAAATATTTTGTAAAAATTATAAAAAACGTCGAAATGATGTTTTAACTGATAATTCTGAAAATTGTTTAAAAATAAAATTAAAAGTTAATGCACTTTTTTTGTAAATTAATTAGCTAATTTAAGTTGTATATAAATATAAACATATAAAACTCAAACATATAAAACTGAAACTCAAACATCGTTTATAGTTCATCCGGATAAATTTCAATCAGATCGGAATCAATGTCTACTTCATTTGAAGTCGGAAACATGGAACAGAATTGATCCATTTGGTGAGATTTTCGTACATTTAGAAAAATTTAAAACGTCGCTCAATTGGCGACATTCCGCCGAATTCGTCGCAAAACTCTCGACAAGCGTTATGGACGCAGAAATAAGTTATTCTTATTTCTTCTTCTGCTGTATAACAGATAATATTGGCGTTTGCTGTATAACAGATAATATTGGCGTTCAAATACAAAAGTATTTCTCAAAGTATCATTTCTCATGAATGGAACGAGCTAGGTCCACGAGAATGATGTCACCAAATTTATCGCAGGATATTACATATGATAATTGAACATGTCTCACAACAGTTAATATTCTTTTTTTACTTCATGGGATTTTATTGATGAATTAATTTGAAAAAATGTTTAATATCTCGAGAACAGTTCATGCTAGCACTCTAAAGTTTAAGTAAATCGTTTTCTAAGGAAAAATTACATAAGAAATGTCTATTTTCGTAACTTTATTAAAAGATTTGATATTGTGATGATTTTTTCAAAATGTCACTCGAAAATTTAGGGGGGTTCCCAGCATTCGATTGTGTTTAAAAACAATAGACTTCCATTAATCACGGATAGTGATTTTTATTTCGACTTGCACTCGAATCGCCCCATTCGTTCGTTAGATATCGTGTCCATAGACTCACTGACGCACACACACACACATACGCACACACACACACATCACCTCAAAAATGTTCTATTCGTGATCAGGTATGATTGAAACGTGCTCTCCTGTCGAAAACTCGAATTCGAATTTTCGAGCCCGTCACAATACTTTCCTTATACATTATTATATATAGTTAAAACAAAAAAATAAACTGCTCCCTCTTCCAAGCAGACTAATCAAACTACCACGGAGTCTCGTTTCAATTGCATCAGCGGTTACAGAGGTATAGCTAAGAACAGCTGATTTGACACCAGCATACAAGCTCCAGGCCATCGCAAATAAACTACAGTATATTTCAATATATGGGGATTTTGTTTAGCACATTCCCAGTGAGAACATGTAAAACTTGCACAATCAGTACAATTTCCCCGGTAACTTTACTTTATAAGCTATTGAGACGAACATCGTGCCACAGCGTGGGAGTAAAGTATTTTTATTTATGTTATCCAACATAACTCAAAACGTTTTACTATTAAGGGTGAGGGTCAGAGTAAATATTCTGCCCTATCCGCGCTTTGTTAACTTTCGCGGCACACATTTTTCGCCAAAATTCTGCTCAAACAGTTGAGAAATATTTACTGAAAGATAAAATGCAATGCTTAGATTATGTTAAAACTAAATTTAATACCCCATAAAACATAGAATATATTTTTTATTTTAATCCAAAATATTTTTGGTGCTGCCATCTATTGTCGTAATATAATTCATACCGATTATTTTTATTTTTTAATGAACAATTTTAAATATCTATTCCTTCTAATAAAGTATTAAATACAACAACAGATCATATATAATAATGCTACAATCACGGAAAGGTAATTTCTCATTCTATAAATTTGATAAAGGGATTTGACTGTACATCACTGAGGACTGCAGTTTTGTCTTCAAGTTCCTTTGTCTTCAAGTTCAAGTTCAATTACGTTTCCGTGATTGTGGCATTATTATATATGATCTGTTGTATTTAATAGCGTATTAGAAGGAATAGGCATTTAAAAATGTTCATTAAAAAATAAAAATAGTCGGTATGAATTAAATTACGACAACAGATGGCAGCACCAAAAATATTTTGAATTAAAATAAAAAGTATATTCTATGTTTTATGGGGTATTAAATTTAGTTTTAATATAATCTAAGCATTGCATTTTATCTTTCAGCAAATATTTCGCAATTGTTTGAGCAGAATTTGGGCGAAAAAGTTAACAAAGCGCGGATAGGGCAGAAGATTTACTGACGCTCACCCTTAAACATTTGTTCTACCGCCCTCTATTCTTTTGCAGAGATTCATTTCTGGCTCTCCCGTGACAGCACAGAAACCTTTTTATTTTTATGCATATAATTTGCATTAAGAGCCTTGTTCTCAAAACTCTAGTTTCTATTCTGGCTAAATCTTAAGAGAAATATTTAATAAAATACAACATACCTGAAATATTTTTACTCTTGTGAATTCACCATTAGTTGTCCCCGTGACAACATACTATTCTAAAATTGAGAAACCACTCGCTAAAATAAAGTGTTATTTCAGGACTATGAGAATAAAACAGCTGCCTAGCAATAATTAATTACCGGGTGAATAAATAATACAAAATCACCGGAAATAGGCATCGAAAGGGGGTAGGGAGAGAATGTCGCGCGCGCCTCGAAATTTTACGATATAAAAAAGAATATTGTGACGTAGTTTCAACAAAGAACAAGGTCGTATAAACTGTACGGAATAATAACATTTCTTCATGTTTTTTAAACGCTAAAATCTGCACAAATAAAACGGATAATAATAACTTTCCTTGACTTATGTGCTTTTTCCCGAATATATCTGTTCGAAAATTAGGGAAAAATAACCTTTTCTGACTTATGTGGTTTTTCCCGGCTGACTTCGGAGCAAAATCTAGTAGGTTGTTTATGGTGTTTCTTTTTTTTGATATCTTAGAAGTCCAACAGATGTACGTACTTTTTCTACAGCATAGTTCATACATTTCTTCAACAGAATATGTTATAAAAAAAAAATTGCAATTTTTGACTTATGTGGTTTTTCCAGCCACGTCTAGAAATAAAAGCTCTTTCACCGGAATAACTTTTTAAATTTATTTGTTTGAAGTAAATAATAATCATCTTTAATTTAGTATCAATTATCAAGCAAACGAAGCAAGTGCTTTATAAATGCAAACTCCTTGACGTGCCGAAATAGCTCAGTTGGGAGAGCGTTAGACTGAAGATCTAAAGGTCCCTGGTTCGATCCCGGGTTTCGGCATCTGCCTGTTCCTCGGTAGTATAGTGGTCAGTATCCCCGCCTGTCACGCGGGAGACCGGGGTTCGATTCCCCGCCGGGGAGGCAGTTTTTTTTATTTAATTATTTTTTATTTTATTTTTTTATTTAATATTTTTACAAATACCCAATTAAACTTTAAAACGTGGTTACTAGATTAATTTTTTTTATATTATTTCCATACTTAACAGATATAAAAAAACTTAACAGATATATAAACTTCGTCCAATAGGTCTATATTTTATACAATATATTTTGGGTACTAGTAATAAGAAAATTTTTTTGATGAAAATGAAATAAGTTCTGGTTTTAAATACATAATTTTGTTGTAAAACCATAGATGCCTTCTTTTTTACACACACACACACATATATATATATATATATATTAAAATTTATTAAAAATACTATTTGTAGTATTAAATTGTCTAAATCTATATATAATATTGATAATTTAAAACATTCCATTAATGATTTACAAGGATCTTTTGTTATTACTTTCCTTATATACATAATGTATAAAGAAAGTTATGTGACGGGGTCGAAAATTCGCATTCGAGTTTTCGACGGGAGAGCACGTTTCAAGCATCCCTGATCACGAATCAAACATTTTTGAAGTGATGCCTGTCTGTGTGTGTGTGTGTGAAGTATGTGTGTGTCAGTGAGTCTGTGGAGACGATAACTGACGAACGAATGGACTGACTCAAACGAAATTTGGTACAAAAATCACAATCCGTAAACACTGGAAGCCTATTGTTTTCATACGCAATCAAATTTTCAGAACACCCCTAAATTTTAGAGTAAAATTTTGAAAAAATCGTCAAAAAATCAAAACCGCTAATAAAGTTAGGCAAATAGACATTTCTTATGTAATTTTTCATTAGGAAACGATTGACATAAATTTTAGAACGCTAACATGAACCGTTCTCGAGATATTGCATATTTTTCAAAAAAATTATCAAAAGTCATATAAAATTAAAAAATAATATTTCCCATTGCGAAACATGTTCACTTTTCATATGTAATACCATGCGATACATTTGGTGACATCATTTTCGTGAATCTAGCTCGTTCCATTCATGAAAAAAGATACTTTGAGTAATACTTTTGTATTTGAACGCCAATAGTCATTTATCTGCATCTGCTGTAAGAATAACTTATTTCTTCGTCCATAACGCTTAGCGAGATTTTGGCGACGAATTTGGTTGGAATGTCTCCAACTTGGCGACTTTTTTATATGTTGCCAAATTCACGAAAATCTGGCCAAATGAATAAGAATGACGCTAAATCAATGAAAATGACGATTAATTGAAGAAAATTCAATATCTTTGAAAGAATATAAGTATCTACTATAAGAAAAACCTATTTTTTTACTGTAAAAGTAGTATATTCAAAGGAAAGTCATGTGTTGCTCACATCAGATTTTTACTTATGTTGATAAAGCCTCTAATAATTATGCTATTATCTGTAAAAAATTCTATATACAATATCTGTTAGATCAGTTAAAAAATAATAGTCTATTTAAACGTGATTCACACTCTGTTAATAGTATCAAATTGATAATTATCAATATGTATAGTGATTTAGATATTAATAATAAATTTTTGAAATTTCCATATATTGTGCTTATTCCTAAATTTCATAAAAATCCTATTAAATTTAGAACTGTAACTAGTGGTCATAATTCATACTCTATTACTGCTAGTAAATTACTACTAAATTATTTAAATGTACTAAATAGTAATTTACGTGATTCTAGTAATAACTACATTATTCTCAATAATAGTAAAGAATTAAACAATTAATTAACATCACTAGGTAAAATAATAGGATTTTAAACTTTTGATTTTAAAGATCTATTTAATAATATTAGGATTACTTATCTTTATGATGTCATATTAGTTTTATATAATGTCTATATTAATAATCATTCTCACCTACCTAAATTTACCAATTTTCCTAAACTTCTCCATTTTGTTCTTTTCAATAATTATATTTTTCAAGGTAATAAATTATACTTACAAGTCTCAGGTGTTCCACAGGGTGGTTGTAGTAGCAGTATGTTAGCTAATTTATACCTATATCATTATGAAAAATTCTTTACTTCTACAGATTATAAAATTTATAGATATGTAGATGATCTGATTTGTTTAGTATTTACTGATAATTTTGTCATAGATATAGATTTCTATCCGGATAATTTGGAATTAATATCTAATGAAACAGCTATTAGTAAAAATATTAATTATTTGGATTTAAATCTAATTATAGAACCTACTAATGGGATAGTTACTAATTTATATCGTAAAAAAGATTCTTTTAATTTCAATATTAATAAAATATTACCTTTTAATTCCTGCAACTCGATTCAGTTGTTTAGAAATATTATACTTAATCAACTTTTTAGAATTTATAGATTATCAGATAAAAAATTTCATGTTTTGCACATAAATAACCTTCTACTTACCAGTAAATTATATAAATATCCACCGTATTTAGTAAATGGTATAGTTAATATATTTCAATTAGCCTAAAATTCTTAATATTCTCGCCTTAGTATCTCAATTTAGCCTTACTTCTGCATTCTCTTGTTTTTACTTTACAATATATATTCATCTTTCTATTTTGCAGCTTTTACTGTAGAATATCACATTTTACTGCCATTGCGTAGTATGGTTTTTATTACTCACTTTGGCAACGGTAAATCACTTCTTTACTCTTCAGCGTATGGCAACATTGGTCTCATCTTTTTTTGCTTGTCACGGTTGCACGTTGGGGTGTATTTTAAGGTATTTATGTTTCCTTTCTATTTTTTCATTCTTTATGCTTGTCGTCCTATTAACACATGTTTATAGATAAAATCATCTTGTGTTTCAGAAACAAGCATTTTTGTGTTCATTTCGTTTAAAATATTAGGACTTGATAACGAATTTTTTCGAAATGAACTATTCTTAAGCCTAGAGTTCTTCCATGTGAAAGCTTTAATGCTTGATTATTTTGGTATTCCTTTTTTTCGATTCCTCTCCATTGACATTTGTTGATTATCTTTAGCTTTCTGAACTGTAATATGTATTATAATTTCCTCTTTATTGTTGAATTTCATTTTCTTTCATTGTATTCTGTAGGCAAAAAAAAAAAAAAAAGAGAAAAAAAATTAAAAATTTAAGATAGTGTATTATGAGTTACTTCTTCCATTCTACCATTGGATTTACTATTTTATTATGTTATATATATATATATTCAAAACGAAATCTCAAATTATGTATACAATTCTACATCAAATTACCAGGATACTACCTAGGATAAGGCGCATTGCAGCTCTATAATCCGAAGCAGGAAATAACTAAGAAAAAGTAAAAATATGTAAAGGGGGGATGCCAGATAAATTGCATATAAATGGCTGAGAGGGATGGCGACCCCTCATTCCCGTTTAAAGTACTTTTATGTCTAGACAACACTCACGGAAACCAATGCAATATAATGACAGGTCCCCGATATATGTGCAAAATCGAAGGCACTAGAACAAAGACAGAAAAGGGAATATCGAGAGGCAGAAATTTATAATGTCAATCTGACAACCATACAATCCGGAATGCACAAAACTCTTCCTAAAGTAAACATTTTAACGCATGCGTACATCGTTATACATTGTTATGATGTCATATTACCTATGTCTTGTCTAAATGAGTATTCTTCCTCTTTAAAGAAGGAATTATAATGATGTTTAAGAAAATTTAACGGGTAATATTTTTTTATATGCTTCTTGCATGATTCTTTTGTTACTTATGATACAATCATTTTTGAAAGTATTATTGTGGAGATTTCTTCTGAGGTGTCCTGTGATGATATTACGGAAAATATTCTTAATCAAATTTGAATTCCATTCTATGATTTGGTTAATCTTCATATCAAAATTGTCACGTTTATTGTACAATACCGTATGAATTCCTTTTATATTGTTGTATCTTATGGTGATGTCTAGGAAATTAACTTCGTCTTTTTTAGTATTAAAGTTCTTGATCAGTTCCAGTTCCGGGGGATAAAAGCTAAAATCGAATTCAGGAATGCAAGTATTGTCCTAATAGCACATCGTCCACGCATCTATAATATGGTAATTCATATAATATATGATTACCTCTTTCAAAATATGATAAATATATGTCTGCTAAGATTAAAGAGCAACCCCCTCCCATAGGGATGCCTTTGATTTGTTGATAAAATTCTTTTCCATTATACAGCACGTTTTCGTATAAAACCAATTTGACAAGATCCAAATACCTACGATAAGTGATTACATTTTTGAGATTGTATTCCTCGTGCACCAATAGAAGTATGTCATGTAGTTTTGAAAGGTCGATGTTGTTAAAAAGGTCACGGAAATCATAACTTGCAAACTGTATATCTTTATTGCAGAATTTTAGACGTTTTATGACTTCATTACTGTTTTTTATCATAATAGAGTTTTGTAGTAATAAAGCTTTAAATACAGGTTTAAGGATATACAGTAGTTTCCTGTTAGCTAACGTTAAATATGAATTACATCCCAATGTTACAGTACGGAATTTTACAGGTTTTTTATGCAGTTTTGGGATGAGGACCAGATATGGGAAAGACACTGATTTTAAATTAATGCCGATTCTTTTGTATAATGCTTTGATCTTATTTGATTGACATTACTGCAATATTATATGGTAAAGGTTTATACATAGTAGGTTCCATGTAAGATTTCTGCAAAGTTTCAAGGTAATAAGTTTTGCAGGTAAATGCGTAATTTGAAACCACTTTGTCCGTATATGTAATCACGAATCAATCTTGAACGTCCTTGATAGAACTAGGAACATGGGATCTTGGCTTAGTTTTAAGTTTTCTATGCTATTCATTGATAAATCTATTTAGGATATTGTATTTCCATTCTCCGAAGGCCGTGATAGGTAAACTATATTTAATTGCCATTTTGTAAATAAAAGTATCCAGATATCTTGATTGAATTCTTCTTTGACGTGGTTATATTCCTGGTTACGGAATTTTGTACCTTTTTCAAACAGTCTTCTTAATTGTAAATCTTCAATCACTGTAAGATTACCCGTAATAATATGATCATGGTACACATCCCTAAAAGTACTGTTTTGACAATTACATACCTTTGAATCATATAAAGATATATTTTTACTTAAGTGATTATAATTGTACAACATCCTCCCATTGGGACGTACGAATCGGTATGTGAGCTTAACCTTGATGTTAGTTATAGGTATCAATTTATTTAATTGATTAAGCATTAGCTTAATAGGTATACTTTCAAAAGTTTTATTTTTGAAGGTGGTAACAAAGTATTCTATATGATCTTTTTTGGGATGATTCTGCAAGTCAATATTAAATTTTTTAGCTCTCAATTTCACAAAATCCAGTAATATGGCAAAATTATGAGTTAGGTCATTATTAGTTCTTTGATCCAATGATGTTATATGATCTATGATGAATTCCCTAATTCGAGGCAAGTATTTAAGTCTGATTCCAAACACCATATTCTTAATCCAATTGTATTTGATATAAGAATTTTTGTTGAATAAATCCATTAAATTTTTTAAATTTGTAAGAGTGTCTTTATAGCTAATGTATCTTTTTCTTCCTCCACGTTTCCACCTAGAGGTTTTACGCTGATATAATGTACTTGAAATAGGGAGTGAATATTCTTTTATACAGTGTTCTATATTATAATTCTCTTTGAATATGGCAGTGTTTAGTCCAAAAGGGAATGCCGAACCAAATTGCGTAATATGTGTACATTCCCACCATAAACGTTCTTGAAGATGAGGTACTATATCCAAAATTGTTACCATAATATTAGAAAAATCATGGATGTGATAATGTTTTAGTTCGATGTTTGTAGTAGGAGGATCCAGATTAAGACTTTTTTTGATTTGGTTTCTGTGCAAATTAATACGTAAGTGTAATGGATTTCTGGTTTGTCCTATGTACAATATATTGCATTTGCAACATTCTATGCAATAGATTACATTGAAAGTCTTGCAGAACAAAAAGTGGCTCGTAGAATTTTGTCCAATCTGTATGGGATTTGCGGTTGGGCATAACTTGCATTTACTTGAAAGACATTTTCTGAACTTGAAGTTTTTTAAATTGTAAAAGTGGTTATAGTCCATATCAAAAAATGTAGATCCATTTTGGATCGCGTCCGATGATTTCACAACATCAATATTAACATTTTTAGTTGTCACATTTTGATCTGAATTCTTATCCAAAGGTTTGAAAAATTGCGTAATCGAAGACATCTAAAACAATCTATAGAAGGCAGCAGCAGGCTAACTAAAATCACAATGAGGGTAGCAGGCTGTCGATGATACAAATACCCTTATATTGTATCACCGGGCATATATTCAAATTAAATTAATAAATTAATTCCACAATGAATATGTTTTCCAGGCGCTAATATGTATTATGCACTCATTCATGTTTATCAATAGTTTTACTCATATTGAGGAGTGTGAAAAGAAGAATACTGTAATAACATATGAACATCCTTCCATATGAAATAGATTATGAACATCCTTCCATTTGAAATATATTATAAGTACATATTAAAATCTTTACTTTCCGCTGCAAATCTTCAAACAAGGATTGAAAAATCACATAGTGTCTACCATAGATTCCAATGTGACAATTTTATAATTTTAACTTTTTTAATATATTTTCCAATATTAAAACTTTTTTTGTAGATTATTAATAACATATGAATTCCATTCCATGGAAAGTCGTCTTATAGTAAATTCTACTTTAAATGTAAATGCGTTCATAAAAATCATTTAAAATGTAAATAGGAGTATAAAATAGTATTAGTCATAAGAAGTACATGTTAAAAATATTTCTACCACATTATACAACACATATAACTAACATTGAATATTCCCACGAATTGCAATACAAATCACATACCTGTATCAGAACTGTCTCCATCTATTCCAACAACCATAAAGCAACACACGGTAAACTCATGCACACCAAGAAAGGTACGAGAGATAAATTAACAGAACTGTCTCCATCCATGCCAACGACCTAAAGCAACACACGGAAGACCTATGCATTCCAAGCATGGTCCGAGAAGTAGCCTTTAAGAATCCTATCGATATAAACAATTCTGCGCTATGCAGCAAGAAACCGCTATATCCTATATATTCAAAACGAAATCTCAAATTATGTATACAATTCTACATAACTCACTTCTGATGACTCACTTCTTCCAGGTGGTCGAGTCCACTGGACTGTGTCTATTCATGACCTGAGCCAAGGGCCGACTGGTGGCTGGTGTCGAGCTTGGCCGACGTTCTCTCGGACCCTGTCCGGTGAATGGTTCCGCCAAGTCAGTGACCTGGCTGTGGCTCCGCTAGAATGGAGATTGACCCCCCGGGGATGGCTGCTAATAGGCAAAAACTTACACGTTTGTCTGGCCAGCTTTCCTGAATTCTCCCTTTCAGACCATACCGCGCCATATCTTTGGTTCTTAAAAAGAAAAAACTCCGGTGATGGCTAAGGCTCCTATATATACAGGCTGACGCAAACATCATTTTGAGTCCCACCTTTTCCGTCACTTATCGTCTGCATGTGCTATTTCAATGGCGCGCGCATGTTATATGGCTGATATTTGATACACAATTTAGTTGTGAAATAGATGTTTTTGCTTTTAAAAAATTGCACCAATTATTCAAGAAAATAGTCTAGAATGTTTTGATTTTCTCGAGATCCTAAGAAAAGGACGAAGACTTAACCCTCTTTTCCCCATGTTTAACCATCGCTACAATTGGGAGTCAGGATAGCCGCTGTTGCGCCAACCTGTATATTTAGGAGCCTTAGTGAGGGCATCCTTTCCCATGAGGTCAGTATAGGGTTGTCACTTGCCAGAATTCCGAGTCAGAAGAAGGGGTTGAAGACCCAGACCGTCCGACTCGTCCAGAGGACTAAGAGCAACTATTTGGACGGCCGGTATCAGAAGAAGGGGTGTCAAATTTGGCGAGTTATCGCCAATTTGGTGACTTTCCAAATCATCGAGAAGCACCTCGAAATAACGATTATTCTACGTGATGGGAGAGAATTCCAGAAGTTTCTATTAAGAGACTACAAAAGGAGCCATCACTCCGTGGGAGTTCAGTAGATAAGATACGAGCTACATTGGACTGTGATTTTTGTCAATGTTTCGAGAATAGTAGCAGTTGTTTTGTGAAATTGCTTTTGTCAAGGTTTTGAGATTAATATCTGTTATTTTGCGAAATTAGCGGAGCATTTAAGCGCTGTTTGATTGCATATTGTTCCTGTGTACTTTGATGTGCTTGTGAATAAACGTGTTTAGTTATCCAGAAATATGGACTCATTCTTGTATCCGGAGTTTACACCCATGATTCCAGAGAATACGTTCGTAACATTATACAAACGCTAACCATCGTGAAATGGTAAATTTGGACAAGCATGTTTAAAATAGGGATATTGCTTTATCTCTCTGAACACCGTGTTGAAAGAGCTAAAGATGAAGTTATTTAAGCTAGATAAAAATAAGTGCTTGGGACGTAAAGTATGGTGTCTAAAGATTTTCTATAATACTTTTAGTTATAAGCATAAAATCGATATCCATTTTAATGCTCAGAAGAAAGTTTATAAGCTTTAAAGCACATTATTTGTCATGTAAGAATGCGATATTCCTGTGAAGCTAAATGTAGGATTTTATGTTGGGTTTCATTTTAGGGCAAGAATGCCAACGTTACTACATTAATCTAAAATTCATTGTAATCTGAATTATGTTCCCCTTTTTAAAAGTAATAAAAGAAAGATAAATCCATCTCCAGATTGAGGTGTTGCTACGAATATTTTTATTTTTTCATACTATTGTATACAGCAAGTCTTGCTTTCCCGAAAATATTCGGATTCGAGATTTTGGCGGGAGAATACGTATTATGAACTTATACGCGTATCACTTAGAGACGAGATATATTATTTTTAGTTTCCTTATATACATAATGTACCTGTATAAGGAAAGTATTGTGACGGGGTCGAAAATTCGAATTCGAGTGTTCGACGGGAGAGCCCGTTTCAAGTATCCCTGATCACGAATCAAACATTTTTGAGGTGATGTCTGTCTGTCTTTGTGTGTGAGTCTGTGGAGACGATTTCTCACAAACGAATAGAGCGATTCGAATGAAATGTGGTACAAAAATCACAATCTGTGAATACTGGAAGACTACTGTTTTTAAACGTAATCGAATGTTCAGAACCCCTCCTAAATTTTTGAGTGAAAATTTGAAAAAAATCATCAAAAATACAAAACATTTAATAAAGTTACGTAAATAGACATTTCTTATGTAATTTTTCCTTAGCAAACCGATTGACATAAACTTTAGAATGCTAGCACGAACCGTTCTCGAGATATCGCACATTTTTCAAATGAATTTATCAAAAAATCCCATAAATTAAAAAAAAAATAACTGTTGAGAAACATGTCACTTTCATATGTAATATCATGCGATAAATTTGGTGACATCATTCTCGTCGATCTACTGCGTTCCATTCATGAGAAAAGTTACTTTGAGTAATTCTTTTGTATTTGAAAACCAACAGTCATTTATCTGCTATAAATAACTTATTTCTCCGTCCATAACTCTTGGCGAGATTTTGGCGACGAATTTGGTGAAATATTGCCATCTTGACGACTTTTTGAAATGTTTCCAAATTAACACAAATCGCGCCAAATGGATAAAAATGACGCTAAAGCAATGGAAATGACGACTAATTGCCGAAAATTCAATATCTTGAAAATGATATAAGTATCTACTATAAGAAAAACCTATTTTTTTACTGTAAAAGTAGTAAATTTATTGCATTATATAAGGAAAGTTATGTGTTACCCACATCAGATTTTTTTTCTTGGAACATGCGACTATGTTCCTGTTAAGAAAAAGGTAAAAACATGTTAAAAATATCATACTGTCCCCTACTTACATGGTAAATATCACTATTTTATCAGGTTAGCTTGTGTCATTCATTGCATTTGCTTAGTGTACTTAATTTGTTGTCATAAATTATTCAGTTTCCTGCAAATATTTTAAAATTATTTTAATAATGTTGTTAGTTTTGTGATATTTTATAATAGACTAGCAGTATGCCCGTTCTTCGTACTGATTATATAATACAAGAAACTTAAAATTCAGAATTTGCAGTGAAGTTTTAATATTGAGTCTTTATTTTTGGAATTTTATAATAATTCTAACGAAAAGAAAATAGATGAGTTCTACCATGCTGAGATAATATACATACAGATAGATGTACAACTTACAATTTTATGTATACTGTTAATAGCAGATATACCCGACATTTCTCACGATTTAAAATATGTGCAAATTCCTGCAGTATTCTAAATGACATTGTTACTCTAAACATTCTATTAAAATATTTCATTTAATTCTCCTTTCGATTAATTCTTCTAAATTTAATTCTCCTTTCACTTAATTCTTCAAAATGTAATTCTCCTTTCACTTAATTTTTCAAAATTTAATTCTCCTTTCTGTGTTTTCTATACAAAATTATCTTCACAAGCAAGTTTGAAGAATAAAACGTCCTGATCCCGTTTGCAAACAAATTATAAAATATATATGAAATTAGATCAATATATACTAAAATGAAAGCACTAAAATGGTATTATCACTTTTTTCGCCAAGTTGGCGACATTCCGCTAAATTCGTTGCCAAAATCTCGCCAAGCGTTATGGACGGAGAAATAAGTTATTCTTACAGCGGGTAAATGACTATTGGCGTTCAAATACAAAAGTATTCCTCAAAGTATCTTTTCTCGTAAATGGAACGAGTTAGATCCACGAGAATGATGTCACCAAATTTATCGTATAATATTACATATGAAAAGTGAACATGTTTCTTAACAGTTAATACTTTTTTTTAATTTATGCGATTTTTTGATAAATTTATTTGAAAACTGTGCAATATCTCAACGGTTCGTGCTTGCATTCTAAAGTTTATGTCAATCGTTTTCTAAGGAAAAATTACATAAGAAATGTCTATTTGCGTAACTTTATTAAAGGTTTTGATTTTTTGATGATTTTTTCAAAATTTTACTCGAAAATTTAGGGGGGTTCTGAACATTCGGTTATGTTTTAAAACAATAGGCTTCCAGTATTCACGGATTGTGGTTTTTGTACCAAATTTCATTCGAATCGCTCCAGTCGTTCGTGAGATATCGTCTCCACAGACTCACTGACACACACACACACACACACACACAGACATCACTTCAAAAATGATCGATTCGTGATCAGGGATGCTTGAAACGTGCTCTCCTGTCAAAAACTCGAATTCGAATGTTCGACCCCGTCACAATACTTTCCTTGGCCAACGGCCGTACCGTGCTGAAAACACCGGTTCTCGTTAGATCACCGAAGTCAAGCAGCATCGGGCGCGGTTAGTACTTGGTGGGTGACCACCTCGGAACACCGCGTGCTGTTGGCCATCTCGGGTGCGGTATCCCCGTGGTTTGCGCGCTAGATTTGCACGCTGCCACAAATGCCGTCGTGTTCATGCGGAGTACGATCACGTTAAACATGTGGGTCCGTAAGTCCTTCCGAGAGGTTGGTGGTAGGGGAAGGAGGGTACGGTCCCTGTGGATGCCTCCCCCACTGGGTTCCGGTCTAAATTGGGTGGCACTTCCCGGCCGTCCATACTGTTACCTTACACCTTTCTGGTAGGTCGGACGGTCTGGGTCTCAACAACAACAACAACAATACTTTCCTTATACATTATGTATGTAAGGGAAGAAATAAAGGGTTCAAATAAAGGGGAAAAGGGTATTTCGCAGCTTTTTCAGAAAGCGACTGCAGGCGGCTAGTAAGTTGCGAAAATGATGTAGGAATCGAAACGCGTGAGATTCTATTATTTTTGGCACCTACTTAAACTTGCAATACTTTGTATTTACTGTCTATTTTTTTCCGAAAAAAAAAAAAAAATAAACGCATTAACATCTGCAGATAACCTTGTAAATTCCTACGACACATATTCCATCTGCTGCTTTTAAAAGATCCGCCATTCTCAAGGGATCGTCGGCGACAGGAGTGAAATGTTACCCAGAAATTAGTGTTGCCATCCATCATCTACAAACTCTGGGGTACAAAGGTTGTTCAGTCGGCACCGGCACTTAGGATATATTGTCACCATGATCCAAGGGTTATTGGAAACAGCCGTTGGCTTTCGACCAAACACTACTTTGCACGAATAACTGTTGCGGAAACCCCAGAGGATCTTCAATATCTTGGATGCTATAAGGGCACCTTGGTACAAGAAGGATTTATTTTATCAAAAGATGAAGTATTTAATAAAGTGTGTAGTAAATTATCAAATTACCTTAATACAGTAATTTATCAACTATTTTTAAGAGGAAATATAGTATTGTCAAGATTCAATTGCAATCGTTTTCTTAATAGGAATGCCTTCAATAAAAATTTTTTTAAACCATATTTATGCGAACGTGTAATATTTTATGTGTATGAACGTGTGATGTATATGAACGTGTAATATTTATGCAAACGTGTAATTCCGGAGTCTTTTCTTTTGAGAACCAGATGGAGAAAACACCTGTACAAGGTTCCCGTGACGTGAACGTAGGGTTTCCAGAATTCAGATATTCGAAGAAGGGTTGCCATATTTTGCTATTTATCGCTCATTTGGCGGCATTTGGCGACTTACCGAATTTTCTAGCGGCACCTCAAAATAACGTCAATTCTACGTGTTAAAAGATATTTCCAGAAGTTTCTGTGGCTACTTTATAAAAGGAATCATTACTCAGCCGGAGGGGAGTTGATGTGACGTACACGGAAGTGTGTACACGGAATTATGATTTTTGTCAATGTTTTGAGAATAATATAATTTATTATGAGTAATTCGTTAAACACTTAGGTATTGTTCTTTCATCCTGAACGCACGCTCACGTTTTCCTAGGATACGTCGTAACAGTATTCATGCCGAATGGCAGTTATTAGAAATCAAAATGCAGAAAATCTAGCAAAATAAGTAATTGTAGATATACCACAAGAAGCAATAAATCTTGAATAATTAAGATCACATACGAAACGATACATGGAAAATTAAGGCGGGGGGGGGGGAGGAATGTGTGTATATGCGCTTTATTTTAGGGAGAATGGATGACAATCAAAAGGGTACACGTGGCATTTTACTCATTCTCAGTAAAAAGCAAATAAAGTTTTAAGAAGCATATTTTTTCATTATTAAGTTCTCCAAAATTTTTTAAATTTATTTTTGTCGTATAATATGTTTACATATTTAATAATTTATTTTTATACATATAATAAAATAGTAATTTATTTTTTATTTTTGTTATTTTTTAAGAAGATGATTAAATGTTTCCCTTGAATTATCAGTAGGTATTGAAAGAAATGCAATATACTATTTAAAGTATTTTTCAATTATAATCAGTTTTTTTTAAATATTATATTTTATTATCTATTTATTATACCTATAATAAACAGTAAATTATGATTCTGATAAGGTTTAACAATTTTAGATTATTTCTCATGCCTTTTGCATGTCTTCTTATATCTTTTGTGCAATTCCTTAAAAGTGGAATTTTAAAGATGAAAACATTATTATAGATGTAATAGAATTTTTTAAGTTTTTAAAAGCAAATGTATTCAAGGAAAATAACAAATTGTAGCTGCTAACTGCAGTATACAGATATAAGAATTTTCATGCATAGAATTTTTTATATATTTCTAGATTTAAACCTTTTTTTAGCAGCCTTGCTATATAACACATATATTTGACTGTAGCTGTAATATAAGAATACATACTTTTAAAAGTCACTGAACATGTTATTCCAGCTGAAATGCGAATAATTTAAAAAATTTCCGGAAAATTTTCCGCTGCGAAAAATTTTCTGGGAATATTTTCCGAAAAATCCACATCTCAAACTGGAATAATACAAAATACAGTAGACATATTTCAAAATTATTACGAAAAGTAGACAAAACTTTCTGCACATCTTCCAAGCAATTATCATGGTTCCTATCATATCGAGGTCTAATTTAGCTTTTTTATCATATAAATAACAAATTATACTATTAGAAGATTCAATACATAGATTTAAATCTAGAAAATTAACTTTAGCACTAATAGAAGGTCCATTATTCACACATCAGGTTTATTAACTACTATCTTCAATGCATCCTCTCTTGAGTTCGAAAAGGAATATCCTTGAAATATTAATTTTAACACTATCTAATGTAATGTCATTTTTTATTGAAATTTCTCAGTAATTTGAATGTATATTGTTTTAAGTTTTATATTGTTGTTTACTTAGAATATATGCAAGTATTAATGATTTTATGTACAGGACAATTATAATCTAAATGATATTATGTTATTTATCATTACTATAAAATGTATTTAATTATGCTTTTAAGACCATCGCAGATTAGGCTTGTTTGATTTAAATATGATATTGTTCATTGGTATTGCAATATTTGAAATGTAATACTTATAATCTTCTTTAAAATGTAATATTTATGCAATACTTATAATTTATTTTGAATTGTAATATTTATGTAACAAATTATTGGAAAACTTTTTTAATAAATTCTCACTCATGACTAATAATAATACTTTATAATCGAGATCAAATGGTCATGTGATGTGTGAAATGTGAATTGCGACTATGAATATTAGAAATTGTTCAAATCCGTTAAGAATCGGATGGTTATGTGATGTGCGAATTGACAATTGTGACTATGAATATCAGAAATTGTTCATCGGATGGTCATGTGATGTGTGAATTGGCAATTGTTGTTGTTGAGACACAGACCGTCCGACCTACCAGAAAGGTGTAAGGTAACCGTTTGGACGGCCGGGAAGTGCCACCCAATTTAGACCGGAACCCAGTGGGGGAGGCATCCACAGGGACCGTACCTTCCTTCCCCTACCACCAACCTCTCGGAAGGACTTACGGACCACATATTTAACGTGATCGTACTCCGCATGAACACGGCGGCAGTTGTGGCAGCGTGCAAATTCAGCCCGCAAACCACCGGGCTACCAATGTGCCAACAGCACGCGGTGTTCCCAGGTGGTCACCCACCCAAGTACTAACCGCGACCGTTGCTGCTTGACTTCGGTGATCTAACCGGTATTTTCAGCACGGTAGGGCCGCTGGCTCGAATTGGCAATTGTGACTATGAGTATCAGAAGTTGTTCATCGGATGGTCACGTGATGTGTGAATTGTGACTATGAATATCAGAAATTATTCAAATCAGTTGAGAATCGGATGGTCATATAATTTGTGAATTGTGACTATGAATATTAAGTTGTTCAAATCAGTTGAAAATCGGATGGTCATGTAATTTGTGAATTGTGACTATGAATATTAGAAGTTGTTCAAATCAGTTGAGAATGGGATGGTCATGTAATTTGTGAATTGTGATTATGAATATTAAAAGTTGTTCAAATCAGTTGGAAATCAGAGGAAAAGTTTTCCCCTTGAAAATATTCCCATAGAGAGAAATATAGTTTTATGAACACCTTTCTCAGTGATACCTTTCTTTTCGAATAAGTAATAGAAGCCTTTCCTGGTGAGATTTTCTATTTTTTACTAGATCTGCTACTGAACTGTTATTGCTTTGCCCAAAAGCATATTCAAGGTAAAATATTTTTAGATAATCGATAATAAAATACGTTGTTTATGTACAGAAAGGGAGATCTTTAAACTTGGACCAGAGAAGGCCAAACTGTGGAATAGTATTTTTATAGAATAAAACTGAATTAATTTATTCACTTAAAAACTTTCGTTAATAATAGCCTTAACAGTTGCTTAAATGTATCAACGAGTTTCGAAGGTCATTTTGCCTTCAAAACCACCTTTTTAGTCAGGCTAAATGAAACAGATCAGCAACTGTAGTTATGGATGTTTTTATCAGCAGAATAATTCTCACTTGATCCAAGCAAATAGGCGTTACCAATTCAAAAACAAAAATACAATTAAATAAAAAACCAAGGAGGCATGAAGTAGAGTGAAACGAACAGGAGGAAAAGTTTGCAAAATTGCAATTAATTATGCATATACAAAACTACGAAATTTAGTGGCACCTAATAAAATTAAAGCAAAACCACCGATTTAGGAAAATAAAATAGTTCACCAGAAAAGGAAATAATGGAGACTTTACAAATAAATTTAACTAAATGAGGTAACGTCAGCAGCAAATAGAAAACCGAGAAGTAACCCATCGTGGAAAAAGATCGGTTTTGAAAATAAATTAGTCGACTGCATCAATAAATAGAAAACAGTGTGTTTAGTCAGAGTGTTTAGTAGAGAATAAGTCAAAAGTTTCTTGCTCTAGTTCACTCAAAGAATAAGAGCCTTACTCAATAACGCTTGTAACTGCAAGAATGTAACGTTTTCGAATATCTCGGGATATACGATCTTTCAACAAATTAGTTCAGTAATCGTTCCACTCTGCCACCCCTAAATCTTAGCCACCGACATGTCCCAAAATTTAAAGCAGTGGTGCTGTTTAGAGTTACCGAGTCATTGTTTTTGTGACACTCGGAGTGGAAAACCTGGAATCATTCCAGAGCACAAAGTGAAAATGAAAGAGTCACGGATTTAGTTAAGGATTATTTAAAATCAGAAAAGTGATTTTTCAGCTTCCGCGAACAGCAGAGCAAGCAGCACGAGTCGAAAAAAAATTTAGAATATTGCTTCATCCGACCCCGAGTTGAAAATACAGATCACAATAAATAAAACTTGCCTCTGAAATACAAACCTTGATTAGATCTAGGATTGTCGAAACATTTACCCATGTCATCACTGGTACTCGCCGGAGAGCCCTGGATTGTTTTTGCAAATTGATGGCCCTAGATTCATCCAGACAGCGTTCATCAGATTAAGAAGCGGCATGCATGTTACTGGAAGCTGCAGGGAATCAGCTCCCCTTAATGGGGAGTAAGGTTCCTGATATATGTATATATATATGTATATATATATATGTATATATATATATATATATATGTATATATATATATATATATATGTATATATATATATATATATATATATATATATATATATATATACATATATATATATATATGCGGCAGCAAAGACATCTGATCAAAGATGCTTGGAACCTGTACCCGAATTATAAGAACGGAGGAGAAGTTAGCTTTTGCTCAGTGATTATAATGTCGGTCTTGTAAGCAAAGGGTCCCTGGTTCGGGGCCCGACGACTCCCAGTCACCACAGTGGTTACCCTGGACATACGACCACGAAAAAACCTTCTTCTCCAACAATTTCACCTCTCAACACGAGATAGCAGCACCACACGGAGTCAGAGGCCATGCTACTCCCTTCCTGGTTGACCACGACAGACGTCATGTTCGAGGCAACACGCCTCCCGGCCTTCAGCCAAGGCTATCTAAAACAAGGCTCGGACATCTAGGAATCATGGGATACGTGAAGTCAGCCGCGGAGGGATATGCAATCACTGCGAGTGTACGAAAGTGTATTGAAGTTACAGGAGTGACTTTCAAAAATTCATACTTTTAAATAAAAAAATAATTTAAATACGTGCCCACTTGGATTATAGTGTCTACTGCAAACAGGACTTCATAAATGGTGAGTTATTTTTTATTTTGTCTTATTTTATGCATGCAATTTTAACATTTTTGTAACACATAGCACGTGTAGCGCCGAATGTTGCTATATCTGTACGAATAGTCTTATATCTTGAGAAAAGTACTCTTAATTCATGTTTAATATTGCCTGAATGACTTGTTATTCATCACTGAACCTTGCATTTTAAGCATAATTTTATTACAGACTTTTGTGAAGTAAATATTTGCTTTTTTTGTTGAGATCGTTAATCGTACATTTTTTAGACTTTATTAGACTTATTCTAGGTGGCCTTGCTTCAGCCCCTCAACTGCATTTCGGGGGGACACGCGGGGGTTTTCTCAGCGGCCCCCCTCCTCGCCGAAATTAGACCGGGGCCTTCATCAGGTGAGGGAGTGTGTGGCAGCAAAGACATCTGATCAAAGATGCTTGGAACCTGTACCCGAATTATAAGAGCGGAGGGGAAGCTAGCTTTTGCTCAGTGATTATAATGTCGGTCTTGTAAGCAAAGGGTCCCTGGTTCGGGGCCCGGCGACTCCCAATCACCACATATATATATGAAAAGAGAGCATGTTTCCCCTGTCGTCACCAGATTCCTTCCTTCCTCATATCTGTAACTTGTGTAAACACCTGTTCAGACTTCTCTGAGATCTCTAACGAGATGGTCGCCGAGACGAGGAACTCGGCGATGTTCAAATCTATATTCTAAGATGTTAACCTAATAGAATAAATTTTTGTAACTAAAATGAAGCTCAAATTTTCATGAACACCTGTAATTTCGGCTTTTCTGATAGTTTTCCGAAATTATCACCAAAACAGTTGAAAAAAATGAGAAAAGGTTGCAGAATGTTTTACAGTGTAAGGATATGAGGTTTGAAGGAGGAGAAAGAGGTTTCGCTAATTGTACCTGTTAACTACCTATCATCTTCTCAACTGCATGGGAGCCTCTTCAGGTCTTCTAGTAGAGGCCCAGGGGAAGATAGCCTCATTACTTTATGGGCGGCGTTGGGACTTAACCTACCATTTTCTAGGCCAAGGGGCTTAGCAAGAACAACATAAATAAAACCGTCGCTTGTCAAACTCTTTAACACTTTCTTAAAGAATGCAAGCATAAGAGCAATTATAGGTAACTACAATTGTTTTGAGGACTCTTTGAATTCTTTCCTTTCAACAATCCTTTTAACCTTTGATTCCTAGTCTTTTTGAACTCTTCAAAAACAGTGTGGGCTGTTGACAATCGTTAAGAAACAACTGCTGTTTAGTTGTTGCTGCAGGAGTAACAACTGTGCGGAATTTAATTTCTTCATGGAAGCATTAGAATGTTATATGAAAATATAGTTACAGACCTAATTAGAACTACTTTTTTTGCTTTTCCCCATCATCATCATTATCATCAACAGTTTCTTATAGGCCTTGGCTTTTCGTAGAAGTGCATATCTATCGACTTTGTAGCCTTAGTTTTATTCAGATTATTCGAAATTCCAAACTCCAGGATCGTTCATCCACCCCAGAAGCAATGTACTCTCGTCTGTACAGTCATATATTTCCCTATACAATAGCAACGCTTACTAAGTTTTCATGAAAGCAGGGCCGTAATTATCTTGTACGGTTTTAACGATTCTTTCTTCCGCTTAATGTTTCTAAGGTTACAGCATTATGCATTTTAATGAGCTTGTTTTTATTTGTTTTAAGTTTCGGAAGGAGTTGAAAAATTCTTGGAGACAATCCAGTGGATATCATCAAAATAAATGGATGAGAATTGCAACCACCCGAGAAGTAATTTATGATGATTCGCTGCGACAGATATATCTGTTACACCGAAGTTAATTCCGGCAGTGAATTTTAGTTATATGCTGCATGTGTTCTTGTTTATTTTGAAGAGCAGAGAACTGGCATGTAACTGAAAGGGATAGCTGATTTTCAACAGTAATATGGATTAATTTTTGTACGCAACTTGGATATGTTTTGGCATTGTAAATAAACATGTAGCTTTGCCGTTAGTCAGGTAATTTTCACTTTCTTATACAAAGTATAGGGAAAGTATTGTTTTCAAGAAAATTTTGGATTTAGAAATTTTGATGCCAATAGATGTTTTAGGAACTTCTGAATACGTTTTAACTATTTTTAGAGGGATGTCCGTCCGTATGTCTCTTTGTGGTCGATTTTTTTGTGTACAGCTGCCACAAATATTAATAGATTTTTACGAAATTTTATATTCGGCTTTTTCATCAAAGTATTTTGAGGTAAATAGAATTTTTTGAAATTTGAGTGGAAACTTCGAAATTTATTCGAAATATTATATTCCCTTAACATGGCAGGCTAGGACAAGATTTGACACTCTTTTGCATAAAAGGGGTTATTTACAGCTCAATGGTCACGAAATTAAATAGTTTCAATCACTAGATATAATCACTAAATAGTTTCAATCACAAAATAGTTTCAATATCTGCGATACAATTTTTGTGTTCGTGACGTCATTAGGGAGGGAGAGTTACTCCCGCTGGGGAACATTGTTAAGCTTCGTATGAATCGAAAGATTTTTTGAAGTCTTTTTAAAATTAAGAGCAACATGCTTTAATTGTGATAATTTGGACCAATGATACAGATTTTTCAAAAAATTTTTAGCAATTTTTCCTTGAAAAAAAAATATAAAACTTTTACAAGCTACTTAAAAATGTATTCTGGTATGAAAAGGTCGAGTTGGGCCCCATTCCAGTAAATTTTTATTTTAATATCAAAACATTTGTAGCTTGTTGTTAGTACTTAATTAGATATTAATTTAATATCTTTCTACTTCTAACTACTAAGTGCTATAGGTGAACTTTTAAAGGAACACATATACATAAAAAATGTTTGTTATACATACTTTAACTGTTACTAAAGGAAGTTATAAATTAAATTTTCTTTTTAATTTTCATGACAAAATCATTGTTGCATTTGAATTACATTTGTATTCCGTTCTGAGCAATTTGTTTGTTTTATGTGTAAGAAGAATGTATTGCTCGGGTCCTAAATAACTGCCCGATACATAAATTGCTCGGGTCCTAAATAAGTGCCCGATACATAAATTGCTCAGATGCAGATAACATTGCTCGATTTCCAAATCAGCTGTTTTGATCCAAAATCTATTCCACTTTTCGTTTCAATCCAAATCCTTTAGTTTCAACGCCTGTGTAGTCGCGCGCAACAATTTGCCACACGTGCGATCACAAACGTCCACTGCTTTCCGTAGCAGAGTCCAGTTTGGGATGTGAACCAACCGCCAACTGGAGAAAAAACGAAATCGAAAATCACAATTTTTATGCTTTTGTCTATTTAAAAATAAATAAATTAAGAAATTTCTCTACGGATTCAGTTCAAAAAACGTTAGAAAGAATATTCTTCCATCTTTCCGATGATATCAAGATAGAAAGTCAGTGATAATATTTTCTGTTGCCAAAGAACCGATTTGTGTGAAAATCGCTCAAAATCATGCTTCAACATAAAAACTAATTCGAATTTTAAAAAGAATCCCATCGTGATTTGTCGTACTGGGAGTTCAGCTAACTCACTACCGAATTTTGTGATTGTCCGAAGCTTAGATTTACCGCTACATACCCCCCTCCCTCTACGAACACAAACAGAATTCTTTCAACAACAGAATTCTGAAAACATCACTCGAGCATTTATAACATCGTTAGTATTGAATTAGAAATTCATTTATTATGTCTCTGCATTTAACTACTAATTGCTAGACATTTTGAAAGAAATACACAAAAATTATTTGTTATCCATAACATTACCTGTTACCAAACCGAGTTGTAAATTAAATTTTTTTTTTATTTTCCTGAGAAAATACGTACTCAACAGCGTGGAACTATGCAAACATTTTAACGCTATTCCTTAATTAAGAGAAGGGATTTTGAGCATGCAAAGCAACCATAAAATATCGAATTAGGGAATATTCGCTTTTTTTACCTTACATGCTACAAGTTCCACGCCATTAAAAGATAGAATTTAAATTACTGATACACATAATGAAGGCAAGAAAATTATCCTCTTTTGCATTTTGTTCTGAGCAATTTGCTGGTTTTATGCATAATTGAGTGCATAAAAACAAAATGCAGATGAAAAAAAAATATCTCATTAAATGCCAGCCGCGAGCTAATTCGATATTTTGTAATCATTAAACTCTGTAGGAGATGGTATATCAAACTATTATTTCTAAGCAATTGTTTTGCTTGTTTTTTTTATGATTTCAGTCACGTTAAGGTTAAAGTAATTATATCTAAAAAGAAAAGAACATTTTTTAAAAAGTTGAATTTTTTTTAAAATGAGCGTTTTAAAATTGTTTGGAGTGGGAAAACAAGTGTCGAAATTTGATCTTTACTTGATTTTTTTTATTTGATCTTTATTTGATATTTACTTGATTTACTTTATTTTTACTTGGTTATATAAGTAACAAAACATAACGAATGTTTTTAATAATAAGATTTTTTTTTTACTTTTCTTTCATACATAGCATAATCTCAACATCCTTCATGATAAAGAACGCCAACTACAAAAAGGAAAACCTTCTTCCAAAGAGAAAAAAAAAATTATGAAATTTCAAAATGATTTGCGTCAAGATTTCGCAGAACCAAAACTGTACTTTGAGGTCTAGGTACCCTGACAAAGGATCCTAACCCTCTTTGTAATTACACGTACCCCTTTTGAATAGTAGTCAATTTTACTTTCTAGTACTAAGAAAGTGTTGTTTTCACGATAATTTTCGATTTTCAGATTTTGATGCCAATATACGTTTTAAGATTTCCTGAACACGTTTTGACTATTTTTGGAGCGATACCCGTTCGTCTGTCTGTGGTCGATTTCTTGTGTGCACGATAGCGGCCACAAATATTAATGGATTTTCACGAAACTTGATATCCGGCTTTGTTATCTCAAAAAATCTGATGTGGGCAGCACATGACTTTCTTTATATAATGCAATGAATTTACTACTTTTACAGTAAAAGAAAATAGGTTATTCTTATAGTGGATGCTTATATTCTTTCCAAGATATTGAATTTTCTTCAATTAGTCGTCATTTTCATTGATTTAGCGTAATTTGTATCCATTTGGCGAGATTTTCGTTAATTTGGCAACATTTAAAAAAGTCGCCAAGTTGGCGACATTCCGCCAAATTCGTCGCCAAGCGTTATGGACGGAGAAATAAGTTATTCTTACAGCAGATAAATGACTATTGGAGTCCAAATACAAAAGAATTACTCAAAGTATCTTTTCTCATGAAAGGAACGAGCTAGATCCACAAGACTGATATCACCAAATTTATCGCATGATATTACATATGAAAAGTGAACATGTTTCTCAATAGTTAATATTTTCTTTTAATTTATAGGATTTTTTGATAAATTTATTTGAAAAATGTGCAACATCTCGAGAACGGTTAATGCTAGCGTTCTAAAGTTTGTGTCAGTCGTTTTCTAAGGAAAGACATAAGAAATGTCTATTACATAAGAAATGTCTATTTGCGTAACTTTATTAAAGGTTTTGATTTCTTTATGATGTTTTCAAAATTTCTCTCAAAAATTTAGGGGGGTTCTGAACATTCGATTGTGTTTACAAACAGTAGGCTTCCAGCATTCATGGATTGTGATTTTTGTACCAAATTTTATTCGAATCGCTCCATTCGTTCGTGAGATATCGTCTCCACAGACTCACTGACACACACACACACACACACACACACAGACATCACCTCAAAAATGTTCGATTCGCGATCAGGGATGCTTGAAACGTGCTCTCCCGTCGAAAAATCGATTTCGAATTTTCGACCCCGTCACTCTACTTTCCTTATATATTATGTATATAAGAAAAGTAAAAATTTAGAACTAGATAGAATATTTTTAAATTCGAGAGAAAACTTCGAAATGTATTTGAAATTTTATATTTTTTTAACGTGGCAGCATAGGACAAAAAGTTGACATAATCACGAATAAAAGAGTTTATTTATATCTCAAGGATCGCGAGACTTTATAGTTTCAGTCACCGTTGTGAAAAATAGCAGCGATATAATTTTTTTGTTCGTGGCGTCATTAGCCCTCCTTGGGGGCCCCTTACCTGCCTTCCCGAGGGAAGGGGGGTACATTATGAAGAATAATATCAATCGAAGGACTTTTCAAGCCCTTTAAAGTGAAGCTATAATAAATTTGGACTCATGATACCGATTTTTCAAAATTTTCTTTGTAAAATTTGAAAACAAAAAATAGTTACTAAATATGATTTCTGGAATGAGAAAGTCGAGTTGGATCACACTCTAGTTAATTTTAATTGACTACGATTGAAAAAGGTTACATGCGATTTGAAGGATGGGGGAAGAGTGCCAGCAGGATTCTTCGGCAGGGTATCAAAACCTGAAAGCAAAGCTTCATTTCTGCTGAAAATTGGAGCAAATCATTCTGAGATTCCATAACTTTTTTGGAAGGAGGTTTGCGTTTTTTTTTTGTACTTAGCGGGGAGTTTTCTTTACCATGAAGTATTGAATTTGTGAGATCTTAAAACTTTCTGTAGACATATCTGTCAATATGGTGACGCAACAATGATGCAGCATTGCAAATTTTACTTTGCCGTCAAGCGCCATTTACTTATGTTTTTTTCAATTTTTAAAATTCTAAATCAAATTTATCTTAAAGTTTTAAATAAAAAAATATGTTACCTCCCATCAGAACACACGAAATGAGACTTCATTTGATGAAATCGGTTCAGTAGTTAAGGCTGTAGGTCTGCCAACACTGAAAAAAGAAAAGGCAGTGATGAAAATCGTAAAAAGACCGGACCTCCACACAAAATTTACAACGATTTTCCATGCTTTCAATGAGGTGATCAACCATTGCAGATAGGGGCAATGGCCACTTCTACAATAGGGCAGTTTCCAACTCTCTGAGGCTGGCTGCAGGAGGTGAACGTGCAGAGACAGCACGCCCGAGAGCATCCCAAAGGTTTTGATTGGGATTCAGGTTGGGCGAATATGCCGGCTACTACATAAGAGAAATGCCCTCACTTTCCAGGTATTCGTCAACGATGTTAGCTGGATAGGAATCGGCATTATAGTCCATAAGGAGAAAATCAGGACCAACTTCTGCAGCTTAGAGTCTGGCAATGGGATCTAGGACTTTATCCCGATACTGCGCAACCATCATAGAACCACCTTTAAAGATGTGCAGCTCTGTGCGATATCCCATTGAAATTCTAGCCCACACCATGACGCTGCCACCTCTGAATGCGTAATGTTCTAGGTCTGATTGCGTGTGTCTCGTTCTTTCTAGACCCTTTCACGCTTATCATCTGATCCCAGGGCAAATCTGGACTCGTCCACGAACAGGACGGTGCATCAATCTGAGACGGTCCAATGACATGTTGACGACACCATTTTAATCTTGTCCCTCTGGTTTGGATGGTTAGTGGAACACAAAAATGTGGTACTCGGGTGTACAGTCCCTTCACTTAGAGCCTTCGCCGCACAGTACTGGCAGATATTGTCTTACCAAGTGCCGCTGCAACCATGGATGTAATAGTTGTGGAGGTCGCTTGTCGATTCCGCTTGGTTACTATAGCAATATACCGATCATCAGAGGGAGTGGTAACCCTTGGACGACTGGGCACAGGTCTCCGGAACAACTGTTTGACTTGTTTGGAATTGTTTCCATAATCGAGAAATTACCGAATGATCAATGCCAAAGAAAATAGCGACATCTTTGATTGACTGTCCTGCTTCAATGCGTCCGACAGCAAGTCAGTGATCATCATCTGTTATTCGTCTTCTTTCAGCCATAGAAACAAGAATATCATCAAAAATAATCCTACAAAAGTTATAAACACTTCGTATTAGCATTTAAATGCACCTCCTCAAACCCTTCAGAATGCTGGCCTCTTCAACGATTGCCTAATTAGCATATATCCGGACAGTCAATCGTGATTGGTTGTAACTTACGATATTTGCATACTGTCATCTACATCCATCTACATCCGCAGCGATTTTCAGCTAGTCAAATTTAAATACGTTTTCGGAAAATGAAAATTTGCATTGCGTGCTTAACTTTGGGAAGTCAGTGTATATTATCATTATGTGTATTATGCTAGAAAATGGCAAAGTTGATAAAGATTCACAGAGATAGCATTGAGATTTTAACACTTTCCAACATAGTTGTAAAGTGTTTATGAAGTGTTGTAAAGTGTTTGTAAAGTGTTTATTCTGTCTGTCCGTTCGATCTATAACTGCCGTAAAAATGACTTTATCAAAATGAAATTTTAGTGTGCTGTTGAGACGGTCTATGGAACATATGGGAATGTAAAATAATAATATTACACAATTAGTTTTGGATTGAACCCGTGTTGAAAAAATGAAATACAATGAATCCTATGGGATCTGATGTTTAAACATTTTTTAAGCGGAGTTAAAATTCTAAATTGCTTTGAAAATTTTAGGAAATGTTCAAAGCAATTTAGAATTTTAGGAAAAAAAATTTTAGGAAATTTTCAAATTATCACGTAAAATGTGTAAAAAAATTATCAAAATATGTTAAGTAGGTTTTAAATAAAAATTTAAATAATAGTTACACACATGATATATCCGGGACGAGCCGGACGGCCTGGGGCTTTCACACATGATATACGCCCGGCCGTTCAAATAGTTGCTCAAGTTCTTGGATGAGTCGGACGGTCTGGGTCTTCAACACATGATATATGCCGGGGCGTGGTAGCCCAGTGGTTAGCGTGCGGGAATTGCACTCGGTAGGCTCGGGTTCCATTTCCTCCGCTGCCAAAACTGCACCCATGTTCACGCGAAGTACTATCAAGTAAAATATGTGGGTCCGTAAGTCCTTCCGAGAGGTTGGTGGTAGGGGAAGGAGGGTACGGTCCCTGTGGATGCCTCCCCCACTGGGTTCGGTCTAAATTGGCTGACTCTTCCCGGCCATCCAAACAGTTACCTTACACCTTTCTGGTAGGTCGGATGGTCTGGGTCTCAACAACAATAAAACATGATATATGCCGGCCGTCCAAATGGATGTTCTATGTCTTCGGATGAGTCGGACGGTCTGGGTTTTCAACACATGATATATGAAGAGATCACGTGACTCATTGCAAAATAAAAAATGGCATCCATTTTATTTTCGCTGTGTAAAAATCCTGATTTTTAGAGGTTTAAATATATATGTAGTGTTGCATCCATCCTAAAACCGCTTCATTTTTGCATATTATCTGTGTATCTAAATTCTGTGTTTACGCAATTACAATATTTATGATTTTAAATGATCACTAAACTTAAATAAATCACCAAACTTAATTATTTCTACAACGAAGACTAATTTTAACGTATGTAGAATGTCTGAATTTTTTTAAAGCAAAATTATTTTGCTCTGGAGCCTGGAATATAAGTGATATGAATGAAATATTCATTGGTGTTACATAGAGAAGCAGGCGATTTTATAGCATTGCCTTTTTTGACGAAGTTTAAATTTCCAAGTTTAATAAATTATTGTAGTACTGTGATAATTTAAAAAATATCAGTGTTGAATATATCGCATTTCAGAGATGTTTAAATGAAATTGCATTTCAGTTGGAAAGTGTTTCATAACCAATGCTTTATGCATTATTCATCTTTCTTGCGTTTTATAAAGTAGACAGGGCTCTACAACGCTTTTGAAAAATTAAATGAATTAATTCAATCAATCCCTGTTTTAAATTCAGTGAAACGCAGGGTACATTTTCTAATTTTAAATATACTCTGAAATCTAACATTAACACCTGTTCTAAATGCTAATTTGAAAGGTTAAGCACCCTGCATAACTATTATTAGAGCCTCGTCATGAAAATTATGTTTTGAATGCTCCCGTTCGGGAATATCCAGGCGCTTGGCAAAATAAACAGTTTTCAATGGGGGGAAGTTATTTTTAGGCGTCTATTCATCATCTTCTCTTTCTTTGCGTCGACAAGGCCCAATCCTTTCGACGGGAACATGTGGCATTTGTCATAAAAATTATAGATACGCGCCTCTTACCTGAAAAGTAAAAAAAAAATATTCGGAACCAGACTGAGAGAGTTGCGGGGTTGAACTGGTCCATATAGCTAGCTACCGAATATAGGTAGCCACCGAACGTTAAGGAAGAGGCCGTGGTGCATTTAATATGGCACTAATGAAGCTTAATATTCTTAAATACTAATGAAGTTTAATATTCTTAAATACTAATGAAGCTTAATATTCTTAAATACTAATGAAGCTTAATATTCTTAAATACGGATGAAGCTTAATATTCTTAAATACTAACGAAGCTTAATATTCTTAAATACTAATGACGCTTAATATTCTTAAATACTAATGAAGCTTAATATTCTTAAATACGAATGAAGCTTAATATTCTTAAATACTAATGAAGCTTAATATTCTTAAATACTAACGAAGCTTAATATTCTTAAATACTAAGGACGCTTAATATTCTTAAATACTAATGAAGCTCAATATTCTTAAATACTAATGAAGCTTAATATTCTTAAATACGAATGAAGCTTAATATTCTTAAATATTAATGAAGCTTAATATTCTTAAATACTAATGACGCTTAATATTCTTAAATACTAATGAAGATTAATATTTTTAAATACTAATGAAGCTTAATATTCTTAAATACTAATGAAGTTTAATATACTTAAATACTAATGAAGCTTAATATTCTTAAATACTAATGAAGCTTAATATTTTTAAATACTAATGAAGATTAATATTCTTAAATACTAATGAAGTTTAATATGCTTAAATACTAATAAAGCTTAATATTCTTAAATACTAATGAAGGTTAATATTTTTAAATACTAATGAAGATTAATATTCTTAAATACTAATGAAGTTTAATATACTTAAATACCAATGAAGCTTAATATTCTTAAATACTAATGAAGCTTAATATTAAAAAGAAAAAGCGTGTGTGTGGATGGTGGTGGTGGTGATGGTGGTGGGGGGAGAGGGAGGACAGACACCAAAAAGATTAATTTTTATTCCATAGACTTTCTGATTTACAAGAGTTTTTTATTTTATTAATATATTTGCATTTTACAATAGAAGTATTATTCCCGTGAAAAGTCTTGGTGAAAAGATATAGAACCATGTTCCTAAGGAAATTAATATATACGAAACAAAATATAAGATTTTTTAGATAATAATGTTTGAACCGTTATTTTGAACTCAAATTTCTTCTGGGGGTTAGGTCTCGTTTGTGTATGTATCCAAATATCTCCCTGGACTCACTGACCAGTCCTTAGATTATGTATAGTCTTGCTGTGATGAACGGATATAGCAAGTATTCGGATATAACAAGTAAATTAGGGTTTTTTGGACTGCTTGTTATAGTCGGGTACTACTGTGTTCGACTTAATTTAAGCCACACTTAACAGTCTGCTGGAACAAGGCCGCCCATAAAACCTGTGGGTCCCCTCTGCAAATATTTATTACTAGCCCTTCTCCATATTTGATTTCCCTCTTCTTGTGAATCTTTCATGTCTTTTAGTGTCCACTTCGACTATAAGAGCTTGCAATTTCGTACCAGTAGCTCAACGTTTACAGAGTGTCAGATGGTCTGTTCGGAGATTCAGGGTTCGAATCTCGGTTGAGGGGGAGCAAGGTTCTTTACAGGCTTCACCTCCAAAATGTTCTAAACCACCTCTTTTAAGGATGAGCGTCAGTAAATCTTGTTTCCTATCCGCCCTTTGTTAACTTTTGCGGCACACATTTTTCGCCGAAATTCTGCTCAAACAGTTGCGAAATATTTTCTGAAAGATAAAATGCAATGCTTAGATTATATTAAAATTAAATTTAATACTGAATAAAACATAGAATATATTTTTTATATTAATCTAAAATATTTTTGGTGCTGCCATCTGTTGTCGTAATTTAATTCATATCGATTATTGTTATTTTTTAATGAACATTTTTAAATATCTATTCCTTCTAATACAGTATTAAATACAACAATAGATCATATATAATAATGCCACAATTACGGAAAGGTAATTTCTCATTCTATAAATTTGATAAGGGGATCTGAATGTACATTACTGAGGACTGCAGCTTTGTCTTCAAGTTCGTGTGTCTTCAAGTCCAAGTTCAATTCCGTTTCCGTGATTGTGGCATTATTATTTATGATCTGTTATTGCCTTAATAGCTTATTAGAATGAATAGACATTTAAAAATGTTTATTAAAAAATAAAAATAGTCGGTATGAATTAAATTACAACAGATGGCAGCACCAAAAATATTTTGAATTAAAATAGAAAATATATCCTATGTTTTATTGGGTATTAAATTTAGTTTTAATATAATTTAAGCATTGCATTTTATCTATCAGAAAATATTTCGCAACTGTTTGAGCAGAATTTCGGCGAAAAACGCATGCCGCGAAAGTTAACAAAGCTCGGATAGGGCAGAAGATTTACTGACGCTCACTCTTAATACTCTAAACTTTTGGGTGATCTGGGACTCGGATGTCTTCATCTCCCTCAAAAACATGCGACACTTATCACGCCCACACCCCACTCGAGTAGTGTCCGTCCCACTGTAGTCCTGAACCATTGATCTGTACCGTGGCTGGAACTAGACGTCCAAAATGGACACTTGGATTGAACACAGACGTAATACCAGCTACATAACTTCGACCGTGTATGGAAAAAAATGAATTATAAGTTAATTGACAAAATTTAATAATATTGAGTGAATTATGTTTAAAGGAATATAGATATATGAAATACTCATGTTTCGAACATGATAGAAACTTGAATTAACCGTTAACTTAAATTAACGATAATAACTTAAATTATCGTTAACGAATGGTTGCGAATTAGTGATATATAAGTATATATAAAACCTTTTATCATTTTAAACTAAATAAAAAATATTCCATAAAAAATATTCCCCCTACTTATTTAAGAGACGCCTTTAATAAGTCCTAAATAAGCTCTTTTGATACGATCTAAATAAGCGTGCTGCAATTCGCCGCGCATGCGCACAAACATCTGGTACAACGATTATTGGTAGAACGACACAAAATTATCTTATATGCTTTATATACTATATCTTTTAAATTTGCGAAGTTAAAAAACCGGTATCTAGGAAGTTAGACTTTTGGATAGCTTAAAATAAACACCAATAAATAAAAATTCTTATGGTTGGGGGGGGGGGGAGTTCTTTTATTTTAGAAGCAAAAATAATTGATTTAAAAGGGATTTTTAGAGCATACTTACAATATTGAAATAATACCATGCTCCAAAAATTGAAAATTTATCTTTCAAATTCATGAATTTATAAAAGGCAAATTTCATTGCATTTCATGTCTGGACTGAAAGTCTGAGATATCGTTTGCAGACCACCTGCGTCTTGAACGCGAGCACGGAATATCGTCTCGGCAGCTGCGATGGATAAATTGATTTGATGAAATGGCGGTTTCATGAAATCATCTCATAAAATCATTCATAAATCAAAAGTTCATAACTTTTAAATTAATTTGAATTATACTAAAAATAAATTCGACGAGGTCTGGTATATCGGGGGTTCAGCTAATTTTGCATCGAATTTTGGCGCTGTCTAAAGCTTAGATTTTCCGCTATAGAAGGCACACGCAAACAGAGAGACAAACATCTTATTTTATTATGTAATATTAATGAGCAAATATAAAACTTTGTTTTTATTTTAAATTAAACGTTAAGCATAAATTGTACTGTACCCTCCATTTTTTTACCAATAAAGGCTACAGTTAGCCGCTCTATATTTACTTTAAAATAACAGAATGATTATTTTTTACAATTATTTAATTTATTTTAATTGTTTAATTCATTTTACATTTGTTTTAAATCAAATGTTTAGCATAAAATGCACTGTAGTCTTCATCCAATAAAGGCTACAATTATTTCATTTACTTTAATTATTTAATTCATTTTACATTTTTTTAAGTCAAATGTTAAGCATAAATTGCACTGTAGCCCCCATCCAATAAAGACTACAATTATTTCATTTATTTTAATTATATAATTCATTTTACATTTGTTTTAAATCAAACGTTAAGCATAAATTGCACTGTAGCCCCCATCCAATAAAAGCTACAATTATTTCATTTATTTTAATTATTTAATTTTACTTTCCTTATATACATAATGTATAAGGAAAGTATTGTGACGGAGTCGAAAATTCGAATTCGAGTTTTCGACGGGAGAGCACGTTTCAAGCATCCCTGATCACGAATCAAACATTTTTGAAGTGATGTCTGTGTGTGTGTGTGTGGAGACCATACCTGACGAACGAATGAACCCATTCGAACGAAACTTGGTACAAAAATCATAATCCGTAAACACTGGAAGCCTATTGTTTTTATACGTAATCGAATGTTCAGAACCCCCCCCTAAATTTTCGAGTGAAATTTTGAAAAAATCGTCAAAAAATCAAAACCGCTAATAAAGTTATGCAAATAGACATTTCTTATGTAATTTTTCATTAGAAAACGATTGACATAAATTTTAGAACGTTAACATGAACCGTTCTGGAGATATTGCACATTTTTAAAAAAATTATCAAAAAGTTATATAAAATAAAAAAAATATATTTCCTATTGAGAAACATGTTCACTTTTCATATGTAATACCATGCGATAAATTTGGTGACATCATTCTCGTGGATCTAGCTCGTTCCATTCATGAAAACAGATACTTTGTGTAATACTTTTGTATTTGAACGGCAATAGTCATTTACCTGCTGTAAGAATAACTTATTTCTCCGTCCATATCGCTTAGCGAGATTTTGGCAACGAATTCGGCGGAATGTCGCCAACTTGGCGACATTTTTAATTGTTTCCAAATTAACAAAAATCTCGCCAAATTGATAAAAATGACGCTAAATCAATGAAAATGACGACTAATTGAAGAAAATTCAATATCTGGGAAAGAATATAACTATTTACTATAAGAATAACATTTTTTTAACTGTAAAAGTAGTAAATTCATTGCATTATATAAGGAAAGTCATGTGTTGCCCACATCAGATTTTTACATTTGTTTTAAATCAAACCTTAAGCATAAATTGCACTGTAGCTCCTATCCAATAAAAGCTACAGTTGGACCGCTTTATGTTAACTTTAAAACAACAGAATGATGTTTGTTCGATGTTTGCAATACTGAATCATATATCCTTTTGAAAGTCTGAAATCCGCTCAGCTAGCTATATGTCGGTTTTTTACTTTTAAAAATAAATAAAGAACACATGCCACTCATAAATAGAAATTCACTGCCAGAATTAACTTCGGCCTAACAGATATCTGTCTCCGCGACTGATCATAAATCGCTTTTCTGGTTGTTACAGTCCGGGGTCCATTAATTTTGCTAGTATCCACTGGAGCCTCTCCAAGAGTTTTTCCTCTCTTTCCGAAACTTGCGACAAGCAAAAAGAAGATCTTAAAATACATAATGCTTTGCCCTTAGAGACATCGGAGGATGGGAGATTCATTGGAAAACGGCATGATACAATTAAGGAACTGCTTTCAAGAAGACATTTTAAGTGGCGCTACTGTGTAGCTGTCTTCGGAGACATAACTGTGCAGATGGTGGTATATTTATCTTTTGAAGCACAGAGAAAGAAGCATCGCGATGATGGCGTAATATTTTAGTATGGAATAATTTGATTTCAGCGTTAATAATTTGTCAGATACGAATTGAAAACACTTTGTATAAAGGATAAGGAAAACTTGAACGACGTAAGGGCAAATTAATATACAATCTAAATTAATAAAGGAAGATGCCTGTACTGGAAAGAAGTCTGTGTGGAAGATGAAAGACCTGTGCAGTCTGTAGCGGGAAATCTAAGCGTCGTACGGCCATGAAATTTAGTATACAGGTACTTCAGGACCCAGAAAGGTGCACCTTGGCGTTTTTTAAAATTTCGAATTAATTTAATAGTGATTTTATGTTTTACCACGATTTACAACGATTTTGGGCGATATTCACACAAATCGGTACCTTAGTGATTGAAAATATTATTACAGACATCTTAACATCATAACATCTTGACATCATTGGAAAGATTGAAACAAAAATCTTTCAAACGAACGTTGAATGAAATCCATACAATTAATAAATATATTTTGGCGAATGTTTCAAAAGATATTTTCTTTTCGTGCGTTTAAAACAACTACGACTTTTTAATTGCTACTTAAAATAAAATGACGACCAATCCACTGTTCATAATTTAACACCAACTACCTTAAATTTCACACACTGCTCTAAAGCAAAAATGATAATAATAATAATTCTTTGAAGTCTTCTGTTCATGAATTATAAATTTTTTGCGCGAGTGAACTCTTAAAAATTTTTAATCATTTTCTTCTATGCGGACCTTGTGATTAAAGTTCTTCCACCTACTGAAGCTCCGTCTACATTCGCACATGCCCATAAGCGGGCAAAAACAATGTTTTTCATTCTGTCTTTAGGGGTTTTGCTTTGGTTGACCTTCAAATTTGCATATGAATAATGACGACATGATTTCATAAAATGTGGTGCACATATAGGTGGTATAGATACAGGTGGTGCACTTATGTCTCCGAAGTTATACCGTTATGTCTCTGAAGACAGCTACACAGTAGCGCCACTTAAAAAGTCTTCTTGAAAGCAGTTCCTTAATAGTATCATGCCGTTTTCCAATGAATCTTCCATCCTCCGATGTCTTTACGGTGTATATTAATTTTTAAAGGGCGGTACATTAATCGTTGATTCATAACGTGGGCTTTCAAAGATAAGGAACAAAGTCCAAAAATGCAAAAATGCAAATCAGCAGGCACCATATTCAGTTTTTGATGTTTACGACGGAACAAAGAACAGACTTTTAGTCACCATTTTATGACAGTCTTGGCCCAGAAAGTCATGATCCCAATAAACACACGCCACATAAATTGCAGGTGTGGTTGTGGGAAAAGTATCGTAGGGCCTAGACTTAAACCAAGCTTCATTGGAAACTGAAAGAGCCAATAATGCAAAGATACGCCATCACACGGAGGAGAATCCAATGAGAGCAAGGAGGGCGTATCTGAACCCCAGGCAAAATGATGCGGCTACAAGGAGGAAAGTCAATGAGTACAATTTAATATTATTCGAAAGCGAAGAGTCATGATTTCAAAAGAATGATATTCGAGAAGAAGAAGAAGAAGAAGAAGAAGAAGAAGAAGAAGAAGAAGAAGATGAGAGAGAGAGGAGAGAGAAAGAGGGGAGGTGAGAGAGAGGAGATGAGAGGAGAGAGAGGAGAGAGTGGGAGAGAGGAGAGAGGGGGAGAGTGGGAGAGGGGAGAGAGAGGAGAGAAGAGAGAGTGGGAGAGAGGAGAGAGTGGGAGAGAAGAGAGAGTGGGAGAGAGTGGGAGAGGGGAGAGAGTAGTATTTTCTAGGAGTGTTGTTCAAAGAGAGTGGTTGTTCATTTGAGTATTGAGAATGTTATAGAAAAAGACTAAGTTTGACTCCAAATGGAGCTACAGACCCGAAATACAGAGGTATGTGGCCAAAAAGAATTAACGGCTGTGATTTTTAAAACGCTGTCTTTCTATCTGTGATTGTTGAATGCTTTATTAAGTCCATTACTGATAATGCGCCTCAAGTGCTCACTGTTCGTCCACACATTCCAGACACGCTATTGGCTTGGTCAATTATCTCTCACGCCTGTCCGAGCGTGTTATAGAGGTCTCTTTGTTTTCAGATGTATGTGGAGGTCAAAACAGGAATCAAGACATTATAGTTTTCCTTCTGCACACTGTGCTACACCTTCAGGACACACGTTTTTGGAAAGTGAACAGACATACAAGTGAAGATGCATATTGGTATAGAAAATGCTAAGAAATTCATCCCTATGTATAGCATGCAAGATTAGCTGCTAGATTTTGAATTTCGAAGAGGCTTCGGAATAAGAACAATGCTCCCTACATAGTGAATAAAATGAAGTATTCTCACTTCTTTCATCTTCAGAAATTGAAAAATTTCTGATTGAAAACAAACCAAAAGATGCCAATGCTGTTAAACGGTTCAGTGTAAAGTGTTTCAAATGCACAAAAGAAACTTAGTGGATGCTGCAATACAAGTATGAGCATCCTGACGAATACAGAACAACTAGCATTCTTGGAAGGGGGCGACCACCTTTTTGTCTAGAACAACTGCCAAAAGCATGCAGAAGCTTCTTGCCAAGAAGAATGATCATCTGAAGCTTTATGGAGCTGGTATCCTGAAGAGCTGAATGGTTGGTGCAAAAATCTACATGTGGCACGTCTTCGGTTGACAAAATTCCAGACCCTACTGTGGAGAACATTGGAAGTGGCGACTGTAGATGACTGTTAGAATTCCAATGATGAGAATGTGGCATTCTTCATCGAAATTTGTTAACCTGTAGAGAAAATCATGTGCTGGACACATCAGATAGGTTTCGGTACAACGTCACAAATTACCTTTCTAGTTCTCGATTATCTTTCAATTCGTTAATACAGTTATTTATTTAGTTGTTGTTGGCAAACATTTTGCCATATGCAACAGTTTTTCTAATATTTTTTAAGCATCTATATCTCAGGATCTGCAATAGATAGTGATTAAACGTTGACTGGCATGAATTTAACATACTATTCCGGAAGAGGTGGGGAATTTACTAAGAATTTACTCTTTTAGTTCTTTTTCTACTTCTAGTTCAATAATTTTCAATTTACTTGAAACATCTATTTCTCAAAATTGGTTATAGATAGAGCTTAGATCATGACTGATATGGATTCAGCTTTAAATTCCAAAGGTTCACTTAGGAAGGGATCACTTAGGAAGTGTTCACTTCGGATTTCCATTTAGGAGAGAAGTCGGTGAGATGCCTAAGAGATTTCACTACAGATTAAAAAAATTATGCATTCTCTGAAATATCTCTTTCTCATGATAGACTATAGATAGAACTTAGATAATAACTAATATAGATTCAGAATTAAATTTTGAGGGAGATTGGAGGTTCATTAATGATTTCCGCTTCGGATTTTTTCTACATCCGGTTCAGACATTTTCTTTGAAACTTCTATTTCTCAGGATTATCGATAGATAGATAATTTATGTGGTTTCAGCATCAAATTTCAAAGAGGGTGGGGTTGTGAGTCACTCAGGAATTTCACTTTCAGTTATAGAAATATAAATTCCTGTTTTTACGGGAATTTGTATACGAATAAGTGTAAAAAAGAGCATAAAAATGCTTAATAGTTCAATTGAAAATAAAGTATATACGCCACTTACACCATGGCTGCATCATAAATTTCTTGGTTTACTATTAAATTTTTAATTTACTTTATAGACAAATCACAAATTGATATTTATTCATAAATATTTTTAAAGTCTCCAAATGAGTGGTTGTGCAAGTAAACTTCGCAGTCCTCGTTAAGCATTAAAAATAAAATTTGCATGAGTAGCTTTAAAACGAAAGTTTGTGTTCAAAATTAATTAATACACTATATTTGTTTGAATAACTAAATCGCAACCACGGTATCCATAAAAATCTGATGTGGGCAGCACATGACTTTCCCTGCAGATTTATATTCACGTTCTCTTTATTTTAATTTAATTTAATTCACATTTAATTCAATTTCCGTTCTCATTTGGCAACTGGATGTATTTTAAAAGGTGGGATAGCGAAAATACGATAAAACTTAAATATTCGGAGAAGATAACTAGTGTAATGGGGTTGGTCTTATTTTTTTTATCGTTAAAAATTACGCACAAAACAAGTATTTAATGTATATATTTGAGAATACGTAGTTTTTATTTTAGATTTTGATGATTTTTGCGGACTATTTCGCAAAAAAAGCAGGTAATTTTTTACCGAATCGTACCAAAATCTAATTAGAACCAGAATAACCCACAAGTGACATATCTACCAAGTTTAGTAAAATTTGATCTATTAGTTTTGCAGCTAGAGCGGATACAGGAGTAGTGTATATAAGGGGGTTCTGGCTCATCCGGTGCTATACTTTTAACATGATGATATTTCTGGTGCTATACTTCCCCATGTTAAAACATAGGTGCACCGGATGGAGAGAGGGCGGAGTTTCATCTTGCAACATGATGTTTCTATGAATGGAGATTTTATCAGTCAGATAAGAGTAAGAAGAATGTTATTAATCAGTAGGTAGATATGAAGACTGTTTTTTTCTTCACGGTAAAAATCTGAACTTTGCTTGCAAATTTCATTTCGTTTTGTATATACATTTAATGTATATATATATATATATATATATATATATATATAATAAAAATTGAAAGATTTTAATCGAAAATTACGCATAAACTGCTGTATGTACAAAAAAACCCATCACTAGCATATCTGTTACAAATGAGTAACTATAGACCAAGACTAAGGATAAAGATAGAAGGTAACATATCACTACAATGGTAAAGGGGGATGAGAAGAATATTAGGATACAAAATTCACAAGTAAAAGTATATAAATATAAATATAAATAAAAATAAAACACGGCAAAAATGAGAAAAGGCAATAATAATTAGCTCAAGATAAAAGATAAAGACAGAGAACCATCAATTGAAACTACACAAAAATGGCGGTTAGTTCGAAATTGCATTCTCATCAGGACAGCCATACAATTCGAATTAAAACCGATAGAATAGCCAGTTTCTGACAATGGCGATAGTATTTAACTATAGACACCATTGGAACTGTGTACTGGCTAGTGGAAGGAGAAAAACAAATCAATTGAATTACAAATCAAAAAAATAATACTTCCTCGAACAGAAATATGAACTCACAAGCATTGCCACCGCGTGTAAGTTGAACAAGCGACTGAGCATTTTACCTCACTTCGTCAATGCGAGTGGGCACCGGAATGAATACATTTGAACAATACATAATATGTATGGAGACTTTCAAAAATAGTAATCAATATAGGACTCAGGAAAAGTGGAAAACAGTCATTCGAAAATAGTAAACAGTATTAGACTCAGGCCAAGTGGTAAGTTAGGTGATAAGAATGGGTGAATTCTCAAAATTGAGTTATCCAATCAAAGATAAATAATGCATGTGTAAAATGATTACGTGGTATATTTGAAATTATTAATAATATTATTTACAAATACTTCCGGATATTGGTAATTTTGACAAATGCGTTTAAGATTATTGATGTGGAGAAAGTGAAACCGAGGATCAGAAAGTCGATGTATTCGAAATAGCTGGTTTAAAATGATGTTTCTAAACAATTGAATAGAATTACAAGATTGATATGATAGCAGCTTTATGATAGTGAAGTTGTAAGAATCTTTTTTGTCATATGGATTGGTGATTACATGATTATTGAGGATATCTAAATTTAGATCTAAAAAATTACAGTTTGACTAACGCTAGGCTCAGTAGGAATTAATTCTAGGTTAGATGGGTAAAAATCAATATTTATTGGATAGGAATCATCAATGATAATACAAATTAAGTCGTCAACATATCTATATATAATATATGAATTAGAGTTAAAATGACATTCATAATAATAAAGATATAATTTAGCGAGTATACTACTACTACAGCCACCTTGTGGTACACCAGATGTTTGTATATAAATGTTATCACCTTGGATAATATAATTGTTGTATAACACAAAGTGTAAGAGCATAGGAAAGTTTTATATATATATATATATATATACATATATATATATAGTTCCAGTTTTTTTATCCATAGGTATCTTTATCATGTTAGAGTACCTTTAATTAAATTGATTCCGTCAGTATACATGTAAAAAGTAATGTATCTTAATATAATTCAACATGATTCTACTTGATCATAGACAGCTTCTTGCAATGTATGTAAATGAATTCACTTTCTCTAAAGAATAAAATCTTCATTTCATTAATTCACTTAAATATTTTTTTTTAAATTGTAGTCCCACCTCCACCCGATGTATATAATACACCGCTACAGTTTTATATAGCATAAATTAGTCATTTAAATTTAATAATGACCATACGCCAAACTCTTGGTTCCATCATTTAAAATATATCTTTTATCATGATAGGGTGATAACCTCATTTTAATTTGCTCGACTCTATAACATCTACGTCTTGTTAGGCAATTAAAGTAATCCCGCTGATGAATGAATCTTTTCACGACATTCTTGTTAACACCTTTAGCAGTTTCCTTTTATATGAAGGATGTTTTTACACTATACATTTTTGATCTTAACTCTACAAACTCCAGAGCAGAAGTACCATTCAACTCATTTTTCCAATCATTTTTTTATTTTTGTTGAAATAAAAAGTAGATGATCACACGGATAATACGAAAAGTCGTAAAAATCTTGATGACTTTCAAAATCTTTATAAATATCTTCTGTTTCAACTTTTCATAACACAATGAATCCGTGTCTGTGAAAAGTAATTCAGCTCGACTTCCATACACCTTTTTAATAAAATTATAATGAAACGCATACATGATTGTTTTATTCAAATCTAGTATACTGAAAAACCAGTATAGATGGTCTCTTTGATTTTAAATTAGTTTTATGCATATTAACTGCAACCAGATCTTCATTAAATACTTTGAAAATGTGAAAGGCAAGACATTTTTTCGATCTTTTCTCAGTTTGTACTAGTTTAACATCCATTCTTTTTCTCAAGTTTTCCATGGTTTTACCAAGAACCGCATTGTTCATAAGTTTTAACAGATCTTTTTGGAAAGAATTTTTTGCCAGCATTCTCTTCTCAGTGTTAAATTGAACATAAGGCTTCAACCAGGGTTCTTGCTTGAAAGTTAATACTCGATGGATTTTCACAAGTTTCATCCCCAGATTCATATACTACTTTAAATTTCTATAATGCAGAATATATTTAACCTCGTGATTCAAATTGGGTGTTAATTTGATCTGATCCTTGGATATTTTTAAATCCATTTCTTTAGATAAATTCCGACTATACTCCGAAGTCAGAGACGGGGTGATATGAAACCTTTCAGGCGCTAGAGGATAGTAATTATGTTCAACGGGCAAATAACAAGGACATTCTATATACGCCTCGATTATATACCCCATAGGTGAGTCATCTTCAACTATACGAGGATCAAAATTCAGGATTTCTTTAGAATCATGCCATCTAAAATCCGATACAGAGAGTGCTTGGCTTAGAGCTAGCTCATCCATATAATTTATTAGCATCCAGATACATTATAATACTTGCTAGGTTTTGCAGAATCATAATGTTCCAAATACTTATTATTAGCCTGACTTAGACATTTACTAATAACACTAATACCTTCTTCTAAAAATAGGTACATATCAGGATCTGTAATCAGTTCTGATACACCGCTAGTCTTTAGGGCAGCATTCCAAGCAAGAGATTGTAATGTTATACAGTGAGCAGCATCTATTCCACATTAATTCAGTGACAAATCACGGAAATTTTCAAAAATGTTCACTAGCAGAAGAATATCAGTTTTTATGTACAACCCATATTCTTTATCTTTAAGGATGACAAAACCTGTTCGGCATGGGCCTCATAAGAGACCTACCTCTTCCTGATTTAAATCATCGAAGAAGACATCTTTAGAGGGTAGACTCATTCCTGCAAACTTCTTAGCACATTCTATATAAGAATAGGGGTAAGCACTCTTTCTATTCAGCCAATTCACTTGATCATTTGTAAAATGTTCTTTGATGATACGAAACTGATCGAATTCCAAACTAGAGCTTAGTTTCTTAATAGAGGCATGTAAAAATTGGAAGGAGTCTATAAACTGTAGACTTCCAACACTGAATGTTATATAATTCTGCATATTACTGGAAATTCACACAATTCTCTTTTTTTAAATTGACCGATTCCTTGCATAATTAAATGTCCATCACACCCTTTTAAATTGTGAAACACCACAATTATGCACCGTCTTACCTTGTAATTCAGATTGCAATTAGGATGAGCTGCACCCTTGAACTTAGACGTTAAGTGACAGTGGTCTCTTACGCTTTCTCCTCCTAAAGCCTTGTTACAGATATGACAGATAGCAGCATTTTCAAGGTTTTCACGATCTTCAGCAGTGAAACTCATTTTGATATTTTCTTTCAATATTCTTTGAATCTCCTCTTCTTCACGAATAAGGGCGTTCAAAAAATGAATAATCACATCTTCATCCCTATAGATAACAGGACCTTTAAATGTTTTTCCATCAGAACCAATAATAATGTAAGCAAATCCACAAGGAACATGATGAGATAAGATGTTCTCATGTGAAGTGGAAGGGGAATTCTCACACATATCCGTTTTTGTTATAAAAGATTCAAAGTCGGCATATAACACAAATGGTACACACATTTGCATATAAACACTTTTAAATTTCAAAATTTTATCATCATTACTATGTAGTTCCACCCGCTACAGACCATACTGTTTGCATAATTCAATGTGACTCATTAAACGAGTTAATACAGCAGTAATGATAATGCTCATCATTACTGATAAGCAGTAAATAACAGTGCTGATCACGTCTATCAGATGATATATAGAGAGGAAACATCTTCTTATCTTCATACCCAAAGACATTCAAGCTTATATTGTTATTTCGCTCAAACAATTTAACTTGATGTAAAGGGGTGGGAATCTCAATTCCATCCATATTTAGCTTGCTTTTATGCTTGATACATTTACCGATACGATCCATATGATCATGAACTGGATAAAGTCCTGCCAAATGGACCACATATAGCATTTTTTATCGCTATTTTGTACGTGAATAACATTTTTCTTAGCTGCTAGTTCTTCGGGTAATCCAAACGTCAATCATTAGTTCATTAATCCTCTCTAAGACCCAACCACTGCCACAACCTTCATACGTCGCCTCATTGCACAATCAGTTCAAAGTTCAACTCACTCGACCAGATTATCTATCTCGTTATCAGTCGACATCAGTTTTTAAATATTTACCATTACTTCCTCCTCATTAAGCCGTCAGTTCAAACATCAGCAGTAGTTATAAAACAGCGGTTTTGCAGCAATTCGGTATAGCCGGTGCAGATGAAGTCATGAGGAGGAGGAGGGAGTATGACGCCATGAGGCATTGCTTTGCTGTTGTACGCCTGTTTTATAACTACTGTTGCTGTTTGATCAGATGACGTAATGAGGAGGAAGTAATGGTAAATATTTAGACACTGATTGTGGACTGATAACGGGACAGATAATCTGACCGAGTGAGTTAAACTTTGAAACCTTGAACCGATGAGGCAACTGATGACAGGAGCGCTGCGACCTTCTTCCTTGACGGTTCGTGACGTACTGATGATCTTTATCATTTGTGATGTATTTAAAGTGAAATTTTGGAGGTGCCGTCCCTAGAGGGAAATTTGGATGGGTAATGAAGAGTGGCTCCATCTATCGGGCGTTTTTTTACGTTCTGAATTTTAAAGGATATATTTCCGTTTGGAATTGACTGGGATTCGATCTGGAGGCTGTAGTGTGGTGGGTGAAATGGATTGATATGGTTATAGTGTATATGTAAAGGATAATTCTGAGTAATTTGAGGGTATTAACTATTTCCTAGGTGAATTTTATAATTTTTTATGCCCATTTTAAGAAATCCTGTAAAGTATGCTTTCGTGTAGGATTTCAGTTATTTTTGGACTTTGAGATGGAAATACGGGTTTTATTATGGATTCTAGTTGTTGAGGGTAATGTTTAGTGTGTATAAACAGTATATTGAGGATGTAATGATGGTAATTACCGATTTATTGGAGGGGGTAGGGAGGGGGGGGGGTTAAAGGATCATCTTGAAAAGTTATATATCGTTCGGAAGGGTGTTAAATTATATGTTTTCATGTCTGCAAGGAGGAGTAAGTTGTATTATAAGTAGCTTCCTAAGATGTTATACTGAGTAATGATTGGGGGTTCTAAGACATTTTCCCTACAAAGGGATTTTTTTTCATAGACTTAGTGTAAACGTTTATGATTAGGAATTCACTTAGAATATATTTTAAGAGAATTTTATGCAAGTTACATTAGTTTTCACTGGGCTGCTGATATTTTTTTAATGAATGCAAAGGTGTTTTTTCCGAATGTTAGGGGGGAAAGTCCCTTTTCACTTTACATGTGAAAAGGGACTTTCTGCTATAATTAGTTAATTTTTAAAGGGTGGGGAGGGAATTATTTCATTAAAATCTTGTAATTATAGTAGATGCGATAGGGTTTTAATATTATCCTAATGAGTTTTAATTCTACGAGAAGCTATTTAATGTATTGCTTACGATTATTAAAAATATACAATCGATTATGATTATAAGCGGATTGTTTATTTTCATGGGATTAGTGCATGCAATTATGATAACTTACACTCAGTTTAACTGTAACCGTGATCTCTGGAGTTTTTTCTTGCTTACAGCTGAGTTAGAGTAACTTGCAGACTGTAATTTTGTCATTCTACGTGAATACTTCATAGTGGTAGGTTGTGCTTACAGTGATGTCTCATATTCTTAAATCGTGATGTTTTCTTTAAGTAGTGATATTGGAGTTACTGCGTCTAACATTAGTGATGTTGATATGCTCGATGTTATGCCTTTACACATGAGTGGTGGTCATGTAAGTACTTGTTTTAATATGATTTTATTTTGTGATTTTATTAAACTTATCATTTTTATAATATGTGATAACTTAATTATTTTTTATTTAATTAGAATTTTATGAATTTAATGTATCTGATTAGTGTTTACATATCTATAAATATTCTTTAACTTGGTGGTTTTATCATTACTTTTTTTGAATGATTCTTATTGGGGTGGTATAAGGAATCTATGATTACCTTACATATGTTTTTGAAAAATGTATTATAATACTAAAGAAAATTTATAACATGCTTATACTAAAATCTTGTATTTTTATCTTTCACAGGTTTGTCTTACTTGTGCGAAGAGCTTCACAAAGAAGAGGAATTTAGTGCGACACACGAAGATTCACGACTCTTTAAGTAAAGTTCCTTGTTCTCAATGTCCTGCTACATTTATTCGAATGAGTTATATGTTGCATCATGAGCGAACAGGCTCATGGTGATAAGCCGATGTTGGATATGAAAAGTGGAACTCTTAGTGCTTGTCTTACGCAAGGCGGTAAAAGGAAAACTTTAGGTGCTTCTGGTATGAATAAGATGGGGAAAGTGACTACAAATTCCTGTCAACAAGCTTCAAAAAGTACTGTGACTGTTCATAAAATTGCCGGAGATGGCGAAAAAGATATCCTTACTTTTTTAGATTCTAACAGAATTGGTATAACACAGGTATTGTTAGAGGAGATTGTCTTGAAGCGTAGTATTGTATCGTATATAAATCTGTGCTGCCGTTTTACTCACTTCCGATCTGAAAAAAAGCAGGAATATTGTACAACCTATTTCAGAAGTTCCTGTATGAGGAATATCACTGAAGAAGATTTGAATGCTCATATGGATTCTGCTTTTGGAAGAGTCTTAACTTCATTCGAAACCTATGAAGGCTGTGGCAGTGGTTGGGATTTAGAGAGGACTGAAGAGCTAATGATTGACGTTAGGATATATGGATCTCTAGCTGCTTCTAGCTATATCCCACTACCCGAAGAACTAGCAGCTAAGAAAGCTGTTATTAATGTGCAAAATAGTGATCAAAGATGCTTTGTGTGGTCCATCTTAGCAGGTATTTATCCAGTTAATAAGAATGCATCTCGTGTCGGTAAATATATCGAGCATGAATGTAAGGTAAATATGAAAGGAATTGAGTTTTCTACTCCTTTACACCTAGTTAAATTGTTTGAGCGAAATAACAATATAAGCTTGAATGCCTTTGGGTATGAATATAAGTGACGCGATCAACACTGTAATTTACTGCTTATCGGTAATGATGAGCATTATCATTACTGCTGTATTAAAAGTATGAGTAAACTTCTGTACACTTCTGTACAAGCATAAAGAGAAGCAACATTTTTGCAATCACTGTTTACAGCGGTTTTCATCTAAAACTCGTTTAATGAGTCATATTGAATTATGCAAACAGTATGCACCAGCGGGTGGAACTACCTAGTAATGATGATAAAATTTCGAAATTTAAAAGTGTTTATATGCAAATGTATGTACCATTCGTGGTATATGCGGGTTTTGAATCTTTTACCATTAAAACGGATATGTGTGAGAGTTCCCCTTCCATTTCATATGAGAACATCTTATCTCATCATGTTTCTTGTGGATTTGCATACATTATTATTAGTCCTGAAGGAAAAACATTTAAAGGTCCTGTCATCTGTAGGGGTGAAGATGTGATTACTCATTTTTGAAGGCCCTTATGCATGAAGAAGATGAGATTTAAAGAAAATTGAAAGAAAATATGAAAGTGAGTTTCACTGCTGAACATCGTGAAAACTTTGAAAATGCTAACTAATATCTGTCATATCTGTAACAAGGCTTTAGGAAAAGAACGTATAAGAGACCACTGTCACTTAACTTCTAAGTTCAGAGGCGCAGATCATCCTAATTGCAATCTCAATTACAAGATAAGACGGCGCATACCTGTTCTGTTTCAAAATTTAAAAGAGTATGATGGACATTTAATTATGTAGGGATTCGATCAATTTAAAGAAAAGAGAATTGAGTGTATTTCCAGCAATCTGAAAAATTATATAACATTCAGTGTTGGAAGTGTATAGTTTATAGACTCCTTCCAATTTTTATCTTCCTCTATTGAGTAAATAAGCTCTAGTCTGGAATTTGATCAGTTTGGTATCATCAAAGAATATTTTATAAATGATCAAGTGAATATGCAGAATAGAAAGGGTGTTTGCCCCTATTCCCATATGGATTGTGCTAAGAAGTTTGAAGAAACGAGTCTACCCTTTAAAGAGACCTTCTTCGATCATTTAAATCAGGAGGAGGTCTCTGAAGAGGCCTATGCCTATACCCAACATGTTTGGTCATCCTTGCAGATAAAGAATAGTTGTAGATAAAAACAGATATTCTTCTGCTAGTGGACATTTTTGAAAATTTCTGTGATTTATCACTGAATTATTATGGAATATATGCTGGTCACTGAATAACATTATCATTTCTTTCTTGGAATGCTGCCCTAAAGACTAGCGGTGTATCATTAGAACTGATTACAGATCCTGATATGTACCTATTTTTAGAAGAAGGTAGAGGTGTTATTAGTAAATGTCTAAACCAGGCTAATAATAAGTATTTGGAGCATTATGATTCTGAAAAACCTAGCAAGTATATAATGTATCTGGATGCTAATAATTTATATGGATGGGCTCTAAGCCAAGCACTCCCTGTATCGGATTTTAGATGGCTTGATTCTGAATAAATCCTGAATTTTGATCCTCGTATAGTTGAAGATGACTCACATGTGGGGTATATTATCGAGGCGGATATAGACTATCCTCATGATTTGCACGATAAACATAATGACTATCCTCTAGCGCCTGAAAGGATTCATATCACCCCGTCTCAGATTTCGAAGTACAATCGGAATTCATCTAAAGAAATGGATGTAAAAATATGCAAGGATCAGATCAAATTAGCACCCAATTTGAATCACAAAGTTAAATATGTTCTGCATTATAGAAATTTAAAGCAGTATATGAAGCTGGGGATGAAACTTGTGAAAATCCATCGAGTATTAACTTTCAAGCAAGAATCCTGGTTGAAGCCTTATGTGCAATTTAACACTGAGAAGAGAATGCTGGCAAAAAATTCTTTTGAAAAAGATCTGTTCAAACTTATGAACAACGCAGTTTTTGGTAAGACGATGGAAAACTTAAGAAAAAGAATGGATGTTAAACTAGTACAGGCTGAGAAGAGATTAAAAAATGTCTTGCATCACCAGCCTTTCACTCTTTCAAAGTATTTAATGAAGATCTGGTTGCAGTTCATATGCATAAGACAAATTTAAAATTGAATAGACCTATCTATGCTGGTTTTTCAGTACTAGACTTGAGTAAAACACTCATGTATCAGTTTCATTATAATTTTATTAAAAAGGTGTATGGAAGTCAAGCTGAATTACTTTTCATAGACACGGATTCCCTGTGTTATGAAGTTGGAACAGAAAATATTTATAGAGATTTTGAAAGTCATCAAGATTTTTTCGACTTTTCCGATTATCCGTGTAATCATCCACTTTATTTCGACAAAAATAAAAAAATGATTGGAAAAATGAGTTGAATGGTACTTCTGCTCTGGAGTTTGTAGGGTTAAGATAAAAAATGTATAGTTTAAAAACATCCTTCTTAGAAAAGGAAACTGCTAAAGGTGTCAATAAGAATGCTGTGAAAAGATTCATTCATCATCAAGATTACTATAACTGCTTAACAAGACGTAGATGTAATAGAGTAGAGCAAATCAAAATTGTAAGAAAAGATCAGAAGATTTATACTCTGAAAGAAATGAAAATGGGGTTATCACCCTATGATGGTAAAATATATACTTTAAATGATGAAATCAAGAGTTTAGCATATGGTAATTATTAAATTTAAATGTCTAAACCATGCTAAATAAAATTGCAGCGGTGTATTGTATACATCGGGTGGAGGTGGAACTACAATTTAAAAAAAATATTTATGTTATTTAATGAAATGAAGATTTTATTCTTTAGAGAAAGTGAATTCATTTACATACATTGCAAGAAGCTGTCTATGATCAAGTAGAATCATGTTGAATTATATTAAGATACATTACTTTTTACATGTATACTGACGGAATCCAATTTAATTAAAAGTACACTAACATGATAAAGATACCTATGGATAAAAAAAACTGGAACGACTTAAATATATATATATATATATATCAAAATCTAATATATATATATATTAGATTTTGATGAGTTTTGTGGGGCATTTGGCAAAAAAAGGCAGGTTATTTTTTTCCGAATTGTATCAAAATCTCATCAGCACCAGGGTCATACCCAAGTGATTTACATACCAAATTTTATGAAAATCGATCTATTTTTCGAGTTAGAGTGGATACATACATTGCCAGACAGACAGACACACTCGCAGACACACACAGAGACGTCACGTTAAAAATAGTTTTATCGTATTCTAGAGGTCCCAAAACGTGTAGATCCGTCGAAAACTCGAGTTGCGATTTTCGGCATGATTCCAATACTTTCTCTATACATAACCATGTATTGCAGAGAAAGTAAAAATCTGGTGTGGGCAGCACATGACTTTCCCTGCAGACTCAAATTCGTTTTTCTTTATTTCTTTAATAATTCATGAGATTGAGTTTAATTGCACAAACTAACATTAAATTTGCATTTTTAATTCAATTTTTGTTTTTATTTGGTAATTGAATATTTCTCCGAAAGCGACGTAATAAAAATGCAAGATTTCTCAAATAGCTTTAGATCGGTTAGTCAAGTAATGGAGATGGTTATATTCATTTCGTCAGCAATATTGCGTATAAAACAAGAATTTAATTAATACATTTGAGCATACGTAGTCTTTTTATTAGATTTTTGCGAATTTTGCGGGACACTTCTTAAAAAGTGGTAGGTTGTTCTTTTCTGAATCGTAACAAAATCTAATCAGCACCAGAGTATCCCACAAGTAACTTATATACTAAATTTTGTGAAATTTGATCAGTTAGTAATATAGCTAGAGGGGTTATATTAAATTTTTACGAGCCATTTCGTAAAAAAAGGCGGGTTGTGTTCTTCCTAATCATACTAAAAACAAATCAGCCCCAGGGTCACACACAAGTGACTTACCAACTTTTATGAAATTCGGTTCATTAGTTTTTGAGTTAGAGTGGATACATACATTGCATAGACAGATACACAGACTTCACGCTAAACATAGTTTTTTTCGTATTTTAGAGGTTTCAAAACGCGTAGGTCCGTCGAAAACTCGAGTCACGATTTTTGTCATGATTCCAATACTTTCCCTATACATTATCATGTATTGCAGGGAAAGTAAAAATCTGATGTGAGTAGCACATGACTTTTCCTACTGACTCATATTCATGTTCTCTTCATTTCTTTTATAATTCAGTAAATTGAGTTCCCAATTGAGTTTTTTAGGTAGAATGGATACATACATTGCACAGACAGACAGACACACACACAGACACATACACAAACGTTACGCTAAAAATATTTTTTTCGTATTCTAGAGGTCTCGAAACGTGTAGATCCGTCGAAAACTCGAGTTGTGAATTTCGGCATGATTCCAATACTTTCCCTATACATTACCATGCATATTGCAGGGAAAGTAAAAATCTGATGTGGACAGCACATGATTATGTTTGCAGACTTATATCCACGTTCTCTTTATTTTAATTAAATTTAATTCACTTTTAATTCAATTTTCGTACTCATTTAGTAACTGGATTTATATTCAAAGGTGGCGTAGAGAAAATAAGAAAAAACTGAAATATCTCGAGAACGGCTAGTCCTAGTGCAATGGAATTGGTCTTATTCTTTTCTTCGTTAAAAAATTACGTTTTAAACAAGTATTTAATGGATATATTTAAGCATACGTAGTTTATATTTAAGATTTTGACGACTTTTGAGGGTCATTTCGCAAAAAAAGGCAGGTTATTTTTTCCCGAATCATACCAAAATCGAATTAGCACCAGGATGACTTACAAGCGACTTATCAACCGAATTTTGTGAAATTCGGTCTATTAGTTTTTCAGCTAGAGTGGATACAGGCAAATTTTGCGGGCCATTTCGTAAAAAATGGCGGGTTCCTTTATACCGAATCGTACCCAAAACTAATCAGCACCGGATTTCCCCACAAGTGATTTACCTACTTAATTTTATGAATTTCGGTCCATTAGTTTTTTAGTTAGAGTAGGTACAAAATCTGCACAGACAGATAGACAGACACACAGACAGACAAACACACAGACGTCACTGGTTTTTTCATATTCTAGAGGTATCGAAACGTGTAGATCCGTCGAAAACTCGAGATGCGATTTTCGACATAATTCCAATACTTTCCCTATACATTATCATGTATTGCAGAGAAAGTAAAAATCTGATGTGGGCAGCACATGACTTTCCCTGCAGACTTATATTCACGTTCTATTTATTTAAATGAAATTTAATTAATTTTTAATTCAATTTTCGTTCTCATTTGAAAACTGGATTTATTTTCAAAAATGGTGTAGGAAAAATACGAAAAACTAAAATATCTCGAGGACGGCTAGTCCAAGTGTAATGGGGTTGGTCTTATTCTTTTCTTCGCTAAAAATTACGTATTAAACAAGCATTTAATGGCTATATTTGAGCATACGTAGTTGTTAAGTTCAGATTTTGATGATTTTTGCGGGCCATTTTGCAAAAAAAGGCAGGTTATTTTTTTTCGAATTATACCAAAATCTAATCAGCACCAGGGTGGCCTACAAGCGACTTATCTACCAAATTTTGTGAAATTCGGTCCATTAGTTTTTCAGTTAGAGTGGATACAAGCTTTTGCGGGCCATTTCGCAAAAAAAAGGCGGGTTCTTTTAACCCGAGTTATACCCAAAACTAATCAGCACCAGATTCGTGCACAAGTGACTTACCTACCAAATTTTATGAAATTCGGTCAATTAGTTTTTTAGTTAGAGTGGATACAAAATCTGCACAGACAGACAGACACACAGACAGACACACAGACACACAGACAGACAGACACACAGACACACAGACAGACACACAGACACACAGACAGACAGACACACAGACACACAGACACACACACAGACGTCACGCTAAAAATAGTTTTTTTCGTATTCTAGAGGTCTCGAAACGTGTAGATCCGTCGAAAACTCGAGATGCGATTTTCGACATAATTCCAATACTTTCCCTATACATTATCATGTATTGCAGGGAAAGTAAAAATCTGATGTGGACAGCACATGACTTTCCCTGCAGACTTATATCCACGTTCTCTTTATTTTAATTAAATTTATTTCACTTTTATTCAATTTTCGTTCTCATTCGGTAACCGGGCTTATTTTGAAAGGTGGCGTAGGGAAAGTACGAAAAACTAAAATATCTCGAGAACGGCTAGTCCTAGTGTAATGGGGTTGGTCTTATTCTTTTCGTCGTTAAACATTACGTATTAAACGGGCATTTAATGGATATATCTTAGTATACCTAGTTCTTTAGTTTAGATTTTGAAGATTTTTGCGGGCCGTTTTGCAAAAAAAGGCAGGTTATTTTTTTCCGAATCGTACCAAAATCTAATCAGCACCAGAGTGACCTATACGTGACTCATCTACCGAATTTTGTGAAATTCGGTCCATTAGTTTTTCAGCTAGAGTGGATACAAGCTTTTGCGGGCCATTTCGCAAAAAAAGGCGGGTTCTTTTATTCCGAATCGTATCCAAAACTAATCAGCACTAGCCCCGCCCACAAGTGACTTACCTACCAAATTTTGTGAAATTCGGTCCATTAGTTTTTTAGTTACAGTGGATACAAAATCTGCACAGACAGACAGACACACAGACAGACAGACAGACAGACACACAGACAGACAGACAGACACACAGACAGACAGACAGACAGACACACGCACAGACGTCACGCTAAAAATGGTTTTTTCGTATTCTAGAGGTCTCGAAACGTGTAGATCCGTCGAAAACTCGAGTTGTGATTTTCGGTATGATTCCAATACTTTCCCTATACATTACCATGTATTGCAGGGAAAGTAAAAATTAATACATATTCTTGCCGAAAGTCCATACATCAATAATACATTTATCAAAGGACTGGCAAATAGTTCTTTGTTTTTCAAAATAAGCAAAGAACACACACACCGCTTATAAACTAAAATCCACTACCTGGATTAACCTCGGACTAGTAGCTATCACTCCTCGCCAATCATAATAAATCCTTTCTCAGGTTTTACAGTCCAGGATTTGTTAGTTTCACTGTTATCTCCTGGATTGACGCCAAGATTTTTTTAGTCCTTTTCGAAACTCGAGGCACACAAAAACTAGCTCTTAAAATTGCATAATGATATGCCCTTAGGTACATCAGAGGAGAAAGATTCAATTGTACTAGATAATTAATTACGGCACTGTTTTGATGCTGGCTTGTAGTGCTACTGTGTATAGTGTTGCTGTCTTTAGAGTCATGTAGATGAAGATATATTTTTTTGTAATCCCCGTAACACATGTGGTAATGTATAGAAAAAGTATTGGAATAGCACTGAAAATCGCATCTGGATTTTTCGAAGGATCTACACGTTTTTACTTTCCCTGCAATACATGGCAATGTATAGGGAAAATATTGGAATCATGTCGAAAATCGCAACTCGAGTTTTCGACGCATCTACTACACATTTCGAGATCTCTAGAATACGAAAAAGATATTTTTGGCATGACTTCTGTGTGTGTGTGTGTGTGTGTCTGTCTGTGTGTGTGTCTGTCTGTCTCTGTGTGTGTCTCTCTGTCTGTGTGTCTGTCTGTGTGTCTGTGCAATGTATGTATCCACTCTAACTCAAAACCTAATGAACCGAATTTCATAAAATTTAGTAGGTAAGTCACTTGGATATGACCCTGGTGCTGATTAGTTTTTGGTACGATTCGTAAAAACAGAATCCGCCTTTTTTTGCGAAATGGCCAGTAAAAATTTCATTTATCCGCTCTAGCTAAATACTAATTGACCAAATTTCACAAAATTTGGTAGATAAGTTACTTATATTATAGGATGCTATGGTGCCGATTAGATTTTGGTAAGATTCGGAAAAGAATAACCTACCTTTTTCTACGAAATGGCGCGCAAAAATCGCCAATATCTAAAAAAAAGACTGTTCAAATGTATCAATTAAATGCTTGTTTTATGCGTAATTTTTGACGAGGGAAAGAATAAGAACAACTCTATTACTCTACGACTAACCGTTTTCGATATATTTGAGATTTTTTTTCATTTTTGTTATGCTGCCTTTGGAAAAATGTCCAATTGCCAAATAAAAGCAGGACTTGAAAAATTTTGTGTTATTTTGTACAATTAAACTCAATTTAATGAGTTCTTAAAGAAATATAGAAAGAATGAATTCGCGTCTGCAGGGAAAGTCATGTGTTGCCCACATCAGATTTTCCACTCTCTAAACATAGGAAAACTATTTTTAGAGAGACGTCTGTGTGTATGACTGTCTGTTCAATGTATGTATCCACTCTAACTTAAAAACTAATTGATTAAATTTCATAAAATTTAATATGTAAGTCACTTGCGGATGACCGTGGTGCTGGTAAGATTTTGGTACGATTCGAGATAAAAGAACCTGCCTTTTCTAACGAAATGGACCACTAAAATCGTGAGTATCTAAAATAAAAGACTACGTATGCTCAAATGTATTAATTAAATGCTTATTTTATACGTAAATTTTAACAATAAAAAGAATAAGACCAACCTCATTACTCTTGGACTAATCGTTCTCGAGATATTTTAGATTTTCGCTTTTTTGCTACGCCACCTTTGAAAATATGCCATGGTAATAAACGAAAATTGAATAAAAGTTCACATTCAGTGTTATGTTGTGTGATTAAATTCAATTTTATGAATTATCATAGAAAGAAAGAGAAAATGAATTTAAGTTTGAAGGGAAAGTCATATACTGCTCACATCGGATTTTTTTGTCTTGTGATGAAAAATAGTCTAAATGGCATAAAATGAGCTTGAAAAAGTTTTATTGGAACGGTTCACAATGTGTCAAGTGTGACAGCGAAGTGTGTTAAGTGTGTACGTTTTACTTCATTTTACAATGAAGTAAAACGTATTCTTAAATTTTGCCGCTTTCTGTATCTTTCAAGGACTCGTAAATTTTGCAGTCAAAAATGGGGACGAATGTATTTTTCCCTCAAAGTTAAAGAAAATAATATTTTCTTATGAAACTAAACATAACTATATTTTTACTTTGCTTGCAATACATGGTAATGTATAGGGAAAGTATTGGAATCATGTCGAAAATCGCAACTCGAGTTTTCGACGGATCTACACGTTTCGAGACCTCTAGAATACGAATAAACTATTTTTAGCGTGACGTCTGTATGTGTGTCTGTGTGTGTGTCTGTGTGTGTGTCTGTCTGTCTGTCTGTGTGTCTGTGCAATGTATGTATCCACTCTAACTCAAAAACTAATGGACCGAATTTCATAAAATTTGGTAGGTAAGTCACTTGGATGTGACCCTGGTGCTGATTAGTTTTTGGTACGATTCGTAAAAACAGAACCCGCCTTTTGTTAAGAAATAGTCCTCAAAAATTCCATGTACCCACACTAGTTAAAATACTAATTGACCAAATTTCACAAAATTTAGTAGATAAGTTACTTATGGAATACTCTGGTGCTGATTAGATTTTGGTACGATTTGGAAAAGAACAACTTGACTTCTTTTACGAAATGGTCCGCCAAAATCGCCAAAATTTAAAAAAAGGACTAAATAGTGTATGCTCAAATGTATCAATTAAATTCTTATTTTATACGCAATTTTTGAAGAGGAAAATAATATAGCACACTCCATTACACTTTGGGACTAACCGTTCTCAAGATATTTGAGATTTCTTGCATTTTTGTTACGCCGATTTCAGAAAATGTCCAATTACCAAATAAAAACAAAAATTGAATTAAAAATGCAAATTTAGTGATATTTGGTTCAATTAAACTCAATGAATTGTTAAAGAAATAAAGGAAATATGAATTTGAGTCCACAGGGAAAATCATGTGCTGCTCTCATCAGATTTTTTTAATTAAGCTAAGAATTATATTTTCTCTTCTGAAGTTATTTTCATAAGAATAATATTTTCTTGTAAAGTTAAAGAGAATAATATTTTTCTTCTGAAGTTAAGAAAATTCATAATTTGCTTTTGAAATTAAAGAGAACAAATATGTTCTTTTAAAGTTAAAGAAAATTATACTTTTCTTTGAATTTAAGAAAAATCAATTTTTTTTTCTGAAACTAGAGAGAACAATATTTTCTTCAAAAAGTAAGGATAAATTTTTGCTTCTGGAGTTAAATATATATAACTTTCTAACTCTCTATATTTTCTTTAGGAGCTAAAGAGAACAATATTCTGAAGCTAAAGATAGCTTACTTTTTTTATAAAATATGATTTTAGTTTCTTTTAGTTTTGGTTTAGAAGTAAATGGATTAATTTTTCTTCTTAAGTTAAAGATATTTAATCACTTTAATTTTAATAATCCTTATTATTAGAGGCTGAGAGATATAAAAATTATCTTGGGTTATCCAATAAAAATGTATCCAGTTTATTAAAAATTCCTGATATGGACAATACATGACTTTCATTACAAACTCAAATATACCTGTTTCTCTTTCGTTATTACTTTCCCTATAAGATGTAATAGCATATATAAAAAGAAAATAGTGTAATAGAATTGAAACTCGAATTTTTTTTTTTATTATTTATTTGAAAAGACTGCAAGCTACAGGACGTAGTTCCAATTACAGTGTGAAGGAATAAAATTACATTAAAAAATACAGATTAAAATACCATAAAATACATTAAAAGTTAAAATACATTCAAAAGGAAAGCAAACCTTGAACAACAAATGATCCTCATAAACAGATTCACATGAATTAATACAACAAAATACAAGATATTTACAACAAATGCTTTTAAAAATCCATCTCCGATGAATAAAAAATATCCAGATTATCAGGGAATTTGTTGTATAATTTAGAAAAACTAGTAATTGTACAATTACATCCAATACTCGAATTAAAATTCTTTACATCAAATAAGTTAATGCTTCTGGTTGTATACTGAGGAACACGAAAACCAATCCCACACAAGACAGGGGAACAGTCAACATGGCCACCCAACAGATTTCTGAAGAATGAAAACAGAATGCAATCCCTTCTGCTCTGTAAGCTTTTTAAACCAAACAAATCACATAGAAAAGTAGCGGATAAGGCATGTTGATGAATCTACGTTGACGAATCTACATCCCTGAATACGAATCAACCCTTTTCTAATGATGTTTGTGTGACTATTGTCACCATAACTGTCAAACAAATTGAGCAAATTGATTAATATTTGGTACGATTGTTTCAATCAGCAGACGTATAAGGATTGCTTATTTCCACGGTGGATCAAGGGAAGGACCCCAAAATTTTGGGACATATTTTTGGAATATCCCATAAAAGTTTGAAAATATAGTTATATTAAATAATATTAAATAATTTTACGAAAATCAATATTTTATATGAAATTGTTTATTTAAGAGCGAATGACATAATTTTAAGGTCTAATGCGCCGTCCTCAAAATATTTTCTTTCTTTTTTATCGATAATTGGAATAATATAAAAAATATGTTTGTTTCTATAGAAATTGTACATGAAAATTAATGTTGTTGCTGTTGGACGACTAGAAGAGGATGTTGAAATTTGAAAAGGTTCTTATATCATCAGTTACATAATGTCCATCGTTGTTATCGTTATAATTATTATTATTTTTATTATTACTATGATTATTGTTATTATTATTACTATAATTATTGTTATTTTTATTGATATTATTACTATTATTATTATTACTATGATTGCTGTTATTTTTGTTACTATTATTATTGTTAATTTTTATTGATATTATTATATTATTATTATTATTATTATTATTATTATTATTATTAATAATATTATTATTATCACTATTAGAGTGGAACGTCGATTATCCTACTTAATTTGGACCGGAGGGAAATTGGATAATTTAAAATTACGGAAAACCTAGAAGACATGAAATAGCAAGCTGTTTGAATAAATAATAAAATTAATAAATGGTGTTTTTAATTTTTCTAATTAAATACAACATTTATTTTACCGTTGTTGCTTAATATATACTTTTAAAAGAGTTAATATATATTAAAAGTTGCTTAATATATAACATCTTAAAAGTGTGGCTCTTCGGCCACACTTTTAAGATGTTGCTTAATGTATACTTTTAAGCAGATTGTCAAAAATAGTTGTCTCAAGGAAAATGAAAATTTTTGAATCGGAATTGGGTAAGAACCGGAAGTTGAAATCCTTAATAAACCCATCTGCATCCTTTGGAGTTTGATGCTGAATCCATATTAGTCATCATATAAGCTCTATTTACAGTAAATCCCGAGAAGTAGATGTTTGAAGGAAATTATTTGATTTAGAAATAGAAATCCTTAGCGAACGTCCAAACCCTCTCCGAAAATTGATGCTGAATTCATATCAATTGTCATCTAATTTCTAAGCTAATCCTGAAAGGTAGATGTTACAAGGAAAATGTAAACTTTTAAATCAAAAGTGACTCATCTTAACCCTGGAGAATTTACGGCTGGATCCATATGAGTATTTACTTAAGCTCTATTTATAGCCAATCCTGTGAAATAGATGTTTCAAGGAAAATTTTGAAAGTGGAAGTGGAAAATGAATTGAAAGTGGAAAATCTTAGTGAATCATCTTACTTCCTCCAGAATTTGGTGTCATATCGATATCAGTTATGCTCTATTTATAGTCAATATTGAAATTTAGATGTTTTTAGCCAAATAGAAATTTTTAACCGTAAATGGAAAAAGAACCGGGAAATCCTCAGCAAATCCCCCCACCCCCCATCTCTTTCCAAATGCGATGCTGAATCCGTTTCAGTCTTTTCTTTCTTCCGATTCAGGCTATCTGACCTACTTCTACTATCTGTTTGGTTGGCTAGGTCTGTTCCACCCAATTTCAACCGGAACTCAATGGAGACAACATCCACAGGGACCGTACCTTACTTCCCCTGCTACCAACCTTTCGGAAGGACTTTCGACCCCACAGATTTAATGTGCTTGTACTCTGCATAAACATGGGGATTGTTTGGGCAGAGCTCGGAATCGAACTCGGATCGTCCAAGTACAATTCCTGTCCTTAACCACTGGGGTAACCTGCCCCCGAATCCATATCAGACATCTCTATCTATAGTAAATACTGAGAAATAAATACTTCAAAATATATTTGGTAAAAACATAAATGTCAAATTTGATTGCCACCAATAATGAATAATTTGGGCTTAATTAAGGACAGTCAGTAAACAGAGAGTTTCGGATATAAGATGGACGGATAATCAAGGTTCTGCTGTATTTTATTATTATTATTATTATTATTATTACTATAATAATAATAATAATAATGATAATTATATTATTATTATTATTACTTTTATTGTATTTATTTGTTACTATTATTATTATTATTGTTGTTATAATTACTTTTATTATTATTATTATTATTAATATTGTTATTGCTATTATTATCATTATTATTATTATTATATTTTATCATTATTATCATCATCATTATTATCATCATCATTATTATCATCATCATTATTATTATCATCATCATCATCATCATCATCATCATCATTATTATTATTATTACCGTTGAGAGTGTAGTGAGTTCAGACTACGCATCGTATTGCGAAGAAACACACTCCCCCCAAATTTAATGTGAAAGAAGAACACTTCATCGCCTGAGTCTAGCCAAAGGTAGGTAATGTCATTTCCAATGAACCCGGAAGATGCGTCTCTGTCATTGCGAAAAATTCGTCACAAAGTACCCGAGAACATAAACAAGAGACGGTTGCACAAAAACAAGGGAGTCTCTTCTGTGCGTGGAAATGAGAAGGACGCTGGATGAATCCAGACACTATTTTGGGGACGGGCTTGCCTCCCTCTCGATCGCTATTCATTGGTATGTGAATTCCAAATGTCACCCAAGTTATCTAGCTGTAACTGTAGATGCTTCGTTTTACTTTCGGTTTAAATTTGTTTTGCTTTCTCGTTTTCTCACAGTATAGAGATAGCGTGCTCCCGAAAAATTTTCAGAATTCGAGATTTTGGCGGAAAAGTACGTTTCAAGACTTCCTGAACCCGTGTCAGTGACGCCGACAGAAAAATATTTTAGAGGGGGGGGGGGGAGGGGGTTGAAACAGGAAATTTTAAAATTTTATAGTTTCTAATTTTTCAAATATCATTTCTCTGAACTCTAGTTTATTTATAATGCACACCATGTATTTTAATATAAATAATTGAAGTGTGGCTTAATTCCATTACAACTATAGCGTGTTGCCCTTCACTTTGAAGGGCTTGAAAAAGTTTTTCGCTTGATACTATACTTGACATTGTACTCCCCGCCCCCAGGAGGGGGTAACTTGTTTCCCAAGAGAGATAATGACGCCACGAACAGAAAAAAAAAAAAAAAAAAAAAAAAAAAAAAAATGTATCGCGGATATTTTTCACAACAGTGATTGAAACTATTAAATTCCGTGATCATTGAACCATAAATAAACCCTTTTATGCATGAAGATGTTAAGTTTTGACCTATGATGCAATGTTAAGAAATATAAAATCTCGAATAAAATGCAAAGTTTTCACTCGAATTTAAAAAAAAATTGTATCTAGATCAATATTTTTCGATAAAGAGACCGGATATAAAGTTTTTTGAAAATCCATTAATATTTATTGCCAGCTACTGCGGACACAAGAAATCGGTCACAGACATGTGAATTTCGCAGATTTTCTCATCGGTGGACATCATATACATCCGATAATCTGGCAGATTTGATAATCCGGAAACGCTGAAGTTTAGCACATGCCGAATTATCGGAAGTTTACTGTATTAAGATTTTGAAGAATTAGCAGCTAGCTGTGAGGGCTTAGCTATATATATATTTTTTTTATTAAAACTAAATTTCATCTTTATGGTGTCTTGACCTAGATCGTTTGTCACATCCTATCAAAGCAATGGTCATGAAACCACAATCTGAATTATTCTTTCACTTGAAATTGAATAAAATACATAGAAATAAGTGAACAATGGTCGTATACAAAATTGCCATAATCCGGAAATTTACAACTGCTAAAGAATATACAGGAGATGCTGGATTATCTATACAAGTACCTCTTTTTCTTGGCATTGTCACATAAATTTTTGGCACGCGCCGGGTTAATTCATTTTTTTTCACACTCCAGTGACTTTTGGCGACATAAATTTGCGTGCCTGCTTCTTTCGAGGTATTGGACTACTGCATAAATCGCTATTACTTTAATTGAATGCCTCTTAAAAGAAGATACATGTCTTAACTCCTGAAATTTCCAGGTTTTGAAAGAAGCAATCATGTTAATGCAAGGTGTTCTGTATCATTGTTTGGACGGTACTGGAGATTCTAAAATGAGAGGGCATAACTGTAATACCATTGTTATTTTAGGACACGGATTTATTTTATGTATTTATGTATACGTATTATTGTAGCGGGTAGATTTTTTGAATTCTGAATCATTTTAGAGCAACACATAGTGATATCAGAATAATGCTTGCATTCCATGCTGATCCTGCTCCTAGTGTGTTTTATTGTTAGCATAGGCTAAGTGTGTTTTATTGTTAGTTCCAAAAATTTTAAATTGATTGACCGATGCATTTTTTTCAAAGGATTTAAGTCTAATTTAAATTTCGTTCAATCAGATTATCTGGTTCAATAAGGCGTCTGAAATGCTAAAATGATTCTTAATAATTATTTATTCTCCAAATAATTATTTATTTAATTTATTTTGCTTTTTTGCTTTTGTAGGCGCAATATTATATATAGTATTTAATATACAGATACTGTGTGAATTTCAATCTCAATTAATTTTATAAAAATAACAGAGAATATAGAATTTATTTTTAGGTATTTTCACCAATATAAAAAAATCTGATGTGGGCAGCACATGACTTTGCCTGCAGACTCAAATTCATATTTCCTTTATTTCTTTAATAATTCCTTAGACTGAATTTAATTGCACAAAATAGCACTAAATTTGCATTTCTAATGCAATATTCATTTTCATTTGGTAATTGGACATTTTTCCGATAGCGGCGTAACAAAAATGCAAGAAATCTCAAATATCGTGAGAACGGTTAGTCCTAAAGTATAATGGAGTGTGCTATATTCTTTTTCTCATCAAAAATTGCGTATAAAATAAGAAATTAATTGATATATTTCATCATACGTGGTCTTTTTTAACACTTTACAACAAAGTTGAAAAGTGTTTATGACTTTGTTCATTCTGTCTGTCTGTCTGTCTGTCTGTCTGTCTGTCTGTCTGTCTGTCTGTCCGTTAGCACGATAACTGCCGTAAAAATGACTTAATCAAAATGAAATTTTAGTATGTTGTTCAGACGGTCTGTAGGACCTATGGGAATATAAATGAATAATATCACACAATTAGTTTTGGATTGAACCCGGGTTGAAAAAATGAAATACATTGAGCCCTATGGGACCTAATTTTTCTAACATTTTTTAAGCGGATTTAAAATTCACAAATTGCTTCGAAAATTTTAGGTAATAGTCAAATTGTTCCATAAAATATATAAAAAAAAATTCAGCTAAATATATTCAGTAGTTTTTTTAAATAAAAATTAAAATAATAATTACACATCTTATATGAAACGATCACGTGACCATGATATTAAACGATCACATGACCCACTTCAAAATGAGATATGGCATCCATCTTGTTTCAAATTCGTGATTTTTTAAAGTTCTTTTTAATTCATATTGAGTGTTGTATCCATCCTAAAACTACTTTATTTCTGCTTAAATTCTGTGCATCTACATACTAAAACAACACAATGACAATATATTTGAGTTTAAATTCTCATTCAAATTTGATTATTTCTACAATTAAGCCTATTTTTCACCTATGTAAAATGTAAACAGCAAAATATGTAGAATGAGTTGTATTAGAATTACTGTATTTCTTTAACACAAAATAATTCAGTCCATGGAGTCTGCATGGCTGATATGAATGAAATATTAATTGATTTTATAAACAGAAGGACGATATTTTTCGATGAAGTTTTAAGCATAAAGTTTATGAATTGTAGCTCCATGGTCTTAATTTTTAAATAAAATAAATTATTATAGTATTGTGATGAATGAAATGGAGAAAGTTATGAATGAAATCCTGCTTTTATAGAGAGATCCAGGCGTGTTATTTTTTCTATGACGTCATTTGAATTAATTTCAGTTGTTTTCAATGAAGTTTTCAAATATAATAAATTATCGTAGTATTATGATAGATTTAAAAATATTACCGTGGAATGTATTGCATTTTAGAGATATTTAAACCACGCAATTTATATTTCAATGCCGTCTTTTGAATGAAGTTCATTTTTTTCAATGAAGGTTTAAGTTTTCAAATATAATAAATCAATGTAGTATCGTGATAAGTTTTAAAATATTACCGAGGAATGTATTGCATTTTCGACTTTTTTAAATAAAATTGCATTGAAGTTGGAAAGTGTTTCATAATCAATGCTTTAAGCATGATTGATCTTTCTTGTTTTATTTTAGATTTTGGCGATTTTTGCAGGCCGTTTCGTAAAAAACGGCAGGTTATTCTTTTCCGAATCGTACCAAAATCTAGTCAGCACCAGAGCATCCAACAAGTAACTTATCTACCAAATTTTGTGAAATTTGGTCAATTAGTATTTTAGCTAGAATGGATACATGAAAGTTTTACGGACCATTTCGCGAAAAAAGGCGGGTTCTGTTTTTACGAATCCTACCAAAAACTAATCAATACCAGGGTCTCACCAAAGTGACTTACATACCAAATTTTATGAAATTCGGTTCTTTAGTTTTTTAGTTAGAGTGGATACATACATTGCATATTTTCACTGATGAAACAACCTTTCACATGCCACGTAAAAGTGGCATAAATCAGATTTTTTCCCTTATCATAATTCAGTTGATTTTAAAGATACAGATATGCGGGTTTTTTTTAATGAAATTGTTGCATTAAAAATAAAAATTTTCTGATTGACCCAATTTGTCTAAGGGGGTCGTATAAAAATTTAAAAAGTGTAACTTTTTGTAAATGAATGGGAGGGCTATATCATTAACGTAGTCTTATTTCCTTCCTTACTTTCAACATCTTTACAATTTACGTTGTGCACTTATCTCCAACAGGTAAAGAATTAAAGCGCGTTTCAATCTTTTTGGGACACCCTGTATATATTAATGTTGCGTCTACAAATGAAAAATAAATGAAATAAATAATTATCTAGAGAATTTTGTTTTTCTATTAACTATAATTTGCTCCATCTTAGCATTTCAGACGTCTTATTGTGATAGATAATCTGACAGGATGATATTCAAATTAAATTTAAATCCTTTGAAACATGCATGGGTCATTTGATTCAAAATTTCTGGAATCCACAATAATTTTTCAAGTAGGCGACTATGTGTTAGTGAGTTAGAGATTTAGGCGCATGCGCGTTGTTTATGACCTCCTAAACCAAGGCTTCCGCGAAACACACATTGAAACGCTCTGGTCAATACAATAGTATCAGAGCTTAATAAAAAATTAGGTCCCATAGGGTTCAATGTATTTCATTTTTTCAACCCGGGTTCAATAAAAAACTAATTGAGTGATATTATTTATTTATATTCCAATAGGTCCCACAGACCGTCTGAAAAACATACTGAAATTTCATTTTGATAAAGTCATTTTTACGGCAGTTATCGTGCTAACGGACAGACAGACAGACAGACAGAATGAACAAAGTCATAAACACTTTTCAACTGTGTTGTAAAGTGTTAATAAACACGTGCGTAATTGTTTTCGTTCCATATTTTCGCTGCACATATTTAATGCATAGCCTAAGACTTTTAAGATCAGTGGGTTAGTAATGTAACTTTTCTAATAGTGGTTATTAAAACAAAAATTACAGTCTTTAAGGAGAGACCACCATCCGAGATTATTGTTTACAGTTTTACTCACCTAGCGGAGCTGGGTGCGAAACATCCTGAAGTGAAAATTGTTTGTCTATAATTATTAAGTCATTGTGCATCCACCTGGTAATTAATTGCATAAACAAACATCTATTGCTACACAGTTACTTTTACTTTCCCTGCAATACATGGTAATGTATAGGGAAAGTATTGGAATTATGCCGAAAATCGCAACTCGAGTTTTCGACGGATCTACACGTTTCGAGACCTCTAGAACACGAAAAAAAAACATTTTTAGCGTGACGTCTGTGTGTGTCTGTGTGTGTGTGTGTCTGTCTGTGCAATGTATGTATCCACTCTAACTTAAAAATTAATGGACAGAATTTCACAATATTCGGTAGATAATGCGCTTGTGAGCTATCCTGGTGCTGATTAGATTTTGATATGATTCGGAAAAAATAATCTGCCTTTTTTGCGAAAAAGCCCGCAAAAATCGTCAAAATCTAAAATAAAAACTACGTATGCTCAAATATATTCATTAAATGCATGTTTCACGCGTAATTTTTAACTAAGAAAATCTGATGTTGGCAGCACATGACTTTCCCTGCAGACTTTTATTCACATTCTATTTATTTAAATTAAATTTAATTCATTTTTAATTCAATTTTCGTTCTCATTTGAAAACTGGACTTATTTTCAAAAATGGTGTAGGAAAAATACGAAAAAACTAAAATTTCTCGAGAACGGCTAGTCCTAGTGTAATGGGGTTGGTCTTATTCTTTTCTTCGCTAAAAATTACGTATTAAACAAGCATTTAATGGCTATATTTGAGCATACGTAGTTCTTAAGTTTAGATTTTGATGATTTTTGCGGGCCATTTTGCAAAAAAAGGCAGGTTATTTTTTTTCGAATTATATCAAAATCTAATCAGCACCAGGGTGGCCTACAAGCGACTTATCTACCAAATTTTGTGAAATTCGGTCTATTATTTTTTCTGTTAGAGTGGATACAAACTTTTGAGGGGCCATTTCGCAAAACAAGGCGGGTTCTTTTAACCCGAATCATACCCAAAACTAATCAGCACCAGATTCGTGCACAAGTGACTTACCTATCAAATTTTATGAAATTCGGTCAATTAGTTTTTTAGTTAGACTGGATACAAAATCTGCACACACAGACAAACAGACACACAGATAGACACACAGACACACACACAGACGTCACGCTAAAAATAGTTTTTTCGTATTCTAGAGATCTCGAAACGTGTAGATCCGTCGAAAACTCGAGTTGCGATTTTCGACATGATTCCAATACTTTCCCTATACATTACCATGTATTGCAGGGAAAGTAAAAAGAATAGGACCAACCCCATCACACTAGGACTAGCCGTTCTCGAGATATTTTTTTTTTTTTCGTATTTTCTCTACACCTTTGAAAATAAGTCCAGTTATCAAATGAGAACGAAAATTAAATTAAAAGTTAATTAAATTTAATTAAAATAAAGAGAACGTGGATATAAGTTTGCAGGGAAAGTCATGTGCTGTCCATATCAGATTTTTTAATACTATTTTAAATATTGATTTTTTTATGCTGTGTGTTTTTACTTTATAGACTTTTAATCGGCACCATTTAAACGAATCCGACGTGGGCACACATGACTTTCGTCCCATAGTGCATTAATTGATATCCCGTGAAATAAATAAATATTAACAGATTCTTGGACGTCAAAGTGCAAAACTATTACGAAAAGTATCTTCTCTCTTGAATGAAACGAACTAGATCTATAAGAATGATGCTAACAGATACTGCATAATATTACTTATGGAAAATAAATATATTTGATGTTATTTATTATCTTTATTTTATGTAATTTTTTTTATATAAATTTATTTGGAAAACGTGCAATATCCCGAGAACGGTCCATGCTAGCCTTCTAAAGTTGGTGTCATTCGTTTTCTAATAAAACATTACGTATAACATGATTTATATTCCATTATTGAAATTACTGATTTTTAATGATATTTTCAAAAATTCATTAAAAAATCGTGAAACATCTCAACGGTTTATTCTGGCATTTTAAAATTTGTATAATTTGTTTTCTAAGGACACGTTACGTCTGAAATGATTATTTATTTTTCAGTATCGAAGATCCTGATATTTTAATCATTTTTTTTTTCAAAAATACATTCGAAAATTGAGATGTCTTAAGTTTTCGATAGCGTTTGAAACCAATAGGGTTACACATTCTCCGATTGTAATAATCGTGCCAAATTACTTTTGAAACGCTTCATTCGTTCGTGAGACACCTCATCCAAAAATTACAGACACACTAATATACATATACACACTAACATACATACACATACTAACATACATATACACAGATAGACATTGCCTCAAAAATGTTCTATGCGAGTTCAGAGATGCGAAATATGTGTTCGTTCGTTGAATCCTCCAATTCGAATTTTGAACCCTATGCTTTCAATACATTACTTTCAATATTTTCCTTATACATTATACTGTGTATGAGTATGTTATTTAGGGAAAGTAATAAACTTTCCGTATGTGGTGAAAGTAATAAGCTTTCCGTGGGGAAAGTAATAAGCTTTCTGTATGTGGTGAAAGTAATAAGTTTTCCGTATGTGGTGAAAGTTATAAACATTCCGTATGTGGGGAAAGTAATAAGCTTTCCGTATGTGTGGGAAGTAATAAGCTTTCCGTATGTGGGGAAAGTAATAAGCTTTCCGTATTTGGTGAAAGTAATAAACATTCCAAATTTTATAGAAAGCGTTTGATTTTTTTCGAGAGATAGTGCGTTCTCTATGAGGAAAGTAAAATTTCGAATATCTTGAGAATAACTCGTGACAGCTCTTAAAAATAGTTTCACTTCATTTTTGGAAGAGTATTTACAAATCGTTCACTCATTTGATAATTGTGATCTTATTTACTTTTTATATTTACTATTTTAGATAAAAAAAAATGTCCAATATTTCGAGAACTGGATGTATTAATGCGTTATAAATTATTATAAAAGACGCGTAGGATTTTAATTGAGAGGAGTTCTTAGCATTTATACCTTTAACTTCCGGCATGTGCCAATATATGTAAACCTGACATCATTTAAGCTAATATATGTAAACTTGACAACATTTGTTTTAAATAATGCTATTTGCTTTCAAATAATAATTACACATTTTATAAATATTTCTGGTACATATAATGAGAATTTCTGTTTTAAATAAATATTTTTTCATAATTTCGAATTTCAAAATAAAAATTCAAAAAACATTTGGGATGAAGGGGGGGGGGGGGGGGGGCAAATCTTCCCGTGTTCCAACTTGACTGAAAGAATAGCCTCTGATGTTTACTGAATGGGACAAAAGTGCCAAAATTTACTTAAATGTCGATATTGGGAGAAATTACAGCACAAATAAGAGCCTTCTTTTAGCCCAACCTCACTAAAAATTTAATAGACTTATTGTGAATAAAAATAAGCATAGCAGACTTTATGGAAATCTCTTTGGATAAATGTAGATATTAAAACAATAATTTTATTTTCTCCGCAAAATTAAAATATCTAATATCTCAACATCGGCTTGTTATAATCTCTAAAGTATGTTGTCTTTCCATTTTTTTCCCCCATGATTTTATATTTCTTGTCTTCTGTTTTCACAATATCCTCAGTCTAGATTCAAGAACATGGTTTATTTTTCTTTATGCTTATTTATAAAGAAAAAAAATAAGTTTAAAGAAATATATTTATTACATTTTAATATTATGTTTCGCTCGTCTGAATTTAATATCTTATCAAATTTAAGAAATTTTAAAGTTTTAAATTTGCAAAATACATTTTTAAAATTTCATGTATTTTTTCATAGAAAAAATATGTCTTTTGTAATAAATTCATTTTATTAAAAAACGGAATAAATAATCCATAAATGGGAGAAATTATATGTAACGAGTCAAAGTCCCCCCCCCCCCTTTTTTCTCTCCACCTCACACTCCTCAACATGTTTTTGTAAGCAATATTCAATTATTTACAAATTGGAAAATGAAATACAATAATTCATGCGCAATTGCGCAATTCTTAATTAGAACGCGAAACAAACAGTCTTATTTTCTGATACTTTTCATTTCTTTCCACCATAACTAACCGCTCCACCATAACTAACCGCACACGGTACATTCATTAATATCTACCAACTAAATAAATGAAACAATTTCTAGGTAATTATTAATAATAACCAGCTCTATAAAACCTAAACCATGAAACATTCCGAAAACAAAAAGAGTGAAATATTCCTTCTGTATCTGCAGCTTTGCGAATTGCGGTTGCAAATAAAACAAAGAAAAAGAAGCAAATAAAGAGAGAGAGAAAAGAAAAAAGGCTGCAAAATATCAGGTGAGGCGGGGCAGACAACTAGCGGGAAAGCGTAAGGAGCTCAACTCTCACAAGAGCTTCGTTCTCAGTAAACAATCCGTTTAGACAAAACACGCAATTATAATCGAGCCTTTGGACCAACAATTAATGAACTACGTGGAAATAGGTTGTCAGATTGCAATGTGAATCGACGTTTTGGCGATTTTTTTTTCTTGAGAATAAAGCGCTTTTTTTTAACCCCTCACCTTTTACATCTTTCTTTGAGTAAATCGTACTTAATATCATAGCTTTTTTTATTCACTGGGAAGATTTACAGTTGTTAGATAGGGTAGTATTTTAAAGTTGGTTGATGACCGTTGTTCAATTATTTCCCAAACTTGTTGCTTCTTGTATTTTTTGCTATCTTTTTAATTTTGCAGTAGTTTGCAAGACTTATTTTTGAAGTAGCTGGTTAAGGTAACTTATATAGATTTCAAAACGAGTTGTTTCATCATTTTTAACACTTTACAATATAGTTCAAAAGTGTTTATGACTTTGTTCATTCTGTCTGTCTGTCTGTTCGCATGATAACTGCGTAAAAATGACTTCATCAAAATGAAATTTTAGTATGTTGTTCAGACGGTCTGTGGGACCTATGGGACTATAAATGAGTAATATCACACAATTAGTCTTGGATTGAATCCGGGTTGAAAAAATGAAATACATTGAACCCTATGGGACCTAATTTTTCAAAGATTTTTTAAACAACTTTAAAATTCACAACTTGCTTCGAAAGTTTTAGGAAATGTTCAAATTATCCCATAAAAATTTATAAAAAAATATCAGCAAAAAATATTCGGCAGTTATTAAAATAATAATTACATCCATATCGTATGAAGAGATCACGTGATCAACTTTAAAATAAAATATGGCATCCATCTTGTGTTAAAATCGTGATTTTTAAAGTTCTTTTAATTTATATTTAGTGCTGCATCCATCATAAAACCGCTTTATTTTTACTTAATTTCTGTGAATCCATATTCTGAAATAGCGCAATTACAATATATTTGAGTTTAAACGATCGATGCCATCCATCTTGTGTCAAAATCGTTTTTTTTAAAGTTCTTTTTAATTTATAATTAGTGTTGTATCCGTCCTAAAACCACTTTACCTTTGCTTAATTTCTGTGCATCTGTATTCTGAAACAACGAAATTAGAATATATTTGAGTTTAAATGATCATCAAACTTTGATTATTTCTACAACGAAACTTAATTTTCACTTATGAAGAATGTAAACACATGAAGCTGTAAGATGAGTTGTATAAGAATGGCTGAATTTCTTTAATGCAAAATTATTTAGCTCTGGAGTCTGCAATATAGCTGATATGAGTGAAACATTCATTGATTTTACATAGGGACGCAGACGATTTTATTTCAGACTTATCGATACCGTTTTAAGTATAGCGTTAAATTACTTTTACCTCCATGGTTTTAAGTTTTTAAGTAAAGTAAATTACTGTACTATTGTGATGAATGAAAGGAATGGAAAAAAGTGTATGACTGAAATATTTACTGCTTTTTCATAGAGAATTTTATTTGTTTTTTATTTTTTTCCATTTGTTTGAGGATTTGTTGATTTATACTTTTATTTCGTAAGCCTGTTAGATATTTGAATTTTCGTGTTACAGATTCTCACTTTTCTTTCATTGGATCTTCAAACCTTTTTTTCTTATATATATATATTGAATAATCAAATCAGCTATTATGTTATAATATAATATTAATTAAGTGCATCTAAATAAACATTTCAGAATTTTTAACGTTATGTATAGGTAAACAATTATATATATGGATTATATGCATTTTCAGCTAAACCTTAAACATAGCTTTTCCTGAAAAAACCCTGCATGAAACAAAAACCTTCTCAAGATGGAAAATTCTTCCGGTCTCCTGAAATTCCGAATAAGGCAAGTTCGACTGTATCATAATCTTATACCCTGAACAATGTTTTGTTTTCTCCTGCTATTTGTTCACATTGCGTCTGGGTTTTTAATTCATTCTTTCATGTTTCCCCCTTTGTTTTCCCCCCTGTGTCCCGTGAAACTTTGTGGACACAAGGTTAGCTGATGCAGCTACTTGCTCTCTTTTGTTATCCTGGGAGAAAAGGCTCCATTGATATCCAAGATCGGTTGATACTCTTAATTTTTAGCCTATATAATAAAGAACGTATGTATTAGCAAGACATTGTTTATATAGAAACATGATAGGACTTCGTTTTCACAACAACCTGTGTATTATAATTCTATGCTCTTAAAGCAGATAAGCTGTAATGCATCTATTTCCTCAGCTTGATTGACCGTTGCCATCTTTTAAAATAAACTATTGAATATATCTTTAAAAATTACAAAATACTACTACTACTACTACTACTACTAATAATAATAATAATTGGGCATTCCATTTGAATTTGCAACTTGTAAAATCTTAAGCAGTTAAATGAAGTAATGAATGCTGCTGAATTATATGCAGCTAACTATTTCTTAGCAACCACCATTTTGTTACTTCTTACTTCCCTTTATCTACATAAAATTCAATAATTTTGGTTTTATAGGTTTCATATTTATGTTTACTTAACATTCCACTCTATACTTATAGAAATTTAGTGCAGCTGAACACTGAATTAATTATACACAGCTAGCAATCTGCTGTTCGACATTTGTTTATGGGATAATTTTACGAAACGGTAGGAAAATATCTATACTTTTTCTGCTTTATAATCGCTTTAAATTTTGAGAATATTCATGTACTTATTATTTTATATCTAAAATCAAATTAGATTAATTTTTATAAATGTATTGTTTAAATACATTTTTAAATTCAAAGTATTCTAGCTCTTAGCTTTTATCTGTTATATTTCTTACATTTGATTGTATATATTATTCACAATTATGTTTCAATTGAGATAGGAATTAATTAAAATTATTTTCAAATATATATTTAACAGTATATTTATAGATGTAAGCTTTTGTGTTTTTATTAAAGCTGGAAAATTTTTAACAGCTTGTTTTAAGCTTTGATGATGTTTAGATTTTTATGTTATATAAAAAAAAAATATGATGTGGGCAACACATGACTTTCCTTATATAATGCAATGAATTTACTGCGTTTACAGTTAAAAAAAATGTTATTCTTATAGTAGATACTTATATTCTTAATAAGATATTGAATTTTCGACAACTAGTCGTCATTTTCATTGATTTAGCTTCATTTTTATCCATTTGGTGAGATTTTCGTTAATTTGGTAACATTTCAAAAAGTCGCCAAGTTGGCGACATTTCGCCAAATTCGTCGCCAAAATCTCGCCAAGCGTTATAGACGAAGAAATAAGTTATTCTTACAGCAGATAAATGACTAATGGCGTTCAAATACAAAAGTATTACTTAAAGTATCTTTTTTCATGAATGGAACGAGCTAGATCCACGAGAATGATGTCACCCAATTTATCGCATGGTATTACATATGAAAAGTGAACACATTTCTCAATAGGAAATATTTTTTTTTTATTTTATATGACTTTTTGATAATTTTTTTGAAAAATGTGCAATATCTCGAGAACGGTTCATGTTAGCGTTCTAAAATTTATGTCAATCGTTTTCTAATGAAAAATTACATAAGAAATGTCTGTTTGCGTAACTTTATTAGCGGTTTTGAGTTTTTGACGCTTTTTTCAAAATTTCATTCGAAAATTTAGGGGGGTTCTGAACATTCGATTGCGTATAAAAGCAATAGGCTTCCAGTGTTTACGGATTGTGATTTTTGTACCAAATTTTGTTCAAATCGGTCCATTCGTTCGTCAGTTATCGTCTCCACAGACTCACTGACACACACACACACACAGACATCACTTCAAAAATGTTTGATTCGTGATCAGGGATGCTTGAAACGTGCTCTCCCGTCGAAAACTCGAATTTGAATTTTCGACCCCGACACAATACTTTCCTAATACATTATGTATATAAGGAAAGTAAAAACATTTATAATTTTAATAACACTTTAAACACAATCCTATTTTATTGCTTTTAGCTGAATAATTAAAGCTTAAAAAATCAAAATAGGAATATAGACATTTACCAATATATTTATAGAAATAATCTTTTGTGTTCTCAGTAAAGGGGAATTTTTTTTAACGGCTTATTTTTAAGTGTTAATAATGCTTGGATTTTTACGTTTTATAAATAATTAGTTGTAATAATAACACTTTAAATACAATATCACTATCCTATTTTATAAGTGATTTAATGTAACAGAAAATGAAAATATCACAATAAAATTGATTTCTAATAGAAATATTTAAACTGGTAATGCCGAAGAAGCGCAAACTTTTCAGTGAAACTTAAATGTATCACTTTTGTTCATAAAAATCAAGCTGTAGTAGATTGTCAACACGCTAAAGATTCGGGAGTTTGAAGCTTCATGAAGTCATTAATTCTTTCAGAATTCAATGCATTATGACTTTTAAATGCTAAATAATAATGTGCAGACTTTTGAACGAAAATATCATATCATGTGCATATAGAACCTCTGTTGACAGTATTAACATAGCACGTGCTATTGTTAGATCTAAATCACGTGATTGTGATGTCACGTACATATTGTCCATTTGTACTTGGTGCAATCTAATGCGCCTGGATGGATTAATAAAGGATGGATTAATACAGCTGAACACCTCGAATTATATGCAAATAATGATATGCTAACTACTAGGTTTTGTGCTGTTCGTCACATACATAAAATGCAATTTAATTTCAATTTTGATAGGTTTTATATTTTGTGTTTACTAAACATTCCATTAATGCAATTTGTACGCATTTGTACATCAGTACGCATTTGTACATCTAATTCAGCTGAATGAATTAATAAATGCAGCTAACAATCCGCTAGCGACTAATTTTTGTGCTGCTCCTCACATACTTAAATGCAATTCAGTTTCTGTTGATAGATTTCATGTTTACTAACATTGCATTGGAATTTGTATTTGGCGAAAGTCATGCTTCTGGCAAACCCAAAGGTGTGAAAGAACATGTTCCTTATTTTTTTTCGCAAATGATGGAGATCTGTAACAGTAATTAATAGCGTTCAAGACGTGAATGGTGAATCAATTGTTAAGAAAAGACGAATTTTTGCCCTCAGAAGTCAGCGTCATAGGTTACGAAATAATAATAAAAAAAAAGTAAATAGTGAGTAACTCTGATTATAAATTGATCTGTAGCTTGCCGAGATTTTCTGAGGCCCTAATGGAACTTTCATACAAAGGCCTCATTTGAGCAATAAATAGAGTAGAACGTCATACATCCGAAAATTGGTAGTACGAAAAATCGATTATCCGACAGTTTAATTATGTTATATTTACAAGTCCAATGATAATAATAATGATAATAATAATAATAATAATAATAAAATACGGATTCATTAAATTACTAACATATGCGTTTGTCTTTTCACTTTAGGTTATGAAATAGAATAATATTTGGGAGGTCTTTGTATGATATAAAATACTTTCGGGTTCGAAACTACCTTGCACCAACGGATAATCCGACTCTGGTAATATTACAAAGCGCACCATGAGAATTATAGTTGTTGTTGTTGAGACCCAGACCGTCCGACCTACTAGAAAGGTGTAAGGTAACCGTTTGGACGGCCGGGAAGTGCCAATCAATTTAGACCGAAACCCACTGGGGGAGACATCCACAGGGACAGTACCCTCTTTTCCCTACCACCAACCTCTGGGAAGGACTTACGGACCCACATGTTTAACGTGATCGTACTCCGCATGAACACGGCGGCAGTTGTGGCAGCGTGCAAATCCAGCGCGCAAACCATCGGGCTACCGCGCCCGAAAAGTGCCAATAGCACGCGGTGTTCCCAGGTGGTCACCCACCCAAGTACTAACCGCGCCCGATGCTGCTTGACTTCGGTGATCTAACGAAGACTAGTGGTTTCAGCACGGTAGGGCCGTTGGCATGGGAATTATCGTATCATAATCTCAATATGCTCAACTATAATTCCATAAATAGGTTGTAACAAAAAGAACACTACAAGTACTAACACACCTGTAAAGAACACTACAAACTGATACACAAATACCTAATAATAAAATGCAGAATTATATAAAATACCAAGAAAACGTTGGATTAAGTATAATGTATAATGCACTAATTAGTCTTTATAAAATGGAAGATGAGACCAATAAAAATAATGTACAGAATTTCGAAGCCCTCTGCAAGCATAATGCTCTAAGAGGTGGCTTGGTTTGCTTTCGGGACACCCCTGAGATTGATGTGAGGTTTGATGTGTGCTACTTACGAATGACGATGGTACAAGGTATCTACAAAAATATTTCGACATTTCTTTTATCTATACAGTTTTGAAAGATTAATAAAATGCCGTTTATTTCGTATACCGATTTGAACAAAAAACGACGAAGTTATGGACGATGAAACGTTTGGTGCAACGTTTGTAGAAACGGGCGAGCGTACGGTTGACGCAAGCCATAAACGAATACTAACGTATAGCGCAGATATTGAAGAACAGATATCGCAAATCTAAAATTTATTTTTTTTACCAGTTTTTTTTTAACACTTTAAAATATAGTTGAAAAGTGTTTATGGCTTTGTTCATTCTGTCTGTCTGCCCGTTCGCAAGATAACTGCCGTAAAAATGACTTTATCAAAATAAAATTTTAGTGTGTTCTTCAAAGGGTCATAGGCGAATATAAATTACCACGCCCAATTAGTTTTGGATTGAACCCGGGTTGAAAAAATAAAGTACAATCAACCCCATGGGACCTCATTTTCCAAAAATTTTTTAAGCGAAGTTAAAATTCACAAATTGCTTCGAAAATTTTATGAAATATTCAAACTATCCCATAAAATATGCAAAAAAAAAATATCAGCAAAATATGTTCGGTAGTTTTTAAATAAAAATTAAAATAATAATTACACCCATATGATATAAAGAGATCACGTGACCCACTTCAAAATAAGATATGGCATCCATCTTTTTTTTCCCAGTGTAAAAATCGTTATTTTTAAAGTACTTTTAAATTTATATTTAACTAGCAGCATACCCGTTCTTCGTACGGAGTATATAATATAAATAAACTTAAAATTCACAATCATGTGCAAATTCCTATAGTATACTAAATGACATGCTTAATCAAAATATTCTGTTAAAATATTTAATACAATGCTCCTAAAAAGAAACCTCAGGATCTCTGTTCTCACTATACAAAATTATCTTCACGGGTAGATCTGAAGAATAAAATATCCTGGCCTTTTTTGCAAGCAAATTTATAAAAAGTATGGAATTGAATCAATATATGCAAAATGATAGCGTATTGTATGGGACCCGTACTACTTATATACGCGAATATTAGAAGATATAACCTGTATTATGACATTACATGTATACATTGAAAATATCAATAAATCCGTAATCTTTAAACCAGTAGGCAGTAATTAATTCCAATATGTGCCCAAATGAAAGTTCTAGAATTATATGGAAAGATAAACCCGTACTACTTATAATGTCATTAGAAAATATGTCCTAGTGTTAGTAAAAGATTACCCGTATTATAACATTTAGTTTGAAAAATGTTTGCCAATATATAACAGATTACTTAATAAATTAAAAATATCAATAATCCCCGTGATATTCATACCGGAAGGCTTGATTCCAATATATGCCAATATACATGTACTACTTATATTCTCTTACATTAGAAGATATACCCGTGCATTTGTAGAAGATTACTCGTACAACGTACAATATATGAGTTTCAACAATATTTGCCGCAATAAAACAATGCCATAAGAAATTGTAAATATCAATAATCTCTGAATCAATAATCCCCGAAAACATCAATAATAATAATGTTTAAACATGAAGATCGTAATTGATATTATTCAGTCAAAAATACGATGGCAATGAAATTTATTTTATATGCATATCTTCATCATTAAAATCGGAAAAGATTTAATAAAACTCTTCTTCCTCATTAACACGTTAAATTTAAATCCGTTGTTAAGCGACATGTTATGATTTGCATCAAATAAATTGGTGGTCAAAATATCGTCTGAATATCTCTAATGAAGGTTTGGCGACATTTTAAAAAATCGCCAAATTTATCGCTAAGTGGGACTGTAGAACTGACAGTCCCACTTGGCGATAAATTGACGAACCATCATCAAAATATTATCCCCTAAAAAAAACACAATTTCGTTTATTTAGGGCAATTTATCAATTTCAAAATATTTTTATGGATTTATAAATATTTTTATCAATTTGGTGACATTTTAAAAATTCGCTAAATGGGTTACTAAGTAGGGCGGTTGGACTGACAGACAAATGCTAACGAAACACCAGTTCAGTACTTTCTTTTAACAAAACAAATTTAATTTCATTGATTTGCGTCACTTTTATCAATTTGGAGACATTTCCACTAATTTGGTAAAGTTTAAGAAAAGTTACCAAGTTAGCGATATCCAGCCAAATTCGTAGCTCTAAATTCGCAGATCTGAATAAAATATCGTGATCTAGTTTGTATATACTAAATGAAAACACAAAAATATTATTAGAAGATATACCCACTCTACTCTTTTTCTGTTTAAACAATTGGATAAATGAATTTATTGGGTAAACAGAATATAAGTTTATTAGCTAAACACAATATATTGGGTTGGAGGGAAAGTTATGTCGTATTTTAAATAGGCAGGTGATTTTTCTTGTAAATAAAAAGAACATCTGTAACAAGTCGAGAAATTGCAGAATGAGTTTGGCATTCATCATACAACTGTTGGAGATCACATTAAATCTCTTGGGTTTGTGTTAAAGCAAAGTTTTTGGGTTCCACATGAATTAACGGAAAATAATTTGTCTGATCGTGTAAGAGTGTGTTCATCACATCTGATTAGACACAATGTGGAGCCGTTTTTTGACAGGCTGGTTACTGGAGATGAAAAGTGGATTCTTTACGAAAATATTAAGAGAAAAAAATCTTACTGCAAACCAGGAACATCATCAGCAACAGTTCCAAAACCAAGTATCCATCAACGAAAAGTACTGCTTTGTTTGTGGTGGGACAGGAAAGGTCCAGTGTACTACGAGTTGCTGAAACAGGGGGAAACCATCAACGCGGATCTGTACTGCAATCAGCTGGATAAATTGAATGCAGCTATCAAAGAAAAAAGGCCAAAAAAGGAATAGTGTTCCACCACGATAATGCTCGCCCGCATACTGCAATGGTGACACAACAAAAACTGAATGCGCTAGGATGGGAAGTCCTTAGTCACCCACCGTATTCACCTGACATTGCACCATCTGATTATTACCTGTTCAGATAGATCTCTGCAAAATTATCTAACGGGAAAAAAATTCACGTCTTTTGAAAGTGTTTCTGAGGCAGTTGCTGACTATTTTAACTCCAAGGATGAGAACTTCTACAAAACAGGAATTCACAGGTTACCTGAAAGATGGCAACAGGTTGTAACAAATAACGGAGCATATATAATTGATTAATATTAAACACATATTTTTATAAATGAATTCAAATATTTTCTTTAAAATACGACAGAACTTTCCCTCCAACCCAATATAAGCTTAAAACCTCTTTGCTAAAATACATGAAAGTGATGTATGCAGTTCGCAATTAATATAATTAAAAAAAAGTCAAACCGTTCATTTATAAGATATATTTTAATATCCATTTATTTATTATTCAAATCGAAAAAATAATAATAATCATTAACAAACACATTTAATTCCATTCCTTTGTCGAGCAACATGATATAAGATAGAATCTTCCTCATAAAATGCGAAATTAAATAACCATTTTAATTTCTTTATACTTCTAATCGTTCAGTAAAAGCTTGCGAAATATAAAACATGGAGGTAGATTTTTCCATTTAAATTCATGTTTCATACAATTCATGCTTTCAGATAGTGACTATTTAATGCAAAAATCCTGCATCAAACTCAAAAATAAAGTTTTAATTCCCTTTGACGTTTTAAACAAACGATTTTTATCCTTTCCGTATGTATAAACCTGGAGTTGGAGAGTAGAACTCCTATAAAAAAAGTTCCGTTTTTCATTAATATCTCGACAACCCCTGGACTTAGAAACTCGAAACTTGGGAAAAATTTATGGGGTGCTATTTCAAGGCCACCCACAAAATTTCATTAAATTCAGTTCAGCCGTTCTCTCGTGATGATGAGACAAGCGAAAGTTTCGTTTTTTACTAATATCTCGAGAACCACTGGTCGTAAAAATTCCAACCATAGACTAAATTTTAAATGGGGCTATTTCTAGGCTGCCCACAAAATTTCATCAAATTCGGATCAGCCGTTCTCCCGTGATGACGAGACAAACAGACAGACAGACAGACAGACAGATTTTCATTTTTATTTATATAGATGTTGATCCGTCCTAAAACCGTTTTATTTTTGCGTATTTTTTATGCATCTATATTCTGTGCCAACGCAATTACAATATTTTTGAGTTTAAATGATCATCAAACTTTGATTATTTCTACAACGAAGCCTAATTTTAATGCCTAATTTTTTTTTAAATATGCAAAAAAAAAAAAAAAAAAAAAAAAAAAAAAAAAAAAAAAAAATCAGCAAAATATGTTCGGTAGTTTTTAAATAAAAATTAAAATAATAATTACACCCATATAATATAAAGAGATCACGTGACCCACTTCAAAATAAGATATGGCATCCATCTTTTTTTTCCCAGTGTAAAAATCGTTTTTTTTAAAGTACTTTTAAATTTATATTTAATGTTGATCCGCCCTAAAACCGCTTTATTTTTGCGTATTTTTTGTGCATCTATATTCTGTGCCAACGCAATTACAATATTTTTGAGTTTAAATGACCATCAAACTTTGATTATTTCTACAACGAAGCCTAATTTTAATGGATGCAGAATGTAAACAAGTGATTGTAAGATGAGTTGTATGAAAATTGAATTTTTTTCAAGCAAAATTATTTTATTCTGGAGTCTGGAGTAAAAGTGATATGGATGAAATATTTATCACCGCTTTTAACATAGAGAGCCAGACGATTTATATTTTGATGACGTCATTTGAATGAAGTTAATTTTTTTCTCTGTGGAGTTTTAAGTTTTCAAATATAATAAATTATTGTGGTATTGTGATAATTTAAAATATATCAGCGCTGAATGTATCGCATTTTAGAGATGTTTAAATAAAATTGCATTTCAGTTGGAAAGTGTTTCATAATCAATGCTTTATGTATTATTGATCTTTTTTGTTTTTTACAACACAGCTCAAAGGGTATACTTTATAAGAAGAAGAAAAAATTATGCATTTGGTTCTGCATTAAGTTCGACAGATACTTTTACTCGTATTACGTCAACAGTCTTCCAGAATGATGGCGAACATTAAAAACCATACCCTCTATGGAAAGTCATGCCAATAGCACGATACTCGTGAATTTCTTAACTAATCTACAAAACTCGAGAAGTTTCTAGAACTCTCCAAATGTCGCCAAATGGGCAATCGCCAATCTTTCTCCAAATTCGTCAATTAGGTCACCGAATTTGTACTAAAGGTCAAGCAACACAGACTTTTAAATTATAACAATGGTTTTCTGTTATGTATTCGCTATGCTACTTCCGTTATGCTACTTCCGTTATATGCTACTTCCGTTTTACATACTTCCGTTTCATTTCAGCAACATTTCTTTCAAAATTTACTCTATGCCTTGCCGAATATGTTTTAGATCAAAATAAGTTGAAATTTGATCTTTACTTGATTCGCTTAAATTCAAGAAAAGTGGCGAACTTATTTAATAGTAAAAATTTTTACTTCCCTTCCATACATTGTATAAAAATGAATAGGAGAAATTGAGATGGAAGTTGAAAATTCAAATATAAAGTTTGAACGAATTTGCTAGTTTTAGGCATCTTTGAATTCGAATCGAACGCTTTTGATTTAATGGCTGTGTGCTTATGTACCCTTGATTTTACTTTCCCTATATAAATAGTATAATGTATAGGGAAAGTATTGTGACGGGAAAGTATTGAGAAATTTCGAATTTGAGTTTTCGACAGAAGAACGCGTTTTAAGCACTCATGAACTCGAATCGAACGTCTTTGAGGTGATGTCTGTGTGTATGTGTTACTGTGTGTGTGAGTCTGTGAGTTTGTAGATGCGATATCTCACAAACGAATGGAGTGTTTCGAACGGAATTGGAGAACATATTAAAATCAGTCAATATTGGAACTCTATCGATTCTAAACGCAATAGAATGTTGGGAAGATCTCCAAATTTTCGAACGAAGTTTTGAAAAAGTCACTAAAAGCTCAGAAATCCTAATAATGTTGCGTAATCATTTTTTGTTTAATTTTTTATTAGAAAACGTATGACATAAACTTTAAAATGTAAACATATATATATATAATAGATATAATATATATATATATATATATATATACATATATATATATATGCATATATATATATATATATATATATATATATATATATATATATATATATATATACATACATGTATATATATATATATATATATATATATATATATATATACATATATATATATATATATACATATATATATATATATATATATATATATATATATATATATATATACATATATATATATATATATATATATATATATATATATATATATATATATATATATATAAATTAGTAAATCCAATGTTAGAATGTATGTAGTAACTCATAATACACTATTCCAAAATTTTCTACAAAATACAAAGAAATAAAAGAAATTAAGACATAAAGAGGAAATAATAAAGCGTAATGCAGGTCATAAAGACAAAGACAATCAACAAATTTCAAAAATGAGGAATGAAAATAAGAAAACAAAAAAATCAAGCAAAAAAGCTTGCACATGGAAGAGCTTTAGGCTTAAGATAAGTTCATTTCGAAAAAATTCTCTTCAGGTCCATATATTCCTTCGAAATGAACACAAAAATGCTTGTTTCTGAAACACAAGATAGATTTTATCTATAAACTTGTGTTATATGGACGACAAGCATATAGATTGGAACAATAAAGGAAACATAAATACCTTAAAATGCACTTCATTAGTGCAACCGTGACAAGCAAAATATGGCTGGACCAATGTTGCCGTAATATATATATATATATATAATTGAAGATTTTTTATAATTACTTGTAATATATACCCGAGAAATACCAAAGTAAATAGCTCGTAAACTGAAGGAAAAGGTGAAAATTTGCAAAACGGAAACCAAGTGTAGCACGATGAGCTAGGCCTTTTCTAGCTCCTATGAAGTTTGGAAATGGAATAAAGTGAATATAAAAGGAATATGATGAATATGAAAAGCATTTCTGAAACCATGTACGTTATCAAGGGCCATACATGTTTCATTAATGCTGATTCTACGTTTCTGTGTACACAACTGTAAAATGTATTACAGAAATAATGTACATGGCCCGACGTAGAAGAAATATATATATATATTTACATAGGTTAATTGGGTACTTTGAAATAGTTATACACGTTGTCAGCCGAAAAAGCGCCAAATGTGCAATTCAAGGTTTAAGATATTGTGCCGTGAATATTATACATCAATTTTGAACTGTGAATGAAGTAAATTTATTGCATTGTATAGAGAAAGTCGCGAGCAGCCCACATCATATTTCTGTAAATGTTTATGTACTTGATATCTCACGAAGTAATTGAGAAATGGGCGAATCACGAAGTGATTGAGAAAGTTGAAATCGAACGAAATTTAGAACAATTATTGTAATCAGCGCATACTAGAAATCTGTGGAATTTTATCGAGATTCAACTGTGGTAAAGCCCCCACATTTCCGAATATTTCCTTTTCACTCAAAATAATCATGGCAATGAATAATGTTAAGTAAATCATATTTACCCTACCTTGCGCCCAAAAGATGCTTCACACTAAGAATGGCGCAGAACTTGGCGATAAGTTTCTCACAGATGCCAAACAGTATTCACCTTGAGCTTGCCAATCGAATTGTTTCAAAATTACCTCTTGTGTTGCAGCGTCATGACTTGCTGTTAGAAATGTCCAGTTAAGAGATTGAAGAAGATATGATTCTGAAAGCTTTAAAAAAAAAAAAATGAACGGCCTTCATCCAGACTCGAAACATCACAGGTCCATTGAATAGATAGATGTATTATGGGCGTTTGTTGCAAATGTCTAGAACTGAAAGTGTTTGCAACAGGTTATTAAAGAACATTGATTGTTCCGAATTAAGAATCGAGAACTGCTTTATTAAAGAGCTAGTATTTTTTTTGTACTCGCGCACATGCAATAAAAGGCTTTACCGTCAGACGAGCGCAAAGAAGGAAGTTTCAAACAGAGGTTATCGCATTTATATCCTATTTATCTCACAGGGAAACAGGGTGTGATTAGGAAAGACCTAAGTAACCAAGTAATGAAAATGTACATGTAAATACATAATGTAAATAAAAATATAATATTTTCCATTAGAAATATAAAAGATGTGAAATTTACAAAAGTTGAACAATTTATCAATATTTATAATAATTATTATTTTATAATATAGTAAATTAAGCGTTTCTCTCTAGAAATACATAAAAGTACATTCTTTTACATGTAAATTCGATGTTTTGAACTAAAAATGGCCGTAACAGGTTACAAAATGCAATACATCTCTTTGATATAAAGACAAGTTAAACGATGTTGATTTTATGATTAGAACGCGAGATACTGCAGCTGTAAACTTCTTCTATTTGCCGACTGCATGGAGATTTTGCACGCTCATCGGAAGCACTCCTTTTAACAGAAACAGAGATGGTAAATTGTTTCTTTCACATTTACCATATTACCAGAAATCACCTTCATACCCCCCCCCCCCCTCCTCTAATTTTGAAGTACCTGAAATTTTAATTATACTTTGTTAACATATAAAAAGCATAATAATGTCGATGCTCCCTCTTCTAAAAAATCTGATGTGGGCAATACATGACTTTCCTTATATAATGTAATGAATTTACTACTTTTACAGTAAAAATAGGTTTTTCTTACAGTAGATACTAATATTCTTTCCAAGATATTGAATTTTCGACAATTAGTCGTCAAATTCATTGATTTGGCGTCATTTTTATCCATTTGACGAGATTTTCGTTAATTTGGCAACATTTCAAAAAGTCGCCAAGTTGACGACATTCCGCTAAATTCGCCGCAAAATCTCACCAAGCGCTATGGACGGAGAAATAAGTTGTTCTTACAGCAGATAAATAACTATCGGCGTTCAAATACAAAAGTATTACTCAAAGTATCTTTTTTCATGAATGGAACGAGCTAGATTCACGAGAATGATGTCACCCAATTTATCGCATGGTATTACATAAGAAAAGTGAACATGTTTCTCAATAGGAAATATTTTTTTTCATTTTATCTGACTTTTTAATAATTTTTTTGAAAAATGTGCAATATCTCGAGAACGGTTCATGTTAGCGTTCTAAAATTTATGTCAATCGTTTTCTAATGAAAAATTACATAAGAAATGTCTATTTGCGTAACTTTATTAATGATTTTGATTTTTTGACGATTTTTTTCAAAATTTTATTCGAAAATTTAGGGGGGTTCTGAACATTCGATTACGTATAAAAACAATAGGCTTCCAGTGTTTGCGGATTGTGATTTTTGTACCAAATTTGGTTCAAATCGGTCCATTCGTTCGTCAGTTATCGTCTCCACAGACTCACTGACACACACACACACATACTTTCACACACACACACACACACACACACACAGACATCACTTCAAAAATGTTTGATTCGTGATCAGGGGTGCTTGAAACGTGCTCTCCCGTCGAAAACTCGAATTCGAATTTTCGACCCCGTCACAATACTTTCCTTATACATTATGTATATAAGGAAAGTAAAAACACTGGAAAAAAAGCAGGTATACCCATAAAGGAGGATGTTTATCTCTCGAATTGTGTGTGTGGGGGGCGGGGGGCGGGGGGAAGGGTGTTAAAGGAGGGGGCTTCCACTTTTTATGAGGGATGGGAAAACCTAAAAGATTCACAAAGAGGGGGAAATCAAATATGTGGAAGGGTTTGTATGGATCACCTTGTCAAATGTTTCTTTAGCTAATTATGGCTCCCAATATTATTAACAATGGTTCACTATTGTATATTCAATGTTGTAAAATAATATTAAAATAAAAATTTTGCAAGGGGGGGGGGATATTTTGAGACGCTTATTATTTTCTTTTTAATTAGAGATGTTATCTCTAATACATTAGCAGCCATTTATACGTAATTTATGATTAGGAAAACGAATGATATATTTTAGAATATTGGTATGAACCTTTTTCATTATTACATGTTTTTCAAATAAATTTATTAAAAAAAGTTACATAACGCTTCTATTGGTCCGCTTTGAGAATTCTACAGCTCTATTATTAGCCATGACCTCCACACGTAACGGGAGGTTACTGGATATGTGGCTTACAGTTTTAATTAACTATTTTTAAAATCAACTACATTTTCTTAAGCCAGCAGCTAGTTGCGGGCATTGCAACCAGTAGATTTGCACTGGTAATACCAGTAGCAACCAGTAGATTTGCAACCAGTAGATTTGCATTGCAACCGATAGATTTGCAGTCATAACCCTCTCCAGAGATCTATTATTTTTAAGTATAAAATTGCACTCAATAGGCAAAGGTATGCAATATTCATTTAAAAAACGTTTTATATTAAAACCTTATCGAACATTTCTGAATAGCGGTTACCTCTGATTAATGGAAATTATTACTTTCCTTATATACATAATGTATAAGGAAAGTATTGTGACGGGGTCGAAAATTCGAATGAGTTTTCGACGGGAGAGCACGTTTCAAGCATCCCTGATCACGAATCAAACATTTTTGAAGTGATGTCTGTCTGTGTGTGTGTGTGTGTGTCAGTGAGTCTGTGGAGACGATAACTGACGAACGAATGGACCGATTCGAACGAAATTTGGTACAAATATCACAATCCGTAAACACTGGAAGCCTATTGTTTTTATACGCAATCGAATATTCAGAACCCCCCCCTAAATTTTCGCGTGAAATTTTGAAAAAATCGTCAAAAAATCAAAACCGCTAATAAAGTTACGCAAATAGACATTTCTTATGTAATTTTTCATTAGAAAACGATTGACATAAATTTTAGAACGTTAACATGAACCGTTCTCGAGATATTGCATATTTTTCAAAAAAATTATCAAAAAGTCATATAAAATAAAAAAATATATTTTCTATTGAAAAACATGTTCACTTTTCATATGTAATACCATGCGATACATTGGGTGACATCATTCTCGTGGATCTAGCTCGTTCCATTCATGAAAAAAGATACTTTGAGTAATACTTTTGTATTTGAACGCCAATAGTCATTTATCTGCTGTAGGAATAACTTATTTCTTCGTCCATAACGCTTGGCAAGATTTTGGCGACGAATTTGGTGGAATGTCGCCAACTTGGCGACATTCTGAAATGTTGCCAAATTAACGAAAGTCTCGCCAAATGGATAAAAATGACGCTAAATCAATGAAAATGACGACTAATTGTCGAAAATTCAATATCTTGGAAAGTATCTACTATAAGAGAAACCTATTTTTTCACTGTAAACGTAGTAAATTTATTACATTATATAAGGAAAGTCATGTGTTGCCCACATCAGATTTTTTTTAATTTCCAGTCCTAAATGTATGTATGTATGTATTTACAAATAGCGGATCTTCCTGAGTAATTAACAATGGTGGTCGTTAAAAACGCATCTACTAAAACATGTTTTTAATGCTGATCGTTGAGCGATCATTTTGAGTATGGTTACGAAAGTATTTTTAATGAATGTAAAAGAATCGAGGTATATTAGTATATGAAGGCTTAAGATGAGTCTGAAAGATGCCATTAAGTTTTATAGTATAGAAAGCGTAATGAAGCGTAATGAACATGCTTGCTTAATAAAAATCCTAAATTACACTTTTTACTTTCCTTATATACATAATGTATTAGAAAAGTATTGTGACGGGGTCGAAAATTGGAATACCGAGTTTTCGCAGGGAGAGTACGTTTTAAGCACCCCTGATCACGAATCGAACATTTTTGAGGTAATGTCTCTGTGTGTATATGTGTGAAAATATGTGTGTGTGTGTGTGTGAAAGTATGTGTGTGTGTGTGTGTGTGTGTGCGCGCGTGTGTGTGTGTCAGTGAGTCTGTGGAGACGATATCTCACAAACGAATGGAGCGATTCGAATGAATTTGGTACAAAAATCACAATCCATGAATACTGGAAGCCTATTGTTTTAAAACACAATCGAATGCTCAGAACAATCCTAAATTTTCGAGTGAAATTTTGAAAAAATCATCAGAAAATCAAAACTTTTAATAAAGTTACGCAAATAGACATTTCTTATGTAATTTTTCCTTAGGAAACGATCGGCATAAATTTTAGAACGCTAGCATGATCCGTTCTCGAGATATTGCATATTCTTCAAATATATTTATCAAAAAGCCCCATAAATTAAAAAAAATATATTAACTATTTAGAAAAATGTTCATTTTTCATATGTAATATATCATGCGATAAATTTGGTGACATCATTCTCGTGAATGATGTCACCATAAATGAATGAAAATGACGACTAATTCAAGAAAATTCAATATCTTTGAAATAATATAAGTATCTACTATAAGAATAACATTTTTTTAACTGTAAAAGTGGTAAATTCATTGCATTATATAAGGAAAGTCATGTGTTGCCCACATCAGATTTTTTTATTCATAAAAGGACAAAATTAACTTTCTGTAACACGTATATATATAAGTTTAATGATTTTATAATTAAAAAAAAATGTTTAATTTTTTTATATTAAAATTTAAGGGTTTAAAAATTCTTAAATAAACAGTTCAGCAAAAAAAAAAATGTTCAGCAAAATGGTATTTGGAGAATTGAGAACTAAAATCTTTTCTGCTGCATCTACCTCCCCCCCACCCCCTCAATTTTTACTTTCCAGTAGAACTTTACTTTCTAGTGATACACTTTTTAGTTTACTTTCTAGTTCTATAGAATATAGTAAACAGAACGCATTGTTTTACCGAATATTTTCGATTTTAATATTTTAATGCCAATATATATTTTAGAACCTCCTGAACACATTTTGACTATCTTTAGAGTGATGTCCGTCTGTCTGTCGTTTGTCTGTGATCGATTTCTAGTGCACATGCTAGGTGCTACAAATATTAATATTTTTTCACGAAACTTCATATTCGGTTTTGTTATCGAAAAATCTAGAACTGGATAAAATTTTTTGAAATTCGAGCGAAATCTTTGAAATCTAGTCAAAATTATATATTTTCTTAACATGCCAGCATAAGACAAAATTTGATGTAATTATGCATAAAAGGGGTTATTTTTGGCTCAATGATTACGAAACTTAACAGTTTCAATCATTGTAGGGAAAAATAGCCTCGATACAGTTTTTATGTTTGTGACGCCCTCTCCCCCCTCGGGGGGGATGTAAGTTACCCCTTTGAGGGGGTACATTGTCAAACTTGGTATCAATCGAAAGTTTTTTTTTTCAAGTCCTTTAAAATGAAGGGTAACATGTTATAATTGGACCAACAATACAGTTTTTTTTATCCAATTATAACATGTTACTCTTCCAACAATACATTTGGACCAATAATATAGTTTTTTACTTTCCCTGCAGTACATGGTAATGTATAGGGAAAGTATTGGAATCATGCCAAAAATCGCAACTCGAGTTTTCGACGGATCTACACGTTTCGAGATCCCTAGAACACGAAAAAACTATTATTAGCGTGACGTCTGTGTGTGTGTCTGTGTGTGTGTCTGTCTGTTTAATGTATGTATCTACTCTAACTCAAACACCAATGGACCGAATTTCATAAAATTTGGTAAGTAAGTCACTTTGGTGTAACCCTGGTTCTGATTAGTGTTTAGTACGATTCGGGATAAAAGAACCCGCCTTTTTTTGCGAAATGGCCGGCAAAATTTGCCTTTATCCACTCCATCTCAAAAACTAATCTACGGAATTTCACAAAATTCGGTAGATAAGTAGCTTGTGGGTTACCCTGGTGCTGGTTAGATTTTGGTAAGATTCGGGAAAAAATAACCTGCCTTTTTCTGCAAAATGACCCGCAAAAATCGTCAAATATAAAATAAAAACTACGTATTCTCTAATATATCTATTAAATGCTTGTTTTATACGTAATTTTTAACGAAGAAAATAATAGCACCAACCCCATTACACTAAGACTAGCCGTTCTTGAGATATTTTAGTTTTTTCAAATTTTCTCTACGCCACCTTTGAAAATAAGTCCAGTTACTAAATGAGAATGAAAATTGAATCAAAAGTGGATTAAATTTAATTAAACTAAAGAGAACGTGGATATAAGTCTGCAGGGAAAGCCGTGTGCTGCCTACATCAGATTTTTTTAAATTGTTTCTTGTAAAATTTGCAGAATTTGCAATTAAAACAAATAAGCAAACAAACAAAAAATCCCCATAAGCTACTTAAAATTGAATTGTGGTATGAAAAAGTCGAGTTGAGCTACATTCGAGTTAATTTTTTTCTTTAGTTTCTTTAGTTCTTTTAATTCACTGCAGATTTGATTCTAAATTGTTGACCGTTACACGTAAATACTACAGCATTCAGCCTCAGCTCATTAGTTGAATTTTACTGTATTTCCCAAAGTTACCTGCGTCAAATGCTGGATAGTATAATGTAATTTACTAGCAAAATTCATTGCCAAAGTATTAACTACTGCTGTAAATAATCCTTGCCATTAAATCTTCCATGTCACTGCGAGAGACGTCACCTGTTGCTACCGAACGAAACACAAGATAATGAAGGGACATACATGTTTATGATGATAAGTTTCCCCTCTGAACTTCAAACAATGTTCGATTCGCATGCAATGTCAACACGAAACTCAAGGTGGTATTATTTTCTAACGTCAAGGCGTATAACGCGGAAGTGAACATGGGAAGTAAACTCTCATCTCTAATTAATTACACAGAGGATTTAATTGAAGAAATAAGAATCCGTGCCGTATTGTGTTGCGTGATGAATAATCAAGATGGCTGCAGATAATGTTAATTATTTCAGACTGTATTGAAAGAACTAAAAATTTGAGACTTTGATGCAAATGGAATTTTTACTCCCATAATTATTTGTGTTAAATAATCTGACGTGGCCAGAACAGGACTTTTCTTACCTAATGCAATGAATTTGTTTTCTTTCACAGCTAATGGTTACAAAATTCACAGCATAATGTTTCTGGCATTGAATTTAACACCAGGTAAATTAAAATTGTGTCCATTTAGAAATTTTTGAGTTCAAACAGAATGGCATATTCTTTCCACTCTGCAAAATCCGCATCCAAATGCAATTGGCTTTTAATTAATATCTCATAGAAATGACTATGTGCGAATTCTTTGGCGACAAAATACAAAACTATTACAAAAATATCTTCTTTCGTGAGTGGAGCAAAATAGATTCATGAGAATAATATTAAAAGATTTGTCGCATAATAATGCATATGTTAAGTAGACACATTTGATGATATTTACTACTTTTTAACACTTTACAACATAGTTGGTAACACTTTACAACATAGTTGACTTTGCTCATTCTGTCTGTCTGTTCGTTAGCACGATAACTGCCGTAAAAATGACTTTATCAAAATGAAACTTTAGTATGTTGTTCAGACGGTCTGTGGGAATTATGGGAATATGAATGAATAATATATCCCAATTAGTTTTGGATTGAACCCGGGTTGAAAAAATGAAATACATTGAACCCTATGGGACCTAATTTTTCAAACATTTTTTAAGCGAATTTAAAATTCAGAAATTTCTTCGAAAGTTTTAGGAAATATTCAAATTATCCCATAAAATATATAAAAGGAATTTCAGCAAAATTTACTCAGTAGTTTTTAAATAAAAATTAAAATAATAATTACACCCTTTATATGAAGATATCACATGACCATTGTA